>OU383773.1:2673057-3873057 GCA_910950805.1 Acrocephalus scirpaceus scirpaceus
AGTGGAGAAGGGAGAGAACATGGAAGTGAAGTGAAGTCCAGGAAGAAGGGAAGGTTGGGGAGAAGTGTTTTAAGATTTGATTTTATTTTTCATTACCCTACTCTGATTTTGATTGATAACAAATGAAACTGATTTACCCAAATCAAGTCTGTTTTGCCGTGACAGTAACTGATGACCGACCTCTCCCTGTCCTTATCTCACCCCAAGAGCCTTTTGTTATATTTCCACTCCCCTGTCCAGCTGAGGAGGGGAGTGATGGAGCAGCTTTGGTGAGCCATGTGACATCCAGCCAGGGGCAGGATGAATAAAACACCAGATGTGAGCTTGCAGGATCTCTGTACTCATCCTTGTTGAGGTACCCTCAGCTGTCCCTGATGAGGCATCCCACCGCCCAGAACCTCTCCATTTGGATTTGGTGGGCAGGAACCCCTTCCTCTTGTGTTTGCTGAGCTGGTGTCCCCAGGTAGGGGCTGGGCTGGCATCCGGGAGCTCAGCATGACTGCTTGAATTATGCAGCACAGTTCTACACTCCCTGAGATGACACAGACCTCTAAGACTGCAAAAGAGAGAGGAAATGTGCACAGGCAAGAGAGGGAGAGAGAAACTCCACACTCTGGCTGTTGTTGAGTCCCAGAGGAGATCTAACTCAGTCTGTAATTGCTGTTCTGGATGGCTTCTGCCCTCCAAACAATTTTCTGCTGGTCTGTTGTTGCTTAGGCTGAATCAGGTTGATTTATTGAATGTCATTTTTTTCTCCCCAGCCATAGACAAGAGAAAAATATTTGTTGAAAGGCTGTTGCAGCAAGATTTAGTTTCTGCCTATCTTGCATCACGTTTTATATTATTTTTTTTTCCTTTTCCTTCCCTTCCCCTGTCTCTGGGAGAGGAATGAGGACAGACAAACACCATGCTCTGATTTGTCTTTCTGTGTCCATACATGGTGGACCACAGGGTAGGAAATGCCCCATGGCTGCTGCAGAAGGGACAACACACAAGGAACATCTCAGCATCTCTTTGGTAAAACATGACTGACACTACAAAAGGCTGCTGGTTGATTTTCTTTTTCTTGTTTCTTTGTTTTTTCCCCCAAAGATAACAAGCACAAGGGGTTTGTTTTGCTTTATTGTGTTTTGAAGTGCTTCCATGTGCAGAAATAGGCCTTACAGGACATCTCTCAGGATCTCCTTGAGGTTTATTTTATAGCTCTCCTGGCTGCTTGCTGCAGAGTAGATGACGGCTCAGAATGTGACCTCGCTTGTAAAAATTCAGCAGCTCCTGAATATTGAGGCAGCAATTAATTTAAATGCTAATTTATAGTCCTTTAAAAAAATGGATGGCTGGTTTGTGGATAAACACAAAAGCACATGTGCTAAATAGGATAGACCACTGATACTTTTGATCCCATTTTTATACAAACCTAAGGCAAACATTCCTAGAAATGAGTGTGACTCTTCCCTTGAGGACCTGAGCTGACACTGATAGAGGAGGCTGGGATCTGGCTCCATGTGAGAGAGGAATTATTGACTACACAGATTTGTTCTGTGTCCTTCTGAGGAGAGCATGTTCCCCTCTCTGGTTTATTTGACACCATTCCCATGTCTGGAATACAGCAGTGTCCTTAGGATATCATAAGGGCAGGGTTTTGCTGGAAGTTTTCAGTGTGAATAAATCTTCACCCCACAAAGCAAGAAAGTGGAAGAGAGAAGAGGTTTGTTTATTTGCTGTCTTGGAAAATGCTCATTCTGTGGAGAAGTGGGCTGCTGGGATTTGTTGTTCCCACATTGGTGACGACGTCTGGGTTTTATCACCCAGCTTGCTCACAAATTAATTTCAAAAATGTTGAAATCTTTATCTTGTTAAAGCAAAAATTGGAAAATTGAAATTTCTGGTTTATCTGCAAAATCATATTTCCAACCATTTTTGTGTCAGACTTGGAAATTTAATTATTTTCCCAATATCTCAGTACTATGCAGTGGCATTATGTACTTATTGAGTCAGGTTAAGTGACTCAAATAGTGCTGCCATTTTAACCTAGTGCTTTCTCTTAAGAACTTCCCAAACTATTTTTCCCTAGTCAAAGATAATCTGCTAGAACTTAAGGGCATCAAATTCTTTCACATCTCTGGTTTTCTCATCTATCACTTCTCTGCTTTTTTGGCTATCTTTAGCTACTGACATTTCATTTTATTGTTGACTAGTTTGATTCTTTTTGCTACAGAATCGGTGATATTAAATCTTGTTTACTAATCTGAGCAATGGATTTCTCCTTTCTGGGAGGAAAAAAAAAAAAGGATTTTTATGGAACAGTTTAAACCTGTCCCCTTCTTGCTGCAGAATATAGTGAATGAATTGCTGCCAGACAGGAAAAGCTGATGTTAATTAAAACCCAGGAAGCCCCAGCCTAGTTAGCTGGCAGGGAGAGAGAATTTTGGGAATGGTGGTGGCTGCTGCACTCCTGGGTTCTGTGGAGCCAGAGATTTATGAGGAACTGTATTTCATTGTGAATTCTGCAAAGTGTGTGCAAACATGGGAAACAAAAGGCAATCTGATTTTCCTAACAAACTCTGGTGCCTGGCAAGTTCAGAGGAACTTGGGGATGGAGCAGACCTGGCAAGAAGGAGCAGGAGAATAGCTCCAAGCTATATTCCATTATGGAAGGTCTTTATTTCTGGGTATTTTTTTTCTTTCTTCTATTTCTTCCTTTGTTTTCCTTACATATATCAAGGACTTTGAGACTTCACATTGCCAGGTTAAATTATTCAACAGATTTCTTGCTTCAGGTCAGATTTTTCTTGTGCTCTGTGCTTTATAACTCACCCGTTTGCTTTTCCTGAAGTGCAGCAGTCGCAGTTTTTCCTCTCTCACAACTCAGCGCTGGCTCTCACTGATGCATATTTGCTAAACAGTAATTTTAAGTGTTATTGCAACATTATGGGAAGGATCTATACTCTGCAGCTGCAGATGGTTGGTTTCAAGTACCTGAATACAAATGGCAAAGCTGAACCAGCACCGTTCGCACACACAACATTGAATTTTCTTTCTCATTCTTCCCTTCCCTCATGTAATATCTGGGGATCAGGACGTATCCCAGCTCTTCATGGCTGAATTTCCTGGGAAGGGTCCTCTAAGAAGTCGATGTATCATCTGTTTTATTCCAGTGGAAATGATTGGGTTGGTGGGAGCGTGTGTAATTCAATATATTGCAGTAAAATCTGTCTAGCCAAATGTACGTGCTAAAACATATTTGTGAGTTTTAAGCCACCTTCACTTAAAGAGCTGAAGAAGAAGCACAACAAAACACAGCAGACTGAAGTGTAGAAAGGACTGTGTTTATATTGCAAGGAACAGGAACAAAAAATTATGTCAGTGGCAATTTAGCCACCGAGAGACAAATCAGCATTCTGGGCTTTTTTAGTATTATTATTTTTTTTGTTTATATTTCCCTTAATCATCTTTTGCAAAGCAGTTAAACATGAGCAGAACAATACATTAAAGTTAATTCCCCATTCTTCACATTTTGCTAGACTTTAACTTTCTCCCTTAAAATATTTTTACAAAAAGCTCAGAAAATTTCCCTACACACACACACACACACAAAAAAAAAAACACACACACCACTAATTTCTCCTCATTTCCCAGTAATGATTTACTAACACAGTGCTGAAGTATAATCTCAAATTACTTAAATTTCATTGTTTTGGGAAATATTCTGTGGTATTTACAAGTTAGGAATAATACCATCCATAATTAAAGCTTCATTATGCTTGACAAGTGAAGGAATGAAGTGAATTTTGTGGTGCATTACTGGGTCTTTGGTTGGGGGAGTGTTTTTTGCTTTATTATGATTTCTCACAGCTTTTTCAATCTTTTGCTTTTCCTCCATCTTCAGTTATTCAACAATTTGGTCTATTCTAGCACTCACAGTGGGACTCCCAGACCTCATTTTAAATTGATGGAGTTCTCTTCCATTACGTGTTGAAGTGTTATGCCAGTTATATTCTCATAGCAAACTTCAGTAGGAGGACATGGATTAATTTTGCACCATTTTCTAAATTTGCTCGTAGGGAAATGGAGTTCTTTATAAAAATGTGGTGGAGGACATTGGATCTTTTGGGATGAACAAGGAATCCCAGAGTGGGCCAGGCTGGAAGGGACCACAGTGGGGTCATCTGGTCCCACATCCCTGCTCAAGCCATCCCAGAGCACAGGCACAGGATTGTCTCCAGACAGCTCTGAAATTTCTCATTATCCTGCACTGATTTTGTTAGTAATAAATTTGATTAATATCTGTCTGTTTTGCCCATGATGATATTTGAAGGTTGAGGTTTCCTGGTCCTTATCTCAGCTTATGAACCCTTCATTATATTTTCAGTCTCCTGCCTACTTACAGAGAGGAGTGGTAGGGCAGATTTGGTGGGTGCCATGGTCAAACAACACACAGGGCCCCATGGAGTTACAGTTTGCCAGACAGTCTGTGGGATCTCCATCCTTGGAGGCAGACAAAACCATGGCCCTGAGCACCCTGCTTTAGTTGTGTGCTCTGAGAAGGGCTGTTGGGCTAAATAATTTCCCGAGGTTCCTGCCCATTTCAATGTTTCTGTGATTCTCTGACTTGTATGGCTGGAAAAAAAAATGTACATCCTTTTCTAGTGTCTCTTTTTCTGCTCTGGTAATGCTGCCTTCCTGGTAGTGCATTTAGCAGTGTCTATACTATTATGTCTATTATTGCTAAATTAATTCTTTTTACAAGAGACAGTGTCATATGATGTCAACATATGCTCACATTTGCTCTTTTATACGGTAAGTGTTCAGAAACGAAGGAAACAAACTCATGGGTAATTTGCTGTGTTTTCACAAAGAAAATTTCAGAGCTGAATGTAGTTACTTTTTTTTTTTTAACTACTTGAAAACATAAAATTGAATCTGTTCATCAAACAGCTCTTTCCTTATTGCCCTACCAATAAGGTAATTTCAAATTCAGGGAGTTTTTGATTGTATCTTCATCAGTTTATGAATAGCATCAGATGGATGCTGTGCTGAGAGATGGCCTTTTTCTGTGTAGGAGAAAACAGTCTGGGATGAATGGCCTGCGTCACCAATAACTTTTTTAGAAAGAGAAGGGTTTGCCGCTGTTGTTTTTATTGTTGTTTTTCCTTAGTCCTCCACAATTCTGAAAAGCAGCCATAAAATCTGATCATTCCACTTGTTCCTCTCACAAAGCTCGAGTCAGCTGGCTGACTTAGATCCAGCAAACCAAGGCTCTGAGGGAATTTTTTTACTATGGGAGCCTTATAACTTTCCCTTTTACTTCTACACCGATGAAGATTTCTGGGTTTGTGTTTTTTCTTTGCCAAGCTGGACTTGTGGGACGTGCCTTTTAAGCTTGGATATTCCCCATTCCTCTCTAATGTTAGGATTTCTGTCTTTTCAGAGTGACATGTTGGATGTGAACCAGATCATCAAAGACCTGGCCTCCATGGTGCACGAGCAAGGAGACACAATAGGTAGGTGTCACATGAAAATTATGGGCTTTATTACTCTCTTCCACCATTCCAACGTGATCTCATCCCTCACAAGCAGCCCTTTGTTGATGCTGTGGTTATTTTCCCTGTGTTTTGAGCGTTTTGTACACCCAGAGATGTTTGGATCTGACAAGCTGCCCTGTGCAATAAGGTTCTTGTGTTATGGACAGTTTGCTGGTATATTTAGCATAAAATAGAATTCACAGGGAGATGAATCCATTCCCTTCTGACTGCAAAAAGGAAGCTGGAGAAAGTATAACATTAACTGGAAAAGGGATGCAATTCTTCCTTTCTACCTGGAACTGGAATTAAAAAACCAATAGTAGTGGCTATTATTATTATGAATATTGATGAAATTAGAGAAAACTAAACAGCTTTTTTTTTTTTTCCAAATAGAATTTTCATTCCACATAGCAGAGTGTGTCTAAATTAAATTTTAGCCTGACATCAAGATGTGCTCATGTAAAGTCTGAAGTTTCTGCCCATTAGTCGATCTCTTCTTGTTCTCCAGCTACCAATGACTAGGAAAAAAATTGGGTGGAGAAAGCTGGGAAAAGAGATGAGAGAAACTCCTAGTCCTATATTTGGGAGCAGCCCATCACTGAGAGCCACCACTTCTTGTGAACAGAGATGAGACACTTTAAATCAGCTCTCTCTGACCTTTGTCTTTGTCACTGCTCTTTTCTGATGACGTGAAGAAAAATCAGACTTTTTTTCTCTCTGTCTTGCTTTTTATATGCACAATAATAATATGTGGTACTTCTGAAACAACTGCCCACCCCCAAATTTGGAAACTGGTAGCCCTAAAGGCTGGATGAAGGACCAAAACTCCAGAGCAGCAGGATTTGTGGGGATATTTCTCACCTGGAGGCTCAGCTGGAGTTCTCACTGGTGCTCCTGAGAGCAGGAGCAAGTCCTGAGACAGCCATATGCAGACTTTAAAAGCAGAAATTCTTCTCTGCTGTTTATTAATCGCTCTGTATTTCTTTGCCGAGTTCATATCTCTGCAAATTTCCATTACCATAAGACACTTCCTTTCACACTGAAATGAGTGATCTACACCCCTCTGAGAAACACCACTCAGGTTCACAGGGGTGGCAAAAAGAAATCAAAATTATCTTTTAAATCAGGTTTTTAGTATTTTTTTTTCTTCTTCTTCTTTTCCCTCTTGATGCTGGTTTGAAAGCTTAT
Source organism: Acrocephalus scirpaceus scirpaceus (assembly GCA_910950805.1). Lineage (NCBI taxonomy): Eukaryota > Metazoa > Chordata > Aves > Passeriformes > Sylviidae > Acrocephalus > Acrocephalus scirpaceus. The sequence continues at coordinate 2,679,771 of OU383773.1, forward strand.
TTTTGTACATGGATAACTTTGGAGCCTGATTCATCTCTAAAAGCACATCAGATGCTAATGCCTTGAGGGACATGACAACATACATCAGCTAGCTTCAAGATCCTCACAACTCCTTTTCTTAAGGCAATATTTATTATTTTAAGACTTTACCCATGCACAGAAGCCATCCCAGTATTAACTTCCCTGTGAGAAGCTGTTAGACTAAGTAGGACATTTTGTCTTTGAGCCAGCGTAAAGTTTTTGTGGGTTTTTTTGTTCTTCTTCTTCTTCCTCTTATGCTCCAGCAGATTTTTAACAGGTTTTTTTAAGGACTATTTTTTAATCCTGACAGGCAATCGAGGTATCTTCCCAACCAATTGCTGAAGGGTCCCACTGTTTATCTTTTGACATTCATATTACACAAAAGTAAGGGAGATAAAGAATCAGGAGGCAGGAGATGTTGAAACCCCCACAGTGAAAATTCCATGATGACAAGAGACAGCTCTCTCAGCGCTTGTTTTATTTTCTTTTTTAGTCCGTTTCTCTGACGTGCATGGAATGAAAGCTCTGTGTAGGAAACACAGGAAAATACAAAACCAAGGGATATGAGATGAGCCCCTCAGCAAAATGGTCCCAGAGAAAATCCCTCTTTGAGCTGAGGAGAATTGTGGGGAGAGTGTCTGCTCTGTGCATGGCACAGGCAGAGTGACCCTTGCTTCTTACAACAATCTAAAAGGAGTTTTTCTGGCATGTGGCATTTTCTGGCATTCCTTAATAAACACTTTGATAACACTCCCTAGGGGAGAGAGCAATTTCTGTCGTGCAGGGTAGAAATAGAATTCAGACTTGGGAGAGAATATCTCTGTTATTTTATGTCTTCTGCAAACCAACTTCATGCCCAAGTTCCTGGTCATGGCATCTCTTTGATACAAATATTTAATGATGCATTGCCATATCAGTGAGCCCAAGCCTCTGAAACCAAAACAAGCCAATGGCCTGGGTTAGCTGGGAATCAGCAGAGTCTTCCCAGCACAATCCTGCAGGAGCTCTTGGCAAAAGTATCTCCAGTGCAGCTTCATCACATGGGCTGCTGGTGAGGGGGAAGAGGGCAAGGAGGAGGGCACTAATAGGAGAAAATAATAATTGGCTGTAGAATTGATGTTGTGATGTGGTTTGGGGTTCAGTGGGACCCTGTTTGTGGATTTGCAGCTGCTTTGGAGAGATGGGACCCCCCAGATAAGGAGACATTTAGTAATGGTGGGGGAGGGAGGGTGTGAGCAGCACTCCTGTGGGAGCAGAGGACAGGATTGCTGAAAAAAGGACATGGGGTGGTGTGGCAAGAAGGGCTCCCAAAGCCACCAAAATGAGGTGTGGGCAGGGTCACCTTCAGACCTGGAAGTGAGCAGGGAAGTGCCAACCAGGCACCACCATCATGGACAAAAATCCCAAATCCTCTGCAGGAACTGAACATTCTGGGGTGCTAAATGCACACAATACAGGGAATAAACCTGGGGATTCAGAGATCTGTGTGAAGTTGCAGGGCTACAATTTTGTTGGGATGACAGAGATGTAGTGAGTTGGCTCCTGTGATGAGCCTTGGAGGGATGCAGGCTCTTTTAGGAAGGGCAGGGTAGGCAAATGAGGAGGAAGAGTTGTCCTTTATAGACAGAGCAGCTGGAGTGCCTGGGATGCTGCCTGGGGATGGATGAGGAGCTGATGGAAAGTTTATGTGTCAGGATTAAAAGGAGGACAGGCAGAGTGGATGAGGCCCTCTACAGACAAACAGAACAGCTTCACCTTTGCAGGCTCTGATCCTCACGGGGGATTTCAACCACCCCACCCTCAGATGGAAAGGCAACACAGCAGGGCATAAATATTGCAACAGGTTCTGGTGGGCATTGAGGGCAGCTTTGGGGATCTGATGTACAAATGGTAAAATCTCCTGATGGCCACAGACGTTCATCTCCACTAAATTTTACTGTCCTGGCAGCAGAAGGATTCTGAAGCCAAAGAATCCATGGAGTAAAGGCTTGGCACTGTGAGAAGTAAATTATGTTGGAGGTGATTGCAACAGCAACAATCACTTCCTTCCATACTCATAGATGGCCACTCAGCTGAGCTGTAATTTCCCCAACAGTCTGAAACTTTCCCAGTATTTCACACTGAGCATCTTTATTTTATATGTGTGAGCTTGTGCTTTGATTGGTGGTGCTGGGATATGGATGCAAACTTCCATGCAATCAGTTTTGTGACTGGTGTTGGGGAGAAGAGAATCCTTAAGTCCTCACTTCCTCTGAAGAAAGTGTCAACAACACAGCTGCCAATATTTGTATTGGAACCTGATGAAAGCAAGTGCATATTTGTCCAATTTGTAGCCTTCTGTTTGTCTTGTAAGTGAGAATAAAGTTGACCTGAATAGGAGTTGGTGCTCTTTTTTTTTTTTTTTTGCCTGTGGCAAAAGGAAATTATCTGTGTTTTAGAAAAGCTGTTTCGCCATGCTACCTGTGTATGGAACCTTAACAGTTATGCCAGAATAACACTCAAAACCAACATCCCTTATCTAAACTGCTCTAATTCAGCTTCCACCACTTCTATTGCTGTTTACAGCTCCATTGCATTCCACAAAGTCACAAGGAAAGACCGACATTGTTCTGAAAACATTTTACACTTTTAAAAGGATCACATTTCTGACTCTTTTGAGCAGTTTTGTAACCAAGCTTTGTGTATCTGTAACCTTCCCAACTCTCTAAAATAAGAGAAGATCCCAAGCTCACACAGTGGCCACCTATGTTAATACTGTAAGAGCAGCAGCACGGGAAGGAATTTACCAGTTCTCTACCTCTTTGTCCAGAATGAATGTGCACAAATCTATCTTTGCACAGAAAATCTCACTGGCTGAAAGAATCATGGGATCATAGGACAATTGGGGTTGGAAGAGACCTTAAAGATCAACCACTTCCAACCTCCTGCCATGGGCAGGGACACCTTCCACTGTCCCAGGTTACTCCAAACCACATCCAGCCTGGCCTTGGACACTTACAGGGATGGGGCTTCTCTGGGAAACCACAGCTTCTCTGGGAAATCTGTGCCAGGGCCTCACCACCCTCACAGAGAAGAATTTTTTCCTACTAAATATACTCTATTTTAGTTTTAATCCATTACCTCCTGTCCTGTCACTCCAGGTTTTTGTAAACAGTCTCCCTCAATCTTTCTCCTTTCAGGTACTTGAAGGCCACAATTAGGTCACCAAAAATCTTTCTCTTTGCCAGTTTGAACACTTCCAATTGGCTCAGCCTTTCCTCTTAGGAGAGGTGCTCCATCCCTCTGATTTTCTTGGTGTCCTCCCCAGAACAGATCAATGTCCTACTGTGTCAAGCTTAAAGCTTCCTCAGACTTTGTTTTTAGACCAATACTTATCCAGACTTAGATGTTGGTGCTGCTTAACTTTCAGTTCACTCTTGAAGTCTGGAGTTTTTATATATAAAAATAACTGGGTCAAAAAAATTCTTAACATGATCTAAAGTCGATGCTCCCTCACTTAACAAACATCTCTGCCTGGAATCTGTCAGGCTGGAGCCCAGAGACCTGGAAAAAGAAGTAAAGACATGGCAGCTGCTGGTTTCCTTCAGTCAGGAGGAACTTCTTGATGACCCAATGTGTTCAGTGCTGGAGTCTGGAGTGATGCTGCCATTCACTGAAGTGCCACATTTTCACTTGCTGCCTAGTCATGGTAACAATAGCTATAAACTTCCTTCAAAGGAAAAGATACTGGCATGAATGCAAATGGATTGCTTATTTTGGGAGCTTTGGAATACAGGGAGGGTTTTTCAGGTTTGTGTTTGATTTTTTTTTCGGGGTTTTTTTTTTGGAGGGGTGGTTTTGTGTTTTTTCTTTTTTAAAAAATTTATTTATTATTATAATTATTATTATTTGGGGGGTTTTGTGGTTTTTTCCTATGATATCAAGTCCACTTTGTTGTCTTTCTGACCTGAAGGCTGATTTGACACATAAACACTGTCAAGAGGGCCCATCAGCACATCCTCCTCCAGTCTGGCTGCCTGGATGGCACAGCCAGGACTCTGTTGTCAGACTGCAAACTGAGCTGGGAAATCATTCAAGTGGAGCCTTAACTAAACCCTCACGAGTTATGTGCCACAGTTGGGACATCTGCAGAAAATGAACACATCTTGAGAACAGTCCCCAAATACCTGAATGTAACAGCTTTAATATCTCTGATCAGTTGAATGTGGCCTGCAAAGTCTCTCATTTGGTTGAGATTCCTAAGTGATCTCAGAGGAAGCTGTTATGGGAATGTGTACAATTATGTTCTTATTGGTTCCTGATGGGTTGGGAAATCTTCTCTTGGCTGTGTTGAATTCAGGCACTTGATAAGACCCAGAGTTATGTGTCAGTACAGAGCACAGCCCATGAAGGAGGAGTACACTGGGGTGTTCCACTTCCCATTCACTTCCCAAGAAACTGTCATCAGTTCTGTTTCTGCTAAGTCTAACAAAGCTTTGTTGTAAAGCAATAAAATTTTATTTTGGTGTTATCCTTAACTGCCTTGTAGGCAACAGTTTGAAGGTCATGGTCAGTGGGTCACTGGCACAGGATTCCCAGAGAAGCTCTGGCTGCCCCAGCCCTGGAAGTGTTCAAGGCCAGGTTGGATGGGTCTCTGATCAACCTGGTCTAGTGGAAGGTGTCCCATGGCAGAGGGGTAGAACAAAATAATATTTGAGGTATCTTCTAAGCCAAATAATTCTGTGATTCTATGATGTCTTTTATACTGATGCCTTAAGTTTCAGCTTTCATGTTTTTCAGATTCTGTGCTGCCTAGGGGTGCAGTTCTGAGCCTCATATTAAGTGTTAGTAAGGTCTCTTTGCAGAGTAGGGAGACAAAACAAATCCTTTTCCTCCTGGAGACCAAGGACAACAAGTATAACTTTCAGGCCCAAAAGCACAAACAAGGGTGGACTGAAAGGGAGGAACCAGAAGCATGGGACCTCACAACCTGAAGCTATAATTGGACAATTAAACCCCAATATGCAAATGGACCAAAAGTTATAAAAATGTGAGACCTCATCACTGGTCAGCCATTTTGTGACCATTTTGGGTCCACCTTGGGTGTAGCCCTGGTCAGGCCCTGTCCTGCCCAAGGTGTACCCTAGAGAGCTTTCAATAAATATCTACTCTATTCTCCAGCTCTGTCCAGCCTGTTTCAGGTCAGCCCTCCCAAGTCATCAATACCACTCACCTTTCCGTGTTTATCTGGGCTGCAGCAGGGGTGGCCTCCACAGAACATCTCCCTGGACAGGGCTGGACAGCCTCAGTTTCATGTGGGGCACTGCTTGGTGACCTCTGCTGTGACAAAGTTATTGGAGCCAGGTTGTGAGCCACTGTGATCTCTGACTGACTCATTCTACTCGAGATAACAAGTGACACAAAAATTGCAGGAGCTTTTGAGTTTCTTTCCTCCTCCTGCTCTCTGTGAGTGTGATTTTTTGTGTCATCCCTTTATGACTCTCACATTTAGCTCTCGTGCTGGCAGTGCTGGTAAGACAGCACATGCTGGTTTACAAGGAGAAGAGTGATGGGCCACTCTACACTTGCAAATTTCCTAACGCCTGAAGATTTGTCTGCTGTGTTTGTTTCTGTGTTTGACCCTCATAATGTGATTGGGCTGCTATAATTACAGTTAATGAGCCAGCTAATTTTGTACAAGAAGCAAGGCTCTTCCTTCCACGAGGTTTATTGCCACCCGTAGGATTCTTCTCACATCAATTTATCCAAAGCAGTTTTTGGGAAGTTAGAACTGCCGTGGTCTCAGTTTCTACTAATGCTGCAATTGAGCAGTGAATTTCAGAAAGGCAGAAGCTGCTCAGGTGGGTGGTTTATTTCTGCTGGGAGGTGCAATTCTCTGCCAGACAGACTGTTTGGGAAACACGGCCTGAGCAGTTTAAGTAAATCAAACGAGCCATGTAAAAGCAAAAGAGGTCACGTAAGTTGTAAATATCAGTGACCTTACTTGGTAGGTAAAATATATGATCTTTCCAAGACAGCAAGCAGAAATAAATTATATTTATTTCTATGAATCCACACCCCCACCAACCTTATTATTCTGGTGACAAACTCAGACTGGAACTTCTTTCATCAGCAATAGGACTTGATAACTCAGCTGTGTGATGGAAAGTGAGTTTTGTGTTAATTATAGACAAAAACGGACTTGTGAAAAATGCTGCATGCAAATGAAATTAAGGGATTTCATTAATTTATCCAAACTATTTCAGTTCATAAGCTGGATCTGGAAAAAAAAAAAGATCTTTACTTCTTTTTATTTAATTTGTAAATTTAAAGAAACATACTTTATTTTTCTGTAGCTTGGATGTCTTACAGAATTTAAAAAAAAAAAAAAAAAAGTGTTGAGTGTAAACCACAAGGAAATGATTGCCCAGAGAAATTACGGACTTCTCATCCCTGGAAGTGTTCAAGGCCAGGTTAGACAGGGCTTGGAGCAACCTGGAGCTGTGGAAGGTGTCCTTGCCCATGGCAGCAACAAGATGATTTTAAGGCCCCTTCCAATCCCAACCATTCCATGATTCTCTGATGCTAAGAAAATAAAGGGTGTCCTACAGGAAATTATCTGGAATTTCTCATTCAAAGCTCATTTGAGCTGTTTTGCTCTGTAAATTACTTTCAGAGATTACTTGGTGAATTAAAAAAATCTGACACGCCCACAAATTACTTCACAAAAACCCCCTCTTGTTGAAGCAACTTTTTTTAATCAGAAAAAGAAGGAAATAAGGGGGAAGACAATTAATCAGGTGTGTTGCCATGATATAATATCCTCACATGTGCTAATTTTGTGGGTTTAAAGGCAGAGCCTTGGATTGATTATCCCAGGCCGTCTGAGAGCATCATATGGGAATTAAGGACAGCTTGGATGGGTGGCTGTGAGTGTGGCGTGTGTCCAGAGCATGCACCCTCAGGACACTCTTCATAGGGTGACCCTTCTTCTGTGGCAAACACCAGGAATCTGAGGCCACTCGTGTCTGCAGGAAAGAACAATAAATTGCTTTGCAGATGCCAAAGTGATAATATTCCTGTGCTCTGCCATTTAGCACTGAGCAGATGGTAGGAGGTGCCTCATTCCCTGACAGGACGTGTTGTTTTCCGACAGATACACACAGGAAAATGTTTGAATTTTAAATCCCTGGGAGAAGTATCCTGGCAGGCATGGCAAACCCCTGGCAGGGCAGTACCATTTTTCAGCACATCCATATGCAGCAGATACTTGACATTTGCAAGACGCGTTTCAAGGACAGTATAAATCATTCAGGAGAAAAAGTGCTGTGAATTTATGCTGGTGCTCGGCCACTGCCCTGTAGCCACTTTTATTCATTCATACCAAGGGGTTTGGGCTGCTGGCTGAAGAAAACCAACAAGAAGAGCTGGTTGTGACATTTTAGGGTACTTTAAATTGTCTTTCCAGGCCTGCCTGCAAAATGGTGCTGGCTGGTTGTTCAGTGCCTCAGTCCTTACCTCTGAGGGCTGTGATGTGTTGTGTGGAAGAATTAAAGCTCTGCTAAAATCAGATAGGAAGGTAGGTTCTATCTGCCTTTTTTTGGAAGCAATAACCACAGCTCCTGATGACTCACAGTGCTGAAAATTGTATTTTCTTGCACCAATCAAAGCCAGTGTGACCCATTTAGCCTGAATTTAACGTATGAGCACGATTATTTTATAAATCCTCTCATGTGCAGAATTTATAACTGGATGTTTACATTGAAGTTTGCAAATTACTAACCCTGAGCCATTTTAAACTTTGCTCTGGAAGAATTGTCATAGTTTTCCTTCCCTTTAACATCTACGGTTCTGTCTTCACTAAGCCTCAGGGTCTTTTGTTCATGGAATGACACCCACTTAAAACTTTCCAAGTACACGGCAATTCGAATGGGCAAAATTTATTTTCATGCTGAAAGCAATTTCCCTCCAAACTTGGCTTTTAATTAGGAAAGAAACTGTTATGCATTACCAAAAAACTCCTTTTTTTCTTTCCTTCTTCTTTTTATTGTGCCTCTCAGTATGCTATATTGATTATTTTTAGCCAGAAGTTGTAGCGATAAAAGAGGGTTAAGCTTATTAAAGTGCTAAAAATAAAAGCATACTATGAAAACCTGAAGGGGCCCATTTTGGTTACTGCCAAGTGGGAGCATTTAAAAATTCTCATTCACGAGCTCACTTTCCTGTCTTTCAAGTGGTTTAGCTGAAATTCTGCCTTGTGAAACCAATCCATTGTTGCTGCTGTAAAAATTCAGGTTGTGTGAGTGATTCCTTGAAAGATTAGGGCAAAACCCCCACTCCAGCCACTGTCAATCCAGTAATTTCCCATGTAAGACTCCTGTTGGTCATTAGAAGGGCTTGATCTCAGGACACAGATAAATATCTGGAAAAGCTTGAAAAATACCTCTTGAGGTCATCATTGTTTCCATCTCTGTGTGATAAATGTGTCATAAAATCATAAAAAATTGAACCTAAAGCCTGGCTAGCTCTGCCACCTTCATTACTCCTATGTTTTAGACGAAAATTTATAAATATTTTCCTAATTCTCTGATGTATTTGGTTGCAAACACCATCTGCTTTGGTGCAGCCCTGTCCCTGAGTTTATCAAGATGTCGACTGCATCCCCTTGGGATTTTTGTTTTCAAATTGTAGAATAAATTTGTCACCAGAGTCTGAGGGCAGAAAGTTGTCATGGGATTCAGATTATTTGAAAAATTCCTGACCCAGGGCTGGATTATCTCATCTGTTTGGGAACAAACTCGCTGTTCCTTCATCCCAAAGCCAAAGGGACAGGAAAAGGCAGATACCCCCAGCAGGTTTTTCAGCCTGCTGAGGACACGGGCCACCCTTGTCTCTCCATCCCCAGGTGAGGTACCTTGGCAAGGAGCCTGAAAGTGGCCAAGGTGAGGCTGAGAATCACCACTTGTTCAGCAAAGATTCACAGAAATGTCTGTCAGTGGCATATTCATCACTGATTTATTAACATCATTGAATTATTTCTTATTTCTTTGTGACTTCAGCCAAATTTTCTTTCTTCTCCTTGCTTCCCTGTGTTAATCAGCAGAAATATCTGGTTAAATTGCTTTACATATTTATGCCTCATTATTGTAGAGCTTTAGAGCTGGTTTGGTGGGGGGCAGGGGGGGTTCTTTGGTTGTTTTAGTTGTCCCCCCGTGCCTCAGGATTACAAGTTGCTTTAAAACAGAATTTAAATGGCAGCTTTACTTATTCCAAGGCTGGTATTCCCCCACTGGGAGAACAAGGGAGCAGAAACAGTTCTACCAGGGCCCAAGCTCCCTCTGTAACATCCCATCCACTCATCCAGGACATGTAGCACATATCCATCCTTCTGACCTGGGAAAGCCTGCAAAAACAGAGATGGTGTTTGAAAAATCAGTGCCTAAGCTGTGGCTCTCCCATTCCACGGAGCACTAAGGGGGTGTTCACAGTGTTTAATTTTATCTAACGAAGGCAAATCTCCTCAGGCCTCCCTGCAGGCAGCGGAAAGTGTTGGGTTCCTCTGGAGGGCCTTTTGAGGGAGCTAAATTAAGCTGCTTCTATGATTTCCTTCTTCCCCAGGAGAAGTACAGACAGATTACTCTTGTTTTAGAAGGATATATTTAATACATTTCTCCTCTTTAGCTCCTCTCAACCTAAATGATTAATTTTCTGAGGCCAAACAGCCTTTAAGAGATGTTGAGCAGTGAAGGGTGTCTGCACTAAGAAACTTTATACAGAATCAAATTCTGTTACATTGATTAAGCACTTGGGGTTTTACTCTTTTTCTCTTTTGTTTGTGGGGTTTTTTTCCTTTTTTTTTTGCTTTTTTATAAATGTATTTTTTTTTGAGTTATTACTGTAAGTATGTAATTACATTAACAGACTTTAACACTGTTTCATTCAAAAAATGGCAAAATCTGAACACAACCACTTTCCACAAATTATCTGCAAACCCTCATTTCTTTGTCCACCACAACAGTGGTGAGATTAATTCCTGCACTTTCCTTTAGAACCTTAAGGAATAAATTACTTGAATCTTTTGTGGCATGTCTTAATCCAACTCCTGATACTATTAATTGAAGAATTTCCATTGGTTTTATTAAGGATTAGAGAAATCCCTGGAACTTTATTCTCTAATTTCTACCTGAGGCTGAGTTCTCCTGATCAAGTTCCTGCACTCTGTGGGGTATTTTGTGCTCAAAACCGCCCAGCTGATGGCCAAGGCACATCCTCTTCCACTGTGAGCAGAAATTATTGGCTGCACATCTCTTGAGGGACAAGCTGATCAAGATTTCCATGATTGCTGCAGGAAAAACAAACCCTTTTTTGCAGGTTTTATACCAGAGCTGTCTTGTTTCTAAGCCCAGTCAGGAGTCAAAGTTAATAATTGTTTTTGATGAAGTGGGGGCCTGCCCGTTGTGATGGGTGGCTGATAATCTTTCTTTTCCAGTCTCACTTTGATTCCTTGTGGTTCCTCCAGGCTTCCCCCAGTGCCAAACATAGCAATGCAGGGTGAAATTCTTCTCCCTTAATTGCAGATTCCAGCGATTTGTCTCAATCTGAGCCATTTTACAGACCTCCACTGCAGCTTGGAAATGTGGCCCAGGAGTTTGGCTTGTGGTTTGTTTAATCTGATGGACTCCTGGGGAGTGGGAGGAATTGCACACCATGGATTTTCTCTCTGTGATATTGTCTGAGATGATTTGACCAAGAACAGACACTTGGGCATGGAAAACAACCCACAAGGACCCACATGAAACTTATCCCTGAGCTCTAATAATGAGATAATTTCAGCTGCCATGTCCCTTCTATAATTTAATCCAGTAAATTTATCAGTCTTGAGCCACTTTCCATTGAATTCCCTGTCACTCCTCCCATTGATTTCAGGAGGAATGGGATGAGAAGCGATCTCCATCCTGTCAGGGGACACGTGGAGAGCTGTCAGTCCTCCTGCCTCTGACTGATGGGTTGGATGTCCATCCAAATGGGTGTTGGGTCCTACTTCCCTGCAGAACCACAGGTCACAAGCAAGAGGCTGCTCCTCTCTTTATGCCCATGCGTGAATTGCTGAAATGCTGTTGGTGTAAAACCTTTGGGTTTTTTTTGGTTTGTACCCTGTAATTATCTTCTTTTCATTTGCAGATAGCATTGAAGCCAACATTGAGACCTCTTCTTCTAATGTAGAGTCAGCCAACGAGCAGTTGGCAAAAGCAAGTCAGCACCAAGTAAGTGGGACTAAAAAAATCCTACAAATGCTTTCCATGATAGTATTTACAGTAAACAGAACACCTGGCAGCTCTGAATCACTGGATTTGTGCTACCTGGAAAGGTGATAAGGCATATTCTAAGTAGGAACTAAACTTTTATATATAAAAAAATATATAAATATATATATATGATTAGATTACCATAGCACAGACAATTTGCTTTAGGGTAGTCATTAAGAGATCTGCATATTAAACAGACATTTCCCAGTAGGAAAGTCAACAATTAGCTACTGTTGTTCTTGGAAAGACACCATAAAAAGCACATCATTTAAGTGCATATGTGCTTCTGTTTGGTGTGTTTCCCCATAATCAGGCAACAGTTCTTTAAGAAAACAACTTGGGTTGTCAAACAACATGATGTGGTTGGTGAATAATGGCTGTGGTAGTTGTGTTCAGCACTTTTCAAAGGCAATTTGAGGGATTTTTTATGAATTGTTTTTTTTTCTTCCTTCATTGGAGCAAGAATAAAACATAAACACACACACACACATACACACACAAACATTAATCTTTTTGAAAACAGCTTGCCCAGAAAGAACTCTTTGATGGTTATAGTTAGTACTTTCTAGGGATGAAGGGGGGTGGGGGAACGAGCAAAGAAAAAGTTGTTGTCAATTGCACTGTGACTGACTGAAGAAAAAGCTGCTTTCCTTATTCCTCAAGTATAAATTGGTGATTTTCATGTGTCTGGAGTTTTGAAAAAATGTTGCTGAGGTCCGTGAGGGCACATGGCACCTGTTGGTTGGTCCTTGGACACAGTGAACTTTGAAGCTCTGGGGCAAACCTCCAGACCAAAGGAGTAAGACTCACAGGCATTTTACTCTGATGTGATGGAGTGATGTGAGTTTAAAATGATCAATAGGTCATTTTCTGATGAAACACGTTGTCCCAATTTTGGGTAATAAGAGTGTGTTTTGTAGAACTTTGATATTGCAGAAAATAAGCGCTGTCTTCAGCCAGGTTTTGGTTTTTAATGTATATATATTCAAGAAATTGTGTGTCGCCCTGCATGTAATCCTGTATTCACTTTGAAAATAACTTGTTACATACCACATGAAGTCTAAAATGAAGCTGGAATGAATTTAATACTTGACCCGACTGTAAAGCTGATTGCAAAGCTGCAAATGAGTTAATGATGACTTTGGCTAAGAAGGTCAAAGAGGAGTCAGGCAGAAAATGAATGCAGCACAGTCTAAAGGCTCTGCTTTCTTCAGCTAGCAGGAGCTGCTGAAATAGCCTGCCCAGACAGGAGGCCCTTTCTTCCTCAGATATGTTCATCAGGATAGAGAAATAGCCAGTTTTAGTGAGGCAACCCCTGCCAAGGGCATAAATATAAACTGATTGGTGTACCTCAGAAAACAGAATCTCTCTTCCCTTGAAACAAGCCCATAATGACAAATATCATTTACAAAACTTTGGCTGCTAAAAGAGATTGCAATCCAGATCTCTTGTGGAGCACTGGGAACTATCCTGTCCACTACTGGATGTGGATCACCAGGAAAAAATATGTGTAAACCCAGCTCACTCTCTGTCACCATGAACAGAAAATGAGGTGAATTTTTGTGAGTTCCAGTGCTGGCCTGCTGGCCTGGGGCTGGTCAAGATGCAAGTGATGTGTTATGTGCCATGATATCTGCTCATCTTACACCCAAAGGGACACAGTCCCCATGATGGGACAGTGATCCCACAGCCCTCAGGGATGCTGTAGGGAGGAGCGTTGATGCTCCTTGCATACATTTGGGTAATGCAGAGTGAGTACAGGTCATCCTTTTGGGTGTTTTGCTTGGTTTTGGATGCTTTGGAAATATCTGGGGTGGGTTTGGGAGAGTGATCAGCGAAATGGCTCCGTGGGTGAGCTGCTTTGGGACCTGACAGAACTTTACACATTCTAAATTCCATCTGTGTTGCTCAAGGATCAAAGGCACAAACTGTTTCTTAAATCTTACTGAGCAGTTTTCCGTCTTATGTTAAACTGCTAATTCATGAGTGTGTTTGCTTGTTACTTATGTTACAGTGTGATTATCCTGTAAATGCAGACTGGCTTACAAACACTTGTTATTTATTACTGTTTATATGTATATAAACGCGCGTGTGTGTATGCAATATTTTTATTAGTCAATGTAGAGTTTTTATTAGTCCATCAACAAATGTATACATAAATTGAGAAATCAGAAATGTCAACACTGCTGAAACATTCAAGTTTAAGACCTTCTGTAGAACTTAATGGAGGGATTTCTGTCAGGAATAATGATTCAGTGGCTGGTTATTTAGCACAATATTTGCACATAACCCATGCAGTCACTTCAACAATACAACTTGGAGAACCAGTCCCAACCTGCACATTAACATAACAAAGAACCAGTAAATAGTTTTTCCTTAGCTACTACAAAATAAGACATTTAGGTTCCCTGAAATGATAGAAATGTTAAAAAAAAAAGTAAACATCTTCACAATGAGCTCCTTTGTCTGCATTTTAAATTTGGTAAGGTGCTTTTTCCTCTTGAGATGTGTGTGCTAACAGCAGAGTTTTATTACTCTGAGTGAATTCTCATGTGCCCCATCTAAACTCTAAAAGATTAGTGGGAGCTGTCAGAGCTCTGGGATATGTATATATATATATATAAGCAGATTTCTTTTCTTTCATTTTAAATTATAATTGGAAAATAATTGTTTCTGCTTAAACTTATTTTTACTACAAGTCACAGTTAAGCTGGGCCAGTGCATTATGTGTGGAAACACACAGGGTCAAAATGAAGATGAAAACAATAAGAATTGAATATTGATACAAAAAAGGAGACCTTTGAAAACCCTGTTGGTCACAGAAGTATGACAATTTTACTTTTTTATCCTACCGTCACTAGAAAATCTGAGTTCAAAAAATGACAGAGAGGCAAACAAATCTGGCAGGGAGAAGCCAGCAGAAGTTATTTCCTGCACTGGTCTTGCTTCAGTGCCTTTGTTTTAGTGGGGGTCTCATTTCTCTTGGGCCTTGAGCAGGAATGGTGACTCCTGCCATTCATAGCAACAGCCCAGATTTGCCTCTTGAAATTTCCTTGTCCCTGCCCCCAGAGATAATGATTCATCCCACCCATCTCAAAACACCAGTTTTAACTTGGGTCAAATTGCTCTCTGGAAGAGAGGGATTTATTGGACCAGATGTGAGTGTGTTTGGTGGTGATGTATGTTTAAATGTCTAAACCTCCTATCTGTGATTCGTGAGGAGGAATTGCTTTCAGCACCTCTTGTCTCATCTCACAGGAGATGTTGGACATAGGTAGGTTTGGTGGCTGCCTCTTAGGGCAAGTTTCTTCTCTCCTTTGTCCATTAAATTGAGATTATATCAATTATAACAAAAACATTTCAATGGAAAATTAATTCCCATGCCTACAATCTATCTCTTTATTGGAAAAAAGGGAATATCTAGACACCCAGCCTGCCCCTGAGCTTAGTTTAGGTGGGCTGGACATCACACTAAAGGGATGGCTGCATGGAGATGAGCACTTTTACTTTGCTCACTTTGCTCAGAGCTTCCTGCAGGTGGATTGAGAGGAAAGAAAAGAAACCAACTCAGCTCCATGGGTACAAATTAAATCAGCTGCTCCTTTTTTCTTATGCAAAGTTTGGCCTAAGTTCAGCTTGGCCTCACTGACTGAAGGACTCTGTGTGCTGACTGCTGAGGCTGATTTGTTTTGGAAGATCTGCTTGTGTTACTCTGATTAATGCTGGTTGCTTTCCTTCCCTGTATCCTCTGTGGAAGTCAGGCTGATTTGGGATCACTGGCATGGCAAAGGCAAAGTGCAAGTGACCCACTTGTGTAGTCCAAAAACAATGAGGTTTTTTCCACTAAAGAAGCAGTTCCTGGGTCTGACTTTCATGGGTACACACAGGGGCACTTTAAAGGCTGGAGCTCTGAGGAAAAAAAGCCTCATAAATCTGTGATATTTGCAGAGATCTTATGGCCTGGGGACCATTGATAAGGGGCTGTCTTCAACTTTTGCTCAAATAACTCATTGGTATTTTAACAAAAAAGAAAATTTGAGTTTCAAAAATCGCCTTCTCAGAGTCTTTGAAATTTTTTTTGCATGGTAGCTTCGCAAAGCACTTGTTGCTTGTAAATATTGTGGCAGTGAATATCATCTCCTCTTCACTATGGATAGGCTCTAAATGGATATTTTGCTGCCACTAAATAATTTTAACCTTAGTTTTATAATTAAGAGCCAACTGGCACCATGATTGCACCCTGAGATGTGCAGCAGTCATCCAGCAACTGCAAAGCCATGGGGAACCAGTGTGGCTGGGTTATCTTGATTCAATTTGAGGCCATTTCCCCTTAACCTGTTGCTTTTTACCTGGGAGAAAGGCTGACCCCCACATGGCTGCACCTTCCTTTCAGAGAGTTGTAGAGAGCAAGAAGGTCCTCCCTGAGCCTCCTTTTCTCCAGGCTGAGCCTCACCCCAGCTTCCTCAGCTGCATCATGTGCATCCCTCACTTCAAGGAAGACATTGAGGTGCTGGAGCATGTTCAGAACAGGGCAACAGAGCTGGGAAGGAGGAGGATGAGAAATGGCTGAAGGAGAATTTTTACATGGAAGGGGTTGTCAAGCATTGGAATGGGCTGTTCAGGGAGGTAGTGGAATCACCATGCCTAGAGATGTTCAAGCAATGACTGGATGTGGCACTTAGATGTCAAGGTGGTGATCAGTCAAGGGTTGGATTTGATGGGCTTAGAGGCCTTTTGCAACTTAAATAACTCCGTAATCCTGTGATTCTGTGATCTCCTAGGTCAAGAAAAGGCTGAGTGCTCACATGGCAGGTTTGTGACAGAGATGTAACATTACTCTACTGCAAACTCTAGGATGCAACATAAACAATCAACCTCATGTTGCTGTTTTTCCATGTCTGTCACCACCATGAGCATGGCTGAGTTTGCAGCTAATTACCTGTGGGTAATTAGCACTTGAAAGTTTCATTTGGAGGATTACAGAGCTGTTCTTTCTCCTGGCAGTTCCTGCCTGTGTAAGTGATGGCAGCTGAATTAAAGCTGCAGTAGGAACTCGGGGCTCTCTGAGGACTCCAAGCAAAAGCCATTACTGAAGTGACTGAGCCTTAATCCTCCTCTTCAGCAGAAAGAAAGAAACTCTGTATGACACCATACAGAGTCTTCATGGTTCTGCACCATGCACTCCAGCTAGGAAAAGAAGTCCTGCACAAATTTCTTGCATCTCTCAAACCATTTTGCAGACCCTCTCCACTTCTGTCTCTCAGTCCACAGCAACACATTCACACCAGGTCAGTTCAGGAGCTTCTGCCTGGGTTTCCCACTCAGACTGAATTTCTTCAACTTCAAAGCAATTTCTCCCCCATAGCACTTGTTTTAATTCCACTCCTTCCCTCTCCCATTAAACCATACTTTTTTCATTTTTGCTGCCAGATGCAGCCTCCATGTCCTCCCCTGCTAAAGCGTGGCTGCCAGCACCACTGCTGCCTCAAGCATTCCATTCCCTTATAATGATCCCAGTCATCTGCTTGCCCAGGTTGCTCAAAACCTCTCCCATTGGATGTTTGTCTGAATTTGCTGTCAGATGTGCCCCAACGTGGTCTGTATTGCTACGGAGCCCTGAAGCAAATCCTTGCTGCTGCAGGCCTGCCCTTTTCTTTAGGCTCCCTTTGTCTGGCCTGGGCAGCAAGCAGAGCTGTCTAGGGCAGTGCTTTCAATGATTAAATTGAATCACAGAATCATTTAGTTTGGACAAGGTTATTAAGATTATCCAGTGTCACAATAGGACACGAAATGAACACGCACTCACACACTGAGGTGTCCAAGGCAAAAGAGAGGCAGTTTATTTACAGAACCTCGAATTTATAGAATTCCAACAGTGACCATGGATTGGAGGGTGAAATCGTCTCCTCTCAACCACACTGGTCAAACCAACAGTCCATCAATTCTCTCCTCCTCCAAAAAAGAATGCAAAACAATCCATTATTTACATGAAAGTGCGTGAGAAACTCCATTACAAAAATGTAAACATCAGAAGGCTTAGAAAAACTTTGAAAACAGAGCGACAATCCAGTCCAACCATGAACCCAGCACTGCCAGGTCCACCACTAAACCATGTCCCCAGATGCCACATCTTGATATTTTTTTAAATGCCTCCAGGGATGGTCACTCCACCAATTCATTGGACAGCCTGTTCCAGTGGTTTACAACCCTTTCAGAGAAGGATTATTTTCCTAATATCTGATCTAAGCCTCCCCTGGCACAACTTGAGGTAATTTCCCCTGAACCTGTCGCTTTTTAACCTGGGAGAAAAGACTGACACTGACCTGGCTACCCCTTCCTTTCAGGGAGCTCTAGAGAGCAAGAAAGTTCTCCCTGAGCCTCCTTTTCTCCAGGCTGAGCCCCCCCAGCTCCCTCAGCTGCTCCTCATTCAGTCCCGTGCTCCTTCAACACCAGCAGGTTGGGATAAAACTTCTGCCTCCTTTTTCCCTTGCTGACTGGCTCCCTGTGAACAGCAGGGTGAATTTTCAGATTTTTAGAGTGCTTCATTTTTGAAGCAGCTTCTGCCTTTGCCTGGTTTTCCAATGTATTTTAATGCAGCCATTTACAAAACAGCTGCTTTCCGCGGGAAGTGGTGCTGGAATCAGCGCCAGTCCGTGTGATAAATGAACTGTGTGAATGCAGCAACTTAACCTCAGCAAGGTCTGAGCCACAACATTTATTTAAAACTCTCTTTGTTTTCTGTAAATAATGGATCTGTGTGATCAAATATTTATTAAGAAAAGGGGTTGTTTGGAGCTTTTGGGTGTCGTGCAGTTGTGTGTTCCTGTGTGTAAAATAAAAATCTTTCAGGCCATATTTAATCACAGCAGAACATCTCTTCATTTGTACCATCCAAAAGGGAGAGATGCCTGATTCAGGTAGTAGCTTAGTATTTTTTTTTCCTTTATTTTAAAAGACCAACTGTGACATTTTTGAGAGAAAAAAAAAATTATCCACCGTGAGCTCATTTTTTTATTTAAGCACAAACCATTCAAGGAAAAAGTGGAAAGGGGCATGAGTGGAGAAGGGAAGGAATCCAGAGGAAGCCATGAGCTTGATTTGAGGGATGGAGCACCTCTCCTGTGAGGAAAGGCTGAGATAATTGTGATTGTTCAGCCTGGAGAAGAGAGGACTCCAGGGTGAAATTATTGCGGCCTTTGAGGTACCTGGAGGGGGATACAACAAACCTGAAGAGGAAATTTACAAGGACAGAGCAATAACACAATGGAGAACGGCTTTAAACTGACAGATTGTGTGTTTAGATTGGATATTAGGAAGAAATTCTTTGCTGTGAGGGTGGTGAGGCCCTGGCACAGGTTGCCCAGAGCAGCTGTGGCTGCCTCGTCCCTGGGAGTGTCCAAGGCCAGGTTGGACAGGGCTTGGAGCAACCTGGGATGGTAGAAGGTGTCCCTGCCCATGGCAGGGGGTTGGAACTTGATGATCTTTAAGGTTCCTCCTGACCCAAACCATTCTGTGATTTGGTGTGATATGAAAGACTTGGGAGCAAGTTTAGTGGTGAGCCGTTGGTGATGAATCTGTTTTCTCTGGTGAGAAGATGTGTAGGTAGGACACAGATTTTAATTACTGTTCACCTTGGTGGAATGCAGCACTGGGGCTGTTCCAAGTCAAGAATATTCTTATTTTAAGAATGCCAGTTACACAGATTGTGGTGGCCTGCATTCAGTATCTCAAAGGCAAGAATTTTCCGTTTGAAAGCTCTGAACATGTCTGATCTGTGACAAGTCAGAGACGGCAGAAGGAAATCACAGACTGTCTTTTGTTTTTCTAATTCATTTGTTTAACAGAATCTCTTTCCAGGGTACAATTTCATTTTGAGGGGTCAGAGATTAAAAAGCAATTTTCCCTTGCTAGCAGCAGCATAAACTAGTGAGTTACATTTCTCTTAATGGCCTCATTTAACAGAGGAATGAATGGAAATCCTTGGTTACTGACTGGAAAGCCACACTTAGACTCATCTTTGTGCCCAGTGGCAGCACATATAATAAATTGCCCTGCTCAAAGGTCAAAGCTTTGATAAATTGTATTAAACTTATCTCTTAACGGGCTAGGGATACCAAGGAGTTAGGAATATTATCACTAGAGATGCATGCCTACCTGGGATCCATGGAAATGAGGAACAGAATTTAAGTATCCTTGAGTCCCAGCTGTGTAGCCTGAAGTGTTATTGCACTGGGCTGTGAGCTTGTCACATCTCATCAAGCAGCAAAATGGTTGAGGTTGGTCAGTGTTTGCACTGGAAACCTCTGCTGAAAATCTGCACATGCAGATATTCTCCTGCTCAGTTTTCCTTTCTGGCACAGGGACACTGCCCAGGCAGTGTCACCATTCCTCAGGTATTTCATGTAAAGTCACTGAAGGGTCAGTGAGTCAGAGGAGGCCACAAAGATGCTTAGAGGGTTGGAGACCCTCTGCTCTGGAGCCAGGCTGGGACAGCTGGGGGTGTCCAGCCTGGAGAAGAGAAGGTTCTGGAGAGACCTTAGAGCCCCTTCCAGAGCCCAAAGGGAATGGACAGGAAACCTGGAAAGGGAATTTTAAAAAGGGCCTGGAGTGGCAGGACAAGGGGCAATGGCTTTAAACCGACAAAGGGTCAATTTATATTAGATATAAGGACGGAATTCTTCACTGTGAGAGTGAAAGCCCAGAGAAGCTGTGGCTGTTTCATCCCTGGAAGTGTCCAAGACCAACTTGGATGGGGCTTGGAGCAACCTGGGACAGTGGAAGGTGTCCCTGCCCATGCTGGGGGGTTTGGAATGAGATGATCTTTGAAGTCCATCCCAACCCAAACCACTGGGTGACTCTAAAGATGCCACATTGGGTTTCAAAGCCACAGTGAAACTAATAGTTGAATTCTACTATGGGGATTTATATTCCTGTTCCTGTATCTTGATTTTTAGCTTGATTTTTAGCTTGATTTACTTGCTGAGCACCAGTTTAACAGTCCATCTTCTCACAGGGACAGTGTAAGGGACCTGCAGTCTGTACAGTGTCATCTCATCAGACTTGGTACTGAAAATTTAGGCAGATGGAAAAAAACAGGCTAAGCTTCCTTTCCCAGGCCTCTGGAAGATTGTTCCTCCAGTTTCTCCTGAATATTCTAACTTAGTCTGTGATGAACAGTGCCCAGGAGGTGAACATCTTGCTTCCATGCTGATAGACAAGTACCTTCAAAAAACCACTTTACTAGACAGGGAGAGTTTGACTTCTTTGCCTAAAACCTAATATTTAATATCCTTTTGTACTGAGTAGGGAATCCTGCTGCCTTTCTGGCTTCTGCTTTGGAAGACTGTTGTTCCTCCCCAAATCACATGTCACCTGTGCCAGCTGTGTTTAAATGCTGCAAGGAACCTGGGGCATCTCCAATGCTCAGGAAGCAGCTGAGAAAGTAAATGCTTATTCCCCTGTTGTGCTTTAATAACTGCATTGACCACGAAGGGAAAATGATATGTAAGGAGAAAAAAGCTACAGAAAATGAAATTGCTTTTATTTCCGTTTTGACAAAGCCTGGAAGCTCTTTAATCAAAGATGTTTTCCATATTCCTGAAAGAAATCACAGGCCTGGTAGGACACCTTTGTAGCACAGCTGTCGGGTCATGGCCTGGCACTATCAGAAGTGGAGAATGGGAATTGTTACGTTCAACTTGTGCTCAAGAGGAGAAAAGAGAGTCAGTTATAGCCTTTCTAAATCTGACTCCAGCAACACGCAAAGCTCTTGGAAACATTTTGAAATGAGGAATGAAAAAGCAAGGAGTTCTGTGCGGGGTGGGACAATTTGGGATTTCATTTCACTTTGAAAGGACAATTCATTTCTCTTTGTGAGGACAAAGGATTTCCTTCCACAAAGAGACACTTGACTTCCTGGTCTTGTGTCAAAAATTAGAAATGATGATGGGACTTTGATAGATAGCCTGTTTGATAGAGGGAATTTAACATCATGGATGAAAGAACTTTTAAGAATGGGTCTATACATATAAGTTATCAGAATAGTTGTGCTAATAATGGTGCCTTGTTTGCTCCAATCCATTTGACAAATGATCAATAGAGCGATCAAGTCTTCATGGCTCAAAGAGGAGGGAAAGATGTTAGGATGCAAAATCCCTCTGGGCCCCATCCACACAGGCCCAGGGGAGCTCAAAGATGTAAGGGCTGAATTAAAACCTTCAGAGAAACTAAAATACATAAATCCACACAGACATGACATAGAAATGAGGAATGAAAAGAGGAATGAAAAGCAAGGAGTTCTGAGTGGGGTGGGACAATTTGGGATTTCATTTCACTTTAAGAGAATCTCTCTTTATGAGGAGAAAGGATTTCCTTTGACAAAGAGACACTTGAGTTCCTGGTCTTCAGAGAAATATTTTCTACAGCTCTGTCACATGAGGGTTTTCCTTGTTTAGAAGATTCCTAGGAGAAGCTTGTTCTTGTATGGCCAGCTCTGATGTCTCTTAGTTTTGTTCTGCCTCACACCCTGTTATGAGTTCAGGATTGGCAGCTCAAGCCTTGCACAAGATTCAGTCATTCCTACGTTCCCTGCTGGGGAATTAAGGGATTAAGGTTTTCTGTGGAATGAATTCAGGAGCCTAGGAAACCTCTACAGGAACCTGCTCCTCTCCATAAAGCACAACTTCATTTTTACTTTTTTTTTTTTAAGATGACTCTAGGAAAAACAATTTACAAGGTGGGTCAAAAATTCGTTATGATTTTTATGTCACAGTAAGTGCTGCATTTGATCTATTTTTAGTAGGCTTGGGTATATTGTTCATAGTTTTTTCTTTTTTGTTTAGTGAGCCACAAAGTATCATTCTTCCTTTTTACAGACAACAGTGCTGTCCATTTACAAGACACAATTCTTGCATCAGTTCTTTTTACTGTAGAAGACATTTTTCTTACATAGACCTGACGCATATAAAAAGTAAAATAAACTCTATTCGTATTTATCTTTCCTCTTTAGAGTCCGTCCCAGTGGATATTACCCTTTTCCTGAAACATTTTTTTTTGGTTAAGAGTTAAAAGAAAAGGGAATAATCTGTAACTTCAGGCTTTCACTGATGTCAAAGGCACATTAATAGAAGGAGAATAGAGCTTTTTCCACTACACAGATCACATTTGCTGATTTAATAGGACTGGGGAGAATTCATGAGCGTGCAGGTAAGTTTATTTTCTTCTAAGCAGAGAAATCTTAAATTCTACTCACAGTCTCTAAGCATTCCCTGACTCTTCCCAGCTGTGCCTTTAAAAGGGTTTATTATTGAATATTGAGTAGTATAAGGATGCTAATCTTGCTCTAGTTTGAGGGATTGAAATCTTGTTAATGCTAGGCCATGTTTCTCCCCATCCAGGCAAGATTTAAATAGATCTGAAACTAGTGAGGAAACAATTAAACCTAATTTTTGGTGACTATCAGCAAGGCTTCCTTACATCTCAAGCAGAAGAAAATCTAAGTGCTGCTTTTTTTTTTACCATAAGCAATGATCATGAACACGGAATTCATCTCAGCTCAGCTGATGCACAAGGTGGGATCCATCTCGACCAAATTTGGGTGTCTCCAAATTAGGAATTAATCACTGGCTGTGCTGCCAAGGTGCCCTACATCCTCAGTAGAGATCTAGGGAGCATTTTGATTTCATGTGGCTGCTGAAAAATGGGATCAGTGATGCCATAGGATCCCCCAGACTATGGGGTGTGTTCCAGCCTCAAACATGACCTGTGCTGTATCCCTCAGGTCTGTGTGAGTGTGCCAGACCCTACAGGGCATCCCATATCCAGATGTTTGTCTTTAGGTGGGAGTGAGCCACACTGAGCTGGAGAGATCCCATTGCAGGGCAGTTTATTATGCCTGGGTTGAGAACACAAGCTTTAGCTTCCTCAAAAAATAATTCTCTAATTAATTTGACTTTAATGCGGCTTTAATTAATTTAATTCTCTATTAAATTAATTAATCCTAATGTGGCTTTTGTGTGAGTCTTCATCATATTAGAATAGGCCACTTTAATCTTCTGTCTTTGCTGGGCACTCCCTTTGAGGCACAGGGCAGTTACTGAGGGCATGGGAAAGCAGCAGGAGTGATCCGAGACCTGCCAAGCCAGGCTGCAGAGGAAAGATTACAAAAAGAGTTGCTTAAGCTAAGAAAGAAAAGATAGAGTTGAAGATAAAAGTCTCTTGGTACATAAAAGTCTGCTGCAAAGAGGAAAAGAATAATCACTGGGGGGGGTTTTGTTTATTACAGTTGGGAAGAACAAGAAGTAATGGACTTAGGCTGCAGCAAGAAAGAATCAGGGTTCATATTAAGAGGAGCTGTTTAATGATAAGGAGATTGAAATACTTTCTGGGGAGATTTTAAAGTCTCTAGCACTGGATATCTGTAACAGTATCTAGTGAAACATATTTCAGGAATGGTGTTTGTATAATTGCTTTTACTGTTGCCTGTCAGATCACGCTGCAAGGTCCAATGTAAACAGGACATGTTCATATTGTATCACAAACTGTCATTATCTAATCAGAAAATGCTGGAGCCATGAATCATTCTTTGGTTTTCATTCTCATCCTCTCCTCCTTCCCTGCCTTCTCCTCTCCAAAGTGTGTTCCTGTTAGGAAACTGCTTTAGGGACCAAAATCCTTGATTTAGTTTGACAAAGGTGATGAGACTCAGCATTTTCCGTCAGCTCTGCTTAGACTGGCTGTTGGGGACGAATCATGGAGTCATGGAATGGTTTTGGTTGGAAGGGACCTTAAGGATCATCCAGTCCCCACCCCTGCCATGGGCAGGGACACCTTCCACTATCCCAGGTTGCTCCAAGCCCTGTCCAACCTGGCCTTGAACACTTCTAGGAATGAGGAAGCCACAGCCTCTGCCAGGGCCTCACCACCTTCACATCTACATCTACCCTCCTTCAGCTTAAAGCCCTTAATTCCCATAAATCACTTTATCCCAGTATTTTCTACATCGCTTCCAGGTGTCCCAGATTTGTCCTCCGAATTATTTCCACAGAAGTGTAGTCAATAAAACCATGGTGGGTGTCCTCAGCAGTCCTTTGGATGAGGCAGCTGAGCCACACAGGCATTGATTTGACATTTGTGGGAGCTGGCATTGTGCTCTCCTTTAAGGGTAACAGATAATCACCACATTTCACTTTAACAAGCTGTTGGAATTCTGAGTTCTGGTTATGTTTGATTAACATCAGGGCTGGAAATAAGGAGGATTTATAGGAAGAGGGAAAATGAATGTGATGGTAGAATTCAGGAGGGAATGCATCCCTACTGCTGAGTTAAATAAGGCCGGGGGCTGTCCTGTGAATCCAAGGCCTGGTTATGTCCTCATGATTAAATTATGAAACAGAAACATGGAATGGTTTGGGTTGAAAGTGACCTTTAAACGTCACCTAATCCAACCCCCTGCAACGAGCAGGGACATCTCCCATGCAGAAAGAGGACAGCATCCAAACACTGCATAGGGAAAGGTCACTTCCACGTGCTGCACAAGACCTGGGTCATTCCTAGGGAGAACTGGACAAAGCTGCACCTAAAAGAATTCATGGAGGATGAAGAGCCACTGTTTGTGCCTCTGCCTTATCCCTCTCTGTGTTATGAGCACAGGAGCAGCTGCTCTGTGCCAAAGTTTGGGCACAGACACTCTTTGCTTATTTTCCCCTTGCCCCAGGGTTTTGCGTGACCATGATTTCAGCCAGGTCTGAGACACACCCCTCTGCATCTTCGGGTTACAGAGCTGTGAGATGCCTCCATGGGAGCAGCTCTTCTTTGCCTGGGAGATAAACTGAAATTCAGTCCCTTGCTCTTGGTCCCTGCCTGAGCTGTGCCATTACTCTGCCCTCCTTGCCCACGCACTATGCTGAGCCCTACCCAGCTCACTCATTTGTCTCTCTATCTAGGCCTTGGATCTCCTTGATTTCCTCTCTGGAGGTCCCTGACCCTTGGGCTGACCCTGATTTTTGTCACTGCACCTGCTCTGCTCTTGCTTGGGTGCTGTGGGACTGAGCCCTTGGTAGGGAGGGTGCTGCCCCAGCTCCCCTTTCCCTTTCCTGGTTTGCCCTCCCTGGAAGAGCAGCTTGGGCTTGCAGCTCCCTGGCAACTCAAAATAAAAATTCTCTCAGGGATGCATAAACTCACTCATCACTTTGAATTGGTTTTTGAGAAAGCTGAGCCCAGTGTTCATCAGCTCTGGTAGTTGTGCTGTGAGTCACGAGAAACCTAAAATTTATTTCTGATGGTCCAGTCAGAGATGAACTTGATGTGCTCCTTGTTCAATTCAGTATTTTTTGTTTTGTCTTTTTCTGTTGTGTTTTGGGGGATGTATTTATAAACAGAAAAAAACATTTTTGACCCATAGATTTTGAAACAGCTGCGGTGTGATCAGTGAGGATATTGAATAGCTGTTTTACTACTGATGCTACTTTTCCACAGCCAAAAGGAATTCTTAATTTAATAAGACAGGGTGTTTTTTTGGTGCTAAAAGAGATAATAGAGTCAAAATGAAGAGGGGACTGAAGCACTACTTGGACCCTTGGGCTCTGATAGAGACTAATCCCAAATAACACATGGAAACAAATCTCTTCCACCATGATCACAAAGGTGATGGTCATTAATTGTCTGAAAGCCTCTGCAAATGGCAACTGGAATTCACAACTTTTAGGAACAGATATGCTGGAGGACAAAGGAGAGATGACGTATTTCTGTATCAACTTGGAAATTCATTGTAGAGAGAAAAAGAATGCTGAATATAGGTCCTGCTTGCATAAGGCTGAATTGTGTTGGCAGGGAAGACATTGAATTCTGGGTATTGCATTTAGAGAGGATTTAAACATAGCAGAGGATCAGCAGCAAGCCATAAAGTAAGACCTGAAAGTCCAAGGATTTGGAAATGAGAGCAGCATGCCCAAGACCAGGCAGCAGATTGATCTATGCAGCAGGAAATGAGAGCACAGAGAAATACAAAGCAGAAGAACGATGTGAGATACAAAGTCAAGCTTACTTTTTTTTTTTTTTTAATTTAAGTTGCTCTCTAAATACTTGGAGCACTTTCCCGCAGGCAGCAAAAGAGCCACCAAGTCATAGCCTGCTTATGGTGTCATTGCCATGAATCTGGAGAATCATTGTGGAATTGGGACAGGAATAATCTGGTAAAAAGAAAGCAGAATACACCCCCCACTCTGACCATGCTGCTTCTGCACCAGCTGAGGGATGTTGTCTGCTCCCTCCCCAGCCCCAGATGTAGCGAAATACCTCCCCTGCCTGCTGTTTGTGGCACTCAGCCTGCTGCATCCATCACCATTGCCATAAACACCCAGTGGACACCAGGAATTGGATTAAGTCTCCAACATGTATCCCAGCCTTTTTCAGCAGCACTGCCTTCAGTGACAGGCAGTGTGGGTGTTGTTTTATTGCTTTTCCCTGGTATTCCTTGCATTTTAGCATTGGAAGCTAATTAGGATCAAACAACAGAAAGAGGTTGTTGAGTTGGTGCTCTCAAGCAGATCAAAAAATTCTGGTGTACCTGCTTTGTTAGCAAAAATGAATAAAGTGTTGGCCCCTGTGTAGCTATCCACAGATGGCTCTTCAGAGAGAAACAGGCATAAACTTGTAAAGCTTTGCCTCATGACTGGTGCATCTTCTAGATGCAGTTCCAATCCCTAAAGACCAGGTAAGGAGTTAGCAGAATTTCCTCATAATAAAGGCAAAACAAAATCATTTTAGATCTATATTGATGGAGAGCAAAAAGAAAAGGACTCACCTCCAGAAGGTGGAAGGGAGGGCTTATTTTTCACAGAATCACAGAATCATTGAGGTTGGAAAAGACCTCCAGGACTGCTGAGTCCAACCTTTGACCAAAGACCACCTTGCCCACTAAACCATATCAGAAAGTGCCACCTCTGCTCATCTTTTGAACACTTCCAGAGATGGTGACTCCTCCACTTTCCTGGGCAGCCTGTTCCAATGTTTAACCACTCCTTCAATGAGGACTTTTTTCCTAATATCAACCTCAACCTTCTCTGGCATGACTCAAGGCTGTTTTCCATTGCTCTGTCCCTAACTGTCTGGGAGAAAAGGCTGATCCCAAGTTGTTGAACCTACCTGGAGCAAAATGAAAAATGGGGAGGGATATGCCAGGAGTAGAGCAGCATCAGGAAATTACCTGAGTAGCCTGAAAAAATCTGTGTAACTTCAACTGTAACAACATACCAGACAACAACTTGTATTAGAAGAGCTTCAGCACAAATCTCCAAAGCAGCCCAACCTCAGAATCACAAAATTAAATAGGCTGGAAAAGACCTCTGAGATCCTCAGATCCAACCGCTCACAAAGCACCACCTTGGTCAACCGGACGATGGCACTGAGTGCCACATCCAGTCTATCCTTAAAAACCTCCAGGGATGGTGATTCCACCACCTCCCTGGGCAGCCCCTCCCAATGTTTTTTCACCCTTTCAGTGAAGAAATTCTAATGTCCTCCTCTGGTGCAGCTTAAGACCATGTCCCCTTGTCAGGTCTCTGGTTGCCTGGGAGAAGAGACCAACCCCCAGCTGGCTACATCTTTGTTTCAGGGGGTTGTAGAGGGTGGTAAGATCCCCCCCTGAGCCTCTTTTCCCCCAGGATGAAGCCTTTGCAGCTCCCTGCAGGTTCATTAAGTCTGTCAGCACGCTGAGTACATTTATGTGCAGTTAAGCTGCACCCTGGGCTGGGTCTGGCTTGACACCTTGCTAACAAAATATGCTGGCACTCGAAGGCACCCTCAGGTGTCAGCCTGGGAAAAGCTGCAGATCGATACAGCTCTGCTGTGGCAAGGCAATACTTTTTTTTTTTTTTTTTTTCCGGTGTGGATGTCCCTGCTGGCAGTGACTGCTGGCAAAGCAGAGGCAAAGGTGTAAATGGATGTCTACACCCCAAAGGTGGCAGGTGGAGGGAAGTTCCCACTGCTCCTGTGTTGCCATGGAATGTCCGTGCTGGATGAGATTGACAGTCAAGAACACAGGATTTTTAACCAGAATCAAGAATTACTTTAATTGCATTTTTCTCAGTTTCCTTTCAATCACCAAAAAACATTTAATTTCAAACTTCTTGGGACTTTCCTTGTGATAATTATGGAATGGTTTAGGTTGGAGGGGCCATAAGCATCACGTGGTTCCAATCCCCCTGCCATTAGCACTGTCTTATTCACTCTTTTTTAGATTGTATTTGTGTGTTTGCTCTGTTCTGCAGCTGGCTGGGGATGGACTGCAAAGACCATCACTCATCCCAACATCTGGGAAAGCCCTGTGCCACCTCCAGCTGGGAATGGTTCAGCAACACCCCAGTGTATTAGCTGGTCTCATTCTTCTTTCATTTTTTGTTGATTTGGGTTTCTCCATGTTTGAAAGAAAAATATGAGAATTTTCTCTACTCCTGTGAGAATTATTCTTCACTCCTGCCAGACTGATCAATTGCTTGAATGGCTTTTTGAGAGTGTTGGGGTTTTTTTGTGAAGCATTAAACATCCCCAGACAAAGTTGTTCTAACACATTTGGTATGATTTCACTAATTACTAAAAAAAAATCCTTTTATTAATGATTTTTTTTGCTTGTTATTAATTAACCTGTCTCCCTAGGCCATATTTTCTCCCAGTCTTTTCCTAAACATTCCACCTGTAGCTGATCTTTTTTACCAACCTTTTCATGAGTGTGGATGCTCCACTCCAAACTCATTTGTCTACATGTAAAGCAAGTCAATCTGTGACCTGTTGATGCTCAAAATGAAAGCAGAAGGAAGCAGCAGCAGTGAATTATAGTGTCTTTCTAGCATTTACATTAATTTTGTGCATCAGGGCTTAGCCACCTCTACCTTCACCAGGACAAAGGAGAGCATGAGTAACTTTGCTATAACTCTTCCTTTGTTTGAGGAGAATTTTTCATTACTCAGCTGTCAACATTTTTTAGGTTGCCTAAAATAAGTAAATACATTCAATTCTTTTATGGAATACTTGTGTTTGGTTCATTTTTCTTTTTCTGGACTAATGCATGAAAATCCAGTGAGATTCAGATGTGCACCTCCATGGCCTGTGGTGAAGATATCTCCAGGACTTCAGCTGGTGAGCATCTGGTCCCCAGAAGTGCTGAGTGTGAGGTAGCCCTGTAATTCTTGTTCTGCAGATGCTACTCTTGACAACAAGCCAATCTTCCATTGAAACTCCTTCCTGCTTGTTTGGTTTATGTTCCTTTCATTTCTCCTCCATCAGAGCACATCGGTGGTTCATTTAAAATTTTTCATTTCCAGGTCTGTGAGGTCTCTTGGACTGAACTTGTACATGGCTTTATTTCTCACTTTTCTTCCTTTCTTGTTATGTGGTTTTTTGGTTTTTTTTTTTCTTTTTCCAAGCCAAACAGAAAATTGATTTTCAGGGTGAAAAGCTGCCTTCCCCTCATGCTTTTTCTCTTAATCTACCTCAAATTGAGGAATGAACAGGGTGAGTCAGTGGCAAAATAAGTCTTATGAAATCACTGGGATAAAGGAAGTACCTTGATGTTTCATCATTTAAGCTTTTTTCCCCCTCTTATTCACAATCAACATTTCCTATTTTTTCATTAATAAAGTTCTACAGATATTTACCTCATTTCAGGGAGAGTTCAGGGGTGATAATGTGAAACTCAACATTTCACATTTGAAATCCCATTTTTAATTGTACAGGAAAATGCTATTCAGGAGATTCCAGTTCTCCTTACACCATGAAAAGTTATGGACATCCTTTACCAAATGACGTCCAGAGTACCAAACTTAATTAGGAATTGAAAAGGTGTTTTCTGTGGATGTGGGGTAGTTTGGGGATTTTCATGAACCCAGGATGGATCCAGGCTGATTTTTTCCCTCTCCCTACACAGTTGCCTTATTTTTTCCATAGTCCAAGATTTGGCAGTGAGCTTGACAAAGAAAGAGTCTCCATTTCCCCCCGACCTTCCTGAGAGTTTCACTGAGCAAAACAAGCACCTCCCTTCTCTTAAAGTTGGGTGCCCATTGTTCCTTCATCCCATAAAACCAATCCTGGCCACAGCCATAATTCCCCAGAATGAGTTCAGTTTATCAAGGCTGGGTTTTCAGCACTCAAAAATCTTCTTTCCTCTTCCTCAAACATGAAAACATAAAAATTATTCTTCTGTTTGCTTTTGCAGCCTCCTAACAAAAGAACACCGATGGCATTTGTTTTACCAGAAATTAAGAAATCTGAACTCGTGATATATCCTACCTATATCCCTGTTCCACATGTCTAAGTCCTTTAGGCCCACATTATTAAAACTATGAAAAGAAAATTAATTCCTGCTGGATAAATGGGACAGAAGGATTGTACTGCCAGTGCCAACCTCGATGTTATATCTAATATGCTAAAGGGAGGTACCGCAGGGAGAAGTGCCTTGGAGTAAAGCAGCTTGAAACGTGGCCCAATTGAAACATGTTTCTTTAATTGCATTAATTGGGCTCTTAATAGGATTAAAACAATTGCTCCTTTCACTTGTATCCTGTATCTCCTTTCTTTCTTCATTGAAATTCCATATTTATAGCTGTTTCTGATTCTTTGCATTTAAATTCATTTCTTAAAAACAGTCACTTCCAGCTGAGCTCACCTCCTAACAAAGAATGGTCCAGAAAATCCAACTTAGAATAGATTTCCTTCTCCTTATCTGAAAAGGTATTTGCTGTTGTGTGTCCAGACCTAGTGACAAAAATCAAACTACAGATGGTTTCTGTAGTTACATTTAGAGCTGAAGAAACGTAAATTTCAGTCTCAGTTTTCCCAGTTTCACTCCGGGATAAATCCAAATAATAAGACTACTTTGTTCATTTGTTTTGTTTTGCTCCTTTTATTTATTTTTGGTTTTTTGTCCTTCTGTTTATAGTGGATTTTTGGAGGTTTAAATTAGTTTTACTGTAAAATATTTACTCTGATTTACTCCATTGTAAACTGGACTAAGTGCTAAAATCAGAAATTTCTCCAAGTGTATCTTCAAGGTAGTAAAAGCAGAACCTCACTTATTGTAACCAGCAGCAGCCACCACCTAGAAGTTCTTACATTTCTAATTTTCTGGTGCATCAAACTAAATTATAAGGAAGTGTATTTCACAAAAATCTACAATGGGCTTTAACAAATCAGAACTCCCCTGAAAGCAGCATTTTTGCAAATGTCATTCAGCTGATCAGATTTTTATAAATTTGTACTTTTGTGGCATTATGTGCCATCCCTGCTGTGCTTATGAGAACTGCACATTTAATTACTGATTTTTTTTTCCCCCCTTTTAAAGCAGAGGGCTGGTTTCCTGTCAAGTCTCTTCAAATCTCCCTGCCTTTGTCCCCCTGGTTTCAGGAGCAGTGGTTGGATGTTTCCGTTATATGCAAATGTTAATGCAAAAGAGGAAAATGACCTTGAAAAAAATTTAATCAGTGTGTTCTTTCACAATAATTATAAGGATGGGGTAGAAAGGAAAAATTTGAGCTATTGTAAAATATCTAAAGGCAGGAAGAGGTCTTTCCAAGTTAAATGTGAAAGCATTGTACGTAATTTTTCAACCTTTTGTCACACCAGCCTGAGAATTGCATATATAGGTATAGATATATGTCCTTAAACATTCCTAATAACTGCATAAATATGGAATAATCTGAAGGAAGTCACTGTCACTCAATTTATTTTGTTTCTCACTCATCCTGTACTTGGATGATAATCACATTATCTTACAGCAAATAGCTAAAATAAAATAATAATTTTAAAAAATAACAAAAAAGAACCCCATAAAACCAAACCAACCAAACAAGCCAACATCCAAAAAAGCATCTCTATCATTTTCCTGGCTGTAAGGAGTGTGAGGAGGGCTAGGCTGGCTACAAGGATCTCTCTCTGAACCTGTGATAAACCAATTCTCAAGCTCTGCTTTATAGCTGCAGTGCGTTTAGAAGCTCTTCCCCCTTTAAAAAGATCTAAGTCAGGATTCAATGACTTACCCTGGTTGTTTAAACACCTGGGTTTTAGATTTTTAATGCCAAGTGAGTTGAATCTTACACACTGAACATTTTGGTTTGTAGCCCAAAGTGCTCCCTGACATGAGGTACCTCAATAGACAGCCCATGCTATGACCAAACAAATCAGATTTAATCCTGGAGATTTTTTGCCCTGGAGGGCCAAAATTGGATGTACTGGTTTGAAAGCAAAACCAGTGAGAGACTCCAAGTCAGAAACACAATTTAATAAGAGGAAAAGAAAAACAAAATAAAATAAAACAAATGCAATAGTACGAAACACCACTGACAGAAACAGAATACAACCTGACACCCTGTTAGTTAGGGTGGTAGCAGTCCAGATGAAATCGAAGCATTTCAAGGTCTTGTCGAAGCAGTGATCCTGTAGAAAGGTCTGGTAGCTTTTGTCATCTGCAAATCCAGTGGGTGAAGCTGCCTGTGCTGTCCCAAATCCCGGATTATATCCAGGTGGGAATGCTTGGCTCCTCCCCCTGGGCAGAGCATCTCCCCACGGGCTGATCTCACTCTCTGAGCCCTGCAGTGGCTCCTTGCTGGCCCATGAACCAGAGACAGCTCCCACAGGGAGTTCCCCATGAGCCATGGGCACGGCATTGCTGGGCCATGGACAGGAGAGAAGGGAAACACTGCCCCAGCTGGTTCCAACAGCTCATGGGGATGGGGATGGAATACAGACTGTGGGCACAGCTGACATTTTAACCTAGGACATAGGAGATGGTGGGGAATGTGGGGAATGAAGGAATGTTGTAAATACACATCTTTACTCGTAGCCAAGTAGGACTAAGTGCAGAAGCTTTAAAAAATTTTCTCTTTCAGAGCAGGGTCATGAGTATGGTCAGGACTGAGAATCACTGAGTTTATTTTTCATGTATTTACTGATGAAATGACTGACATTTGGGAGAAAGCAGATTTTAGTAGTGACCACCAGCATAAATGTTTCTAATCTTTCATGGGTCTTATATAAGGTGAGTAACCCTGGCTTGTCTCCTAAGATTTCCGTAGAAATCGATTGGCCCTTTAATTTTTCAATACCTTTGAGCTGATGAATATTGAGTTTTGCTGATGACCACTAAGTTTTTATAATTAGTCTCAGTTGCCAAACTCCAACCAAGCAATTAAGACATTGACAAAAGACTCTGTCCTCTGACCACTTAAAATTCTTGCCACATGGACCGTGGACCTAAACAGTGGCATGAAAAATGTCAATTTTTTAACCATGCCCTGAGTGGAAAAAAAGTATTATTCTGTTCATAGCTCTTTTCATTTGCTACTACCCTACTTACATTATTTGCTTCCAAGTTATTTGTGCTGTTATTTAGTCAATTTGAGGGTTTTTGTTTGTTTGACTACGAACAGGTGTATCTGCAGTGGGGCATTCACTGATTTCTACATAGGCTCAAGAATAATGACCCTGAGTGGCGTTATTGTATTGAAAAACTATTTTAACACAAATCAGCTCTACATTCCCAAGGATAAATATACCAGCTAGTTCCTCCAAAAGGTTGTGAGGAGCATTAAATTCAAAAAGGAATAAGCTTGCAGGCAGTTCAGGGGTTATAGGAGGAGGATTCATATAAAGAATGTTCAATAGATTGCCATGTCCTTCTCCTCTTGGGAAGTGTTTGTGCATCACTTTCAAGGAATTAATGGCATTTTGTATAGAAACGCTTTAGCAAAATCTGTTTCCTTTTGATGTATGGGAAATCATAATCTTGTAGGGGTCTTTTCTGTGATTCAGCTGCTCCATGTGACATTCAGCTCTTTTTATGTAACTGGCTTGCAGAAGGAAATGCATGTATCTATTCCACAAAGAATGGATGTTTTAGCAGGTGTCAGGTCATAAAATCACTTTATACCACTTCTTGGAGCAGTTTATGATCACTGGATATTGTATCTCTGGTCCATGATATGGGGCATTGCCATATTGATTAAATGCCTTTGGCTGTTGCAGGGGAAAAAAATAAGGATATTTAATCAATAGACCTGTGCTTTAGTTACTGTTCCTGTCAGGCTGGAACAGAAATAGCTCAAGAAAGGGGCAGCTTCTCAGACAATCTGAGGAAGTTAAAGTTTGAAGAAAGCTAAATAATGCCTTTGCAGACCTGTGAGGGAAGATAATCAACTTAGCAATTGCAAGAGCAGAGATTGAGTTATCAGATCAATCTTGCTTAAGGGTTCAAAAGGGCTGAGAAAAGGACTTTGGGACTTAGAAGGGAGCCCCAAAGAAACAGTGGCTTAAACATGAGTGGAATAAATTCATCTGGTTGCCAGTGATGTGTCCTGATCCTGAGTGCTGCATGTGTGAGGATTATTTACTGCTCAACTAAAACACCTCCTTCAGTGAGAGACTTCAGGGATGAGTCTCTCTGTGTCTGTGATGTAGTCAAAGGGAAGAATCAGTTTTCCCAGGATTCCCTAACATTTTTATTGAATCTCATGGTTGTAATGTTTTCTTGCCATTTTTTTACCAGTTATTATACTACTTTAACTTCAAAATTATATATTTAGATGTAGTCCTTTGAGTACTCTCAAGTGGCCTTTTCACCCAGTAGAAATCCAGGTCAGGTGAGTCCCCCTGAGGATGCAGGTTTTAATTCTGCATTGAATGGTCAAGAATAGGCACCTCTTTCTGCCACGTTTCAAAGGAGATATGGAAAAATCCCAAGCTGAGAAGAATAGCATGTATGAAAAAACTGGAAGTGTGTATAGATTATCTGAATGAAGACTTAGAGGGAAGTTTATTGCACTGTACATGTACTGTGCTTGCAGGAGAATACTGAGCATTCCGGGTTCTGAAATGTAGCAGGGAGAAAACACAACAAAAATCAATGCCTAGAAGCTGGAGCCAGGCACTTTATACTTTACTTCATTATTTCTAACAGAAAGGGTAATAGAAAACTGGTGGAGATTACTAAAAGAGCAGAAGGCTTTTCATCTTCTGCTGCATTGCAATCCACGCTGCTTGCCTTCCTCAGAGTGCTGGCTTTCTCTGAGGGAATTACTTGTACCTGATGAATGTGAAACATTGTCACAGGGAGAGGTGCAGCTTCAGACAAGCCCTGCCTTGGACTCAAGTTTTCACAACACTTTAAGGAATTGCACTGGCCCATGAGCTCTAATGATGGCAAACCAGATCTATTTGTAAAAATTAATTATTTATTAAGCAGATAAGTGATAACAGATGAAAGATCTTAATCAGAGTTACTGCACAGCATAAACTAAAGGAACTACTGGTAGATTAGAGCAAAACATAAAACTGCACTACATCGAGGTACCTGTATTAAAGCCAGCAAAAGAAATAGTATAGATTAGGAGTCTAATGTAACTTACAACAAAATGATGATAATGCACAGATTCCTTCACTCTACCCCTGGGAGTAACCATGAAGCAGCATTCTCACTCACAGAAAAAACTCCACATATTTCCCAGGGAAATTATAGAAGATTTCTACTTTGTGAAAGTTTGTTGTGGCTTTTATGGTTGTAAAGAGAGCATCTGTCACTCAGAAATTCATCTTAATTTGCCAGATCTCACTTCAAGACTAAAATGTTTGTTGGCAGTGGGGAGATGCCAGACCAGTGGTTACCCCAAGGCACCAAAATAACTCTCTACAAGACAGCTTGTCCTGCTTGAGTTGTCTGACTGGATACCAAACAAGAGAGAAGCTCTTGAGGGGGGTGAGACACTCTGCCACAGCCTGAATTAATGAAGGTGACATAATTGCTCTTCTCGTCCCAGGTCTGTGGGAACCCATGGGATAAACCCCCTGTATTTGCTGCCTGCCTTTTTCCATTTTAGTAGAGTGTAAGAAAGGGATTGGCTCTCAGGCAGGGCTCTTGGAGCTGGGTGCACTGAGTCATTACTGCTTGGGGTGGAAAGGACTGCTGTATGTATTCAAGAACAAATACAGCTTGACAGCCTACAAGCTGTTAAGACAACCTGACCTTTGTGTGGCTACTCCAAGAACAGTAAGTTCAATTAGCTGTAATGCTTCCAGGTCCTGTACCACCATTAGGAAATGCCTTATTCAGCTAAAGCAGTGGGGGTTTTTTAATTTTCTTTTTTCTTTTTTTTTTTTCCTTTGGTCAGTATAAAAAGCATTAAAGGATCCATTGTAAGTACTGCCAGCAATAAGGGGAAGAGTCTCATATTAAGCAAGGTCTAAAAAATTAATTAGCTTTATTCCTTAAATACAAAATAAATACATTCTGTCATAGCCAAAAGCTTCAGGGCTGAGTTTTAGCCAGTTGGGTTCAAGCCAAGATGACAGCTCTGGCAGCTGTTGGAAACATTTTGGAGTAGAGTTTGGGCTGGTCCCTGTCAGTTTAGAGATCAGCTGAAATCACCAAGTCCTTCTACAAAGACAAAAGGAGAGTTTTAAAAAAGGCCA
Organism: Acrocephalus scirpaceus scirpaceus; assembly: GCA_910950805.1. Classification (NCBI taxonomy): domain Eukaryota; kingdom Metazoa; phylum Chordata; class Aves; order Passeriformes; family Sylviidae; genus Acrocephalus; species Acrocephalus scirpaceus. The sequence continues at coordinate 2,716,526 of OU383773.1, forward strand.
ATACATAGGGTAGTGGAGAGTGAATCTATTTGTGGTCTGTCAGTAGTTCACAGGGCCTCAGATGTCATTTAAATGCCTCAGTTTACCCTTTCTGAAAGGATGTTGTGAACTCTTGTGATCTTTTCAGTTGTGAGTGGTTAAGTGAGATCTTTGACATTGCCACAGCATTTCCAGAAGCTTCCAGTATCTGAGGGACAAGAAGCAAAGATAATGTGGTGATTTTTGCTGGAGCAGAATGGAGAACTACAGTGAAAAAAAAATTGTTTTATATGAGGTTTTGAGGGATTGTCAGATGAATTTGCTTAGATGTTGGAGCTCTGAGGCTTCCTGAGTGAGAGTCCATGGAAAGCTCCCTATGATTTTGATGAGTGATATTTTTGAGATTCCTGGGAGCTATGTACTGTTAAGGAACTGGAGAAACAACAGTGTTTACCTGCTATCCACATAACAGGATAAAAGAAATGCTCCTTTTTTCTCGATTTCTTACATAACATGATATGTTAGTGCCTCTGAAATAAAGCTGGACCTCCATCATGGTAGATGTATCACAAAAGAAAATCTCCTCCTGAGGGAATACACAGTTTAAATAGACTCTGCTGGGCATAGATCACCAGAGAATGATTCTGCAAAACTTTTAGTGCTGCTTGTGACATTTCAGTGTCTTCAAGACACCCTAAATTAAATCCTCTATTTCAATTGAGACACAGGAACAGGCAAACTCATGGCCTTCTTGACCAGCAGTTGAAGGCCCTGTGGAATGCCCCAAAGTCTTTCAAATGGCACTACACTCTGAGACATCTGAACTGAGGCCCCAAATTAAAATTCTCCTTCTTTTCCTCTTGCTCCTGCCTGAGGAGCTCCCTGCCCAGATTTGTGCTCTTCCCTGCTACTTAACAAATACCTTGCTAAGGAAACACCACAGATACCTTGCCCTGATGCTCTGGTGTCCCAGTTTTAATGGTATAGATAATTGCTTTCTCATGTACAACAATCCAGAGGTTTTGAATTCCTTTCCCTGTGTCCATCAGACATTTCTCAGTGATTATTTTTCTTCAACTAGTACCCAAATATCTTTTGAAGTCCTGGCTTAGGCTGGCATCCTAGGCTTCTCAGTAGGGGAAAGAAAAGAGACATTGATCCAGTTTTAAGAGCTGTTCCTCTGTCTCTCTGCATTGATTTGTGTGGAACTGTCCTTTTAATTCTCTTTTCCGTCTGACTTCTCATTGCCTTCTGATGAGAGCCAGTCTAAAAGTTCAGGGCTGAATTTACATCGATTATTCCCTTTGTTGTCTTTCTGTGACCCTTTCTGAACTCTGAACTCAGAGTTGTGGCTTGGTCGTGAAGGGCTTTTATTCCTATCACACTGACTATAAATATGGATTAACAGCTGAATGTGACAGGCGTCTGAGCTTGTTTCTCTGAACAAGGAAAAAACCCTTTTCACCCTGTATTAAACTGCAGTTTGTTCCTAAGAGAGAAGCATATTGGAAAAACCAACAACAACATCAAACTCTGCATTTAGAGTCTTTGGGATGAGAGAGACCAACAAAAAATGCATGTGCCTTGATACCATTAGGCATTGTAAAGTTAATCTTTACTAAGAACAATCTTTACAAAAGAGCAATTTTAATTAGCTTTGTTTTCTTAGTAAGTACCTTGTTCATCTGTTTAATACGTTTTTGGAAGATACACAAAGTGTTAATTTATCTATTAGTCTTTCCTTTGGAACACAAATAGTAAGTACTAATAATGTGTGCCTAAATGCAATTACAGCTAATAAATCAAGGACTGGTTTTCTCAGGTTTTATATATCTGCTATTTTCCCCTGGATTTTTTTGTTTGTCTCTTATTCCTTTTTCTTTGCATGTGTCCTCAAATGCATATTCTCTGGCTACACCAGAAATCCTTGGAAATTTCTGCTTTGAATAAAATACATCTTTTCGTACACCAGCAACAAATCCAGATACAGCACGTAGTACCAGTTTTCAGCAGTTGCTAGAGCAAGTTATCAGGTTATAAAAAAAACCCCAATCCTTATCTACTCTTCTTAGCAGTAGAATAATTCATATATGTCATTTAGTAAATCTTTGGAAGACCAGCAGGATGCAGTCAGGATTGTATTGTATGACCTTCATCAGTAAACAAAAAAACAACAAAAAACCCCAAAACAAAACAAAAGTGTATTTCTTTGGTATAAACTATTTTTGAATACAGACTGTCAGTGAATTTTTGGGGGGAGAGGGACAAAAAATTTGAGATAATTACACTTTTGTTTCATAACTGAGTACCCATTCCAGTTTTTATTCTCTTTGACCTTTAGAAGTGATACATCATCACACAAGGGTCTGAGCCAGGGTCATGGATCCATGTGACCATTACTCTTTGGAGGGCTTTGGATCTGAAATTTTTCTCTGCTCTGTAAAACACCACAATCATATTATTGATTCAAACTCAGTCAGGCTCCAAGACAATGAAAAATAAATGCAGGTATAAACACAGTGTTTTGACAACTGCTGTTTTCCATTATTGTCTTTTACATCATGTGAAATGCATGATGTGATCAGCTGGTCCATCTGCACATAACCACAGGCTGTTTGGAGAGGCATGCCAAGAAAATCCTGGTCATTTCCACCAGCTCCTCTTCATCTGGACTTCACTGCTGTGAGAATTATTTTCTGTGGCCATCAAGAGAGCTGCTGGACTGGTGCCATAATATCCAGCTTGCTCCTGCCAGTGGGGACAGGCTGTGGAGTTGTGGTGTGGTTGTTGCTGCTGCTGCTGGAGCTCCTCCTTCCTGCTCAAAGCCCTGTCCATCCCCCAGGCTTACCCCACTGAGAGTTCTGCTGCCTCCCTTCCTCTCTGGACTCCACAAAATTTATGGCAGAAAAATAGGAGGGGGATTGGAAGACCTGAAAAGTATCAGGTAGTCAAGGCCATGGATGCTGGGTGTCGTTATCACAGGGGCACAGAGCTTTTGAAAACCAATGATCACAGAGTTATGGAATTGTTTAGGCTGGAAAAGGCCCTGAAGGTCACCAAGTCCAACTGTTAGCCCAGCACTGCCAAGGCCACCAGTGAACAATGTCCCAGGTGCCACATCTAAATGTCTTTTTAATCCCTCAAGGACTGATGACTCCACCACTGCCCTGGGCACAACTTCTAATGCTGGGCCATCTTTTCTGTGATGATTTTTTTCCTGATATCCAATCTAAACCTCCAGTGGTGCAACTAGAGGCAGTTTTCTCTTGTCCTGTTGCTGCACAGGAGAAGAGACCAACCCCCACCTGGCTGCAGCCTCCTGCCAGGGAGTGATAGAAAGTGAATGCAGAAATTATTTCAGCGATTCCTTCTGGTCCGTGCTGAGGGAAGTGAAAATTTAAGTACACCATAAATAGTGTATGTACACCATAGAATACAGACATATAAAATGCCCGCTTGTATTTTGATCAGTTGGTAACAGTTATGCTTTAAAAATATATAAGTACCATATGGTGATTATGGCAATGCCGATTTAATGAAGCTTTAATTGAAGCGATTTGCTGTGCTGTGAAGGGAAAGGCTAACAAGGAAGATCAAATGAGCACGAAGGGAAACCAAACCAGAGCTCCTGAAATCTGTTTTTTACCCGTAGAGCTAGAGACACCAGAAGAGTTTTAAAAGACAGCTTTAATTTTCAAGGAAAAGTAAGTCTAGGATTTTCAACTTTTCAAATAGATTTAAACAAATGAAGAAGCACGTCAGATTTGACATCCTCGCCCCTGCCCCTTCAAACTTAATGAAGTGTCACCAGAGTCTATAAGATAAAGCAATATTTAATCCAATATCTGAAGCTTCCTCCCCTTGGAGTGTGTTTTCAGCTGCAAAACTTGGCACAGCCTCAGCCTGTGGCACTACATCAACTTCCACCTCTTGCCAGTCTTGTCCTTTGTGACGCTGACTCTGATGGATTTCACTGAAATGCATTAGTTTTCATCTCACTCGTTTTTAGGCAGACTGATGGAGCTGCAGCAGGGTGGGTGTCGTGGTGCTCTGCCTTGTGCATCAACAACAACACTGTCATTTAATACTTTTCTGTAATCTCTGTGAGTGATGAGGATGAGCAAAGGAGAAAGGACGGACATCTTGATAATCAAATCCCTGGTGGAGTTTAAAACATTGGCTCTCAGAAAGAAACTTTTGGCATACACAGTGATGGAATTCACACTGGAAGAAGAGAGAAATGTGGAAAGCAAAATGATTAATATTCACAGTCACTTTTCTGATCGCAATAGCAATAAGAGAGCGAGAGAAAACTACTAAAAATAACTTTCTGCATAGAAAATCAGTCTAAGCAGAGCCAAATATGTGATGCATTGCTTTTTCAAACACACTGAACAGGCACTTTAGTCCATCAGGTGTGGAATGAATCTCTTAACACTTTGACATGACCACAGTTCAATCTGTCTAGCAGTAACCAGTTAGTCCACTAAAGCATTCCCATTTTGTAAAAGGGAAAAGAGAATAACCACAGAATCGTGGATTCACAGAAGACTTGGGTTGGAAGGGACTTTAAAGACAACCTCATTTCAACTCCCCCTGCCATGGGCAGAGACACCTTCCATGAGACCAGGTTGGTCCAAGCTCTTTCCAGCCTGGTCTTAAACACTTCCAGAGATGGGGCAGCCACAGCTTCTCTGGGCAACATTTGCAGTTTCTCACCACCATCTGAGTAAAGAATTTCTTTCCAGTATCTTATCTAAATCTCTCCTCTTTTAGTTTAAAGCTGTTCCCCCTGATATCACTATCTGCCTGTTTAAAAAGCTGCTCTCCCTGTTTTTCATGAAACTCCTTTAAGTGCTGGAGGGTTGCAGCGAGGTCTCCCCAGAGACTTCTCCAGGCTGAACAACCCCACATAGTAAAAATCATCACCCCCCTTTTGTCTGAGTGTAAATAAGTAAGGTATGAAAGATGCCTCATTCTAACATCGAGTTTGATCTCCTAGTCCCAGATTAGAAAATATTACCTTTGGACTGTCAAAAAATGAAATCTCAAAACAACAACACATTGTTCATTCTCATATTTAATGTTCCCAGGTGCTGGGAAAAACAGAGCTTTTTCCAAGCCTTTTAATTCATGGAATACCTCAGGCAGGATTTTGTTCCTGTATAACAGTTAGCTGTGTTGTCCCCACAGGTAATTCTCTAGGGAATAATGGCAAAGTAAACATCCTCAGAGAGGTGAAAAGAAGTTCAGCCTTTCATCACTCCTTTGAGAAATGACCACAGGAGTTTGTTTTCCTGTTTTCCACTGAACATGAAATGAAACTCCCTCCACAGGTCCACAGAATTCACTGGATAGAGACCCCTTAATCCCTGTGGCCAAGGCAGGGTTTCAAAGGGGTGAGGTCAGATGGAAAGACATCTGTCCGGATTTATTTTCCTACAAGTCTGGCTTTGGATTTGAATTTTTAGAAACCAAGATGGTTCTTTTTCTTTTAAACCTCCCTTCTTCTCCTTTCCACTTTGTCTGCAGACATGCAGTTTCCAAACATGTGCCATTTGTGGGTCTTTGCATCTGTGTGTCCTCTCTGCTCTGCATAAATTTACAGTCATTCAGCTGATTTCTATCAAGTTGGCCAAAGCAGAAATTTTTGGTTTTACATTCCTACAAAATTTTGGAAAAACATCTACCCAGGTGGAGGAGAAATGCTATTAATAACTCCACCAGGGGAATGGGTATAGGGCAGGTGGCTTCCCTGCTAGATGTGAAATACCTGACACAACAGAAGGCTTGAGAAAAACAGATTTGGTGGTGTTGGTGCTCTCTGAGTTACTAAATCTTGGAGTAAACTTCAAAATGATCCACCATTACTACAACAGAGAGCATGAAATGAATGGACTGACTGTGTTTGTGGTGCTCTGAGATAAAAATCCAACAGGATTTGTAGTGGAGATTATGGTTTTTTTTCTTAGACTGAGCCAGATATCTGGGAAAAAACAAAGCCAGAGACTCTCTTAGGAGCACAGACCCTTGGAGGGGCCTGAAGAATGGCTCATGTGCCTCAAAGTTTTCTCTCTCTAATAAAAGATTTATGCTCCTCCTACAAAGCTTTTTTGACTGATGTCAGACTGATCTAAATTAACTGCAACTCCTCCATGGCAGCAGGATTGGAACTAGGTGATCACTAAGGTCCCTTCCAACCAGACCATTCTGTGATTGAATGATTTTATGAAGTCAAGAAATAATGCCCAGACAAGGGAAGATTAAAAAAAATAATAAGAAAAAAAAGTTATTTAGTTATTAGAGAATCAAGCCCTGCAAATCTGTTTGTCTGGGGCTTTTATAATGTTTTAATCTCAGATTACGATGATATTGCATGCAGCATGGACAGACACAGACACGTTTTAGCTACAAGAATGTTCAATTTTATGGCTATAATTTTCCCCCTTCACTTGCAAAAAGTCCTGTGCCCTCTGACTGAGCACACACACAAATCAAAACCATACAAATGAGGAGGTGTCTGCCGTGGTCATGTGTAGGTACCAAGAGATTTTCCATTTAATAGAGCCCAACACCTGGCTATTTAATAGAGGTCACCAGCTAAATCAGTTAGAAACGGCTTAGGCAGGCATGTGGAAGCCAGGCAGAATTAAAAATAAGTGAATCCTAGCTTTGGCCACAAATGTGTGGCAAATGAAACTAAATTAAGTTGCTTCAGCCCTTTCACTGGCACAAACTGATATAAATTGGTTTCATTAAAAAACCCTAATATATTTTAAGGCTGCAGTCCTAACCTATTACGTTTTGTGTGGTTGCTGAGAGCAAGTAGCTTAGTGGCATTTTATGTAGCAAATGAATGGGGGACAAATAGAATTTTATTGCTTTGTAAATGAAAAGGCTGGGAAGTTTTGGAATAAAATTGATTTTCACATCTGGAAAAGTTTGCCTTATCATTAGCGCTGTGCTTGCTCTCTCTCTCTTACTCGACTTATTTTTCACTCCATTGTTTTCCACTTATTTTGCAAGGCAGCCGTGTAATTTCCATTCTCATTCATTCATGTTCCCAAATTGTGTTTTTCTTTTCCAAGCGCAATGTTTGAAAATGTTTGCACAGGGGCTGCTCAGCTGAACTGTTCCTTGGGTGAAGTGGGATGCACGTTGGTCTCTGTTTCTTTCTGTCTCAGACCTCTGGGGATAATATTTGCAAAAGTGGTTTTGGAGAATTTTCAGAACCCCTGGCTGTGTTTAATGGAGTTTTTATGAAGTCCATGACCCATTGGTCTTCCCAGCTTTTCAGTGTGTCATGAGGAAAACGCACCCACGGTGTGATCCAGCGTTATATGGAAATACAGGAACACGCACAGCACCTAAACTAATATGGGAACACCACAGAATTTGGGAGGGTTTATTAGCTCAGATTATGCACCTCTGTACAGCTTTTGGAAGAGCTGGGTGGCTTGGCATCTCTTCACACACTGACTTTTGCCACTTACACAAGACACTCTTCAGAAGCTCATCCGAGGATCATTGTTTTTCCCATATTGAATCCCTGCTTAGAAACCATGTGTGCTCTGTTTGGCAGTGGCTCAAAATTGGCTCAAAATATATAGAATAGTGTATTGTTGTGCCAAACTGTATTTTTTGTAAATTGGAAGTGCCAGTTTATAAAGGAAAGGGCTAAGGCAGTGGGTGCTCCATTCCACATATCCCATAATTTGCAATGTGTTCTCTGTGCCACAGGATGATGCAGTTTCCCATCCCACAGCACAAAGACAGCCCGAGGCTGCTGGATGTGTCTCACACTTCTTTTCACAGAACCACAGAATTGTTTAGGTTGGAAAAGACCTCTGAAATCATCAGCTGCAGCTGTCAACCCAACATCCCCACCGTGTTCACCACTAAACCATATCCCCATGTGCCAGGGCCACACATTTTTAAACACTTCCAGGAGTGGTAGATTAGATATTAGGAAGAAATTCTTCCCTGGGAGGGTGGTGAGGGCCTGGAAAATGTTGCCCAGAGAAACTATGGCTGCCCCATCCCTTGAATTTTTCATGGCCAGGTTGGATCTGGATTTTAGCAACCTAGTGTAATGGGAAGTGTCCTGAATCTTGGCAGGAGTGTTGGAAATAGATGATCTGTAAGGTTCCTTCAAAACCAAACCATTCTATGATTCTGTGATTTTATCCTTGGACATTATCCTTCTGTGTTACAGAGAGGTTTGCAGGAGCTTGTACTGTCTCTCCCTGCTGCACTTTCATTCTGTGCTTACTTTCATTAATTCCTTTCTTATTAAAAGGCACAAATTCTTCACTCAATCACCATAAAAAGAAAAAAATCTTACCGCAACAGTCAGATGTGAGTTTGGGTTAGTGATTACAGAGTGTCTCAAGTTTCTTATGGCCTTATAGATAAATTAAAACCTGGAAACTTCCACACCTTCCCTTTTGCTTTGGTTTGCTAAGTCCCTTTAGGCACAGATGATTTTCCTAGTGAAGACCTGCTGCTCAGAAGTTTTGCCTCCAGTGATGTCAGCTGGTCACCTTTTCCTGGCACTGAATGCAATTTAGAGTGAATAAATTCAGTAAGATTCTTTGCCAAGAATTACTCAGCTCTTCATGCCGAAATATTAATCGATAACGCCTCTTAAAATTTCTCTTCACTCCAATCATTTTTATAGCATTGCAATTTACTGCATGGAAGCAGGGTAGTAAAAGATAGAAAAACCAGCTGTTAAGTCACATTATTATTAATATTTATCTGTCATTTACAGAGTCCCAAAAGGTGTTCACAGCACTTCTGTGTTGCTCAGCAAGCCAGACAACACAACAGCTTTCCCAAGGACTGCAGCTGTAAATATGTAAATACAGGATAAAGAGACTCTCTAGTCAGAGAAATGTCTTCAAGCAATCCCATGGAAATTCCTGCCCAGAATGTCCTGATAAACTTTTTTTGGTGTTTAAAATGGGGAGGGGAGGATCACACCCAAATTTATAGGAACACAATTCTCAGACTTGGAGCAAAGGAAAATTAATTTAGCCATGAAAAAGACAATAAAATTATGTAGAGGTATGTGCAGGACAGAGGACTCTGATTTAGAGCAAGGAGATATTTTATTTTGGTTTGGTTTGGTTCTGTTTCTCCCTTGGAAACTTTCCAATACTTAATTTGTTATCCCAAATTTGCTCTGGAGTAAATCTAAATATTTATGGGTTGTCTTCCTATTTTAACTCAATGAGTAGACCAATTTGGCAAAAACACTTTTCTCAGCACCAGAATGCTGAAGAGGCCCATGCTCAGAACACTTTTAAATGGGTGCAGGTGATCCAGGGTCTTATCATTTCTTCCCATTTCTGTGTAACCCAGGGAAGAACCTGGTCATTAGAGCTGGTGTTACACTAGGGAGAGGTTTTGGTAAAAAATTAAATACTCTCTTTTGGTAAATAATTAAATTGTTCTTTAATTAATAAAGAATTAATTACATACTCACTGGTGATGGATGGAATCTCCCTCAGCCTGAGGGCTGCACTGCTGCAAAGTGTTGGAGAGGAAGACAAAACAGGACTCCCAGAACAGCCTCAGGTTGCTGATGAGAAATTCATGGGATCGGTTCAAGGCTCAGGGCTGGACTGAGAACAGGGATATTTACAGCACATTCCTCAGGGCCCTTTGTTTTATTGAAACCTTTTCCTTGTATTTCTCTGTTAGGTCGTGATGCAGGACGTCCACACATGCTCGAGCTGCAGAGGAACTCACCAGAGGTTGAATCAGTTACAGATAGTTCAGGATGATATTAAATGTGATGATGGGTGTGCACTGAAGAAGACTGAGTGGGAGAGGTAGAAGCTGTATTTGTAAAGGAAAAATAGAGCATGGTGACATATTTTAAAATGTCACCTTGAGAAAGGTCATAGGATCATAGAATTGTAGTCATAAAATGGTTTGGGTTGGAAGGGACTTTTAAGATCATCTCATTCCAACCCCCTGCCATGGGCAGGGACACTTTCCACTATCCCAGTTTGCTCCAAGCCCCATCCAACCTGGCCTATTCCAGGGATGGGGAGTCCAGAACCTCCCAGGACAGGTCCTCTTGATTGTAGAATCAATGTGGGACTGTGCTCCTCAACACCATTCCCTACTGAACTTGAGTTAATAAATAAGGAGGCTGCTCACAATATTTCATCCCACATCTGCCCTGTAGTTGAGAGAATTGCACTCAGTCGTGGAAGAACTGAGTGATTCAGCGTAGGGAAATTCTGGTTTGAAAGGTCTGAAGAAAGAGCAGAGTTCAGGCTTCAGTGGTTTTCAGACATTGAAAACAGCACAAATGTGTTTTTGTAACCAAGGTTCCAAATAGTGATAATTACACTGATTTTGCAGTGAATGTCTTGTTTTCATGTGTTATAAAGCCTTTATTGCTTTAGCATTGTGAGTGGACAAGTGGGTTGGCTTTTCTCTGACATAAAAAAATAAGAATAGAATCTCATTAGTTACTATCTGAGAGCAGCAGGAGGAAAGCAATGTCACTGCAGCTGTGCCTAAGAAAATCACAATATCACATGCTGAAAGAAAGTATAGCAGTATCCAGTGTCCAGACACTGGAAATGAAGTCTTGATGGATAAGCACCACCTTGGAAATGCCAGTGAGTCTTGGTCTCCCCAGACTGCACCTTAAGAGCTTGTCAGTGGTTTAGTGACATCCACCTTTCCCCAAACACACAAATCACATTGTGAGCCTTGACAGGTATTTCAGTAACAGCAAGATTTTAGACAAGATAATTTCTCCCTTTACCTCTCTATATTACCTATCCATCCGTTAAAGCTCAAGATAAGATTTATTTATTTATTTTTTAAATCCTAAAATGAAGTATATCCTGCTGACGTTTGAGAAACATTTGAAGGAACTTTGTTTGCATCCTTTTTTTTTCCTGAATTCATGCTTTTGCAAACCATGGTACATTACAAAAAAAAAAATCAATCCTAAATGCTGGAAGGAAAGATTCCAACAGTCTGCTTTGGTCACACCGGATCAGCTACTCTCCCACAGAGGGGGCAATATGAGAAGTGTTTTCAGGACACTGTTTAGTCACAGTTGGAGCTGGGTTTAAAATAAGAAGGCACAATATTTTATTTGATCCCTTCTCCAGTTTGAGAGTTTCCCTCACTGCTGCTTGCTCATTCCTGCTCATGCTGGAATAAAAGCTGATTCCTACTGGGGTGAGACAAGTACATGAAGAGAGGGACCATGTCTCTTGGGAAGAAGGATCAACATTTCAGTTTCATAGTCTGAAGGAAAAGTATTTGAATCTTAAATCATGTTCCTTGGACATTTAACACCAGCTGTGTCTGCACTGGGCTCATAATACATTTCCTGTGTTAATTGGAAACATTGGGATCGTCTCAGACAAGGAGGACATGAGATAAGGACAAATAGGTGAAGAAAGAGGGTGTGTGCACACTCTCACCAAAAAAATCCCCAACCAACCAAATCACAAAGAGGAGGCTGCAGGCAGAGCTCAGGACCCTGAAGAGAATAAACTCAGGGTTCTTTTTCTTTCTTTCTCTCCTTGTGAGTGCAGGCTCTGAACCTCTTCCCTAAGGCACATGTGGGACATCACTTCTTGGCCTCACCTCTCACCAGCTTCCTTGAGGGTGGCCAGTGAAGCAGGTGCCATTTGCCTCTGCAGTTTGGAGGGCCTTAAATTACTTTATAAGGAGTCTTAGAGTGCTTCTGAAATCCTGAAGAGAATGTAAGAAAGTGGATTTCTGTGAGTAAATTGTGAATAAGTAGTTTTCTCTGAGCAGTTGTTTAATTGAGCTGCAGCTGGTGCTGATTATGTTTGTTTTTCCTTCAGTGTCTCTCATTTCCTTTAGTTTCTGTTAATTCCTGCTTTCATTGGGTAACTGTTGCTGTACAAGATTTTAAGAGTGGTAAAAAAAAACCCCCAAAAAACAAAACAAGAAATAAAAAAGTGCATATTTTAGGAGCTTTTTTACGACAGTTGTTCCTGGAGACACCTGTAAACTATTGAGCTGAATTGGGCTGCAGCTGCTGCTGATGACAGGGGGTGTGGAGGAGAAGGGGTGTGACTCATTCTTCTGGTTGTTCCACCACCCTGATCTGTGGCTGGGCCTGCTGAGGTGGCTGCCAGGCCATGTGAGATGTGTGTTCATGTGGGTCTGTGGGTCAAGAAAATACTAAACTGACTGTCAGAGGCTGGAAGCAGAGGGTGGTGGAGGGGAAGCATGGTAGAACCACAGAATATCCTGAGCTGGAAGGGACCCACAAGGATCATCGAGCCCAACTCCTGGCCCTGCACAGAACAACTCCAAGAATCACTTTCATTTCAGCTTGGAGAGGGACAGGAGATTGGTACAGGCAGAGGTGACATCTTGTGGTGTCTCAGGTAGTGTCTCTGCTCTGCTCAGGTGAGACCCCACTTGCAGAGCCTCCTCCAGACCTGGGGTCCCAGCACAGGAAGGACAGGGAGCTGCTGGAGGAGTCCAGACAAGGCACCAAGGTGATGAGAGCCATTCTATGATTCTCTGATTCTCTGATCTGTGACATTGCTGCTGTATGTGAGAAGTCAAACTGCCACGTGTCCTGCACAGACAGTGACCTGGGCTGATGGATAATGAATTCTTTGAGGTTTTTTTTAATCTACACAAGCAAAAAGCAAAGATGGTCAGGATAGGCTGACAGCGGCCTCATGAACTTGAACAAGAAATGTTAAATCCTGTACATGGGCTGGCTCTGAGTGGTCCTGCTTGGACACAGGGGTTGAACCAGATGACCTCCAAAGGTCCCTTGTAACCTCAAACATTCTGTGATTTTGTGAGATCTCTCTGTCAGTGGGAAGGATTTTAGTATTTTCCTTCTTTTCCTGTGGACTGTCTCTTCTGCTCTGTTTGTGTTACAGAACAGATTCTGTGAAAAGAACTCACGTTCCACTGGAACTGCAGGGGCTGCCAGGTCAGGTTTTCCATAGAATGCTCTCCCAAGAAAGATTAATATTGGAAAACAGAGGGCATGTTGTGGTTTTCTACAGGGCAATGCATCTTATCCTTGAAGGTTAAGTTAATTCCCTTTTTCAACCCCTTTTTGATTCCATGTCATAGCCAGGGGAATAGTCTTTACTACCTGTGACATTCAGGACTGTGTGACCAGTCAAAATCTCCATTTCCTGTGAGTGTAGTAGTTTTGTAAAGAAAGAGAGAAATCCTCCAGAGATCTTTGGAGGCATGACTAGATCAAGGTCCTGGCTGATCTGAAATAAATAAATAGAAATAGATGTTCACAGGTTCCCAGTCATTTGTTCCCATTCAGACCGAGCAAGAGTTTTGTCTGGAGAATAAAATTCATTGTTCATTAATTCTCCACCATTTCTTCTTGGCATCTGCTGACTTCTGAGGGCCACAGTCAGCTGGCAGTCAGCTTCTTGTGCTGCTTAATTATATATATGCAAAGAGACAAATGTGGAAGCCTCTGCTACTTTATTTTGTGTAGGGTGGTTCATTTCCAACTCTAGAGTTCTTTTTTGTCTCCTCTGGTTGAAATATCCCAGATCTCTTCTGGATCTTCTGGATTTCCTGCCTCTGGACATCATTCTGTGATGCTTTTGATGTTCCTCCAAACATTCCTATGAGTGACTCCTCAAGGTCACCACTATGCAAGACAGTCATGTCTTCATGTCTTCATTCCTGTGTTATTTTCACTATCAACAGCTGTTTCTCAACAGCTCCAGGGTCACAGAACACATAAAACCCAACTGAGCTCAGTTTCCTCCTGGGATTTTGTCAATCCTGTTTTTCTCAGTCATGCAATGCTAGAGAGAAATCCAGGGTTTGAGAAATCCAGGGTTTATGGTCTATCACCATGCCACACCACCACAGGAAAAGAGCTCCAATTTTAGCACTGAAACTGGGACTACATGTCCTGTCTTTTCACCCATTTGAAAGTTGTTTTTGCAACTAGCTAAGAGCCTCTAAAAGATTTTGGTCACATTTACAAGTAGAAATTAGAAGAGAAGCAATTAAGGAACAAGTCACCACAAAGTACTCGTGGTCAAATTTCTCCACTTTGGGACCATATATCCAAATTTCCTACATAGTTCTGTGGAAGCTTTTAGGAACTGAACTGGTCCCCAGTGGCTGCTGTTTTTAAAAGGTTCCTTCGGACAGGGTCCCGTTTTTTCCTTCAATGTGTGGTTGCACAAATTGTGCTGCCTTTTAATAGCAGTGAATTCATTATTTTGAATTACAGAATCACAAAACGGGGCAGGTTGGAAGAGATCACAGTGAATCATCTGGTGCCACCTCCCTGCTCCAGCAGGGCCATCCCAGAGCACAGGCACAGGACTGTGTCCAAACACTCCTGGAATATCTCCCATTATCAAAACATTTTTGTCCAGTAATTTTGCATGAGCACTTACATGCAGAATAGGATAAAGTTCCCTTATCCCTGATTTTAAGGCAAATTTCGGTCTTAAAGGCAGGTTCCTGCCACTCAGCAGATATTCCCCCGTGGAGTATCACTGACTTTATTTTGCATTACAAAATTAAAGGCAGATTTAGCTTTCAAATTTGAAGCAACCAGAATTGAAGCAAATGGACTCTCCAACCTGTCTCTTCAGTAGCTGATTACCTCATCCACATGGGGAAGGCGTGTTTTGTGGGAGCATGACAGGGACCACGTTTTGGAGCAAACCCTTGTTTAAACATCACCTAGTGACTGTCACAGCAGTGCAAATAAATTGGCAACTCCAAGGGAAAAAAAAAACAAAACTGTTTTAAAATGTCCCTTGGGGAGCCAGAAACGGGCAGGGTTAATTTGTGTTTTCTGCCTGTGCTGGAGAAAAATCTTGTTTAGTGTTCTTTACGAGAGAGAAGCCAGTGCATCAATCCCCAGCACCTCCTGCTCTGCTTGACATCCTGCTTTTCTGGAATGAATACATTTCCTGCATTGCTGCATGCTTCTCCCACTGTAGATATCTATGATTAATATGCCTTGTCTTTTATAAACAAACCTAATGCAAAGCCAATAATGTGAGTCTCATTTCTTTACTGCCAGCCCACAGCTCAGCTTTGTTTGGGTATATATGTAAAGGAAGAAAGATGAATGTTCACTCAAGCTTGGGAGCTGAAGCCATAACAAATTTATGGGATGAAAAACACACATCAGTGTGAAGCAAATACAGCCTGGGAAGGTCTGTTTGGCTTCCTCCTTTAATTTTGCTTTTTAATAACAACAATACCGTGTTGTGCACCCAGTGAACATATGTTACACTATGTAAGTACATTGCAGGGGGAGCAAATACATTGAAGTACCAGAAAGCTTTTATCAGTTGGTGGATTCAGTCATGGTATGCTAAATGATGAAAGCAGAAAGAGCTGCTGTGATCACACAAAGTGACCATTAGCCAGTGAATTTCACCCAAATCAGTTTTGACTTCAACTAGTTCACCTTGGAGACAATAGAGATAGAGGGAGGAATTACAGTTTTAAAATGTTGAGTGATGAGAGGCCTGACCATAACCTGCATTCTGCTTCTCTGATGGAAATTCCCTTCTGTGCTCACAACCCACACCAGATTCCCAGAGTGAATTTGTCCATCTAATGACTCCTACCATGGCATTTTACTATTCCCTTACATCATCTATCAAAGCCCTCATTAACAAAATTTCATATTCCCCAAGCAACCATATGGTGATGCCATGAGAGACTGCCATTTCTCTTTGATAAGGACAGTTCATACAATTTCCTCATCCCTTTCTCTTGATGTGGGCTTTGGGTGTTTGTTTCCTTGTTTGCTTGGCTTTTTTTTCTTTTTTTTTTCCTTTCCTTTGAGGGTAGGACTGTTTAATTTTTATCACTTACTGAATTTTGCTGGACTCTCTCCTATTTTTCAAAATCTTTCATAGCTTGCGGATCCCAGATGTGGAGCTCAGCACTTCAATAATGAGTGCTGAAAATGAGCTCTTCTCATTCCTACCTGGGAGTCCCACATTCCAGGATCTCAAATCCCTTTTTAATCCATGTCTGGATGTCCATTTGTCCCCAATGACTGCTTTGATCTTATGGACATCCTTTGATACCTCTGTAACAAGCATCCTACAATAATCTGTCTGATGTGATAGATTTGTCATGTTGCTGATGGAAATACTCAGAGAGGCTGTTTGTCTGAAGGAAAACCGTATCCACAATTTCTTGTGAGATGTTTTCCTGGTTACTGGGGCAGCCAGAGACCAGAGTGCTTGGCCATCCTTTGTTTGGTATCATTTGAGTCCTGGGGATTCATTGCACCAGCCCAGACATTAATTTTACATAATTAGCTTCATCACACCAACTTGTCCTATATCCTCACCAACAGGGACATAAAATTTATTTAATGAACTCTTCTCCAGAAGCTAGTGATGATTGATACTGATTTATATTAACTTTCTTTAACTCTTTATTAATAGAGTCCTATATCTGTTGCTCCACTCTTTTGACAAAGATCAGTGCTAGATTGACAGGCCTTTAATTACCTGGGCCATCCCTTTTTTGATCTGTCTACATCATCTGCCTTCCTCACAAAGGCTGGACCTAAATGTCACTGAATTCATTCACCTTTCTTTTTTTCCCCCTCAGTTTTATTATTGCTACTCTTGCATTTCACCTGCAGTAATAGATTCTAGCTTAAGATGGTTTTGGTTTGTCTTTTTTCTCATATCTGGAAATTTTTTTCTTTATTGTCCCTACTATTGCCAGTCACAGTTTTTGTCATGTGCCCTGTAGTTCACCTGATGAATTTCTTCATTTCCTATTCTCTGATTTATAACACATTCTTTTTTTTTTTTCCCTGTTTGCAAAATATCTGGGGATTTTTATTGATCAAACCCTACAGAACAGACTGGCATGGGAAATAAGTCCTTTACAGCAAAGATACCAAATGACAATTTGGTATAAAATGCAATTTAGTTACAATTTATGTTCTTGCATTCAAGAATAAATTTTAGGAAAATCTAGGTTAAATACTTAGCTGCCACTGCTTGTTTTCTTTTCATAACTTTTTTGGGGTTTGTATTGCAACCATTTTATTTCAGAATCAGATCTTTTACATTCCAGTGCTGAATTTTCTGATTTACAACTCCATGAAGAATTATCATTAATTCTTGTGAGTTTTCAACTGGCATCTAACTCAGATCCAGACAATAATAGTTTAAACAGAAAACTGAATGAATAGTGCCAGTGTGGAAATATTAATTCCTTTACCATGGAGATCTTTCTACTTCTGATGAGATTTTAAGTTCTGATTTACACAGCAGGAAATAAGCAGAGTTTATAATTGAATTAACCGTGACTGGACAGTAAATCATTTGCAGAGTTGGGTTGGAAACCTGACTTCTCCCTGTCCACAAGGCTACAATTCTTACTGAGGATGAAAAGTTCACATATGAAGAGGTGTTGCCTGCAGTTAATGTCTTTTCACTGCACTTAGTCAAAATTTTGGGTTGAAAATACATTTCCTTAAATATTAGTGTGTGATGCTTTTGGAGAGTCTTTTCTGAAATAGAGAAGCCCATGGTTGATTAGCAGGGAATTATCTTAAAGGGTTGGGTTTACAGTGACTTGGAGTGGTCATTCTGGAAATGTAGGAAATATGTGTCAAATTACATATATTCTGGGTTTGTAAGGAAAAGTAAGCTTTTAGAGGGAGGAAGAATGGAAATAGAGGACAGGTTTTTTATTATGTGGACAAGAATGCTGAAGATAAGGGAGAAATGGGAATTTTTGAAATGTGTTACTTATTAAATGTTTCTATAGTGCTTGTGAGGTGTCAGTTCTTGAAAACTCCCTATCTTGAGGAGGTCCTATTATTAAAATGAGAAAACATGGATGCTAGGGTAGTAAAATTTTATATTATAAATATTATAAATTATTATAAATATTTATAAAATTATATTATAAAATTATTTTTTTATATTATATTATTATAAAATATTATAAATATTTATATTATATAAAATATATTTATATTTATATTTATATATTTTACTGCTTTTTTCTAAAAGAGTTGGGAAGGTGCTGATATGTGTCGTGACATTCTAGATTTCTTACAAGCATCCTTACAAAAAAAAAAAAAAAAAAACAAAAAAAAACCACCCCCCCCAAAAAAAAACCCACAAAAAACAACCACTTTTCTGAAGTTTCCACTGAAGGATGAAGTCCACATGGATGACTTAAGGCAGGACATTTTGGGGTGGAGTTACAGCATTTGACTTCATGCATTTAACTGAGGTACCCAAATTAGGGCTTGGACCTTTAAAGTATCAGATCATCTACTGGAGTATCATAGAATCATAGCAATATCCTGAACTGGAAGAGGCCCACTAGCATCATGAAAGCCCAGCTCCTGGCCCTGCAGAAAACAGTAATTATTCCCTTTCTTTTAACTGAGAAAGACTGAGCAGGATTTACTTGGTAAATGTGGATCTAATTAAGATGTTTGATTTTCATTCCTGAAGTTACGAAGTGTGATTCGCTCTTCAGTCAGGCCAATAAGAAACACAGAAGAGGAATTCTCTCTGAGGGGATTAGGGTATCAGCTGGGCAGAAGGGACCTTTATCCTATAAGGAACAGAGCAGAGGGGATCCAAAATCCAGTGAGGCAGTGGCAGATGAGTGTGGAGGAGCAGTGAATGCAGACCTCCTTAGAAAGCAACAAGAAGGAATTTTGCCTGGGTATTCTGAGGAAGGAAGAATTCTTCTTTAAGGAAGAAGTCAGGGTGGTCAAAACATCAAGTGTGGAATCTGAGCATTGCTTTGCCTCTGGTATTCAGAGAACTGTCTGAGAGGTGGAGAAGTGTTTGCAGTAGCTGAAACAGAAGAGGCTTATTTACCCAATTTCTCCCCATATAACAAATGTTCAAACCCCTTTGTAATTCTGGTTGCTCCACCAGGAGTATTGCCAGGTGATATCTACAATTTGTGGAGTGCAGTGTCCATAATCAGCTGCAGCTCTTGACCCTGCTGGCACTGAGTTCCCCTGACAAGTCTGCTCTGCCTGACTGATAATGGTCCCATCAAGACATTCCCAAAGGAGCTCTACTCTTGCACAACACCACACCACTGCTTTATAGGGAGTTCAAGATCCCCTTTCAGCACCGGAATTGTGTCTGATATCCTGCCAAACATTTTAATGTTTGTGCCTTTTTGCCCAGAAAAGCTGTGAAGATGTGGATGCCCCATCCCTGAGAGTATTCAGTGCCAGGTTGGATGGGTCCTGGAGTAACCTGGTCTGGTGGAAGGTGTCCCTGCCCATGGCAGGGGGTTGGAACTGAATGGTCACTAACCCAAGCAATTTTATGGTTCTATGATTTAACTTCTTAATCCTTGGCATATCATATTGTATGTCTGCAAATTAATTTTTCTCCTCCTAAATTCACGTCTCTCCATTTTTTTTCAAGACCATTTTAGATTCCACCTCTGTTCACCAAAATGCTTCTACGTATACCCCCACCCTGCTGATATTCACAAGCATTCAGTTATATTTTTTTTTACTAAAACAAGTCAGTGGTTGTATTTGAAATAGAAGCAGGCCTAAGAAACATCACCAAGATATCTCATTTAAGATCCCCTTCAATTCTGATGTTAAGAAGCTTCTGGCAATTACTCTTCAAAAGTGATTTGCCAATTATCCCTTCCTCAGTACAATTGGTTCGTCGTAACCTTACTGTTAAAAACTTTTTCTAGCCTCATATAACATCTTATTTTACCATCTTCTCTCATCTGGCTTCTTCCTAAGTGAGGAATTAAATTAGGTTATTTGGAATTATTTCCTATAGTACATTTGCATTTTATTTATTTGTCTTTAGGAAGGTGATTATCTTCACAGTATGTGCAGATGATTGCTTAATAATTTCTCCTAGCATCTGCCCACAAATTGAAGTTAGGCCTAGCAGTCTGTAATTTATCAGTCATCGACTCTGTTTTTTGCAGGCAGGTTCTATATTTGTCCCTCTTCAATCCTCTGGTACTTCTGAATCCTCCACAAACTCTTGAAAATAATCACTAATGACTCAGTTTGCTTTAGTTGGTTTCCTGCAAAATCTTCAAGACCCAACTGATTCAAACATCTCTGCCATCATGAAATACTTCAAACCCACTCTTCCTGTGACACCATCTCCATCCAGTCTCCTGTGGTAAGAATAACTGTCAGCATCTACTCACAGGTTACCATCGTAGCCAAGACAAGCAAAACATCCCTGGGGTACCTCAGCTCTCTCTGCATCCTTATTAATCATCACCATTTTACTTATGATTTCTAGAAGCATTATTCTAGAATAAGTTTTTCTGATGGTAGAGCTGAAGCTCAGGAGTTGCTTTCTTTCTTTGGAAATGGGATTCACCAGGGCTCCTGTGTTTTCTTGATCATTGCAATAAGCAATTCAGTAGCAAAGTGGCCTCATCTTTATTGTGCTGCAGCTTCTCTTTGTTCACACCAAAAACCATGCTGGGAAAGAAATCCAGGTGGTTTTTTACAAGGAAAGTAATAAACCAGAAAGAAACGTATTGTTTTCCCCACCACCATGTGGTGATTTCATAAATTCTTTCAGAGCATGTGCACATCACAGAATCATCAAGGCTGGAAGAGACCTTCAAGGCCATTGAGTCCAACCATCAGTGTAGCAGCACCATAACCAGCCCCAAACTATATCCCCAATCACCACATCCTGATACCTCTTGAATACTTCCAGAGGCAGTGACTCCACCACCTCCCTCAGCAACTTATTCCAATGCCCAACCACTCTTTCAGTGGAAAAAAAAAAAAATTAATCTAAACCTCCCCTTGCACAACTTAAGACTATTTCCTCTTTCGTCTAAGACATGTCAGAGGAGAACAACTCTCCCCTCACTCCAACCTCCTTCCAGGTCAGCACAGCAGGGTGCAGCTTCATGTGACAAAGTGCCTCAAGGTGACCACGTTACCATCTGTAAAAGGGTGAGGACACACTTCCCTTTTCCCAAAATCTCGTGCTTCACCTTGCTTTGTACTGGCTCTGGTGTCTGCCCAGAGCTGTAGAGAACCAGTTCAGCTCATTCACCTGGCAGGGAAATTCCTCAAAAGCAGAAAGGAGTTGCAGTTCTCAGTCCAGGACTGGAGCTGGCACACACTGGCACTTTGGGTGGGTGAGGAGGGACAGGAGTTAAGGAGCAAGACACACATTTCATGAGAGATGTGCTTTTACATCAGCTCAGCCAAGTGACACAGCTTCACCCTGAGAGGACAGCGAGCCCCAGTGCCTCAACAGAGATGGACCACTGGGAACCTCTTTCCAACCAGATGAAACCTCTCTTCTGACTGTCGCTCTAGTAGGTGTTTTCTTTTAGGCTTTATTAATCTTTGGATCAGCCTTTAGAACACAGCAGCCAGTTTGCCCAACCTTCTGTAATCTTCCTTTCCACGTAATGCTCCAGCTGTAGTGTTCCTTAGAACATAATGTCTGCAAGCATTAATAATAATGATGGAAAGGGCTTTGCAAAGCATCTGAGGAGGAAGCTCATTCACTTTCCTGCATACCCGTCCCCCAGACCCTTTTATTCCTTTAAATATTAAAGATTACATTCAATGTAAGCATCAAGAGCCTGATTTTCAGAAGTGCTGAGCTCCCATTGTCTTCAGTGGGCGTCATGGCTGCTCAGCAGTTCTGAAAATCAGCTTCTTAATGATCAGCATATTGCAAAAATATTTAACAGCTAAATCTTTCCCATCCTTTCCTTTTAGTTCTCAAGCCAACAAAACTTCTCCCTATCCCAAATCCTGTTCCCTGTAGAAGGACCACTTTTGTCCCTCTGTCCCACGTGGCCCCTTCACCTGACACCTTGCAGGTCATGCTCTTCACCTGGAGCATGTTTGGTGGGAGCTATCTCATCAGCTGTGCTTATCTGCAGTGTGGGTGTCAGTATCCAGGCAAGTTGCCCTGGATTCTGCTCACAGTCAATGGAGGGTGAGTCAGCAGAGTCAATGGAGCTTAGGGTGTGATTTCCCATCCCAAAATAGGCACCCACATTTGGCCAGATGACTCACACTGAACTCCATTAACTACATTTTCTATACCTCCAGTGTCTTCAATGGGAGACAAGGGACTCAGGTGGGGTGCCTGTATCAGACCCTGAAAGGGAAATTAAATTAATCCCACCCTTTCTGTCAACCCATACATCGACTCGCTGCATAAATCACACTCACCTCCTTCCTTAAGAACTTCTGTGTTGGTGTCTACAGGGAATGAATCAAGTAATAAAGAGTAGTGAGGTAGAAAGATAATGGTAGGTCATAGCAGAAAGTCAGACTGAATCGTAGGTTGGATAAAGTGGAGCAGATTTATTGAATCCAGTGGAGCCTTTCTCCTTCATATAAGAATTTTGCTTAACAGAATTAAAAAAAAAAAAAAAAAAGAAAGAAAGAAAAGGAAAAATAAGCAAAAGCTAAGTGGGACAGTGAACTGTCAAGGTGTACTTTAGCCATTTCCCTTCCATGTGAATTTATGGTTCATCCTATTTTTCTTCCAACTTCGCTATTACTCTTTAGATTAGGAGATTTTCACCAGGGGTAGGCAGTTTCTCTTCCTGGCCCTTCCTGTGTGCTTTATAATGCTCCAGGACCTCATTGATTCCTGCTCTAAGGACTGATAGCATGTGCTGGAATCTCTGTAGGACAAGCTTCAACCTCTCCCAGTCTGAGATCACCCATCAAATTCCCTCCACCTCCTCTTCAGTACAAACTCACCTTTATCCTCAGCTGTGTGCCCCAGCTAGAGACTTTAAACTTTGTTTCCTTCTAATTTCAATATTCATTTAGGATTTGGGAAGTTCCCTGTGGACTGTCAGATTGCTGTTTGCAGGAATCAGCAGTTAATTTCCAATCTGAATGTTTACCCCAAACAAAGTGGCTTTACCTGGTGCATGCTGCAAACTCCAAATGCTTGTCAGTGCAGTTTAGGAAGCAGCACAGCAAGAGGAGCATAGTTATGAAACAGATATGTAATAATCAGCGTGGAACATGGAGAAATACAGAGTAATACTAATAAATTGAATTTAATTAGTTCTCCTCTGGTCTTCATTACCACTTTCACCATCTTTTGCTATTGCAGTTCGTCAAGGGTAAGCACAAATGCTATTGCCATTTTCTACATAATTAAAAGACAAAGTCCATGCTCTGCTCTGCCATAGACATTTTCTCTTAACTCCCTCATTCACAACACCTTCCAGTTTAAAATGACCCTTCTGTGTTATAAAACTCTCCATAGAGGCAAGACCAGCCTCTGCCACAATTGTCCTCTCTTTCATTACTAGCAGGCATTTCCTGGGCTATTTCTGCTGCCGGTGTCTTCCCTACAGCTCTGACTTTATCCTTGTGTCCCATTTGTTCTGACTCATTTCAAACACAAGTTGAAAACAGCTCATCTCTCCCCGGCTCCTGCCTGTTAATTTCTCCTTCCCTCACTTATAATTTAGCTGTAACGATCTTATTTAACTCGAGACCATTTCATGGGTGCAATTGGTATGAGAGGTTCTGCATATCGTAGTAGGTAGGCAATTTGTCATGGAGCACATCAGCTAATGAGCACTTTGGATCTCATTGGGCTGAGTTGCTGAGGACAGGCTGTGTTACCAAACCTCTCTTTTTATGAAGATTGAACAACATGTTCCATTACTCCAACGCAGAAAATGCTGAAGAAACCAAACTGTCACATTGTCTTTCTTTCTCTTGTCTCTGCATGCAGATTTGTGAGTGTGTAGCACCTACTGACACACAAATCACTGAACAATATAAAAATCTTCCATAATGAAGCCTCGAGATCTGTCGCTGGTGAAGGTTGTAGTGTCACTCAGGGACTCTTTGACAAGCTTTGAGGAAAGAGATGGATTCCCAGGAATGAAAGAGCTAACATCTATCAGCCATAATTGAGCAAATTAATAGCTTTGTGAAGTCTCTTTTTTTGGTTAGGATCCCATGAAATGACAATAAATGTGGCAGAGTTTCTCTTGCAGCCTACTCTTGTTTTCTTTTTTTTTTTCCTTTCTGCTGTTGTGTACAACACATAATTACTCTGAAACAAAGGGAACCTCTACAGAACTAGCAGCAATTTTAGCAATGAAACACAGGAGTAAAAGTAAAGACTGAAGCATGTTTATCACCCCCCCAAAGGAGGAAGAGAGGGAGGAAATTTGAAGGAAGATTTCTTTGCATTTGGATACCAGTTTTGCCACAAATATCACCTCAGTCATATGAGGAACCAGTAAGGAGCCAGCGATGGAATCTAGAAGTTCTGTCTTAGAATCAGAGAATCACTGAGGTTGGAAAAGACCTCCAAGATCATCAGTCCAACCTCTGACCAAAGACCACCATATCCACTAAACCATACCCCAAAGTTCCATGTCTATTCTTTTTTAGAACACTCCCAGGGATGGTGACTCCAGCACCTTCCTGGAGAGCCTGTTCCAATCCTTACCCACTCTTTCAACAAAGAAATTTTTCCTATATATTTGACCTGAACCTCCCTTGGTGCAATTTGAGGCTGTTTCCCTTTGTCCTATAACAAATTGCCTGGAAGAGGAGCCCTATCCCACCTCACCACAACCTCCTTTCAGGTAATTCAGTTTTCTGTCACTTCCCCATCACTGGGCAGGAACTTTATGGCTTTTCTCACTTCTCCACTATTTTTGACCATCAATGGCTATTGCTGCTGCACTTTGCTGCAGAAACAAACACTGCCAAGGTTTCTTTGAGACATCAACTTTGCTCTATGCTTGCAATCAGAGAAACAAAATCTTAGGAAGAAAGTTCAGAGAAATAAAATCTTAACAAGAAAGTTTAGTAGCTTCCATTGGAGAAAAGAAGGCTGAGGGAAGACCCTATTTCTCCCTACCAATACATGAAATAAGGTCGTAGCCAGGTGGGGGTCTGTCTCTTCTCCCAACTTAGAAATTACAGGACATGAGGAAATGGCTTCACATTGCATTGGGGAAGTTTGGGTTAGATATTAGGAGAAATTTCTTTATGGCAAGGGCTGTAAATCACCGAAACAGGCTTCCCATGGAAGTGGTGGAATCACCTTTCCTGGAAGTGTTCAAAAACCACGTGGATATGGCACCAGAGGACGTGGCTTAGTGGTGAACACAGTGGTGGTGGTGGGTTGATGGTTGGGCTTGATCATCTTAAAGGTCTGCTCTAATGATTCTGTTCATTTTATGCTTCTAAGAACCAGGAAGTGGGTTGTCTTGGTTTGGAAAAGACAGGTGTCTGCCAGGGAAAGCCGGAGTTTCCCTTGAAATAGAGAATGTAAACCCCCTCCTTCTGAATTATTATAACTTTGAAATTAAGGGGCTCTCAGGCAAAGATCCAGGAATAGGAATAACAGTTCTTTACTAGGAATGTTAAAAATAAAAATGTAGTAGTAAAAAAAAAGCAAATAAACAAAAAAAAGAGAAAACACTAACAGAGTCAGAATACAACCTGACACACTGTTGTCAGGATGTTGGTACCAGTCCAATTAAGTCCTCCTGGAGTGACAGATGTGGTTCTGTTGGAGCAGAGATGATCCTCTAGAAGGGTGTAGTTTCCCTCTGAAGGTCCAGTGGTGGTGAGATGGGCCCAGTTTTCCTCTGGGAATCCAGTGCAAACAGGCTGTCCTGGTGTTCTGAATCTCAGGTTTTATCCAGGTAGGAATGGTTGGCTCCTCCCCCTGAGTGGAGCATCTCCCAAAGGGATGATGTAATTGTCTCAGCCATGCAGTGAGCCTCGATGGCCCATGAACAGCAGATATCCCCTGGAGGGAGGATGGGTCATGGAAGAGAAAAACACTTCCCCAACGAGTTTCAACAGCTGGTAACAGAATGCATACTTTTGGTTACATCTTGCATTGCAACCCAAGACATGGATGGTTTGCATTCCTGTTATCAGAAGAAAAGGAAAAAAAAAAAAGTTTGGATGTCTGCAATTACTGTCAGTTCTCTGTATTTTGGACAACTCACTACTCTTTCTTTGTTTGTTCTCTGAAGTGTAACAAGGGTAGTAAGTTGTTGGCAGCAATGTCTTTATAAAGGACATGGAAACTGGATATAGCCAGGGTGAAGGTGCTGCTGCAGGATCAAGTTGTTTTTTGGATGAAACCACTACACCTCAATATTCACCAAGATGAGTTTTACAAGTAAACACATATAAGAAAGTGGGGCCTGATGCCCTAATACCCAATGTGGCACAATATTCTGTCACACTCCCTGGCCCATACCTTAACCTGTTCTCATTTTTTTGTATGAAAGAGAAAGTCATCCTAAGAAATCAATTTATCTGTCTCCTTAAAGCTTTCCCTTCAGCTTTAAAATAATATTTGCTAGTTTTTCCCACCCACTATTTAGTTTTTCTTTTCTTTTGCCTTTTTTCTTTTCCTGAAAGACAGCAATTTTCCAGTATTTCTCTCATTACACCATTTACAGAGTAAAACGAGGTTGTGCTATTTACTTTTACTTTTCTAGTCTCTGAAATATCTCAGGTCTTCCAGTTCTATTAAAAATAAACCTAAGTGGGTCAGTCTTCTTCTAAGAAAATTCCTTTTTGTGGAGCTTGCCTGGATTGGTTTTTAAAGCCTTTCTTCTGAAGTAAAAAGCAGGAAGAAAGAATCTCAATTTCTCAGTGTTTTCCCAACAGAACCAAATATTTCTCACATGTCAGTCACATGTCACCGGGTCTGATCTGTGAACACTGTATAGTTTGTTAAATGCTCTCAGTTCCTTGTTGTAAGGACAGAAGAAACATTCACAGTCAGGGCTTCAGGGACATGCAGTCCCTGTGCTTGGTGGCTTTCTTTGCAGTAGAGCTCCTAATTCTTCTGGGGTTGGAGGATGGTTCATTCTCTGATTTTTTGAGGTGCTCTCATTTTTTTGTTTTGTTTTCTCCAGCTCAGATTTATAATTCATGTGAGTATTTATTTATTGATTCTCTGGAGGAGAAAAAACTGGAAAATCCAGCAATTTAAAACACGAAACTGTCCTTGAGTCCCCAAAGTTTGTGTGCTAACTGGGAGAGGAGAGCTGGTTGATACTTAGTGCATGCAACCAGCATTATTTATTCATTATTTAAGAATATAAATGCATCAGTTTCTATCTTGGTACCTATCAGTTTGTTCCTTCCCACATCACTTCCCACTCTGGCTGTTCCAGAGCTTCACAACTCTCATGTTGACAAGCCTTCTAAGTTTTACTCTCCATGTCTTTGTGGCTAGTTTGCAAAAATTTGTCCTTGTGACAACTTTTTTCAGTTGCTCTAAGTAGCTTGTCTCCCTCCCTGATGTGGATTCTCCTGTTTTATTCATAGAGATTGGTCATCCCCTTCCTCAGCCTTTATTCTCCTGATCTGAACCAGCCATGAGTAGTGTAAAAAAACCACACACACATTCAAAATGAAACACACAATCGTCAAAACAACCTTCATGGGATTTGAACTTGGTTTTGTTGGAACAAACAGCCTCGTCCGAATCTCCCAACCCACAGAGCAGCTGTGAGACTTCACAGTTCTACTTTTTGAGAGTGATATTGCTCCTTTCAGGATTTCAGAAGCAGTAGTGACTTTTATAGAGTTAATTGGAACACTTTCTTCTGTCACTAGAGCAATCAGAACCAGTTCCTCTGTGGAAAATATCATTTGTGTGCAGAAATATGAGGAATTTACAGGTTAAGCCCTAGAGCAGGATGTCACACAGGATCTGACTGATTTTCTCCTTGCTTATGGGATATTTAAGGGGAATTTTGGGCTTGACACAGGAGATAAAAGGATGTGATGGTGCAGATGTTTATCCATTGTTGTCCTCCTCCACTGTCCTGTTCATTGTCACAGCATTGATTCCTGTATCGGGGAATTGCATTAGGAAAGTTACAGGGCTAATTACTAAATTGTCCTGCTAGGGGCTATGCCATATAAAAGGACTGGAGCACCTCTTCTATGGAGACAGGCTGAGAGAAATGAGATTGTTCAGCCTGAGGAAGAGAAGGCTCCAGGGAGACCTCAGAGCCTCTTGCAGTGCCTGAAGGAACTCCAGGAGAGCTGGAGAGGGACTTGGGACAAGGGCCTGGAGTGACAGGACAAAGGCAAATGGTTTCAAAATGACAAAGAGTACGTTTAGATTGGATATTAGGAAGAAATTTTTCTCTGTGAGGGAGCTGAGGCCCTGGCACAGGTTGCCCAGAGAAATTGTTGCTGCCCTGATGCCTTAAGTTTTAGCTTTCATGTTTTTCAGATTCTGTGCAGCCCAGGGGTGCAGTTCTGAGCCTCACAGTCAGTGTCACTCAGCTCTCTGCACAGAGCAGGGAGATAAAACAAATCCTTTCCCTGCTGGAGACTAGGGACAGCTTTGAGGCCCAAAAGCACAAACAATGGTGGACTGAAGGGAGAAAAAAGGATGGGACCTCACAACCTGAAGCTGTAATTGGACAATTAAACCCCAATTGGACAATTAAACCCCAAAATGCAAATGGACCAAAACTTATAAAAGTGTGAGACCTCATGACCGGTCATCCCTTTTGTGACCATTTTGGGTCCATCTTGGGTGCAGCCCTGGCCAGGTTCTTTTGCTGTCCAAGGTGTACCCTTAAAGGCCTTTCAATAGATATCTACTTTATTCTCTATCTCTGTCCAGTCTCTGTTGCAGGTCAGCCTTCCCAAGGCATCAGCCCCACCCCTGGAAGTGTTCAAGGCCAGGCTGGATGGGGCTTGGAGCAGCCTGGGATCATGGAAAATGTCCCTGTCCATGGCAGGGGATCAGAACAAGATGATCCACAAGGTCTTTTCCAAATCGAACCATTTTGTGATTCTCTGGTCTTGAATGATATCCTCATTCCATGCATTCCCCAGCCAACCCTTCCAGAGGAATTCCGTTGCTCTTTCTCACGTGGGTCTCAGGCTTGTGCACTCATGGTTCAAAGACGAGGTGAAACTCACATTTTGTTCCCTACAGCAGTCCCAAGGAAGAGGAATTCTGGGCCACTCTGGCCTTCCACATCTAACTAACATTCCACTTACCTACTCTCTGTGAGCTGAGGCTAAGCTGCAGGCCATCATTTCCTCTGAAACCCGAGGAGTTTCTGCTGTTCTCTCAGCTTCTCTGTCAGCTTGCTCTTGGCAAAGTTAGAGTGCATGAAGAAGAATAAAACCTGCCAATTATATCCTCAATGTCTGCTGCTCAGGGGGCAAACACATGTCTTATACATTATGACTCAGAATCCTGCCTGCACATGCTATTTTTTTGTTTTTGTTTTGGTTTGGTTTTGTTTGTTGTTTTTTTGGGGTTTTTTTTTTTTTGGTTTTTGGGGTTTTTTTTTACCAGCTTCTGAATTCTCTGTATTGATCTGTCAGCTAAAGGAAAAACAAAAAAGATGTGAATGAGGAGTATGGTAAAATGCAAATAGTGTTTGGGTGGTAATTCAGGGTAAAAACTTACTCCCATAAAAGGGCACGAAAACTTCCTAGCAGCCTTCCTTCCCAGCAGACACAGTTTTGTCCTCATGAGGAAAAGCTGCTCAAGAATATTGTTGACTAAAAATTAGGTGACTGCAAAATTAGGTTTTATTTATTTATTTATTGATTGATTGATTGATTTCATTAGGTTTTGGTTTTAAGAGGCTTTCTCTTGACTCAAAATCAGAGGAAAAATCCATTTTCATTTGACTTAGATTCATTGTTTGCTTATGGCCTCCAAAAACAGCACACTGAGTCCATAATGTCCTCAGCCCCCAAGGAAGGTAACGTTCCAGAATCTCCTGGCAGAAGCTCCTGAGTCAACATGACCTTTCCTTGGTATGAAACCCTCCCAAAAAACTTTTCTGTTATTCTTTTTCTTACCTCCTTTAGGAAGCAACTCCCAGTGTGATGCCCATCCCTACTCTCTGTAAAGGGCAGACAAATCCAAACAATCACCTGGAATCCCAGCAGTGGGAAGGGACCAGTTGCTTATGATGTGGGAGTGAACCCAGCAGTATGGACAGTGGCAGGAAATGTGGAGATGATCCCTAAAATGATGGTTGCTGCACTCACAGAGAGATGCTGACACTGCTGAAAGAGCAGCAGGGCTCTCTTTTGTCACACTCCAATTTGTCCCTTAGCAGATTTCTTACGTCAAGCTGGAAGGAGTCATCTGGCACTAGAGCTGTATAAATGGCAGAGAAATTCCCCATCAGCTATTTTTGGGGAAAATCAATTCTCTCTGTATTCAGGAAGCTCTGGGCTTGCTAAGCTCGCTACCTTTTAACTGCAAATTACTCCAAATATTTTTTCCTTATCATCAATACAGCACAGGGAAGCAAATACAGTTTGAGGCTGAGCTGGTAAATTTTCAAGCCAGTTGAAGCCAGGTGTTTTATTAATTTATTTTTACCTAAGTGTGCAAAACCCACATGGAATTCCTGCTTTTATGCCCAAAATGGTCTAAATCCAATGATCTGGTGAGGATTTATGTCACCTGCTGTATCTATGGGAAGGGATGGAGGCTGGCACTCCTGCCAGATGCCCTGTTGCTGGTGACCTAAAAACAAGCAGCCATGAAGTTGGTGGCCATTAGGTAAACAAAGAGAGGCAGGGCCAGGAGTAAGAGGTTTCAGGTCCAAACCTGAGCAATTTGTGAGGAACGAGGCCAAAAAGTGCTCCAAAAATTCTTTGTAATCAATGGGCACAATATTGATGATCACTTTGTTCAAACTGGGCCAAATTTCACAGGATCATAGAATCTCAGAGTGGTTTGTGTAGGAAAGGAGCTCAAAGTTTATTTAGTTACAACCCTCTACCATGAGCAGGTTGCTCCGGTTGCTCAAGCTTCATCCAACCTGGCCTTAAACACTTCCAGGGATGGGCAGCCCACGACCTCTCTGTGCAAGAATTTCTCCCCACAGGGGTGCATCTCCTGAGAAATGGCTGTGGCAGAGGAAAACACCAGGAGCTGCTGCTGCCAGGCCTTGTACAACCTACCTGGTGTGGTACAAGACCCAAAATGACTTCCCTTCAAAGTGCTGTTGTAATTTCTGTCGGAACCGTGCTTTTGGCTTAACACACTGTGCTTTACACAGCTTATGACAATATTTCTCCCTCAACAGCTTTTTGTAGAATGTGTACAACCTATTCTGCAGACTGCTGGTTTCCTTACTTAACATCTATTTTATGGGCTGCATTTTAAATTCCTTTAAGTGCAAGCAGTTGAGGAACAAGTTTCTGAGAGAGAGAGAGAGAGAGAGAGAGAGAGAGAGAGAGATCACTACTCAATCCCAATTCCCTCATGCACAGTCTGTATATTCTTTATAGGCCAAAACCTTCTCCCCCAGAGACTGCGGCATTTCAGGAGCAGACAGAGCAGTCCCAGCCTATGTAAATCACTTAAAATTATAAAGTCCTGTGAGATTCTTCCATCTATAAGATGGAATGTTGGTATTGATATGACAGTAATTTTTAGCTGAGATCACAGACCTTTCCTACCAGGCATTACCCAAATCCATGGGGAGAATTTGTTCCTACTTCAGGAACCTTAAGTTGTAAACATCAGTATGAGATAAAGGATAGAGGCATAAACAAAGGCTGCTGCAGAAAATGCATCTACACTGTCAAATAACTCCCACACCCTGGTCCCCGATCATACACATTATATAAATATTAATTCTCTGGGTTCTTTTTTTTTTTTGCTTGTGTGAACCAAATAGTCCACACCAAAGTGAAAGCTGGAGGATTGTGTGATGAATCCCCTTTGTGTGAATGGAAACACACCTGGTGTAGCTTCTTTCCCCATTCAGAGCACTCCAACACTTCACTAGACTTCCACTGTGAGCCTCCAATATCCTCATACAATCACGCCATAAAGCGCAACCATGGTGGGTAGCAGCAAAGCTTTCAAGTGTTTCAGGCAGCTTTGACATGAAAAGAAAAAAAAACCAAAACAAAAAGAACAACAAAACCCCTAAACACAAAACTTGATAATTATTTCCCACTGTACTCGGCACTGGTGAGGCTCCATCTTGAAACCTGGGATCAGTTTTGGACCCAACACAACAACAACAAAGACACTGAGGTGCTGGAGCATGTCCAGGGAAGGACAATGGAGCTGGGGAAGGGGCTGGGGCACAAGGCTGGTGAGGAGCAGCTGAAGGAGCTGGGGGAGCTCAGCCTGGAGCAGAGGAGGCTCAGGGGCATCTTCTCACTCCCTAAAACCACCTGACAGGAGCCAGGTGGGATCAATCTCTTCTCCCAGGTAACAAATTCGTTTCACCAGGGGAGGTTTAGATTGGACATTAGGAAAAATTTCTTCACCAAAAGGGTGGTCAAGTACTAGAACTGTACTGGAACTGTTCAAGGCTGCCCAGGGCAGTGGTGAAATCACCCTCCTTTGGAGTGTTCAAAAGGCTGTAGAAGTGGTGCTTGGGGACACATTTCAATGGTGGACATGGCAGTGTTGGGTTAATTGTTGACCTTGATGAGCTTGGATGGTCTTTTCCAACCTTAATGATTCTGTGATCCCATATCTTGGTGCTGTGAAGGATCAATCCATTCCAGAGGGGCCATTCCAGATAAATCTACTCTGCCCTTTGTAGTCAGAGTCCCAGAGCAGACATTTTGCAGCAGTGTAAATATAAACAGAAGATAATCCTGTGACAGAAGAGTTTATTCAACTCCCAGTGCCTTTCTCCCAGCTCCACCTTCCTTGCCACTGAGCCCAGCCTGGGGAAAGTGCTTTGAAGGTGTGATTTAAGTCTAACTTCTTCCCAAGAGGTGATCACAACATGATCAGAGCACATTGAGCAGTGGTGACAGGAGCAGTGGGAACATGGAAACATCTAGAACAAAAAGGAGCCTGCTTTCCCACATCCCATATATGCTCCCAGCCCCAAAGCCTTATAATTCTGTGTGTATTTGGGGTAAGGTGTTCACTTCTGATCAGATGGTCTTCTGCAAAACCCAGGAATTACTTAAAACTCCCCAAAATCCTCCGTGATGCATAAGATTTCCTTGCCCTCTGTACCCAGCAGCTTGCTGTAGATGCTGGCTGAAGACTTTAAAGGCTTTACTGGGAGTTCTGGGATGGGATGATCTGCACTGTGTGAGGTCTTGGCTTAAACTCCTGAAATAATGTAGAAGGCTGCACCAGCAAAGGATAAAACTTGGTTGCACAGCTTAGGAAGACAGTTTTATTCTGATATTTGTGGAAGTTTAGTAGGAAATCTGTGATATTTTGTGTCCAGAAGAGTTAATTATGTGCCTCATGGTGCTGTATTATTATTATTTGTAATAAAACTTTATTTCAGATATATGAATCACGTAGCCATGTACATGAGATAGATGCTTTGATTCCTTGCTGTTAATCTCATTTCATTTAATTAATTTCATTTCATTAATTTCATTTGGCTTTTCTTACAAGAAGAATTCACGCTTGTAAAACAACTTCCATCTGCCTCACCTGCTTGTTTAAGATGCAGAGAGAAGAGGTTTTCAAACCTTCACAAAACAAAAGCATAATTTGTAATTTAGGAAATCTACTCAGGAATCTGTGGCACAAAATGCTTATCTCTTCTTTCTCCTGTCATATTCTCACATGGCTGTGCTTAGTTTTCCCAGATGCCCTTCCCCCTATCCTTTCCCTCTCTTGTTTGCCTGGCTTTGCTTGTGCCAGTCACAATTTTGCTCTGCTGTTACCCAAATGAAATAGCTTGTTCTTCTCTCCTCTCCTCTCCTCTCCTCTCCTCTCCTCTCCTCTCCTCTCCTCTCCTCTCCTCTCCTCTCCTCTCCTCTCCTCTCCTCTCCTCTCCTCTCCTCTCCTCTCCTCTCCTCTCCTCTCCTCTCCTCTCCTCTCCTCTCCTCTCCTCTCCTCTCCTCTCCTCTCCTCTCCTCTCCTCTCCTCTCCTCTCCTCTCCTCTCCTCTCCTCTCCTCTCCTCTCCTCTCCTCTCCTCTCCTCTTTCACAAGTTCTCCCAAGATTCTGATAATTCCCTTTACTTCTTCCAGCCTCCTCCTCCTCCTCTTCTACCTACTGTGTTTTATTTCATGGCAGTTCATTTCATTTAATTTCATTTCAATTTTGAGGCAGTACAGTGAAACTTGAGCACAATATTACAGGTGAGGGCATCTCATTAAATGCTATAATGGTGCCACTTTCACTGTTATTCTCATTTCCATGCTTTCTGCACAATGGGATTTTCTTTTCTTTTGCAACTGCCATTGTGGATGTGACAGATATATTCATGGAAATATCCATATTTGGACTCTGAATGGAAGAGTTTAGAGTTCCACAGAGGTTACTGCAGGCGTCTGTACTGCAAGCTCAGAGATATAGCTCAGCAGGCAAACTCTTCACACTTATTTTCCCCAGTAACTTTTGTCTGGCTGTAAAGAAATCTCAGGCTGAATTGCTTTGGTTTGTTTTGTTTTCATTGTAGAGGAGGTGGAGGTCTAGAGAAGGAAGTTTTCTCATCACTACAAAAATAATTTGGATCTGAGTTCAAGGGCAGTTCTTGACATAAGAAAATATTGAATAAGATGTTTTGTCTCACTGAGTTTTTATTCTCCTTCAATAAAACAACATTTTCTAATCTAACTTCTTATTCTGGGTTGGAAGCTATCTGGAACTTGGAAGAAGTATTTCTTGAATACTCATCAACATTATTGAGCCTTTCTTTCCTCCATGAGATCCCTCCCAGAAGATCTTTGACTTTTCATTCTTCAGTGCCCTAGGATTTCTGTCCTGTGTTGTAGGTGGTGCAGTGTAGATGTGATGTGAGCACAGTGGAAACATCCTGGGGTCCAGCAGTGAGAATGTGAGCAGGACCCTACCAAGGGACCTGGTCTAGGGCTGGCCTCAGAAACAACCACTCTGTGAGAAAAGATCTGTTAATCTCTTCTTCTGGGTTAGAAAAGTTGGAAACAGGAACTGGTTATGCAGTCAAGTCTAAATTAATCTTCATAATCTTCCAGTGTTATGCATGCAAAGGATGTTTTTTGGGAAGATGAGCAGGAGCGTGCTGTGGGCTGCTGCAAAGAAAGTCAGGGTTTCCAAGAATTCCGTGGTTCAGTGGAAGCAGAGATGCCAATCTGGACACTCTGGGACAGAAAGGCCTAGAAGTGCTGTGTGCATAAGCCTATATTCACACTGTATCCAAATTGACTTTATCACCATGTAAAGGCACGTTCCTGCCAGCCCCACACCTGGCAGGGAGATCAATTCTCCTCACAGGAGCTTTGGGTTATATTTACTCCTTGCAAGTGGCATAGGGAACCACTGGCAGCATGTCAAAAATATCCATATTTCCATACTTAAATACTTAAGCTCCTCAAATCTTTTCCTTCATCCAGCCTCCTCTCTACCTTCCCTCTTACTCTGTGTTAAACCTGTTCCCACAGCAGTTTCCCAGTTCCAGCACCAGTTTTATCCCAGCTGGCACATGCAGTTAAATCCTAAGCACAGACTATGAATTCTGTCTTCACAGAGCCGTGCTGATTACTCAAAAAATTTGAGAGCAAAGGAACAAAGGTTATAGAAGAAAATCCCCTTTGTCTCTCCTGTTCCTTGCTACATATGTTAGGTGATTTTTTTTTTTTGGTATTGTGTTGATTAAAACACAGTGATAGAAAAATATGATACACTTGGGTTTTGAACAGTGAATTTCTTGTTTTTCCATCCTAGTAGATTTAAGAAAGCTGATATTATGAAAATATAGAATCACAGAATGGTTTGGTTTGGAAAGGACCTTAAACATCATTCAGCTCCAGCTCCCTGCCACGAGACAGGAATCAACAGTGATCTTTAGGCTCTTTGAAAGGAGGGGAAGTTTTGAATGAAATAACCTTTACATTTCCATATTCTACTGTAAGGCAGAAGAGAAAGAGAAAATATTTATCCATGTCTATAAATTTAGAGATTCTGTTTAACCATGGGGAGTAACTCTGTGCAAGTCCAGCATCTCCTACACCTTTTCCCTTCATTTACCAAAGAAGTATTTTTTAAGTGTAGAATATCTGCAGGCAAGAATATTGATCTTAATCACCTAAAACTTGGGAGTGTTCTCCTGATTGCCTCTGTACTCCACTACCCCAATGGCAGGAATTAATCTCCTTTTCTGTGGGAAAAGGCTGGGATATGGTTTCCTTTTTTCCCATGAACAGGACAGTCAGATTAAGGAGGGAAATGTATTTGAGCAGCAGCCCGAGTTACACACAACTAGAGGCAAAGTCAAATGTTTGCCTCAGAGCTCCTCAGCAGTCCTTGGCCTCTGACCGTCCCTCATCTGCTCCTGTTATTCCAGTCCTTCCCTATTTCTGATTCCTCCCTACCTGTGCACCTCCTTTTCTCCCAGTTGTGCAGAAGTGGAGCTTATCTGATGATATATTTTGCCAAGTAAACCTATTTTTAGAGTCGTGTGGGTTATTGGGTACAATGTGACAATGCAGAGAATGGAGTGCGTAAGGAAGGGAAAAAAGTGATGGAGCATCATCCTGTTTATTCAGTTCCTGCTGGAATTGCCATCTTTAGCTCCCATTAGGAGTTCCCAGTTAATATAGGAAAAGGAATACTGAAAGAGGTTGTTAAACCACAGGTTGCTTCACCCACTGATTTCTTGTCTTGATCTCCATCTAGCTATGAAAAAATGTGCTTTTTCTAACTTCTTAGAGATCCTGTTTTAATGCTCAAATACCTCAGCCTAGACCCTTAATTTTTACAGGATATAAAAGTTGTTTTATACCCAACTGCTTACACAGTTAAGCCTCTGAATCCCTCAGCTGGTTTTAATGCCACTCTGACAATGAAAAGGACTAATTCAAGATCTGTTCTTACATTTATAGCACCATAAAGAATGTTCAGAGTAAAGACTTCATTTGCATACATCATAAAAATAAACAAAATAATTTGCATAAAAGTCTGTGCACGGAGCAGAGCTTTGGCTGAGTGAGGAATATTGGGAAATATATTTGTAAGATGAGAAAGAGATTGGGGAGAAGAAGATGACTTTCTAGACATAGGAAGGTGCTCATGGAATTGAGCTTCTTCAGGTTGCTAAATCTTTGGATATTTAGTTTTGAGGCAGGCACAAGCTATAAAGATCCCTGGGAACCCCTTGAGATGTGTTAGGTGATTGTGGCACTTTCTCTAGGCTGGAAGTGATGGTTGGTCGTTTTCCCAGTCAAGTCTAGGATTCTACTGGTCTGGTCAAAGCTCAGGAGAAATCCCAGTGATTGGTTATGAATATTTATCACACATCATTTTCCATCTGTGTTGGGATCCTGGGTTTCTCTGTGCTGTGATTCAATATTGCTGAAGTCAGTAGCCTGCCCTGGAACTGCACTGGTTTATTCTGCAAGGTGAGAGTTTGGGACAGTGGCATGATGTGGTACTTGTTAAGGATTTTCTGGAATTTCACACCCACAGCAGGGAAAATAACTCTGAAAGTCTCTTCTGATGGTTTTCATCTTGGCCACGGTTGCATCACTTTTTTCTGCCATATCTGCTTTTTTTAAAAAAAAAAAAAATTAAATCATTTTGCTTTATGTTTTCATGACTTCTGTTTGGAAGGGTTGTCCTTCATGGTGCCCTGTTTGGAGAAAATTCGAAGCTGGAGGAGTATAAATTTAAAAGGTACTAAGGAAAACCAACTTCCTACAGCTTTTAAAAGTGCTTAAAACCACTTTCCTTTTTGGGAGGTTTTGAATATACTATTTCAGATCTTCCCAGCTCCCCAAATCTTTCAGATAGAATGGTATCTTAGTCTGGAAAGACAGGTGTCTGCCAGGGAAAGCTGGAGCTTCCTTTGGAATAGAGAATGTAAACCCCCTCCCTCCGAATTATAATAATTTTGAAATTAAGAGGCTTTCAGGCAAAGACATGGGAATAGGAATAACAGTTCTTTACTAGGAATAATAAAAATAAAAATGTAGTACAAAAAAAAGCAAACAAACAAAAAAAGAAAATACTGAGAGAGTCAGAACACAGCCTGACACGCTGTTGGTCAGGGTGTTGGCAGCAGTCCAGTCAAGTCCTCCTGGAGTGACAGATGTGGTTCTGTTGGAGCAGAGATGATCATGTAGAAGAGAGTAGTTTCCTTCTGAAAGTCCAGTGGTGGTGAGATGGGCCCAGTTTTCCTCTGGGAATGCAGTGCAAACAGGCTGTCCTGGTGTTCTGAATCTCAGGTTTTATCCAGGTAGGAATGCTTGGCTCCTCTTGCTGGCTGGAGCATCTCCCAATGGGATGATGAAATTGTCTCAGTCATGCAGTGAGCCTCGATGGCCCATGAACAGCAGATATCCCCTGGAGGGAGGATGGGTCCTGGAAGAGATAAAGAAACACCGCCCCACCTGGTTTTAACAGCTGGCCCATTAACAGAAGGCACCACCCCCTCCCCGCTGAAGTTATGAGGAATGGGTTATATAAGATAGATATAGATAGATAGATAGATAGATAGATAGATAGATAGATAGATAGATAGATAGATAGGAAAACACCTCCCCAGCCTGTTTCAACAGATGGCAAATAGAATATGCACTTCTGGTTACACATTGCAACCCAAGACAAATGGTTTGGGTTGGAAGGGACTTTAAAGATCATCTCATTCCAACCCTTGGTACTGACACCTTCCACTATCCCAGGTTGCTCCAAGCCCCATCCAACCTGGCCTTGAACACTTCCAGAGATGGGGCAGCCACAGTGTCTCTGAGCAACTTCTTACAATGCCTCACTACCTACACAATAAAGAAAGTATTCCTAATATCCAATCTGATTTCCTAATTTCCCAATATTCAGTCTGATATCTGAGACTCTTTCCTGTAAAATCATTTTCAATGACTGTGCAGTGCTCAGGAACAGCCTAAAAAGTGCTGTGCAAATAGTGCAAAAATAAAGGCCTTGAGAGCTAACTGAAGTATCCTAAAGAGTTGTGTGACAGCTTGTGGCTGTCCTGAGGTCTTCTCTCATCCAGCTAATGAATGTAAATCAAAATTACTGCTGGGATGGAAGAGCCTCAGGAAATATTTGAGTCCCATGCTTGAGTAGTTGTGCCTAAAACTGGGGTGATTAGCTGGTGCTGTGGGGAAAATGGCTCAATACACATCAGGATTTCACAGCCCTCTCTCATCCTGCCTAATGTAAAGGTTAATGGATCCAGGAGTTGCTGAAGCACATAGAACTCACCCATGGAACTTACTGACAAGGCAGCCCATGAGGAATCCAGGTCTGGTGCCTGTCTGTCCACCAGGCCACTGCCACCACAGCCAGGGCCTCCCTGTGGAATCAGGGCAGGGAAAACTGCATCATCATTAGCTGAAAATGTCCACCTGCATTTCACAGGCTTAATTAATAATGAAGCCTCTGTTTGCCTCGTCACATTTCAGTGGTTGCAGAAGACTCTGTGTTATTAGAAATCCCACAGAAAGCAATTTGCAAGATTTTAAGTTTCTACTTGTCTTGGCCCAAATCTTCATGCAAAGACCCCTCCTTGCCACTCTTTGCCTTGCAGTCTAAATGACAAGAATGTGCCACACTTCACAGGCTGGGAGCGTGCATGTCAGCTCCACACAGAGACAGGAACAGCCTAATTTTGACAGAGAAATAAAAATATAAGGCTTGACATCCAGTTTTAACTCATTGATACAAACCAGCTTGATTTTGGCTTCAGCTGATGTGACTGATATCTTTTAAAACTAGAGGAGCATTTAATAATAGTGGGTGTTGTCACCTGCTTCTGCTCCCCACCAGCAAAGGGGTTTGGGTCCCAGATCCCTCAAAACAGACCGAGTCCAAGCTCTAGGTCTCTGAACTCCTTGCCTGACCTGTGGTTTCCTCCTGCTTTGAACACCTGAGGTCTTGGTGCTGTTGAGAGGAATCTCCACGAAGAATATGGTGAAAACCAAAATGGGTGAAAACAGGGGAGGCTGCAAAGGACACTTTTGTTTTGTGGGCTCTGTGGAATTTTAAGACCTGGGAACGAGGCATGCATATCAAATTATTCATAGAATCATAGAATCATAGAATCTTTGAGGCTGGAAAAGACCTTAAAATCAACAAGTCCAACTGTCAACCCAACACCACCATGTTCACCCTTAACCCATCCACATTCAGGTTGTATGAACTCTTCCAGGGATTGTGGATCTACCAGTTCCCTGGACAGTCTATTCTAGGGCTTTACAAACCTTTTCAGGAAGAATTTTTTCCTAATATCCAACACAAACCTTCACTGGTGTAACTTGAGGCCATTTCCTCTCATCCTGACACTTGTTACCTAAAAGAGGAGACTTGGTTCCTTCTCTGGAAAATACCACATTCTGCTACACAGACCATAAATTCAGTGCCTGGAAATCAAAATGTTGCACACATTTTGGATTTTTTTTTTTTTTTTTTGGCGAGGAGTGGTGTCTTTTCAGCTCTAAAGCAGAATCCCCTGCAGCTGATGTCCAGCAGGGTGGGACGATGAGCAGGGCAGGCAGTTTGGGTGCCAGGCAGTAATTTATCCCATATTGCACAGCAGGGCAGGAGCAGCTAATGAAGTGCTACCTAAGTAAATACTCATTTGTGCAGCTCTGATTAAACCTTTGGAAGCGTTTCCAGCGCAGCACGCGGCGCTAATGAATCTCATTATTACAAATTGCCACGCAGAGCCAGGTGCACGGGGAGACTTTGCCATCAGCCCTGTGCAGCCACAAATCCTGCAGCCCTACCTTAGCCTGGGCAGGGCTCACAGCACAGGGGAAGGATTCCCTGACACGAGCAGCATCCTTCCCTCCTCTGCTCTCCACCTGTCAGCCTCAATATTTACAACTCTAGTCTTCCTCTCTTCCTTTCCAACCTCACCTCTATGCTCTTTTTGTCCTCCCTCAAGGATTAATTCTTTAATTATATTTTTAACTCTTCTTTAATTTTATTTAGTTATTTCTCTTTATCTCTTCTTTCATTTTCTTTCTGAGCAACCTGGTCCAGTGGAAGCTGTCCCTGCCCATGGCAGGGGTTGAACTAGATGATTTTAAGATCCTTTCCAACCCAAACTATTCTGTGATTCCATGATGTCTATTTTTAAATTTTTTCTCCCCCTCCTCCATTTCTGCTTAAACATACCACAAAAACCAAAAATATCCAGAATAATAGCGATCATTCTTTGTCCAGTTCTCCTGGCTTTATTCCTAGAGATAATACAGGAACAATCAAGCCAAATAAGATCAGTCTGGGAGGTTTCTATCACTTTTTTTTCCCCCTCTTCTTCAGCTTATTAATATTGCAGCTGTCGCACTCTATAATCTCATGCATTAGCTTCACCCAGGCACACAGCTCTGTGTTGATTCGTTTATTTTAATCAAAGTTTTGTCTCCTGATATTTTTCCCTGTCCAAGCTGGAACAGATAAAATGAAATTTCAATAGAAAACACACACACAAATCATTAATATTTGACCTCTGAAAAGAACTCATTTATTAAACATTTTTTTTCATCCCTTCAGGGTATTCAGGGACATAGTTTCTTTGTGTGCTACTTTGACAGTAATACTGGAGCATTTCCCCTGGGCTTTTCTAAGTGATCTCAAGTGTGCACTAATAGCCCTTTGCCTTTGGCTTTTATGAGTATAACACACACTTAGTCACAGGATCCCCTTTGGGTGATGTGTTGGTTGGTTTGGTTTTTTTTTTAGGTATGGGGATTTTGTCTTTTTTATTATTATTTGGTGGGGTTTTTTGAGGTTTTTCTCTTAGTTTGGTTTTGGCTTATTTTTTTTGACATTTTAAAAAGAGAGGGTTTGTTTCAGTGAGAAATATAGGAGCCTTCTGCTGCAGCTCTGGGGTTTTAACAGATGGAGAATATTAAACCTTTATATATATATGTATATATACACACACATATATATTTGAGTGTATAAAAGGATTGATTGCCAGTGAGCAAGATGCTGGTTGTTGGTTTTCCTCACCCTGAAGCATGTTCCCCTCCTGATGGCAAATGGGTCCAGAGAGATGTTGACCAACTGATCATCCACTCATCTCATTCTGGGTGACAGATGCCCTTAGAGACAAATTAGAGATCGAAGAGCCTGTAAGAATATGTTAAAGAAAATTAAAAATCCAATCAAACCAACATAATGAAATCAAGAACCAGAATTGCAGTTGCTGCACTGAGCACTAAATCTTGATTGGGGATGTTTCAGCAAGCTGTTTGTCAAAGTTTAACGGGAGAAACCTTCTCCACACTGAGGTGGAAAATGGAGTGTTTCTGGTGAAGGAGGGCTTAGGATCATGTTGGGAAGTGGTGTCAGTGGGATCGTGGTAGAATTCAAAAGTTTGTGCATCAGTGGGAATTTAAAAATGTTAGAATTGGTAGTTACCACAGCTTGAAGGTGAAGCAATCGCTGTGGAGCAGCTGCTGGTGTTCACAGCAGCTCAGGATGTGGGACACTGTGAGTCCTCAGGTGTTAGATGATAGAAATGGACTTTTTGTGTTGGAAATGGCAAAGATCTGGGACTGTGGGGGAGGGCTGGATGCTTTGGTCATAGACTCGTAGGATAATAGGGGATTGGAATAGGCTGAGTTGGAATGGACCCACAAAAATCAATGAAGTCAACTCCTGGCCTTGCACAGAACAACCCCAAGAGTCCCACCATGTGCCTGAGACCATTGTCTGAACACTCCTTGAGCTCTGTCAGGCTTGGTGCCACGACCACTTCCCTGGGGAGCCTGTTCCAGTGCCCAACCACCCTCTGGGGGAAAAAACTTTCCCTAACATCCAAATAAAACCTTCCCTGGCACAATTTCAGGCCATTCCCTCAGGTGCTGTCACTGGTCACCAGAGAGATCTGTACCTGCCCCTCCTCTTCCCCTCACAAAAAGTTGCAGATCCCACTGAGATCTCTCCTCATTTTCCTCTTCTCTAGGCTGAACAAACCAAGAGACCTCAGCTGCTCCTCGTACTTCTCCTCCAAACCCTTCATTATATTCATAGCCCTCCTTTGGACAGTCTCTAACAGCTTTATATTCTTCTTATTTAGTTGTGCCCAAAAATGTGCACAGTGCTCAAGGTGAGGTCGCCCCAGTGCAGAGCAGAGCGAGACAGTCACCAGTCCATCCTGGTATGGATTCACATCCTCTCCTCTGTTCCTCTCAAAAGCTTTTTGCTTTTATTATCTGTAGTGTCTGAACAAGCTGTAGACAGATCAGACCCAGGGAATCTGCATTTACCCCTGCAAGTGCCCAACTTCCCACCTTGTGCCACTTCCCAGCCTGGAAGCCCAAACTCAGCCCAGTTCTCCTGCAGGACCAGCACTCTGCTTGCACTGCCTGGGTCATGAGACAATTCCTGGGAGCTGGAGTCAGTGTTTTTCCCATTCCAGAGCTGCCCAGCCACCCACATGTTCTGTCTTTAAGGGGAACAGATCTGTGTGCAGCACTGAGCCCCTGAAACAGCAATTAGCAACGATTTCTGAGTTTTCTTGGTTAAAATCTCATTGTATCTCACCAGCCCACTCCTTCCCTCCACTCCATCCCTCCACAGCCAGTTCCTTCTTGAGATCTATTAATATCCTGTGATTTACCTACACACAAAGAATGTTACTTTCTGATTCCCACCGGGCATATGGAACAGATGTCTCTTTTCAAGGGATTTATCAGCAATTACAAACAATGCAGTGTAAATAAGTTTTCCAAGACCTTCAATTATGCTCATTAGCTTGATGCTAATGAGAGATGGAATCAAATATACATCCAGCAGCCTATAAATTTGGGGATGAGGAGGCTTGCTTAGGTCCACAGCTTTAACAACTGAATGTGACGCCAGCACAACAAGGCACTGAAGAGATTTGAGGCAAAGCTCCTCAGGATTTTACTGGGAGCTTTGCATGAACCAGGATCATGACTGAAACTCTCACATTTTTACCCCAGACATTACATAACTTCATCTTGCTTGTACCTTTAAAGGGGCTGCTATTTTAGACCCTCAGGGGAGTAAAGCCTTCAAGGAACACCCTTTTTTAAGGGAAACTAAGGGGTAACACAAATGTTAAGGTTCTGCTTCTGAGGAAAGAGAATATTTTTATCTGTTGGATACTCAGGTATTTTCAGCTGCACATGCATCAAGTGCTTTTGATCTGGGGACTGTAAATCAAATGTCTCATTAGAGCCCTCCTGGTTAGAGTTTTGGGGATAAAAACCCACAAAATCCACAACAAAACAGAAGCCAGCACACTTGT
The DNA here is from genome assembly GCA_910950805.1 of Acrocephalus scirpaceus scirpaceus. NCBI lineage: Eukaryota > Metazoa > Chordata > Aves > Passeriformes > Sylviidae > Acrocephalus > Acrocephalus scirpaceus. The sequence goes on from OU383773.1 coordinate 2,760,709, forward strand.
CTGGGTTTGTTTTGGTAACACTACTTTGATTCATCAGGACCATATTTGCAATGCCATTTCTTCTTCATGGGAAAATATCAAAGTCATGTCATTTATACCCACATTCATGCACATGTGTATCTTCTACCATGGATATTTTTTGCTCTAAAGATTAGAAATAGTGCAACAGAGCAGTTTCTTCCATGCCTGGTTTTTAGTAAGAACAAGGGAGAAGAAGGGGATGATGGGCAGAGAAATGTGTCAGCCTTCACAGTTTCACATCCTCAAGGAGAACATGTCCATTGGTCCAGCCCAAATGTCTCAGAGATCCTCTGTATAACTGGCACGTGTTTAATATGCTGATTTTCTGTTGTTGGATCTTTGCTGGAGCTAAAGAGATGAGGCAGGATTAAATACATCCCAGAGAGATAAAAAAGGTATGTCTAGTGCAGGAATGCGAAGCAGCCTTTGAAGTCTGTGGGAGGTATGACTGTTTCCTCCAGCTCAGGATTTGTATCAGACTATTGAATTCTTTTCAGAACTCTACATTAACAGATTTTTTTAAACAGATTTTGCAGCTTTAAGCAAGTCAATGAGCAGTCTGTGGCAGAACTACTGTGTTACACTTTTGCTCTCTGTGTCAAGATCAATAATAAATCACTAACTCTACTCCTCAGTGTAAAGGGAAAGTACATTTCTCCCAGAAAACGATCTGTCTAACAGAGGAAACCTTTTTTTTTTTCCTCCTCCCTTGATATATATTTAGAATAGATAGATAGGTACATTCTATTTTAGTAGAATTAAGTCTCCCCATACATCCATAATAGATATAAAAGTGAGGAAAGGATTGTTAATTCAGGAGGATATTCTGTGACCACATCCAACAATGAAAAGCATCCTGGAAAATTCCAAAATGTGTTTTTAAATATCATCATCCAGCACGAGGTGCCCAAATTGACTTTAGAAGTACATTGTTGTTATTAGGAGTTGCTATAATAAGCAGAATCAACCAGCAGCTATTTCCTGATGGGGTTTTATAATTGCTTGTTGGATATTTCTGGGTTTTGGCTCAGAGCCTTTTATTCTTGTTGTTAACAGGAAAAAAAAAGTGTAATAACCAGTAGCTGCAGCCTACTGTGGAGGACACCATCCAAGTTAGGAGAATATGTAATGAGCAGCTTTGATTCACATTCTCTTACTCTTTAGAAAATAATTCTAGTCTTTAAAAGGCTCCATGCACCACTTAACTCAGTAATTGGCAAGAGGGGATGGAAATACAACATTCTGCAAGCAAAGTTGCACATTTCAGATTACTCTGTGAGGAGAGCAGGCACTTTTTTGTCATTTATTCATAACTTCTCTCCAGCACTCAGTAACCATCTGATATCAGGCTGTTGGTTGAGTCTTGCTCTGCCTTGCATGGACGGATGCTGCCTGTGTGATCTCTGGGGTATTTTACAGGCAAAGACACTTGGGATTCTTCCATGCCATGTTTTAAGAGTTAGACTGGGCAGGAATTTAATGATTTCATGTCAGGGTAATAGAAATAATAAAAGAATGACATGGAGTTCCTGGAGCAGGTCTTGTGGAGGGCGGCAAATATGGTTAGGGAATGGAGAATCTCTCTGATAAGGAAAGGTTGAGGGAGCTGAGGCTTAAAAAGAAAGTGAGAGGGGCCCTCATCCCTGTCAGTGTCTGCAGGGAGGGCTCAGAGCACGGCCCAGGCTCTGCCTGGTGTGCCCAGAAATGGGATAAGAGGAACGGGCAGGAACCGATGCCCAGGAAGTTCCACGTGGACATGAGGCAGAACTTCTTTCTGAGCACTGGAATAGATCATCCAGAGAGGGTGTGGAGACTCCCTCCCTGGAGATATTCCAGAGTCATCTGGACACAATCCTGTGCCTGTGCTCTGGGATGGCCCTGCTGGAACAGGGAGATTGGATCAGATGACCCCACTGTGATCTCTCCCACCCTGACCCATCCTGGGATTCTCTGGGTCTGTGAAGTGCCAACAAACACGAGGAAATATGGATGAGAGAGATCCCTTTAAATAAACAAAAGCATTTCAATGTAGATAAGTGTAAAAAAGGCAAGGCAAGGCAAGGCAAGGCAAGGCAAGGCAAGGCAAGGCAAAGAAAAAAGAAAAGAAAAGAAAAGAAAAGAAAAGAAAAGAAAAGAAAAGAAAAGAAAAGAAAAGAAAAGAAAAGAAAAGAAAAGAAAAGAAAAGAAAAGAAAAGAAAAGAAAAGAAAAGAAAAGAAAAGAAAAGAAAAGAAAAGAAAAGAAAAGAAAAGAAAAGAAAAGAAAAGAAAGAAAAGAAGAAAAAAGAAAAGAAAAGAGGAAGACATTTTGCAGTGTAGCTTTAGTTGTCACATTTTTTTTCTCCCAGACATAGGGTTTCACAGCAAAATGCAAAGTACAGCAGATACTCATTCATGTTACTTTCTTCTTTTTCCAGCAAAGCTAAAATTCGAAGGGAATCATCTGACCTTAAAAGTGTTGTTGTGCTCTGCCAATCTCAGCGCTGCATTTTTGGTAAAACTCCCAGGTACTGAAAGCAAAGCCCGTGTAACACTGACAGTCTCTCTCAATTTACTTAACCTTCCACAGTCCTCCAGGAGTTTGGGCTCCAACAAGGGCATTCTTAAGGTACAAAATTTTGTTTTCTAGTTCACTGAACACACAGAGAGCCATTTGTTGACATTATCTGCCCTGTATCTTCAGGGGAGACAGTGAGTTATAAGTGGAGAGGTTTGTGAAATTCACTTCCAAAAGTCAGGAAATCAAACAAGCAGAGAGGTAAAACATTCCTGACAGGACTAAGTTCAATATTACAAAACAGAGAGGGAAAAAAAAAATCAGAGAAAATGAATGCATGGTGGGATTTAAAACTAGAATTTAATCAATTAGTTTCTCCAATACTTGCATATTCTTTATGGAGAGTTTAATTATGGTGATATTATTAGTTTGTTAAATGATTAATATAGGATTATATTAAAACAGACAGATTTCTCATTATGAATTTCTTGGTTTATTTCAAACTACAGTGCCAAATCTTGGAATGTTTAAATTCTGTTTTTCCTGAAGGAAAGAGAAGTTTTATATTCTTCTAGAAAAACATGCAGTATTTGTTTGAAAGCACACTTGGCTACTTGGACTACAATTTGGACATTGGAATTCCATTTTCCATTGTTGAAAGATGCCACTTTTGTCCAGTGAATCTTGGGAAAAATTCTTTACTTTTGTCTTGTTCAAATATTTCCTGTGCAAATAGAAGATGCAATTAATCTGATTCACTGTGTTTGCTCTTTAATTATACTGTAATTTCTTTGAGGGAGGTGTGACAAGATGACATTTTGTTAAGAAAAAAAATTAGGTAAATTCATTTTAGACTTAGTTAACATACAAAGCTAAAATCAAACAATCTGAATGTTTTTCGTCTTCTTTTTTTGACAGCAGAATAACATAAGTGATGGAATTGTAATTGCTATTTGGTGTAGTCTAATTAGGCCTCAAAACTCCTCTGGTAAATTATGATCTGAACTAAGTCGGAAAAAATGCTGGGAGAATTTTTGCCAACCAAAATTCAGCCCAACTTCTTTAACAAATAATGGTCCATGGATTGACTGCCTCCTTACTGAAATGCATGGATAGGCTTTCCAGGAAAACTCCATGACTTTCCACTCCCTACATTGTCACAGAGTCCTTTAAATGTCAGGATTTCCCCTGTTGGGAAGTGCCCATCTCTTCATGTCTTGAGACCTGAGGATGCAAAAGGTAAAAGCATTTTTGTCATTATCATATTGTAACTCAAACACAAGAAAGACCTGAAACACCATCTGGGTGATACCAAAGTTTTGTTTTTTAGAGGAACACATTTTCCTGAGCTTGGTTTGGGGTTTCAGAGCCACAGTTTTTAATGCAGGCAGTCTTAGGTAACTTTTGCAACCCTTCTAAGGGAACATCTGCATCTAAGATTGTGCTGCTTTGAGAAAATTTGGGTAAGAGAAGCCTCCCTATCTCTGGTACAAGAGAATTCATTCACCTTTGGCCAGGTCAAAGGAGAAAGTTTGGGGACCAAGAGAAGAATCCATAAGGCAATTTAACCTAAATATTGAAAGCAATGGGGAAAACATTCCTGTGGTTCTGCCCATTTTTCACTGGCCCGTACTGGTTTCGATGCCCATCTTCATGATCTGATCTATTTCCTAAGTAGAATCATAGAATTGGCTTAGGCTGGAAAAGGCCCTGAAGATCCTTGAGTCCAACTGTTAACCCAGCACTGCCAGGCCCACCATTAAACCATGTCCCCAGGTGCCACATCTACACAATCTTTTAAATCCCTCCAGGGATGGGGACTCCACCACTTCCCTGGGCAGCCTGTGGCAATGCTTGACAACCCTTTTGTGAAGGAATTATTCCTTATATCCAATCTAAATTTCTCCTGGTACCACTTGAAACCATTTCTGTTTTGTTGCCTGTTATCTGGGAGAAGAGTCTGACCCCCAACTGGCTACAACCTCTTGTCAGGGAGTTGTAGAGAGTGAGCAGGTTCTCCCTGAACCTCCTTTCACCTCCAGGCTGAGCCCTCCCAGTTCTCTCAGCCACTCCTGGTACTCCAGCCCCTTCCCCAGCTCCACTGCCCTTCCCTGGACATGCTCCAGTCCCTCAAAGTCTTTCTTATCGTGAGAGGCTCAAATCTGTCTCCAGGTTTCAGGGTGTGCCCTTCACCAGTGCCCAGCTGGCCACACTATTGCTGATCCAAGCCATCATATCCATTTGAAGAATTACTTCACTTTCCATGCACTTTAATGTCTTAAAAACTGGCCAAATTCTTCAGTGATCTATGTATTTAAGCTGTCTGCATTAAGAGAAAAAAAAAAAGAAAAAGGAAGGAATAAATGTAATAACCATTGAGTGGATTATTTTCAGCCCCTAATATGGCATTGATTTAAGCCTCACAATGAAAATATAAGTGAAGAAACAAATTAATTTGCTTACATAAAATCCTCTTATTAAAAGTGATAAGCAAGGCCTATGAGAGAAACATTTATGCAATTCCGCTCCTTTGATCCCTCCTTGCCTGGCTGGGCAGGACATCTTGGAAGTGACTGCCAGAGCCTCAGCAGCCTGGCAGTGTGGGGTGGCAGGAAAAGGGTGAGGATGTTTTGGGAGGTAGGTCCCACCTCAAGTCTGAGCCCTGCCTGGCACACAGCAGAGCATGGAAAAGAGATCCCCAGGGCCTGGGGTGTTGGGACTTCCCCCAGTGCTGGGGGGTGAAGCTGTGCCATCCTCTTTGTTGTCCCACACACCAAGCCAAGATCTCTGGCACTCTGATTTCACCTATTTCATGGTAACCACTTCATCTCCAATCCTTTATTAAAGGACTGATGGTATTTGTACTGTGCCTGGTACTCCAGGCTCCTTTTTAAGTACTGCCATAAGCATGATTAACAGTATTTATTATAAATGCACATTATATCATGTGTTTTACGAGGCTTCTGCACTTCCACGGTCTTTAAAACATGGATTCCAACTACAATTCTACCTATGCCAAAACAACACCAGAATTATTACACTGCAACACAAAGAAAAAAAAAATTAAAAATTCAATAACACTTTATTATCTGTAGATGGAGTCACAAGAGGTTTTCTTTATTTGGCTACAACTGTTTTCACTATAATTTCCCCATCTTCTGTCTTTTCAGGGATCATATTCAGATTGTATGTGCAAGGATTACAACCCTTGCTAAGGGGGATGCAGGCAATGCATGGAGTGGAAACCAGAAGCTTTTAATTCATGGGCTGTTCCATATTGGAATTACTTGACTTAGACACTAGGAACTATAGGTCAAAATCATGTAGTGATGTGTTATCTGTATTTTTCTATGTAATCTGTTTTTAGGGACCATCATCCATTTGCTAAATCAGCCACAAAAATATTTATTTTTATGATAACATTCAAGAGTTTTTAGATAAGGAAATTAAGCTGATGGGATGCATGTAAAAAATCAGTGAGCTCTTTGATATATTATCACTTGGAAAGTGAATACTTAATTTGAAAAAGCTGGAGATTACAGAAAACACTTAGAAGTGGATAAAGCACTGGTTTAAGGGGAGATGCTGAGATATGATCAGTAGCTGCTGGATTTGAATTGGCAGTGCAAACTGGGACTGATCTTGTTCAGGATTTCCATGTGTTATTCCAGCCTGGTGCTCAGTCAGGAGGTATTGGGAGTTCAGGGGGAGAAAAGGATACCACAGAGAATACTTTTACCCCTGGTAGCGAAGCTGCAAATACATTTCCTAACAGAAAATACCAGGTTATTCACTTAGGGACTAATAATTTTCAGTGTAAAATGGTATCACATCAGCTGAAATTGAGAAAGCAAAGAGCTTGTGCGTTCCAGGGTGGGAATAAATTATTAATGCACAGGTTCCTGAAAAGACATATGTGGCTATAAGATGTGTAAGGCAAGATATTTCTGGTGCTAAGAGGAACTATTGCCACTGTACCAAACACTGTGGGGACTTCAGTGAGAATATTGTGGGTCATTCTGAGCAGAAAAAAAAATAATTCAGGCAAGAGCAGAGGGGACATGATGGGGAGAGGGGGCTGTTACCTGAATAAAGGCATTTTTACCTGCTGCAATCTGCAGCTCAGCACTGCAATGTGCTGGCTGGCTCTGTATGGGATAGCTCAGGCAATGCAAACACTGGCGGTGCATGGATAAAGTTCCAGCATGGAAATTCAGCTGTTTAACTCCCAAATCACAAACCCAGAGCTCCTGTACCTGACACTTCAGTGAAGGCACTCAGAGTCGAGTTTGTCTCTATAAGACAGGAGAGGAGAGCTAATGAGGGCGAGGGGAACTGTTTATCCCTCAGATCACTAACACTGGAAGAACAATCACTTAAACCACACCCTTGAGTAAATTCATGCTAAATTTGGACTGCGACTGTCCAGGGAAGACAATCTGACCCAGGTTTAGGTGCATTCTGATCAGTTGCAGGGGTCAGGGCCTGATTCAGTGTGTGCTCCTAAAAAAATCATAGTAATGAGCACATTTCAAGAAAAGTTTTGCAGCCTCCCCTCTGCAGTTCTTAATTCAGGACTCTACACTGCTCCTGTGACAGTGCTCCCCATATCACAGAATCATAGAACCATTAAGGTTGGAAAAAACTTCTAAGATCATAAAGCTCAACTTTTAACTGGGTTTTAGTGGTACCTGGGACCTGTTGTGGAATTATTTCTTACCACTTTCATTCCTTTATATGCCTTTAAAGTAATAATGTTGCATTTTTTTAAGTGCAGTGAAATAGCCAAGCATGATTACGTGACACAGTTCTCTTCAAGAGGAGGAGATTGTAGCTAAAAATTTAGGAAAGCATCTTCTTCTTCTTAATATTTTAGTTTTAACTGTTCACAGCTCCTGAGAATTGTGAATCTGTTCTGCCACCAGCTGTTCTTGAACCAGCCTAGAGAAAACAAGGCTCATATCCATGAGCTTTGGATTATGTTTTGTTTGTTTCTTTGCCTGATCCAAACCCTGCACATTTAGTAAAAGAACCAAACATCTTTTTCTTCTTTGCATAATTTGTTCTTTTGAAAATTCATCTTACTTTCTGGGCTGTCATATCTGTGTTATTTTTGTTTAGGACACTTATCCCTGTGCTTTCCCAACTCCCTTGTACTTGGATTTTTTTCAGATTTCAGTGCATCTCACCTGTGCATTGGATTCCATGGGTACTGCTTCGAAGAAGGCCATTTGTTTTATTTAATGATGCAATTACAAAGGGATCTTGTTTATTACATTAGTGCACACATCCACATCAGACTTGTCACCAGGAGAATTGGGATCATTTGTCTCATTTGAGACCAGTAACTTTACACCTCAATTATTCTGTGCTGTTGCATAAGTAACATTGCCAGGATCTCTATTAGATGGGGACACCAGGTGACTTAAGGAAATTTAATACCCTGGCATTTTCAGCTGCACAGCACTTGGTCCTGTTATTAATCAAGGCTCCAGAGCCTTATTCATCTCCTGATTAAAGATTTCAGCAGAAGGGAATCATGCAAGCTTTAAGTACAGTATTTTTAATTTAACAAGTTCAGAGTATCACTGTGCATTACTTCTTTAGTAGGTGTAATTAAAGAGCTGATCTGTAACAAGCTCGCTTGCAAAAATACCTGTCTTTAATCCTAGCAGCCTTCTCTGAAAAAGAAAAAAGGCAGACCAAAAGAAATAGGACAATAAATTTATCCCTCAGAAATACAGATGGGAAATTTCCTGTGGTTATTGTGACCACCTTAAGGCTAAATATCTCCAAGGAAGGCAGGCCCAGACACAGGACACAGTATGCAAAGCACACTCAGCCTGCACACAAGCTAGAAGAGACTGGAGATCAGTTTAAAAAACAGTTTATGAATTATCTGTAAAAAGCATCAGGATTTTCTGTAACTAATTTACACCGTCCAAATACGATTTGCCTGCTATAAACTAATTCATCTGGGCTCCTAGTGGGAAAAGAAAGAGTCCTTCAATAAAGAATTCATCCTACCCCATGATATGTGTTTGAGATTGGTTATCACTGCAGACTGTGATGCAGCACCCAGGCTTTAGAAACTCGGGAAAGAAATTTGTTCCACCTGCCATCAGAAGCCCCTCTGGCTTGCATGTGTTTATAATTTCTGCAGTGGCTGCTGCAGCTTTCTTCAGGCTGATGCTTCCCTCAGTTTTCCACCCTCTCTTCACAAGTTTCTTCCAATGCAAAAAAAAACCCAAAACAACCTCTTCAAGATAAACCACGTTGGGTTTGTAAAGCTTCCATGGTCATGGAACACAACTGCAAATGAAGGGGGTGTGATACAGGACTGAGATGGAAAGTTTCCCCAAAGGGATATGAATTTCAGTTGAGATAATGTATTTAAAAATTACAATCCCATTATGGGAAGCACATGCACCAAACCCAAAATAATACTATTTTGCTAATTTATCTACTGCTCCTTACCAGAGATTAATTTCCCATAATTTGTTTGGAGCTGACCTTGAGTTTTACTAACCATCAGGGAGTTTTGAATCCTTCTCCATTCTTAGTTCAAAGGTTCTCCAGTGCTAGAGGGAATACAAGTTTAATCTAACCTTGCAGTCAGGTTAGAGCAGCTGAAAAAGCCTCCACACCTCGACTTCCAATTAACACCTTTCAGATGAGCTGCTGTGAATGAACACTCAGTGTTCCCGGGTTGTTCCAGCAGGAAGAGTAGCAGGGACAGCATCTTGGCTGAGGAGGCCCCAAGCAGGACTCAAGCAGCAAAAAACTCCATTTTATTTTTTTTTTAAATTTAATATTTTTTTATGAAAAGAAGGCTTCTAACTTCAAATGTAGCTGCTTTTAGTGAATACTCACGGGGTATCTGAGATGTCTGAAGGTGTTGGCTCATGGATTGTTGATGGAGAATGCCAGACTGACTTTGTTGGAAATACCCTGGGTGTGAATACACATCATGGAAAAGCTTATCTGGGAGTTCACCACTGCTTTTGTTATAGTTGTCATTTAAAGTCAGTCATTGGAAGTAAAACTAATACATCCATGAGTTTAAAAAAAAAAGATTTTTTTTTCTTTTTTGCATTTAAAAGCTCATGAGGCTGTGAAATTTGTGATTTGAATGACTAATAATGAATTTTAAATGCTGCAGCAGTGCAATGTAATGTACTGATTGTCTAAAGGCATTGATCAGGTTAAAATCTGTTCAAGTTGGCTGGAGTAGCCTGCCATGACAGACTGCAGGTCAGCCAGCAGTTGTGTTAAGTTTCTATTAATTTTCTGTAAAAGCAAATACCACGTCAAGATAGCCTGAGCTCTGTTTTACTGAATAATTCAACAGAAACATGATGTCCCGTTCAAATTTGATCATTGGCTGGTGATTTCATAGAATCACAAAACAATAAAGATTGGAAAAGATTTTTAAGATCTTAAATCCAATCACCAACCCAGCACCACCACCATGCTCACTGTTAAACCATGTCCTCAAGTGCCACATCCACACATTTTTTGAACACTTCCAGGGATGGGGATTCCACTACATTTTAACTCAGATTTAATCTTTAGGGCTGCAGGGTCATAGTCTGATTTTCTGTCCTCATCAATGGCAAAAGGGGCTGTGCTGGAAGGCTGAAGGGCATGTTAAGTGTTACTGTAGGCATGGAAGACACAGTCACAGGCAGCTGAATTTCCTTGAGAAAATTGTCCCTACTAGTGTGGAAAATAATAATTTAATTTATTGCCCTTTTTTTTTTTCAATTATAAAAAGGTATATAATTAAAACGAACTAAATTTTTAAACAAAATCCAATGGCACATTAAGGTAAAGGGAAAAACATTATTTACCTCGCTAGGAAGAGTGCCTTCAATGGCAATCATTCCTTTTCAATTAACCAAAATTACCTTAGGGAATTAGTATGACAGCTGCAGGAAATAAAACGAGAATGAGAATGTACTGAGAGAGTACAGTAGGAGATCAGGACCTGCCTCAAATTTGGTTGATTTGGATAGGGTTTCTGTATAGACCATGCATGACCATGTTTTGGAAAAAGTTTACTTTCTTCATGATTTCAGTGGGGAGAAGAGCAGGGACAGATGTGTGATGATGCATCCCTGACACCACTTTCCCTAGCTCAGGCATTTTCTTAACCATGCTAACCATGTGCATAATACTCTCTGATGGAAATATACTTATTTTTTCCCATTATTTTTTCCATTCCATCTTGCAACCTGCTCTAATGGAAGGTGTCACTGCCCTTGGCAAGAGGGTTAGAACTGGATGATCTTTTAAGGTCCTGTCTATCCCAAACTGCTCTGTGACTCTGTGCTTTTACTCATATTTTGCAACCATGAACACATTTAGCATCTACTCTCTTGTGAATAATTTCCACAGTCTAGATTCATATGACATGGAAAAAAACCCAAAAACCCCTTCATTGTGTTTAGAGTTGCCATATGATGCTTTCATGTGATGGTCTGGCTTTCTTGTACAAATGATCTGAGTGGAGGAAAAAAACCCCAAAAAACCACAAAACCAAAAATCCTAAAATCCTTCCCCAAAATCCCATCAACACCAGCAGGTTAAAGGAGGGGATTCTGCCCCCCTGCTCTGCTCAGGTGAGACTCCACCTGCAGAGCTGCCCCAGCCCTGGGGCCCAACACAGGAAGCACCTGGAGCTGTTGGAGGAGTCCAGAGGAGGCACCAAAAGGATCAGAGGGATGGAGCAGCTCTGCTGTGAGGAAAGGTTGAGAGAATTGGGATTGCTCAGCCCAGAAAAGAGAAGGATTTGGGGTGATTTAATTGCAGCCTTTTAGTACCTGAAGGAGATGACAGGAAAGATGGAGAGGGATTATTTACAAAGGCTTGGACTGAGAGGACAAGGGGGAATGGCTTCAAACTGACAGGGAATAAGTCTAGGTTAGATTTGGAAACAAAAAGTCTTTAGTTTGAGGCTGGTGAGGCCCTGGCACAGGTAACTGTGAGAAGCTGTGGCTGCCCCATCCCTGGCAATGTCCAAGGCCAGGTTGGCTGGGGTTCTGAGCAACCTGGGACAGTGGAAGGTGGTTCTGCCCATGGCAGGGGGTTGAAATCAGATGATCCTTAAGGTCCTTTACAACCCAAGCCATTCCATGATTCTGTGATCACCACCACCCTCAATTTATCCAAAACAATTATGCAAAGGAGCTGATTGTCACACTTACTTGTGGATATAAAAGGTATTGGGGTAAATCAGCCTGTACCCCTCCTTGTGAATTGAGGCATCAGAAGAGGAATAACAAAGGGCTGTATATGGTGGGATTTCTGTCTGTGAACTATCAATAAGGTTATTCCCTTAAGCCCTGGAGTTTCCTACACCTGTTCAAAGGTGCATGCCCGAATTTTGCTCTTTTCATCCATGGATAACATGGCCAAGTCCATTATCCCAGTGCAGAAATGGGAGCTAGGCCAGGGGTGCTCCTCATGATATAAAGGCAGGAGGAAATATCAGCGCAGAAGGAGAGGGAGAAAGAGATAAGTGATCCTGAGGACAACAAAGAGGTGAAATGTAATATTGCACGCCGTGCATTTGGGGATGAATATTAAGGAAAATGATCCTACTATCACGTAATTTAGCCCACATTATCAGAGACAGCAAGAGGAATATGAGCCAAGGATTAGGATGCCGAAGAGCTGAATTCCAATCTTGGCTCTGCAAATGGCTTGATGTATGCCCTTAGGCAAATTCTCTACCTTCTCTCTTACAGCTTCTCTTTCTGCATTAACAGGATAATAATATTTAGATGAGCTTTGCAAGGACTAATTAGTTAATGATTATAAAGTGCCTGAATATGTAAAGTGCAATGCAAGTGCAAGGGATTATTATCATCTTCAAAATAATGAAGAATGTTTATTAGTTAGTTATTGTGATTATTTCTTTTAAACCTCTTTATTGCTAAGTATGTAAGAGGCTGTCAGCCATAAAGTGGGTTTTACAAAGGGATTTAAAAGGGAGGGGTGGAGGAATGGTTTGGAGGCACAGATGTAGTTTTAACAGGGAGTTTTAACACTGTTATCATGCCAGTTCCTACCTTAATATGACAGCTGCTAGCCCAGATTGGGGAGCAGTGAACAGCAGCATCTGCAGCCCCTGGATGGTGTTTTATTTTGCCCCATGTGTTCTACGACCCTGCACTGGCTGCTTTTGGGGTACCACTGCTTTTTAACTGTGCAGTGCTCTTCTTACTGCTCTCTGCAAGCAATTAAGGGTTCTCTGGGACACTGTAATGAGAGGCCAGAGGGGTGGCAAAGCAAAACAGACTGTTGGGTCAAGATTAGGAAGTTCAGGTCTGCCTGGGACCTGGGTAGGAATGCACTGACAATTCACACAGAATAATTCCATTTGTGGCATCTCTGGAGAAAGCATCATCCATCCCTCTTCTCAAAGTAGGGTCAGCTAGAGCAAGTTTCTCAGGGCTGTGTTCAGGTCAGGTTTGACTATCTCCAAGGATGGAGACTCCTCTGCCTCTCTGGGCAAGCTCTTCCCACATTTGATCACCTTCACAAAACAAGAAGAATGCTAAATCTTGTGTTTAAATGAAATTTCTTCTATTTTAGTTTGTGCCCGTTGCCTCTTATTCTCTCACCTGGCACCCTTTAGTGCTTCCTTTCACATTTAACCCTAATACTCATGGATAAAATACACCTGGGACTTTTCTGGGCTGAAAAGTCCCAGCTCTGAGCCTGTGTTGATGTGTAGGACTATTCCTCCCCAGATGTAGGATTATGGAACTGGAATACACAAATCCAGAACTGTGAATGAAAGGGTGTCTTAATTTTCCACATTGCTCTTGGTTAAGGTTTGGTAGGAGATGATTTCCTCCAGGGGAATGTGTAAGATTGGTTGAAAGGGACCTCAACAGCTCTGCAGTGCAAACTCTAGCTCAAAACCTGCTTCCTCTGCCCCCTGAGTCCTACCTTTGTGCTTTGGAGCTTGTCAGGAATTTCTTCCTAGCCAGACCCGTGTTCTGATATGTCTGGTTGGTTTTTTGAGTGTTGGGATGCCCCATTCCCACCATTCTTGTGCTTGGAGGATGCTGTCCTTAAAACTCTGATAAATTTTCTGAACTCCATTCCCCTTAAGAGTAGCCTCACATGGGATCCACTGACTGATTCCCTCAGCAAACCAAAATATGTTCTCTTAAAGTCGGGGGTTTTCCCTGGGTTCCTCTTTATCCTTTCAGCATCTTGAGCTACACTAATTGAGGCTCACTAGAGCCAAGACTTCCTGTGATTATTACCTATCCACTTCATCCAGATAAGTCCACCTGCACCACACCTAGAGCTAAAATTGGGTTAAAAATTTGCTCACTGAGCTGGCTGGACACTGGACACTTTGAATCTGCAAACCTGCTTCCAAAGTGTGTAGGAAAAAGCTGATTTATGGTGGTTTTCTTTACTGGGTCCTTTAGCAGGAGTGACAGTCTAAGTTCTGCACAGCATCACATTGAGGAGGTTTATCCTCACCAGCCCAGCATCTGAGCAGCTCTTTCCACTGCCTGGTGCAGACGTGTTCTACATTTTCCTTAACATCCTAATCCTTCTTGAGCACTTTGCTGTCAAAACCCCTAAAAGTATGTTAATGCTCAACCTGTAAAAGCTCTGCTAATCTTCCTCCTGCCCTCCCACTATCCCAAACAGAAAACTGCTGACAAGTCTCGGGATGAGATAAACTGGCTCATGAGGGTGAGGAGATGGAAAGAGACTTAAGCTGACAGGTTTGATCTCCTCCTGCCACCCTTTTCCTCCAGATAGCCCCTCAGAGCTCCAGCACAAACTGCACGTGGAACAGCTTTTACATGACAGCATTGCTGTATCCCTCCCATGAGCTTCTTAGGGAAGAAACTGGATTTACTCCCATTTCTCCGAACTTCTCTTGTGGCAGTGCAGCCCAGCCCTGCGCTCTCCCTGTCAGATGGTGACAGTGTGATCTACAGGCAGCTTCTGAGGGAGAGACTAAGCTTATAAGTGCCTTAAAATTTCACATGGAGATGGGTTTTCCATTGTAATAAGAGCTGACGGTACCTTTTTGTAATCAAAATGCAAACTCCCTTCCACTGCTCAGTGCTCAGGAGCACAATTGAGAGTGACAGAATTCATTACACAACGCAGACAGATGGAGTACTTTAAAAAGAACCATACATCAAGAGCGGAGGTCTGTGAGTGTGTAGATAGTGGGCAAAAAAGCTTAAAAACTTCAATCCCCTCCATACTGCTGAAAATTACCAATCTTCTTATCTTGGCAAAACCTTATTATGCAAATAGTTGTCAAGTGGAACACTCAAATTGGCAAAATTGCTTTATTGTAGTACTTTTTACACTCCTTCCAAGAAAAGTCTGTTTTGCTGGTGTGATAAGTAAATGATTGATTACCCGTGCTGGTCTGGAATAGCAGAGTGGAAAATGATGTAGTAACACCGTCAGTGGCACAAACTCCATTTAGGAAGGGAACACGACCATTTTTGAAAGGAATGCACCACTTAAAAATTGCCAAGTCAGTTCCTCTTCCTTCTCCTGCTTAACCTGAAAAAAGTTAGTAAACAGATTTTTTTCAGACACCAAATGAATCATTTTCATGAACCATTGTGAACTTTGGTTGTTTTTAAGCAAAACATGGAACTTGCCAGGAGTTCTTCCCTTCCAGAAGTAGTAGAGATTTTAAGGTTTTTCCTTCCTCTCAATAGTTTTTTCTCTGTGTACAGCATAGAATAATTCAGTCTCTCAGCTGGACTCAGCTGTGGTGAAATGTGTTCATTACTTTGACATAAAGAGAATTATTGCATTGGATTTTTCTTGAGAAGGCAAGAAATGGAAATGGCTAATGGAGCAGAACTGCAAACTGCCTCTCTTCAGAAATGCTCAGCTCTTCTCTGCAGAGCAGGTTGAAACCAGCTGTTGAATTGTGGGCACAACATTGCCAGGTACACTGTGGTCATGTTTAGTCAGCACTTGGTTAGTACTGAATAATAAATGGCACTGGAGAAGAACCAGATGAAACATAGAACTATTTGATATGGTTATGGCATTATCAAAGTGATTCTGTATCATAAAATCATAGAATGGTTTGGGTTGGAAGGGACTTTTGAAGATAATCTAGTTCAGTCCCCTGGCCATGGACAGGGACACCTTCCACTAGACCAGGATGCTCAAATCCCCATCCAGGGAGGCATTGAACACTTCCAGGGGATGGGACATCCACAATTTATTTGGACAACCTTTCCCTGTATCTTGCCACTCTCATTGCAAAAAAAAGTTTCTTCTTTTTGTCAGATCTAAATGCACCCTTATTTAATTTAAAAGCATTGTCCCTTGTATTACTACAGTGACACCAAAAGTATGTCCCCATCTTTCTCTAAGTCCCCTTTAGGCACTGGAAGGCTCCAAAAAGATCTCCCTGGAGCCTTATCTTCTCCAGACTGAACAACACAGCTTCTCTCAGTCTTTCTTCATGGGAGAGATGTTTCCATCCTTCTGAACATTTTTGTTGGACCTACTCCAACAGGTCCATGTCTTCTGAGTTTTGGGGACCACAGAGCTGGGTCTCACCAGAGCAGAGCAGAGGGGCAGAGTCACCCCCCCCTCTTGCTGCCCACACTGCTTTTGTTGCAGCCCCTGTCATGGGTGGAGTAGGAGCTTCAAAATTTATTAAAGATTCCTAAGTCATGAAGTGCTAAAAAGACCCCCAGCTTTAAAAACCCTTCTCAGAGAGAGGAGTTCAAAGGACAGCTGGATCCCATCTTAGCCTCAGCAGTTTAAGTTTTGAAACTTTGTCCTGCTAGTTTTAATGATGATAAATCAGCTATATTTATGAAAGATGATTTATTTTTTAAGACAAATGAACAGACAGAACATCTGAATCAGAATTACTGCCCAGTATAAAAGCTAAAAACAATAATTGACTATAACATTAAAGGGCAAAGTGCACTGTATTAAAGAAATAACATTAAAGCAATCATATATTAAAACTAGCAAAAAAACATTAGGGAGAGGGTGATGTATGTCACCACTCCCCCTTCATTTTTGGGCTACTTCTCCCTCTTCCTCTCAATCCCTGGGAAGCAACCATGAAGAGCTGTCACAGGAAAAAGCTCCGTGTACTCTGAAGCATAAATGGAAGAATTTGACTGCATGGAAGGTTTTCTGGATTTACAGTGTAAGGAAGCTGCCAGTCACATGCCTTCAGGGCAGTTTAACAGCTTATCTGTCAAACTTCACCTCAAAGGGACAGATGTGTGTTTGAAAATAATCAACCAGAGTGGCTTTTTAGCAGATTCAGCACCAAAAAAATCCCACTGGTGCCTCAGGTAACTCAGCACAGACACCTTGTACTGTTTGTATTTTCTGACTGGGTTCCAAGCCAAGCAGGTGAGGTTGATCAGGGTGAAGCATTCTGCCTCAATACCCCACAATACCATTGACTCCCTGGGCTGCAACTTCACCCTGCTGGGTCCTGGCCAGCTTTCCACTCACCAGTGTCCCAAATCCTTCTCTGCTCTCAGACTTCCATCCCCAGTCTCATGACACTGGGGATTGTCCAACCCAAGTGCAGAACTTTGCCTGTGGCCTTGCTGAGCTTTGCATGGGTCCCTCCTAAATTATTTCTATATTGTAGGAGACAATTCTTGGAAAAAGCAGCCATGCTTTCATGGCAGGTGGTCTTGCTGTCAAATGAAGATGGGAAATGCTAATGATGTATTTACAGGCAGGTTCCTTCTGCCTTCCAGGGCAGTAAGGGTTCCTGGTGATGGTGCTGGGAACAGTCTGGAGTGCAGAGAGCTGAAGTTTGCAGCCGGTTCTGGAGCAAAGAGGAGCTTCCTTGGCTCCAAATGTTTAGTGAACAACTGTGGGGGGAAAAGAGGCCTGTGTCTCTCCTCACTTCCTGTTGCAGTGCATTTCCACACCCAAGCAAATGATTCTATCTAGGGAAAAAAGTTTCAGTTCACCTTTGAACATATAAGGAAGCCAAGCTAGAAAGTTCTGTGCCCTTCCCACTGGCATTGGCCCAGAGCCAGCACAAAGGCACTGCTTGGACTTTGGGAATGTTTCTCAAAACCTGTGGCTTCTTCTATTGGCAGCAAGCCAAAATTGTCCCTCTTGGATCATCCTGTACGTAAGAATGAGCTCAGAGGTGCTCTGGGCTTTTTAAGGTGTCTTAGCAAGGTGTCAGAGACTTCTCTGACACCTGTGCTCAGCTTTTGTTTTGTTTCTGGGTTTTTTGTTTTTGTTTTGTTTTTTTTTTTTAATAAATCCTTTGTTTTACAAAACACACTTACTTGAAGAGCCGTCTCACAAAATTATTTTAAGCCATTTCTCTGCGAGGGCTGGCCCCTCAGAGGTGACAGACCTTTGTGGAGTTTTATCACATCTGAGCCCATGCAAGATTCCATCAGCCTCCCACCCTAGCTGCTGCAGGTGACACTAAAACAGTGACAAAGAAACCACACCTTTCTTTCTCAGAGCAGGGAATGGAATAGCAATTGAAAAATGTGCCTGTGGGATCACACTAAAGAAGCTTTTTGGAGAGCAAGGAGTGATCATTTCAAGGAACACAGAAGTACTCTAGAACTTAATAGACATAATTTAGACATTTTCACTGAATTCTTCGTGACTACATAGACCATAAAGAACATTTAAGCCACATGAAGATACCTCATTGCCCTCTAGGTGACACAAAGCTTTTCCTCTTGGATATCATAGAATGGTTTGGGTTGGAAGGGACATTAAAGACTATTTAATTCCTACCCCTCTGGCGTGGGAAGGGATGTCACCCACTAGATCAGGGACAAAGGACTGTGGTTCTGTGTCCTCACAGAAGTCAGGGAGGGTTGGTGTGATGAAACACTTTGCCAGTTACTCATGAGATCAATACTTTGCCTTCAAAGAAAATAGTGTGGTGTTAGCTATCTTTACCAGAGAACTAATAAATGCTTTTTGTAATTATAATTTCTCAGCAGATGAGCTCTGTTATTTACACATCCACATGATTTGGTATCCTTTTTTTTGTCTCTCCTCAATGCAGTGCACTCTTTTATTAAATGTAGCACTGTAGACAGCACCACTTAAGAAATAAACACTCTCCACCTGGATCTATCTAAATGGTGTGTTTCTAGAGTACTTTATCAGACATGTAGTCCAAATATAAACAAATTATCTTGAATGACATATTTTATGGATATATTTACATAGAATGCATTTACACAATTTTGATAATTCTGTTTGGAAATGGTGCAGCTCATGTTCAGGGCAAGTGCAACATCTAGGAAATACAGATGCTTTCCACTTTGCAGAAGCGCACAGCCTTGCTGCATTAAATATTCCCTTTTTTGAGTTAAAGTGGTGAAATTTATACTTCTGAAACTTCACAAAAATTTTGTGTAGGTCTTTGATTTTCAGAAGTAATTAGAAGATTTGTCTGATTGCTTATATCCCAGCTCAATTACTTGTCCATTGAATCTCATAACTATGTTTTTAAAAAGTATTTATTACTCCAATGTGTTCAGGCTTAGCCAGCAAACCAGATTCAGAAATCAGACAATTTGTTCCAGTGGTTAATCAACCTCCCAAGCACCACACCTTGCTTCTAATTAGAATATAACTGATGTTCCCAACTACACTCTCTTTTTCTGCCTTTTCCATTAGCTTAAAGATTGTTTTAATAGATGGCTTTTGTTTTTCTGCCCCTGGAATTTTTTAGAGGTTTTAATGTTCTGTCTTTTGCTGAAAAAGAGTTTTCTAAGCCTTAAATAATTTTTGTCTTCTGACTCACGTTGTGTTACTTAGCATCCATTTTAAACCAGTACTGAAATGTACTGAATGTTTTAGTACCAATCTCCTCAGTGTCACACAGCCATGAAATCAGCCAGGGTTTGCATCAGACCCATGGTCATATGATTGCACCAATATCTCATCTCAAGCTGTTTATCTGCTTTGACTCCTAAGTCCTCTGCTCTCTCTACATATTAAAATACATTTTCCCATTTCCCTTGTGCATATTTGCAATTCTCAGATGTTTGGATTTACATTTATCTGCATTGAAATGCTTTAATTTGTTTGACTGGGTCTCTTTCATCATCTCTATTGCCTTGTGTTCATTGCAGCACTTTGAGCACTGGTGCAAAGATCAGAAGTGTCAGATCCAGTGGTTGTTTCAGAAAACCACCTTAGAACTTTTTCTGTTCAATGAGTTCCTCAACAACAGCGTGAGGAATTGGAAAGCTTTGTGGATATGACCATGTCCCAGGAAATGGATTATGCAGGATTATTGATGGTCCAAGACTTTCCTTTCCTGAGGAAAAGAAAGCATTTCATCACTTGAATCCTTAGTGATGTCTATACTGGTAATATGCCCACATCTTTATTTGAAATGGAAATGTTTTACTAGTGTCCCTGCCCATGGCAGAGGGTTGGAACAAGATGATCTTTAAGGTCCCTTCCAACCCAAACCATTCTGTGATTCTGTGGAAATTTCCCAGTGCTTAATTTTCCATCAGAGTGTTCTGGACTGTGGAAGTCAAGGACCTCATACTTAACAATTGGATTGTTAATCACTTTTAACAGTCAATTTTATTTTTTTTTTTTTAATTTCAGAATGCAATGCAATTAATTCCAATAATTACTGGTTTTAAAAAATTAAATATATATATATGTATATATTGTCTAGTACTGGTCCAGCCTAGCACTTCAATTCATTTCAGTTGAGTTCTGTGTTGTTGCATTCTTTTGGGGTCAAACAGCACATTATTTGTGCTACTCTTGTCTTTCTTTTCTTTCATTCTGCCCCAAATCCCCAAAACTTTTTTTCTTTAGTCAGGCCAGAAATTGCTTCTACTGGTGCTTTTACCCTCTCTTTGTAATGTGTAGCTGACCTTACAACCTGTCCATTTATATTACATTTATATTTTTAAGCTCCATCTCTTGAGTAAATGGGGTCTAACCAATCTCTGTCACAACTTGTCATCACTGAGACTTGGGGATATCAGATTAAGGTGGGGTTTGGGTGTCCCTCATGGGGATTCCAGACTATTCCATGGATATGGAATGGATATTCCATTCGTGGTATCATTGTGAGAGAATTAAAGAATAACAGAATGGTTTGGGTTGGAAATTTAGAGATCATCCAGTTCCAAGAGCTGTTGTCACCACTACGGGACATTTCCAGTCTGGGAGCAGAACTAGAGAATTGCACAGAACATTCCTCCCCCACTCACAGGACAAATCCTTCAACTTCTAGTTGCTGCCCAAAATTTATCACTGAATCAGGATGAGGTTTTAGCTGAAACTCTCCATTTTTTAATTGTGAGATCAAGGCATCCTCAGCAGTTAATGGGCTGTTCTTTTGAGCACACTCAATTTTCTTTCTTTTTTTCCTATTTACATGGTTCCTGCTGTGATTTTTTTTCCTCACAACTTTCTCAGTTTCGGGAGTTGTGCCCTTCAGAGGCACCAATTATACACATAAGAAGTTACTGATTGAGAATTGATTCTGTTTTTCATCTTGAATGTAATCAAATCATGATCACTCATCCCTGGGTGCCTACAGATTTCCAACCCAGTAAGTAATTCATCTATATCCCTCATAATCAGGTGCAACCAAGTAATTTTGCCGTGGCTACAGTAGCCTGATATAAGAAGTAGCAGCTGCCGTTTTTATGCATTAATAGTGACTCTTTTCAACCTTAATCATATTCCTCACAAACTGAAATTTGCTTCCCAACGTAGATTTTGGTTTTAATTTTTTACCTTCTCACATCAACAGGCAGGTGATTAAGGAGTAACTTCATTTTCTCTGTTTTATTTGATAGTTATAACAAATCCCTACCTCTGTGTCTGCTCCTGGGCTTTACTTAGTAGCACTGAATTTCAGAAATATGAATTATTTTGCAAGAGTGGCTCAGAAATATCCTGAAATTCTTAATTGTTAATAATTATTTAATAAAAAACAGTGTCTTTGATGAGGAGTTCTTATTGCCATCCTCTCCACCTCTCTCACCTTTTTGAGCCTTGTTAAATAAGAAAGTACTAAACATCAGAAGTGGTTGGTTTGACTTTCTGGTAAAGCTGAGGGGCTGAACATCTCAGAATGTACTCTCAGCCCACTAAATGCCAGGTAGAGATGAAATCCACTGCCCTCCTCTCCTCATGGGCTACCTTCTCACCTTCCAAAGAAAGGGCTCAGCATCTGCCAAGGTGCAGAGCTGTAAATATCCATGGCAGAAATGTCTGTACACACATCACACACAGTGTTGGCTCTGCTGTGAGACCTCAGATGTGTCCCTTTATTTACATCAATCTCTGTCACCCATGGAGAAGCATTTTAGAATCCAGCAATGTCTCACAGCTGTTGTATCTCAAATTATCTCAGCTGAGATGCTGGGGAACAGCTGGACAGAAACAGGAAAAAAGGGGGAAACGGCCTCAAGTTGCACCGATGGAGTTCAGGTTGGATATTAGGAAAAACTTCTTCATTGAAAGAGTGGTCAAGAATTGGAACAGGCTCCTTGGAGTGGCAGAGTCACCGTCCCTGGAAGCATTCAAATAAATGAGTCCATGTCTCATTTCTTGACATGATTTGGTGGTTGTGGTTGTTTTGGGTCAAAGGTTGGACTTCATGATCTGAGAGATTTTTTTCCAGCCTTAATTTTCTATGGTTCTACAAAAGATCAAGCCAGTTTCTTAACCAGAAAAATCTGGTCAAGAGGAGCATCTTCATTGACTGTCCTGGTGAGGATGGAGGGTTGAACAGGCCATGAGCTCAGAGAAGCTCCCTTTGATGTGTTATTCCCTTGCAGTGCCACCCCAACCATGCCAAGGTGTCACAAGAGGTGAGGGATAGGTGAAAATGCTCTTGCCTATATTGTGGATTTTTTCTTCTGAAATACTTGGATTTTTGGAGTCTGCTTACTCAGAACTTCTATGCTCTTATAAAAAAAAAAAAAAAAAAAGATAAAATTTGAATCATCCACTGCATGGAGATGCAAATAATAAAATGAGGTAGTCTAAGAAAAAGAGAAACTTCCTTTAAAAACCACACAACTTCTCACTTCTCTCTCACCACCACACCCACACAGTCATTTATTGATTCATGGCAGTCACAAGTTGACAATCAACAGATCAACACCTGAGCCCAGCTAATGAGATTAACAGAACTAATTACAGAGAGATTGTAATTATTTCAGTTCCACTGCTTTGAATATCATAGGCTGATGCACCCAAAAAAAGCTCCAGTTGCAGGCTTTTACAAACAAAGGGTGTGAATTTGAGAAATTCTAAAAATGCTACATACGAGATCCCCACCCACCTCTCTTCATAACTGCTGTTCCAATGGGAGGTTAAAGGGATGGATCTGTTTTTATCTTTGCATTAACACAAATTTTCATTTACAGGTGCTAGGAACCTGTAAACTTGAGAGGTAAAATCACTTTTTTTCTAAAGTATAAGCTACATCAGAGGGTATTTCTGCATAAGAACCCAAGGAGGAACACCTTGGCTTTTTCTGCAGTTTTTAGACCTAAAAGCTTTGATCTTTGGTGGTCTTTGGAGGTCTTTGTGATCTGTTATTAATGGCAATGTGCTCTGAGGGATTAAGCTACAAGTCCACACAATTATTAAAACCCCAAAATATTCCAATATGATGTTTAGCTGTGTGAAACAAACAAATAATTAATAATTTTAAAAAAACCTTTTGATTTAATTTCTGTTCCATTGAACAGGTGGAGCAAGAAAGACATAGGTTTTTTTTTTTTTTCCTTCTTGGAAACATCATCTTTGTGTCTTTCCAAGATGAAAAAGTAACAACACTACATTCACCTGCCTGCCATCTGGATCGTTTTCTGAGCCCTATTAAAAAAAAAAAATGAAAACAATTCCAAGATCTTTGCATGAAAACACTGAGAGGAAGGAAGGAAGGAAGGAAGGAAGGAAGGAAGGAAGGAAGGAAGGAAGGAAGGAAGGAAGGAAGGAAGGAAGGAAGGAAGGAAGGAAGGAAGGAAGGAAGGAAGGAAGGAAGGAAGGAAGGAAGGAAGGAAGGAAGGAAGGAAGGAAGGAAGGAAGGAAGGAAGGAAGGAAGGAAGGAAGGAAGGAAGGAAGGAAGGAAGGAAGGAAGGAAGGAAGGAAGGAAGGAAGGAAGGAAGGAAGGAAGGAAGGAAGGAAGGAAGGAAGGAAGGACAAAAATAAATTTGGCAAGAAACAAGTTTAAGAGCTTAATGCTCAGAACAGTATTGAAGCCACAGCTCCAACATCTCTGGCTATTCCTTCCTCCCAACCCTTGGCACCAGTGCAGCTTGTACAGTAACAGCACCTGGCAATATTGTCATGGCCCACAAGTTCCTTGCAGGATGAGCTATCAGGTGCTAGTGAACAGCTGAAAGGCAGCTGCAGTCCCAAATTTTCAGCTCTCCTGATATCCTTCATGCCCATTCACCACCAGCTTTGCTCTGACTTTGCTGGGGCAGGCTCCCATGGGAGCCCAGTTTAGCTCACCTGCTTGCTCAGGTTTTTCCTCCTGTTTTTCAAATGCTTTTAGTAACTGGAGAGCTCCTGAAGGAGGCTGGCCTGAGACTATAAAGCAGAAAATCTCTTATTCAACAACAAAACCTCCAGGGAAGAAACAGTTGCCTGTGAAGGCAACTTTTGCTTCCACCATGGTTCATTTTTTATTAAATCTGGAGATGTGAGCATAGTCTAAGTTCATGATCAGCTCAGTCTTTGGCCTTGCTGAAAGGCTGGGAGCAGTGTTTGTTCTTGATCTCATTAGCATTTTATCTGCTTGCTTGAGAGGCATGGCCGCTGTTTCCTGCTTTGTCCTGATTTTCTAGTCTGGAGAAATTTTCTGAGATGAGATCCAAAAGGAACCTTTGCCTTATAAAGAGAGAAGAAAAAAAAAGAAAAAAAAGAATCATTATTCCATCATAGCTTTGCCTGCAATGGGTTCTTCCTCAATTAGGATCATAGACTGAAAGAAAATCCTTTGGGTTGGGAAGGACCCACTAGGATCACCCAGTCCAAATATTGCCATGGTGATCTACAGGGTCTACAAAGGGATCCACACTGCAGCTGTCATGGGAAACAGGACATTGCATTTCATTGTGTCCCAGAAGCACTTCCTGAACTCTAGGACTGAAACCCAAGTTTTCCTCCAAAAAGCAGAGTTGATAATGCCTAATTTGCTGTCAACTGTGGCCGTTGTCACCCTAATTTTCTCTTTTTCTTGTGTTTCTCGCTTTTATATTCCACTATATATAAACTGTATGAACATGATATTTCCAGAAACTGCATTATTTTCTGTTAAAGCAATTAACTTCTCCCTAACCAAAGAAGGAGGCATTTTCTCTACAAGGCATCAAGTATCCTGAGAACAGAAGTACTTTATATGTTTCTGCTCCTCTCTCAGATGTGATTGAATTTGGCAAAGAAGTTTTGGAGCACTTGGGAGCCGGAAAGGAACTGACAAACAGAATACCTGCTTTTCTGCAAGTTACAGCCTACTGACAGAGCACATCAGTCCTGCTTTAAAAGGATATATGTAGAAGGACAAAAAAGATTTAAAAAACGTGTAGCTTCAGATTCAATTTTTATCTGTCAGCAGTGATCCCACAGATAATCTGATAAGCATCAACTGTTTGCAACATTCACTTGTAGAACAACATTTTGGGCTAGTTATTCAGGAATTCCCCAATTAGAGAAGTAATTTACACCCACAATTTAATAAATCATTTTGATAAGATTTACAGGATCATGGATTGATAAAAAAACCCACCTCAACAGTGAACTAAGCAAAGCAGTTCACTGACATTCCCAATCACTCTTCGTTTAAATGGCAGCCAGATACTGCATGGTTTGATTCAGAGACACAATGACAGAATGGTTTGTGTTGGAAGAGACTTTAAAGATTATCCAGTTCTTCTCCCTGCCATGGGCAGGGACACCTTCCACTATCCCAGAGTGCTCCAAACCCCATCCAACCTGGCCTTGGACACTTCCAGGGATGAGGCAGCCACAGCATCTCTGGGCACTGTGTGCCAGGACCTTGCCACCCTCACTGCAAAGAATTTCTACCTAACATCTAATACAAATATCTCCTTTTCAGTTAAAAATAATCCCCCCCTTGTCTAATCCACCTGTGCATTTCAAAAGTCTCTCTCTCTCCTTTTTAAAGCCCTCTTCGTGGACTGGAATGGGGTTTCCCTAAAGCCTTCTCTTCTTCCAATAATAACCCCAATTCTCTCAACCTATCTTCACAGCAGAGGTGCTCCAGTCTTCAGAGAATCTTTGTGGCTTCCTCCAGGAAGTTCAAACCTTCCTTCTGTTGAGGAGCCCAGAGCTGGACATTGTTCCAGGTGGGATCTCACAAGGGGCAGGGCAGAGGTGCAGAATCATCTCCCTTGATGTGCTGGTCATATGAAACACAAAAAAGCCAAAAAATTTAGATGGTTTTTCCTGTTGTTGAGGCTAGGTTGGATTTCAGCAAGGATTTTCCCCCTAGCTTCTAACAGACTGCTTATTTGCATCCTAACAGAAAAATGTGTTGTAAACCCAGGAATTTCCCAGGAAAATAAGGTAAAGGAAACAACCAGGTCTTGGCTATAACAGAAGGTAAAATGGTGGAGAATTTCACTGAATGGAAACCCCCAGAAGGTAAAAACCTCCTGTGTGCTGCTCTCTTGTACCTACAGCACTGCCAGACCCATTTTGAAGAGAAGTCACAATTAATGGCTTCTTCTGCCCAGCTTTGGTTAATGGGTGCTTCTGCCTCATCAGACTTCTCTGCCTGACAGCAAGAAAATATCTCCAGAGTGGGAATTTGTGCTCTGCTGAGCAGTGTGCATGATCATTTTTTGTTCAGTATTTTGGTAGAAAAGGAGGGAGCCTAATTCACCAGCCATGGTGTCAAATTTTCCTATAGAAATTTCATTCTGTGTACTCCATCCATCTTGAACTGGTTTCTGGCAGTTACACAATAAATTCATCATATTTCTGATGGAAAATTTTCTCCGTCCAGCTGTCAAAGTAGTGTTGCCACGTCTGGTATGATTTTTTAGCACTCTGTCATGAATAACCTAAAATTGTACTTTAATTTTAAATATATATGTATATTTTCCCCTTTGGGGAATAATTATGTAGTCTAATAGAACTTGGTGCTAAAGCTTTTTCTTTCCTCAAGTTTAAATTGCTTTTTTATTTTTTTTTTCTTCAGAGGCATAATGTATTCCTATTACTCCTCACGGAACACTCTAAACTATTTTCAGCTTACACTTTAATGTCTAGCTTTTTTCCCCCCCACTTCCTCACAACAATTTCATCACCTCTTTTTTTTTTCTTTTTCTTTTTTGCTTCAAGTTATTAAATAAAGACTTGGCTCCATCAGCTCCTTGACATTTTTGCAGACATTCTGACAACGGATTGAATAAATCATATTATCCAGTGTTAGCCAGAGTAATGGCCTGTTATGAATGGAGAAAAGCAACACCAGGGGAAGGCTGGCATTTCTGCTCCTGCAGCACGTGAATGGGTGCTTTATTGAATCCTGGGCTGCTGTAGCAAGAGCCAAACAATTCCTGAGTGCCTGAAGGTGGTGGGACTTGCACATCCCTCTGACCTTTGGCTGCTCTGTTTCCATGGGAAGGGCTCACTCTTTTTCCAGCCCCCTCTTTTTATCACCAGCTCGACACTTCATGCAGCACATTTTGGGTCTCAACACGCACTGGAAGTGCAATAATCTCTCCAAAGGAATCCAGATTTCCCCTTCCCCAGGCCTACAGCAATCACCAGCTTCTTCAAGCGTCACCACGCCATCAGCTGTCAACCAGTGCCATCCAATAAAGTCATCCATGATTAATTATTCTTAAATGACAGCAGCATATTGAAACAAGCTGATAGCTGCTGACAGTGGAAATCCAATTAACCTGAATTACTATCTTGATTGTGGCCCAATTAATGTCAGCTATGCCATGTCAGAAGTGAAGGCTTGGCTAATATAATTGTTTAATTAATTGGTTGCAGGGATTAGTTGATGTGGGACTGCCCTTAAACGCTGACTGCTTTTCTTATTCTTTCCCCCTCCCCCTGTGAACATTGAATTTCAGGGAGATGCATAAACAGCTTGCTGTCTACAGCTTTTTGCTTGAAGTGGATAAATGAAGTTCTATCTTAAATGCAGTTTGAAAGCTCACAGAGGCTGTAGGGGAGCTTTTAAACTTTTTCAAAGTCTGTTGTGGCCTTTTGTTTCAGTGAGTTTCACTGCGCCCCATCGCTGAGATCCAAAGGGATTATGAGGAATTTCTTTGGTACATTCAAACTGGGATATGATGTAGTTATGAATTCATTATTTCTCTGGCTGTTAAAGCACATCTAGTGAACAGCAGGAAGGGTGGTAATGGTGAGGGGTGGATTTATTTGTCTTTAGAAATAGAAACTTGAGTCAGAGGTGGCTGGGGGTTTGTTGCTCATGGTGTAATATCTGCCTGGTGCCTTGAGATTAGTTCATCTTCTCAGACCTCTTGTGCAAAGACTGTCCTGTGTGAAAAATAATTAAGAGCATTAAGAAATGCATTATGAATAATTTTAGGAATGACTCATTAGGAAAAGGGTTTGTTGGTTGCTCCTCCAGTTGAAGCACAATACGGAAGCTATTACCACCATCTTTGCCATATCCATTTCCATTCCTCCATCTCTCCTCTGGTCAGCTTTCAACAGCCATAATGCATTTAAAAGTAACACTTCCATTCTTAATGGTTGCAACTCAATAATCTTTGAGGGTTTTTTCAGCCTAAATAATTCTATGGTAATAGAGTTGTATGAAAGATGAGATGGAAGTGCAAAAAACCAGCCGTGGTCTAAGTGTTGCACTGAACCACTTACTAATAATAAGTTGGAGTTTGTGAAGTAGAGCAAGAGAAAACTTCCCTTGATCTTCACCAGAAACTTTAAAATATTCTTAAAAAATACAGACAGGCTCAGACTGATTACCAAATAAGAGGATTATAATGAGAAAAGGATCTCTAATGACTTAAAGGAGCTAGCATTAAAAAGTTAAACTTGGTAAATTAATATGTTAAGTACAGAGGCTCTGACAAGAAGTGAGGGGAAAATACACACACATCCATACAGAAATCTATATGGGTTTCTCCCCACGTGGAGCTCAACTATTTAAGCTCTTGTCAGAGATGCCAGGAGTAAAGGGATGGAGAGTTAAAAGCTTTGATCAGCTTCATTTAAAAAAAGATGGGACACTTCACAAGTTCAGAGGTTCCCTTCACTTCTCCAGACTCTTCAAAAATATCCGGTTTCCTCAATGTCAACCTCAAAAAAAATTCTGTATGCGGGACCTCCCTGGAGATGCCTGCCTTTGAGTTGTTCTCCAAATAGCACCAGGGCATAATCTCCCATGGAGGTTTCAGTTTAGGTGGAAGTGCTCAGAACTACTTTAGAAACTTTCTCAGAGCTTTAGAACAGTCATTCAGTCCAGTTTTCAGGACTTTAAGAGAATTTGTCGATACCCTTGGGAGGATTTTCAGATCAGCCTTATCCTAAAAAGTGATTAATGTCCTCATCTTCTCAGCAGTGTAGGAGAACCACGCACCACATTTTAAGAAAACCATGTCATAACAAACTGAACTACATAAAGCCCTTTTTAACTTAACTTCGTTGGCAGTTTATTAATTGGTTGTCTGTGCACCTCTAAGAATATTTTCTTTAGATGGGGTGTAACTTAAATTTCTTTTTCTTGACTAAAAGTTAGTTATGGTTGAGTGACATGTTGCCTTTTGGCTCCATGACCCAGGCTCTGCCATTCTGGAGGATCCCATCTCTCTTCTGTTTTGTTAATTGGAGGAAATGTTTACAGGTTGTTTGTTCCTTACACTGCGTAACTGGATGGAGTAGATGAGCTTTCTAATGTGAATCTGGCTCCAAAGCAGCACCATGACAGAAACCATAAACACAGTGATATGTTGGATTTAATACATTTCATTCCTTTTTGCCCCTTTCCATCCTTGCCATGAGATAAAACTCAAACATGAAGACTGTTTTCACTCCCATCCTTACAGACCCGTGATTTAATTCAATTCTTTCTTTTCCAGCCTGTCCTCTCGTTGCTGTGAGGGATTGATATGCCCTGTAGGACAGGCTGTTGGCACTGTGCTTTGTGACATTCCCAGAGCTCTATTATGTTGTCTATCACACTCGAGTTATTCCTACACTCTTCACGTAAGGAGCCCTTTGTGCTGGCAGAGCTGACAAGACTCAGCCTCGACACGGGAGCTGTGATTCTGACCAGCAAGGTCAGGCTCCAAGGCCACTTGTAAAGCGATGCTGATATTCCATTGTTTGTCACAATCATCTCTTTCATTCAGAATCCATTACAATTTGCAGTTAGGCAGTGATTTTGACATAGAGGCAGGAAACTCAGCCTTGATGGCAGTGAATAATTCAGGATGCTCTCAATGCTGTCTCATTGCCAGGGACTGAGGAACAGTGAAACGTTTTGACCTCTGGTCATTCTCAGCTTTCATATTCATTGTCCCCCTTAGCTTAGATGGGACCAAACTCCACTTTAGGATGTATTTAAAGATGCTGACAAGAGCTTAGAGTTGTTTGAGAGATAAAGGAAGGGACAAAAACTTATTCCTCTGTAATATGAGCTCCAGTGTCATATCCATAAGTCTATTGTATGACTACATAATTAAAGAGAAATGCTTTTATCCCAGAAGATTTTAAAGGTTTTAAGTTAGAAATGGCTCAAACAATTTACCTAAAACAAAACCGAAGAAAAAACCATCCCTGTAAAAACTTGATATTTTAAATAAATGGCATTTGTGTATTGACCTTGGAAAATAATGGCTCCATCATCACAGGTGTCACTATTTTTGCTTTATGGATTTAAAGAAGTCAGATCCCTGATGTCATAACATGGAAAATGAGGAATTAAGAAGTTAAATGACTTATAAATGGCCACATAACAATTTCATAAGAAAAGGAGGGCTAGTGCTATATCTGCCTGTACAATTCCCCTCATTGCCTGCTATTTTCAGATTTCTTTTTGGTATTTATATTTAAATGCTCTTCTTACAAGTCCTGAACTCTGCTCTTTGACTTTCCCTGGATCTCCATCTGTTAACCTGAGCAGCAAACCTCAGGAGAACGCTGACTCACACAAGATTTTCCAATACTTGGTGCTTTCCCCTGGAGTCAGAAGTTCAGTATCAACTCAGTCTACCTCCTGCCATTTGTGCATTTAAGCCACCAGAAAAATGAAAATAAAATAGAGAGTCAAAATACTCTTCAAACCCTGAAGAGGTTGTTTGGGTTCAAACAAAAGCTTAGGCCAGATATTTTAACAGCTTAACCAGTTCTCCATGGCCTCCAGAGAAAATCAAGCTGCTTCAAATTTAATTCTGTTTTAATTCTGTAAAATGATATGGAGGCTCTATTTCTGCTTAGTTTCACTGGTGCCACACTAGATGTGACTTTATCCACTTCTTTTTTTGTGACAGACATATAAGTAAGTAGTAAAACGGAAATATCCTTTTGTCATTTTGAAATTATTTAAGATTCTCAGCTTTTATGTCTCAGCTCTACTTTGAACAGGTGAAGACTCACACTTGTAAAAGTATACATGGGTTTAAGGAGCAGTAAAATAGATTTTAGTCTGTATTAGGCAAAGTGTGAGGTTTGCATTCCTTGAGTTCCTAGCAGACAACTCATCACTTTTCAAAAGGAAGGTTTTCATGCCTGGTCTCCATGTAATTTTCTCTCTCTTCCTCAGCCCTCTGCTCCCAAGTATCCTGCAGGGTGCAAAGGAGCAGCACGACATGGTGAGGGCCTGAAAATATTTTTTACATTCTTCATATTTTGGTACCAGGAAAAAACAAAACAATTTACTGTATTTAGAAGTTTATTTAAAATTCAGTGCAGCAGAAGTTCAGCTCTATGACATTACAAAATAATGCAGGGTAGTTTATGCCTGTCAGCCCCTGTTTGACATGCTAATGATGGGAGTATTTTAGTAGTAGTAAAGATAGTAGTGATGTTAGTGATAGTGGTGAGCAAAGTTTGTAGGAAGTAATGTTCTATATTAAATCAATGAACACAGTAAAGAAAAAAAAATTCCCAATCATATCAATAAATTTAATGAAAACACAGACACTAAACACTGCCTATTGTCATTCTGGGACACAGAACCACATATTTTTGCTCTGGAGATTGATCAGCTCCTAGCACTGACATTCTGAGGCATTAATGGCATGATACTTCATAGAACCCCTTCCAAAATCTGATTTTACTTGTGATTCCTAGGGCTGGGAGGAGCTTTTTATGTGTCAGTTACTGTAATGGACTGACTTACATTGAGGTACACAGATGCCTTCTGGTGGTGGGGTCAGACCAGCTTAGACCTTCAGATTGTTATTTGGTGCCTGAGGACTTGCACTGAGGATAATTTATCTTGATTACTGGTGAGATTTGAAGGCAAGTTTAGGTTTAAGAACACAGTGCCTTGAAGACAGAAAAGCTTTTTTTCAGTCCCAGCATGAGCAATGTTGTTGTACAACAAGAGGAAATGGCCTCAAATTGCTCCAGAGGAGGTTTAGGTTGGATATTAGGAAAAAGTTCTGCACTAAAAGGGTTGTCAAGCCCTGGGAAAGGCTGCCCAGTGGACTGGACTCACCATCCCTGGCAGGGTTTAAAACCTGTAAGTGGGACATGGCTTAGTGGTGGTCTTGGCAGTGCCTGGTTAATGGTTGGACTTGATGGTCTTGGAGATCTTTCTCAACCCACATGATTCTGTGATTCTTTTTTTACCCTGCAAGTACCTTTGTTTTCTTTATTTGATGTTTGCATTTGTTTGAGAATGTTCAGAAGATCCTCCATGGCTGGTGCTGAAATCTTTTGTAAAGCATTTTGTCTTTATTAGAATTTGCATCTATATTCTTTTTTGCACCTATATACAGGGTAGTGAGGAGAAATTCTTAAATTATTTGGACCAGAGTCTCATCAGAGTACACTGGAGTTAAGCCAGACTAAATGCTTTTTTTGGCCCTGGCTCTTTTAAGATTCTGCAAAGTTTGATCTGGTTGTTGTTGGCAAAAGGAGCCAGTCTGGGAGGGGTTCAAGTGTTTCTGGGAGCAGAAATTGAGCTGGTTCAAGAATTAAGACTTTCTGCCCTGAAAGAGAAACTGATGATGTACAGACATGATAAGTGAGGTCGGTCAAAGGCTGGATGGACTGATGGGCTCAAAATGCTGAGATTGGCAGCACAATGAGCCAAAATCTGTCATTTCCAATCCTTCCAAGTAGTCCCATTCATAAAATACTGAAATCTAACTAATCAACACAGCTCAGCAGGAAAGTTTTCTTCGAGCACTGCACAGCTTTAATGTGGTCAAATCATTCTCTCTCTGCTCTGCTCCCTTGCATTGTTTCTGGGTTTGAATTGTTGGGGGAGTTAAATTCTCTCTGAATCTGCCTGTGTGGGGCTTTTAAGCATCTCAAGGTGGTTTCTGCAAAAGTATAAGCATTTGTTTTGCTACACTGGGTGAATTCTGATTTGGGAAATGCGGTCTCTGGTGTTTGAGGTGCACACACCAGTCATTACCTGCTTTAAATTGTTGGCTGGCTCTGCTGTGTAGAACTCAAACAGCTGCCAGAGGTAGGTGGCTTCATTCCAGAGCTGGTAAAAAGATAATCCTCTTTATAGTGAATTTGTAAATCATGTTGGAGGTTTGCTGCCTTGAAAGGCGTGCTAGAAATGTAAGCCATTATCATGTGTTATTACAAATGATGTCTCAGCCATTAGAAAAACAAGTGTATTAGGGGAATATTAAGATTGCTAATTCAAGCATTCAGAAGGTAGAAAATGCAGCAATTAAATCTGTGTGTACAGGCTCAACATCAGCCCCTGTCAGCTTTTAGGCAAACCAACGCAGAAAGCATTGTGCTGCCATCCTCATCCTGATAGATGCGGCAGATGGTGAAAATTATCTCAAATTTTGAACTTTTCAAGAGTGTACATGAACGAGGGTTTGAGAGAAGTCATATCTTTCCTAAACTGAGCCAAGTTTCCCAGAAACACTAAAATGAGCACCTCCATTAAGAGATAAACCCATTTCTCCCTATTCTTCCTTACACAGGACAAAGGAAAATGGTTTCAAGCTGCACCAGGGGAGGTTCAGGTTGGATATCAGGGAAAATTTCCTCACTGAATGGGTGGCCAAGCACTGGAACAGGCTGCCCAGGGACAGGGTGGACTCAACATCCCTGTAATGTTCAAAACACAAGTAGATGAGGAACTCCTTCATATGGTTTAGTGGGCAAGGTGGTGATCAGCCAAAGGTTGGCCTTGATGGTCTTGGAGGTCTTTTCCAACTTTAATGATTCTGTGAATTTTCCCCAAAGCAGGGAGGGACTAGAGAAAATATTTCCATTTTCTTTGTCAGGATGGGATACTTGGAAAATTTTTAATAGCTTTCTCCTTTGATTCGTCTGGCATATTTTCATTCAAAAGAAATAGCTTGGGGTAGATTCCAAGCATGGAAAACCCATCCTGGATGGTTGTTCCTGGCTAGATAAAACTGTGTTTGTGGCAGTAAACACAGTCTTGCAGTAGCATATGCTGAGGAATCATAACTGTAGATGGCACTTGGCTTCACCTGGGATATATCATAGAAACCTGTGGAATCATGGAATAGTTTGGGTTGGAAAGGACCTTAAAAATCATCCAGTCCATCCCCTCAGCCATGAGCAGGGATGCTGTCCTCTAGACCAAGTTGCTGAGGGCCCCATCCAACCTGTCCTTGAACACTTGCAGAGATGTATGCAAAGAAAATTAATTAATGAGAAGGGAATCATGAAGAGACTTATGGGGAATGGGAAAACTGCACAGAATTGGTGGAAAGCAGCAAATACATAGACACAGCATCATAAAGTGAAGCTTGGAATCAGTCCAAATGACATGGAAGTGAGGGCCCAAAAACAATATGTCAAAGCCAAGTGATCTATTTCCTTGCTGCTGTGGACTGGCCTTTCCCTGTTGCTCTCATATCCTCTGTGCTTTATTCATATGTAACTTGTCTACTTTGTTCTAATTTAAAAACACTCTAAGTGCTTAATAATATTCCTGTCCTTTTCTAGCCTGCCTGCAGAAGCAGTGATATTTGATAGCAAATTCATTGTAGCTCTATAAGGAAGCCATACCATAAAGGTCACCAAATTTGGTCAGTGCATTTTAATTTGTACACACGTTAAAGGTCATGTTCCTCCTTTCCACTGCAATAACACAGAGTGTTTACTCTCTTATCAGAGCTGATTGTGTATGGCTTAGCTAAAGGATCTTTTCAATGCAAATGGAATATGAAATAATAATAATAATAATAATAATAATAATAATAATAATAATAATAATAATAATAATGTTGCAAGTGTAAGGGGATTTTACCCCTCTGTACATTTACATAATTCTTGGAGGTAACCACACATCTACAAGGTCTGACTTTCTGCTGTGTTGCTCCAATATTTTCTTTTCCTCTCTCATGAGAACTCCCCAGCCTTCAGCAGAGTTTCTGCTATTGTCCACTGGAATGGCAGCAGTTTCAGATTCATAATATCATCTCTGTATAAACACGTCCAAACATAATTAAGAACCTGGGCTCTCAATCCAGCAGACCTCAAATTAGCTTTCAAAATGCATATTAAGAGCATAGACAAATGCTTTCATGAAATTCCAAATGACCTCTGAGGTCAGGGTGAACAAAATTGTATGAACCTCTTTAATGTCACAAAACTCTCTACAGAGATTTGCATATAAAATGAACCATTTTATGTCAAACAGATTTGTTAATCTTACAATAAAGGAAGCAGCACTTGAAAATTAATCAGGGTGGGTTTTCATTGCCCAACAGAGGCCCTTAAAAGGATCTGACTTGATAACTGGAGGTTGTTATTGTGTGGTTGCTAAATTTAATAATTTTTGTTTTTCGTCTGCTGAATGGGTTTGCAGAAAATAAATTTCCAGAGCAGATTAGTCTGCAATGGTTTCTTTGCTGGAATAGTGGAATTGTACTTTCAGAAGTTCTTGCAGTCCTGGCTCTGCTCGAAAAGGCTTCATGATTTGTTCTTTATTTTAAAAATGTGTTTGAAACATGGGTTAGCACTTCTGTAAGTAAAATGGATTGTCTTATTGAGTCTGTTGGCATTGAATACGTGGGTAGATTTTTGCTTGCTTACCATAATAACCCAAGAAATGGTAATGGGAAAATGGTCCTTTTTCACTAGGAGGCAGATTCCTGCCCATACAACCGAACTGAAAAGCTCAGGGTATTTCCAGACCTGTCCCTTGTCCCCGCTCCCAAACTTTGGAAAAGACTGCCGAGAAAAGTGATGGACTGAATATTCCTGGAAGAGTTTAAAAACCTGTGGATATGAAACTCGAGGACATGTTTCAATGGTGAACATGGTAGTGCTTGCTGGGCTGAAGGTTGGACTTGGTGATCTTAGAGGTCTTTTCCAACCTTAACAATCCCATTTTTCTATCAATGTTTATATTTTTTAACGTTGCAGGAGGGGGAGACAGAGTCGGGTGGCCTTGGGTTAACCCTCTTGGGCAAAGCTCTTTGGTTACTGTCATCATCCTTAGCCCAGTGCTGAGACCTGGGAATGATGGAATAAAGGTGGGATACTGCAGAGATCATTTAATTAATTTCTAATGAAAGCAACCTGCCCAATTTTGTCCTGCAGAAGACCTAGAAAACTCCCCAGCCATGAAGTCGTAGGGTGTAACTCTGCTCTGAAGTGGTGTCATATGCTCTGATGTTCCCAGAATAGAGCAGCTGTTCTAGTACAAATCCCTGCCTGTTTCCAGGGATTTTCACCTTCTTTGTGGAGGCAGCTCAGAAATCTCAGCCTCACTGCCTTACCAAAATGTAAGTCCAAAATGTAATCAATCCACAAAGGGTGGAGAACCTCAGTGCTGTTTTTCTATATGTGAATCAAGTGCTTTTTGTGTTTGTTTGTTTGGGTTTTTTTCCATTCCATATAAATACAGGAAAAACAGTTTCCTTTAGCCTTTTCTATTATTTATGCTTGGCCTCAGCGAGTTTTTGAATCCTTAGCAAGAAAACATTTTTTTTTCCTCCTTGTAAATATGTTTGCTTAGGAATTTCCAAGATGAAACTTACTTTTCTGAGCCTGGGGCTGTAATAGGCTTTAATGGGGTTTAATTACTTAACTATCTGTTGTGACATAATTAAAATATCTTTCAACATTTCACCCCCAAGAAATAAATATCTTCTAGGCTGTAAAATATGACTTGCAGCTTAATTTTCTGAAACAATGAGAGAAAGGTTTCTTCCAGGCTCAGTCACATCCAGTTTGCCTGTCAATATAAAGTGCTTCTCAACTGTGTCCCTAAATAGCCTTGCTTATTCTTTCCCTGCTTTTCACTCCTATTTCACATGTGTGTTTAAAGAGCCTCTGTCAGGATTAAAATATATCATTACTTATTTTACAAAAAAACCCTGAGAGCCCAGAAAAAAATAACTGTAAAAAGCCATTACATCTTGCTACAGGATTAGAATTTTTTTGGTCCCATGTTGCGTTCTTTTCATCTTGGGAAAATGTGTACAATGAAAATAGATTAGCTCCAATTTAATCAACAAATTCTAGGTGTTATGGGAAATGGACTTACAACAGGTTAGGACAGAGCTGTAAAACCAGAGCAGTGCTGCAGCATAGCATTCAAGGTTTAGAATAAGCTAAGATAATTAAAATGAAATCAGATAGTGGGCTTATAATTATTTCTCATACATTTTCCAGCAGAAGATAATCTTGTAGCTTTGAACTTTTCCCAAATTCAGCCTGAAATTGTTTGTTGCGTTGATTTCTCTATCTCTATTTAAATACTCATTTTAACAGATAGTTAAAGGAGTCAGCACTTTCCAAGGTGGAGTTCCAGGATACCTTTCCCTGAGAGAAACATGGTTTTTGGGAAATTTTGTTGAATTTCAGCAGCTCCTGTATGTGGACAGAGTTTTGCAATTAAACAGGAAAAAATGGAGAAAGCAGCCATAGATTTTTGTGACCTCTGGGAGTGTTTGGCAAAAACCTCCAGGTCTCTGGGAAAAAAAAACCCCAACAAAACAGTTATTCCCTAGGGTTTTCTGGAAAATTTTGAAGTTGAGGTGAAGACCCTCCAAATTTAGTTTGCACCAAAAATGCCCTTCAGCTGTTGATCCATCCACTGTGCCAATGATCTTGGGTTTGTCTTGTCTGCAAACATCTAACGCCAAGTGCAGGTGAAAGATTGTGGGTAAAATGGTCTTAAAATTACAATCATGGGTGTAGTTTCAGGAATTTAGAGGAGGTCACGTTGCCTCAGAGTTCCCAGGAAAGCCAAGGAAGATAAGGAATAGGAGTAATGCAGAGTGAGAGAAGGATCCTCAGCAGCTGAGGGGAGAAAGAGCTGGGAAAGATGAGTGAAATCCACTGCGTATTAGTCGGATGTGTGGGAAATGCTGCAGAAATGCAAAGCTCCCTGAAGGATTATGCTGTAACATAAATGATTCATTTTACAGGTGGTTTGACTTTTTGTGGGTTGGTTCAGTTTTGGTTTTTTTAAAATTTTTCCTCAACTTTTCTGTGTTTGTGGTTCTGTTATTCTGAGACTGCTAAAATTATGGCAGAAACCTCGTAGTGTCTGTCTCGGGGCAGTAAGGAACTTGTCCTGGTGAGAAATCCTGTTACAGGTTTGGAAACAGTTTTCCATTTCCATGTGAGTGTAGATTAACTTTGATGCAAGGGGTGGCATCATGAATCACATTTGCTTTTTATTCTTTTTTATTTAATTCCTTGGGAAAACCAGAGCCCTCTTGAGATCAGCTGTACTTTCACCCATGGAATGTGTCTCTACTTCCTCCACTTAAAATGGATATAACCCAATCATTGCATTGATGTTTGGGATGGAAAGCATTAATTATTCTTAATTCTGCTGTCATGGAAACCCCCTGAAAAAATTTAGGATCTTTACATTAAGTGAGAGCTTTGCGTGGTCTCATGTGAACATGGCTTTGGATAGATGTCCTAAGAAAACTTGAGTAGATAAGTAAAATTTCTAAATATATATGATGTATGCAGCATAATAATTATTCCTTTACTGAATAACGCAGAAATCCAACTTTAGAGGGAGGGCAAAGATTGCTCCCTGTATATGCACACATGGAAAACTCAAACTGGAATTTCTTTGCTGCTCAGTGCTTCCATTTCTGAGGCTGCTGTGCTTCCAGTGCACAATGTTACCTCAAGGTTCTTAAAAAAACTCTTTGAAAAACTCATTAAAAGGGATGTGTTTATTTTTGTCTCTCAGTTTCCTTCAAGAATGGCAGTGGGGCATTAAGACACCATTTGTAATCTCAGTTTGGCAATCAAACTCTGTTAACCTAAACTAGGGATAAAAAGCAAAGTTAGTTAGATGTAATATTATTATTTATGTTGTTTATTAGTGTATATTTATGTAATATTCAAGTCAGGGTGCCCATACCACAGTGTGCAGTCTGGGGAAGAGAATCTGTTCAACACATTCTGTGCCTGGATCTTTCTCCCCTGGTAAAGGCAGGGAAAGGGTCCCAGCAGCTCACAGAAATTCAGGCTGGTCCTCTCCACAGGACAGGCTTGGTGAGCTCCATGGGGTATCACAAAATCATCGAATATTAAGGTTGGAAAAGACCACCAAATCCAATCTTTGTGCCAAGCATCATTGAAGGGATTTTTTCAAGGCCCTCCCTGAAGTGAGGTGTGCACTTGTCCACAGCGAAGGGACATGCTGCTATTGCTCATAAATCAGTATTTTTCTAAGTAATTGACAAAACCCTGGGGTGCTGGGATCCTGCCACTCTTCCTCAGGATCTCTAGGGAAGATGGTGTGTCCAGGAAAGGATTAGAAGCTGCTTGTACTGCTCCACCAGCATGTACAGATTTATGGCTGGAGACTAAAGTAACTCAAAGAATTCAACATTTTCTGTATAAAAATGTAAAATAAGAGGGGGGAAAAAAATAAAAACCAAAAAAAAAAACCCCAACCACACACACGCAAAAAAAAAAAACCACAAAAAACCAAACCAAACCAAACCAGAAAACCCCAAAACAACAACAACAAAAACAACACAAAAACAAACAAAAAATAAACAGGAATTGACAGGAGAATCCTGCCATGTGTTTGATGGCTGTGAAGGACACAGTTTTGCTAAATATGCTAGGAGATATTTTAAAAAGCAGGAATCCTTACCCTGACTTGCCAGCCAGGACATGCTCATAAATGTGAACCAAATCCCAGGATTCAGACTGGGCTGCATTTCTCCTGTCCTCTGGCCAGTCTCAGTCTGTTTATGGTTTAGTTGGTTAAAAGTAAGGAAAAAGGGAAGAGAGAAGAGACTGTGCAAGTATAAAATAAGAGTGACTCGGACTTTGTGATGCTGGAAAGAGGAGAAGAAGGGAATCTCTCTGCAAAGGGAATGATGGAAAAGCCATGTGAAGTGATAACTCTGCAGTCTTTGAAGTCTTAATGGACTATTTGAGAATTCTGCTTTAAGCTAAGTGACCCATTAGCATCCTCTGCTGACCAAACAGAGGCTCTGACGTTTTAAAGTGGACAAGGACATCCAAGTGCCTTTGAAAGTCTGCAGTTTGAAGCAGAGGTTTCCTGGTTTGACTTGGAATTAATGAAGTTTAAAATTAAAGGGGAAGCAGTAGCAAGTCTGTTATCTCATGGGTTGAGCTTTCAGGATGCATTGCAGTTACTCCTGAAGAAATTAAAGCATCAGGTGAGGACCTGCTATGAAGAAACTTCATTTTATGTATGAAAAAGATTTTAAAAAAAGTTAAAGAGAATCAGAGAATCATAGAATGTTTGAGGCTGGAAGAGACCTTAAAGATCATCTCATTCCACCCCCTGCCATGGGCAGGGACACCTCCCACTATCCCAGGTTGCTCAGAGCTCCATCCAACCTGGCCTTGGACACTTCCAGGGATGGGGCAGCCACAGCTTCTCTGGGCAGCCAGGGCCCCACCACCATTACAATAATTTCTGTGAGCCTTTGCCCATTCATATTCTCCCCCACAGAGTTACAGTAAACTGATAGAAAAGCATGAACAAATCTGTGCTCCAAAGTAGGGATTTTGGGAAGAGGAATAATGTCCCCTCACACACTCCCTCCTAGCATGCCTGATAAGAAGATCCTTCTTCACAAATGCACATGGAATGATATATTTAAAACACCTTTTTTATTTTTCTTTTCTCTTCCAAATCAAAGAAAACCTATCTGTTTGAGTGATTGAAAAGCTGATGGAGAGCTACTATGATTCACTGATTATCTGCAAGGGAGGCAGGACAGTACAGCATTTTAAGTTGAAAAAGATAATCT
The DNA here is from genome assembly GCA_910950805.1 of Acrocephalus scirpaceus scirpaceus. Lineage (NCBI taxonomy): Eukaryota > Metazoa > Chordata > Aves > Passeriformes > Sylviidae > Acrocephalus > Acrocephalus scirpaceus. The sequence continues at coordinate 2,801,668 of OU383773.1, forward strand.
CGAAATTCAACCTTTGATAAAACCACCAGTTTTATTGGTGGTTGATTCTGGAAGAGAGCACAGGCCATGCCTCACTGTTCCCTGCTGGAAGGGCTTCTCCACCTTGTTTAGCCACTGAGAGGGAATGAAGGAGGATTTTGGAGCACCAATGGAAGAGATGAGTCTCCTGTCCTTTGCAGTGCAAGAGACCAAAAACATCCTCAGAACAGAACAGCTGAGGAACAATGGCTCTGTGGGAAATGCAGTGCAGTGCAGAGTGAAATAAAGCAGTTAGAAAAAGATCCAAGGCAGCCTGGGAGACCTGATTGCAGAAGGAAAGGAAAGGAAAGGAAAGGAAGGGAAAGGGAAAGGGAAAGGGAAAGGGAAAGGGAAAGGGAAAGGGAAAGGGAAAGGGAAAGGGAAAGGGAAAGGGAAAGGGAAAGGGAAAGGGAAAGGGAAAGGGAAAGGGAAAGGGAAAGGGAAAGGGAAAGGGAAAGGGAAAGGGAAAGGGAAAGGGAAAGGGAAAGGGAAAGGGAAAGGGAAAGGGAAAGGGAAAGGGAAAGGGAAAGGGAAAGGGAAAGGGAAAGGGAAAGGGAAAGGGAAAGGGAAAGGGAAAGGAAAGGGAAAGGGAAAGGAAAGGAAAGGGAAAGGAAAGGAAAGGAAAGGAAAGGAAAGGAAAGGAAAGGAAAGGAAAGGAAAGGAAAGGAAAGGAAAGGAAAGGAAAGGAAAGGAAAGGAGATAGCAGCAGTAACATTAACATCATCTCTCCTGTGAGAGAGTTGCTTCAGTTGTAAGGAAAGTAAAGGATTCTGAATAAAGCAAGTGGTTTGTCACAACAAGATGATCTTATCAGCTCTGGTGGCTGTAGGATCAGTTAATCTGTTCTCAAGGAAAATGTCCAAATTAGGGATTTCACTGAAGTAACTTTTTTGTGTGTGTATTGGATAACAGGACTATTGACACTGTGTGATCATGGAAACACCCTTCTAATCTAAAAAGAATGAAAGAGAATTGAATTATCTGCAAAGATTCTAAATAGGAAGAAACAACATCACCTCCATGGAGATCACCAGGAAGACTGATGGGTTGAAGTAGAAACAGACATCAAAATTAAAACTCCGTGGAATCTCTTTTCCCATATCTGAGAGTGAATGAGATCAGGATGGTTAACACTGGAAGCACATTTGCCTGCCCTGTGAACAGCCCTTGTCAGTGCTTGTCTCAATTTCATTGCACAGCAGAGTGAAGAGGGAACTCTTTCTCTTACAGGGGACAGTTTTCTCCTGGCAGCCAGATGCAGCTCTGACACACCCAGACCCACCTTGAGTGGCCTTACCCAAGTTCAGCTCTCCAAGCAGAGCCAGGAAATTTAGTGTGATGCAGTGATTTAAGCAGGAAGAAAGTAGTGTAGAAAAAGGGGATTGTATCCAGGAAAAGGAACCTGGATTATCCAGAAGGATAAATCAGTTCAAAAAAATAGAGGAACTCTCTAAATTGCTTCAGCTTGTCCCAAACCATTCTTTCAAGGAAAAAATAACATTTCTTAGTGGATTTAATCTCCATGAATTAATTTCTTTGTCTTTCTCCTCTCAGCTACGAGCCAGGAAGATGAAGTGCTGCCTTCTCTCCATCGCTTTGGCTGTTCTGCTGCTCATTGTCATAATCATCGCCGTCTCCGTCAAGCGCTGACCTGGCTGAGGTTTGCACAGGTAAAACCCTTTAGCCAAGTCTTTCATCATGCTCTGTAAGGTGCCTAAAAGACATTTTAGGAAGCTGATCATGGTAAGAAAAAAATACCTTCACCTGCAGAGTCAGGTCAGGCATACTAAAATATTTTCTTTTAAAGGGTATTAGAAATATTTTTAACGGATCCTTAAAATTGAGGTGATATTCCAACAAGGTGATATTCAACAAAACAACATATGATCTTTCTTCTGCTGTTTGTGTTGTGTTTGATTTTACATGAATCTCATAGGAATGCTGGCTAATGGATCCTAATTATTAGGATTAGGAATTAGAGATGCAGAAGCAGTTTTAGAGTCTCCAGGCTGGAGCAGGGTCAGGGGCAATCCAGCAGCCCAGAGGTGTTCCCAAGTGCTTTTATCCTCTGAGATGTTCCAGAGATCCTCCTGAGGTGCAGGAAGACAAAAAGATGGAGATTTCAGTAGGGATGAAAACTAAAATGGATTTTTGGTGATCTTTGCTCTGGATCTACACCTAGAGGGAACATTGGTCTCTAGTAGGAGGATTGGGCTGTAATCTTAGGAATATAGGTGAGATATCAAAGCAACTTCATTCTATTAGTGAAGTTTCATCTATAGCATGTTTACTTTGTAAAACAAAATGTTCTTTAAATGTAAAGTATGAGACATTAAAAAAAATTATTTTCCTCTCTTTTCCCTTATTGCCCTGGGAGAGTGTTTCATCAATTATTTGTAATATTCTCTTTATAATGTAATGAATGTCTGGGTGTCTCCTTCTTTAGAAGGTTGCCAGGCCATTCTTCAAGGAGAGAATATCAGATTTTCAGATTTTCTACCCCACAAAGGGGGGCTGTGTGCCTGCTGCCAGGGCAGGGGTCCCATCTGGGAAAGCCAGAACCCAAAAGCAGCAATGGGACTTTTCCTGCAGACAGCAAATCTCCTGTGAAAAACTACCCTTGGGAAAGCACAAAGGATTAAGAGATTTTGTTAATTCCTTTTTTTATCAAGGGTTAGTGTTACTTGAAATGCTCTCCTTCCATGTGAGGATGAGGTTTCTAAAGTGCCTTCTTTACACTGGGAACTAAAAGGGATTGGTTCAAAACCATCATAGAAAGATGATTCTTCATACTTCTTAAGCTCTGGCACTTCTGCCCTGACATTGTGGCCATCAAAATTTGGGTACAAGAAGGAATTGTACAAATCAAAAAAAGAAAAAAAAAACCCAAACCAGTTGAAGGATGTCAAGAACCATCTCACTGGTTTGGATGAGGATGATCACAAGCCCTACATCGTTGCTAGGAGAAATTGGTAGAAATATTTTGCTACTCTTGAATCTTTACTAAGGTGTTTGGCCAGCCCTGAAGCGAGGATAATATTCGTGAAATGGACCTTTAATTGACTGAACATCAATGTTCTTACAGCATATCTATCTATCTATCTATCTATCTATCTATCTATCTATCATTTCTATACATTTTTATCCCATTTTTATGGAAGAGACACTGCTTATGGGTTCAAACAGGGATCTGTCCTGATAATTAAATCTAGAGCAACTACAATAATTTTAATTGCACTACTCTGCTTTTACTCTGCATTAGTTTGGAAATGTGTTCCATCAGGATAATCTGTAATATAACACAATTTCTTTTGGTATAGTTAAATATTCCTATCTACTGGAAATTACAAATCTTACCATCAGTTAACTACATCTAGACACATTTTAATCAAAATCCCTTTAGTGGAGAAAGTCAGAGAACAAAATATTCTTACAACAAAACTCTATTGGAAAACTAAAATTAATCTCCTGTTATGATATCCATGTCTTGAGGGAAGTGAACCTAGAGATACTAATGAAAGCCCCAGGAAAAATATCATGCTCTACTTTTCATCATCAGTTGTGAAACTAATTATTGAGCTTCTAAAACAAGAGTTACTCTGCAGCAGTAGAACTGGAGGCAAGGCCTGCATTGAGTTATACTGGAATAACAATGATTTCTGATCTTTATAAATGGTTCTTAATCTGGGTTAGCCCTAGTGGTGTGCAGCAGATTTCATATTTATGCTTTGAGGATTTCTAAACCAGGATGCTTTCAGGGTTTCTGTGTCCATAGAGAAAGATGAAATTCTATTCTGAATTTTAATGCAAAGAGATTTTTTAAAAATCTTTGTTTTTTAAAATATCAGTGGATATAAAGACTACCTCAAGAAACAGGTTCATATAAAGCTTTTTTACACACTTATGGAGATAGGGAACAGCTGGGGTTTAATGTGTTACAGCTCTGCATGACTTCAGACAAAATAAAGGGAGGAAAGCAAGTGAGGGAACTAATTACTAAATACTCTGGTTGGCTCAGGACATATCACTGAATAAAATCCCAGGTTTTGTAATGACTGGCAAGAACTTCCGCTTAACATCTCCTCAAAATGTTTGTTCCATGCTGGATTAGTAAGGAGCCAAAAAAATAAAACCCAGGCCCTCCATTCCAGTGGTTTAAATCCCATTTACAGGATATTAAAGTTAGGCTTCTTTAGCTTTCATGGCTGTTGATAAGAAACATGAAGGTCACTACTCAGGGAATTAAAGAAATTTTGCCATGAATATCTACGATTAGTTGATAATACGATCAGTATTTATTGTTTTGATCATTAGCATATAAAGTTGGTGGATTTTTTTTTTTAATTGGTTGATGTTTCTGCTTTTGCATTGACAATACTGAATCAACAGTTCTTCTCAAAAGAAGAATTTTCTCCCCACGCCACGAATGGGACATGGGTTGGACAGACAAGCCCATTCCTTCCATAGGGGAATCACCTGATGAACCTTGCAAAGTAAAAAGCAGTTTTCCCTGTGAGTTTCCCAGGCAGTTGTGCCATCCCTGGCTGCTGGCTCAGTGCGTGCAGAGAGGGAGAGCAGCTGCTCAGGAGAGCTCCCAGCCCCGACTTTTGCCTGTTGAGGGCCCTGCCATAAGTGTGTCACTGCTCCCTTGGGGCAGTTTTGTCTGGCAGAGAGAGAGAGAAAAGCATCCACAGCGAATGCAGAGAAACTCCTGAGGACTTGTGTCTCTACATTTGTTTGCTGACACCTTAGGAAAATAGCCCAGGAACTTTTGGGTCGCATTGTGCACATCTTGAAGCAACACTGCAGCTGCTCTTTTTTGCTGTTCCATCAACATCAGCCACCATTTAAAAGGACAGTATTGCAGGAGCAGTCTGAAAGAAGCTTTTTTTTTGTTAACAACAGCTTTGGGTAGTGTCGATATTTCAGCTAGACAAACCTTCTGTGCCCTTCTTTTGACTCATTTGCATGAGTGCACACTTATCCCAAGTGACAGTCAAGACTGTTGGAATCCCAAGTTTTAAGCATTCTTTATAGGAAAATATAGAGGTGGCAAACTTTGAGGAAGCTGCTGCGTGTATGTGACAGCTGGAAAATCCAGTTTCCAACAACAACTTCAGCACCTCAATGCCATTAGCCAGAGAGAGAATGAATGATGGCTTGACTGAGCCCTGCTCTTGAAAGCAGAGGGTGCCTTCACCATTACCAAGATGCGTTTCTGTCAGCCAAAAGTTACTGGACTGAGCACACAGACTTTGCCATATAGATTCCTTAAATCTTGTGGGCTGTGACTCCTCAGCTTTTCCCAGCATTCAGCAGCTTGAAGTTCAAAGCCTTCCTGTTACAGGAGACAAGTTATTAAACCTTTAACAGGCATTGATTCATTCCTTTTTTGATAATTTGACCATTTGGATTTTGAACCATCATCAACTTTTAAAATATTAACTACCCTGAGCAAGGAGATGCACTCTGATTACAGCCTCCATGTAATCTTGAATGAACAGACATAAAATCCTTAGGATCATAGAATGGTCTGTGTTTAGACGGCACCTTAAAAATTATCCAATTCCAAACCCCCTGCCATGGGCAGGGACACCTTCCACTGTCCCAGATTGCTCCAAGTTCTATCTAGCCTGGCCTTTAAATTTCAAGGGATGGAGCAGCCACAGCTTCTCTGTGCCAGGGCCTCACCACCCTCACAGTTAAGATTTTCTTTCTAAAATCTCACTTAACATCTTGGACAGTGTCTCCTTAATTGGGCTGTAATCCATGTAAAAAAGTAATAATCAGGCTCCAAGTATGTGTTTCCCGAATATGGAACTGTCTTGTTTTGGATTGAAATTGAATTATCATAGAGAAATAGAAAAGATTGGTTTAGTTTGGATTATTTTTCCCCTCCCTCACAGTTACAGCTTTCCTTGCATAATTCATTTATGGGTTTCTAATGTGGTTAAGTGTTTTATGTAACCTGATCAATGAGGATGAGGTTCAGACAGCTGATTTTACACAGCCCATCCTTGGTGTTTGTTTTCCCTTCAGACCTTATGCCTTTTGAGTTGCCTGGATTATTTTAGTACCTCGTGCACTACACTGTCCCTGTGTTCTGCTCCTCTTGCCACCAACAAATTCAGTCACAGCCCCTGCGTGTCGGGGTCCTGAGGGTCGGGTGGCAGAGAGGGAAAGATTGACAGGTGGCGTTGTGGCACTTGGCATTTGCAGGTCTGTTGTTCCTTCCAAGCAGGAGACAAGTCTGGGCACCCTCTTCTGACACACAGGAGAAATTCTGACATTTGCCTGGTGCATCTCTGGCCATGTCAGGTCGCTAAAGAACAGCCACTCCTACTCAGTGTTGAACAGAGAAATAATTTAACCTGAGGAACTTTGTAAATAAAGGCAAAGCACAGCGAGTTTTGTTTCATGGTATTGCTTTTGCTTTTTAAATTGTTATCACAGGGCTTTTCTTGGTGTCTCTGTTTTCATCACACATATATATGTGGCTTAATATGTGAGTGGCTGAGTTTTCAACCTTGTTTCAATCTTTCAAGCTCTTTAAGGGTCATAATATTTTTGGCAGCTGTCATTGAAATCCTAAAATAATTCACCCCTCTGCCCTGGCTGTGGTAGTGCTGCCGTGTTTGCTGTGCAGCACAATCAGGAATCAATAGCTCTGTAATATTTTTTTTTCCCTGTATCCAATTACTTTGAAAAAGTCCCTAAATTTAGAGTCAGGTGTCAATTCTTGTCATTTCAGTTCTTGTCTTTTAGCCTATAATTAATTGCTTGGATCCTGGCATTCCTGCCCAATTGTTGCTCTGATGAGAAGACTGAGGTACATCCTGATTCTGTGGTAACTTTTTTACTTCAAATTTAAGTGAATCAAAAATGAGATCTGAATCTTCACTGAATAATATATAATGGGTCTTGGCTTATGATTTGGCCCAATTTCTTAAATTAGGCTAACATTTGTATTCTTTAGGACTTTCCTGATTCCAATGGCCACATCTCCACTTCTCTCTGATAAATTATTTCCCTGACAGCACAATAAAAATGTGCTACCACAAACGTGCAGGAGAGAGAAATGATTATTAGTAGAAAAACAAATTTTTAAAGAAAAGAGTCTGCTTTGTACCAAAAAAAAAAAAAAAAAATCCCTCAAAATAACCAGGCAAGAAAGGAAGAAGTGCCAGGAAATAGGCAGATTAATTTCTAAGATTTTCTCTGAGTTTTTACTATTGAGACAAACCTTCAAGCAGATTAATGCTTTAATGGGACATCACACAATCAGGTTACTGTGTTTTAATGTATTTCAGATTATGATTGTTGCCCATCTTATGGTCCTTGACCCTTATCAGTATCACATAATGCCAGGTCATTAACTGTGTGCCAGAGTGAAGGGAGGATGTATCACATTACCTGTGCTCAAGAGCCGATGTGCAGACAGTTCCTGCAGCTCAATTAACTCGAGTTCCTTGATTTGATTCCAAAGTCAGTAGGACTTTGTAACAGCCAGCAGCTTTCTTCATCCCAGCTCGGGTTTCTTCCCCATCAGTAGGAAAATGGGATACTGCCACTGAATGCACCATGCTGACCCTTCTGATGGATGCCAAGTCTCTGATCTGAACTTCCCAAAGCTCTCTGAAGACATTAATTATTTATGCCCTGTAACTCCTTTAAACTTAAGCCATCCTGACACACCTCTAAGGACCTGGCTGAAGGGGGTGATTTTCAGCACTTTCAGTTTGAACTGTGAAACAGCACAAAAATGGATGCACTGATTCAGACCAACATTTTTTCTTTCACTAACTGTCCCATTCACAGATGTTCAAGGAAATAACATGTGAAAAGCTGATATTTCAGCAAGAATTGTGGACAACTACAGCCCAAGTGTGGCTTTACATTACTGAAATTTCAGATTCAGCTTGGAAAATATTGTGATAAATCTAGGATATTTGAATGAGTCAGTGCCAAGTGACCTCTTCCCTATGGGTAGTCTCAGTTCCTCAGGAGCAGTGATGTCTGAGGGAGCAGTTGGTGCTCAGCTCAGGGAGCAGTTGCAGTGATTAATGGCTCAGGAGGGTTCTCTGAGGCATAAATCAGTAGCCCCAGGAGAAGGGAGGATTAAACTCTTTATAGGAGCAACACAGAGTCAGAAACTGCTCTCACATCACTGCACCACGATCAGCTGATATTTTCAGCTGGAATTATCTGTCTCATCGAGCCCCAGAAGTGCAGTGAGGTTGTGCTGTTGTGAGGGATGAGAGCAAAGATCAGCACAAGGGAGTCCCTCATTCATCCTGGTGCCCATGGACTGTGGATGGAGTGGACTTGCATGAAGTCAGCTTGGGAAGGTGTGTGGTTCTTCCTTACAAAGCTCAAGCAGTGAGTTCCTCTGTGGAGACCAATTCTTTGTGGCCTGGGAATGATGGGGACATGGGTGAGGTTGCTGCCCCTGGGTGCAGAGCTTGGTGTTTGGGGGAACAGGGGTGGCCAGTGCTGTTCTGTATTGATCCAAGAAATGCCACAATTTTTGTATGTTTATCATTCCAGTTATCTCAACTGGCTGGACATTGCCTGTAGATGAGAGGAAGATAATAAATCTCTTGTTTTCTTTTATTTCCATGTGCAGCTTTCACTTTTGCCTTATTAACCTGCCTTTACCTTGTCCAAATGGGTTTTTTGTTCCATCTTATTTCCTCCACCCCCACTGCTGCAATCTTGCTGAGGAGGGGACAGAGAGAGAGGCTTGGTGATCACCTGGTGTCCAGCCAAGGTCAACTCACCACAGATCTCAGAGGTTTTCTTGGGAATAGGGCAGCACAAAGCTCATCAGAGCCATTCCCTACACGATAGGGTCTGATTCTCACTGGTATCCAAGCTGCTTGAAAGTGTTGCTTGACTGTTATGCCAGGTGGTAGTGTCAAAGCAAGGTAATTTTGAATCAGTGTTGTCTGGAAGAAAACCTGAAAATCAGCACAGAATGGCTTTCTTTGGTAAAAGTCCTTTAAAGAATAAATATTTTGTCAGTTTAGCTGAAAAATCTCATGTCCTAGCAGGGCAGATTTTTAGAAATGCAATACACTCATGATTATCTCTTGGTGAAAGAAGATGTTGGAGGGGACAGTGTGTCTGGTGTTGTGCCTCTCAGAGTGAGGTAAGATGGGAAAATTGTTCTGTTTCTTCAGTGCCAAAGTTCAAGTGCTGTTTCAGGGATGTTCAACAGGTTGGAAAGCATTTCAGTGTCAGAGGAAAATCACTGCAAGTGATTAAATTTACTCTTTGAATTGCTGTGCTTTGTCCCAGCCACTTCCTCTGAAGTCCTGGTGGTGGTCAACCTTTTTTTTGGGACATGGCCTTATCCCATGGTGTGCTGCAGGTTGTTAAATTCTCTATTGAAGCCACATGACTCTTTCCAATCAACCACAATGATGTGGGATTTATCCTTTAAAACTGAGAGTGAAATCAGGGCTTCTTCAAGGCTGTTTCACTGGCCTCTTTTTCTTCTTAGGAAATAAAAAATATAAAGTTATAAAAATTAGAAAAATATAAAAATAAGATAAAAATTCTAAAACTCCCACTTTACTGCATTCTTTTTAATGTAGTGGTAACCATGTCTTTGTTAGCTCTCCACCTCCTCAAGTAGAACTAGAAATGTCCATATTTTGGTAATATGTTTTTGATAACATATAGTCAGTTCAATATGTACACAGTAACCTCCTAATTGTAATCATCTGTCTGATGTGAGATTCTCAAACCGACTTTAAGCAGAGAATTATAATTCCATCCTACTCAGTGAATTTTCTGAAATATTCCTTGTAGCTTCATTAGGCTTTAAAAGGAGTTGGAATCTGCTTCACAACAATCATTCATTTACAGAATGTTCTTCAGACCTCAAACTAGGCTTTTAAGGTGTTTCTGGGAAAGGAAACTTTTGACTTCAGTAGCCAGGATCCTTTGTTTCCTAAAAAACTGCCAGAGAAATTGTTTTTTTTAGTTTGAGTTTGGTATGGAAGTTGCTTGATCTTTGACAGATTCTTAATTCCTCAACAGCCATATTTTGACACTGAAATGGGATTTTTTTTTCACCTTACAGTGCTGCTGTATAGTCCATAAACCATTCAATTCCTCTCACAAGTAGGTCACCAGAAATTACTGCATTTGTGGGGCCCGTACAAGGAGCCACCACGTTTACAACCATGCACCTCACCTGGGTCTCATCATCCCAGCCCAGAAGGTGGGAGAAGCTTCTTGTCACTGAAACAACAACGAGCAAGGTGGGGTGGAGGAAGATCACTCCAATTTGCACATTACTGGGGCTGATTGAATTACCTCTCGTTAGCTGAACTGCCGTGGCTGTCCATGCACAGCCTGCTGAGAGTGCGGAGTAAAATGCATCAGTCCTGATGCCACGCCATCAAAACTTGCCAAGAATGACACCCCAGCCATCACTGCCTCTCAGCTGACAAGTAGTAACTCATTAAACAGCAATCATTTGATCCCTTTTCATTGTCTGCCTGCTCTTCAGATATTTTTATATATATTTAAAAAAAAGCTGTATCATCTGTGGAATTTTTTTCAAGGCATCTGCTTTTTCATAGAATCCTATCCAATGAACAAGAGTTTCTTTCTTAAGCCAAAAATGGAATTTCCTCTGTTTCAATTCCTGCAAGGATTGCTGGGGTTTTTTGATGTATAATACTATGCCTTGTAGGGTTTGCTCCATGAAGAGGAATTCTTGTTGATTATTTGGAACAAAATTGTTCTCAGTTTTACAACTGCCATTTGTATTATGTTTACAACATGCAATTAAGGACTCCTATTAAATGTTCTTACAAGGCAGATCCCAATGACCAATGTTTATTTACATTTTTTCCAGAGCACAGTATCGAAAAGACAATAGAGAAGAAATATAAGGCAAGAGAGGAGCTATAAAAACTCCATTTCAGCTTGTTGAACAAATTTGGGCATTCACTGGCCTAGGAAATCTTCTCTTCTGACACTCAAATATTTCTTTGGAGTGATAGGCATAAAAATTTCCTGGAATCTCTTTAATTTGTATCAACTTCTCTTTTACTGAATTACATATTTCAAAGAATATCTTGTTAATGGCCTGTGTATGGCAAATATATTCTCCAAGCTTATTAGTACAGAAATAATTGCAAGTGGCTGCTATAGTTCATTAAGGCTTATTTATTTTATAGTCATTAAGGCTAATTCTATCAGTACAAAATATATTTTAATAGCCAGTTTTGTTTTTGTTTTTGTTTTAATGTTTCTCTGCCATCTACTGCTAGCAATAGTTTCTGATTTTCTTCTTTGGTCCTGGATAATTTTCCACTGTATTTACTGTGAACTATTTAGTGCTGGCTTTTAATCAACAGTTTTTGTGGGCAGTAGCAGATGCTAATCTTGAGTTGGGCATCTATTAATTTACATCTGTTTCTCCTGGGTCAAAAAGAGCTGGTATAGTTTATTGTTTAATATAAACAAAGCATATCGCAGTAGCTTGACATGCAGTTAAACTCACCAATTTTCCAGAGATAATTGGAAAGCCAATTTTCCAGGCTGGATTTGAATTAAATATTTATTGTTTTGTTGTTTGTAACAAGGTGCTATATGGAAAACTGAGTTTCCTCGTGCCCTTTGCTCAGTGTCTGGCTGAGCCACCTCCTCCATGGCACATCTGAGTTTGAGATCTGCCAGAGAGAGGCAGATTTTTCATGGCTCAGGTTATCCAACAGATCACCAGGGAACATATTTCCATCTCTAATGCATTCTTGATTTTGATCTGAAGAGAAACTAAAGAGCAGCTTTACCTTAAATCTAATAAAATTATCTCAGAGACAGAACGATGTTCAGTTTGGGAAAGGGAACTCACATCAGCTCAGACATGGGAGACAGAGGGAGGAATTTATTTCTTTTCCTTACATTTTTTCCACTTTCAATTAATCCCTAAATATTTCTTGATGAAAAAACCAGAATTTGAATACTCTGCCTCTCCTTCCTGTCTTTGCAATGGGACTGTGCCTGTTTAATGTCTGTCTCAGCAGTCATTTACACTTTTGGAGCAACAAGTGAAGCAACCACAAAAGATATAAAATGGTGATCTCTCCTGCATGTCTCATACCCTCCTGGTTTATGGCAGGAAGCCAATTCAAATCCTTACTCAAGGTTTAAGGCAAGATCTAGGTTTGAGTTCTCCTTAAACCACATAAATCTAAAGCCAGAAGGAATATTGTGTGGAGCACTAAACTGTTCTCCTTCACTCTTGAGGGATTAAAGGAACCAATGTGACAGCATTCAGGAGTACCCAAAGGCAGAGCCATTTCTGTCCTTCACTCTCACAGGGATAAAGCAAAATTTGAGTCTCATACAACTGCTGGAAAATGTGGGTGAGGAAAGGCCATCACACTAAAATTTATTTTCTAAGATTGTGGATATACTGAATTTTATAACCTGCTGACATTTTGGTGTGGCAGTTTCAATTCAGTTTTCTGTTGCAGGTGTTTGGGGTTTTTTTAGGTGAACTCAGCATTCATTTTTTTTTGCTAGAGCACACACAGACATGTATACACACACATATACACCTGGAATCTGGGATAATCAGCAACACTAAAAAAAATCCTGAACTTGGAGTGTGGAAAAAACTCACAGAAATTATTACAGTGGAGGATAAAAGTAAAGATTGCTCCAGCTATGAAGAGGAATGAAAGTGCAGGAGGTTAACACACAGCCAGCCTTCCCTTCCGTTTTCTTGGAGCTGAAGGGCAAAGGACTAACAGGATTAAGTGCATGAATCTATGTGTGTATGTGTGTTTTCCTGTTCATATCTGTGTCAGACAGGACGAGAGAGAGAGCTGGGGTTGTTCAGCCTGGAGAAGAGAAGGCTCTGGGAAAATCTTAGAGCACCTTGCAGTGCCTTAAGGGGGAAGAGGGACTTTTTTTGTACAGTGACAGGACAAGGGAAGGTGGTTTTAAACTGACAGAGAGCAAGTTGAGATGAGATGTTCAGAAGAAATTCTTTGCTCAGAGGATGGTAAAGCTCTGGCCCAGACACGTCTGCCCCATCCCTGGAAGTGTTCACAGCAAGGTTGGATGGGGCTCTGAGCACCTCAGTGAGTGACATCCTTGCCCATGGCAGAGGCTTAGAGTGAGATGATCTTAAATATCCCTTCCAATCCGTGCCATTCTGATGGTATGATCACTTTCTTTGCTAAAACCAATTTAGTTTCACTGTGAAATATCACCCAAATCGGATACTGTTGGTTTCAGTTGTTTCCGTACAAAACAAAGGGCTTTAAGATTACCTTCCATTTCTGTGAATAAGCACTGAACCCTTTCTCTTTGAAACGTTTTTCTAAGTCAAAAGGGTGGCCATTCTTTCTTTTGTGTTGTTTATAATGTGTGGTCATGAGGGCTGGTTTTGTCTGAACACCCGGGAAGGTAATGAGCTTACTTCCATGGGAACAGAAACTCCCACTGTGAGTCCCTGTAATGCCTTTTTCCCAGTTAGATCTTGGTGCACACGGGCACAGTGGAGAAAAGCTGCTCAGTAGCCAGGAAAGCAGATTTTCATCTTCCAGGGCACTGCACAATTTTTCTTCTCTCATCCACTGTGCAACCAAAATTGAAGGGACCTTTGAGACCATCTCATTCCAACTTTCCACCATAAGCAGGGACACCTTCCACCAGACCAGGCTGCCCAAAGCCCCATCCAGCCTGGCCTTGAACCCTTCCAGAGAAGTTTCAGTGCCTCATCACCCTCACAGTAAAGAATTTCTTCCCAGTATTCAATCAAAACCTGGTCTCTGGCAGTGTGAAGCCGTTCCTTCCTGTCCTGTCCCTCTCTTGTCCTTGTAAAAGATCCCTCTCCAGCTCTCTTGGAACCTCTTCAGGCACTGGAAGGGTTCTCAGGTCTCTGCAGTTCTGTGTAGGGACACACTTTGCTTTTGTAAGACTCTCCTGTTCATGAGAGTTATTCCTCCTGCCAGCCTAAGTACAAGTTCTTCATCCAACCCCCACTAAAAAATAATCCCCAGCCTGAGCTTTACTCTCGATGCTGCAGCTCAGAGAACCAAATCCCTTGCTGAAACGTTACATTCACTAACTGGGAAACTGGGAAAGTTTAGGCTTGCCAGAAATATTTTGTCAGCCTGTCTTAGGCTTTCCAGTGAAAGGCAGGGTTTTGCTCTCTGTCAGATTTTTATTTTTATTTTTAATCTCCTTTTGATGAGCTTCCTATTGGGTTTTTTAGCTACTTACAGTAGGAAGTTAATTTTTTTTTAATTGTGGTTTCCAACAAGAACAAAACAAAAAAACCCCATCACTTCAGAGTCCTTCTTGCTTTCATTTTTTCTTGCTGTTGCTTTTACTCTTGACATTCAGCCTCCTCAACAAGTCTGATATGACACTCCATAAAATCTTTATCCTGTCAAAGCCCTGCTGTGAGCATTGCCCAGTGCTTCCAGAATTTGTATTTAGCATCCATTCATGTGACTCTATTGGTGGGGCTCTCTTATCACTGAGTAGCCCTCCAGCTTTATATGAAAGGGCACAAAGTTAATGAAAACAGCATTAAAACTCGATTAGCATTTAGCGAGATCACTAAGACTTGTTCTGAACTTAATTTTAGTTTCATTTTTTTTTTTTCTTTTTTAACTCACAGTATCCAGAACCAGAGATAGCAGAGACAGTCCCATCAAAGATCCTGTTTTTCAGGTGAAGATGTTATGTCAGAAGGAAGGGAAGGCTTTGATTTTTAAGGGGATTGTTTCAGGGTTAGGGAAAATTTTATGTGTTATTTCATTCTTTTTGTCTTTTGACGGAAGAGCCACTCATTGAAAGTGATGTTCCTTTTCTGTACATTTTGACATAAATTCCTGGAGAAATGAATCCTAGAGGGAGGAAGATCTCTTAAAAATGTCACAATATACCCAACTTATTTCAGAGTGTTAATGAGGATTATTCTTCAGACACAAACTTTGCTTGCTGTTGCTTTTCTTGGGGGAGAAGAAGAGTTGAAACCTCAGTGTAATGGTGGTACAGACAGGAAAATTTCCTGCCATGCAAGTGAAAAGCAGGCTAAAGAATGCTTGAGTATGAACATTTGTGTATTCTCCATTCATAACCCTTGCTCTAGCTCAGGCCAGACCTCCAGGGGCCTCAGGTGGGTTTGAAAAATACCAAAAACTTTTCTCTGGCCTCAGGGTTAAATTACACATCTTTATTATTTAAGCAGATCCTGCAGTTCCATACTGTAGGGTAGCATCTCATAATCCTGAACTCTGAGTCTTCTCTGGGTCCTGTGTGGTTCTTTTGTGGCTTTAAGATATTTTTATGCATTTTTGGCTGTGTTTCTGTCTCTGGAAGTACCCACACTGTTACACTCTACTGAGGAGGATGAGCTCTTGAGCTAAAACGTGCCACAGAATTTTCTGCAAAAGGTGTAGAGATTTTTTTAGCTCGAGTTGGGAAGCCTTTTGGAATAGCTGTGGTAGATTGTGCCTAAAAATTCCGTGTTTGAGTCATCTCCAGAGAGGCAGCAAGGAGAGGTGGATTTGTGGTAAGGTTTTTTAAAGGTGTGGTGGTGTTCAGCAAAGGGAGAGGGTAGAATAATTGGAATGGAATGGAATGGAATGGAATGGAATGGAATGGAATGGAATGGAATGGAATGGAATGGAATGGAATGGAATGGGTTGAAGCACCCACACCTAGGAAAACTATTGGGTCAAAAGAAAGTGGTGTGTTCTGCCTGAGAATGTCAGTTCTGCCACAGAGAAACCTTCAGGTAGCACGGATTTTAAATATTTGACTGCTCTGATGTTGTTGGGGACCAGAGTGAGACACAGACATTGACAAAAGTGAGAATACTTCTGCAAGACAAACAGCTCCAGCTGAGGGACTTCAGCTTTTCTCTTTCTACAGACAGAAACCCCAAGAGGCAATCAAGCAATTAGGTTCCAGAATGCATAAAACTTTTATTTTAATTTCATTCTTTGGACTGAAGGACTGATTTGATGACTGATAAGGAACTGGATGGAAAAGTGGCAATCCCACATTAAATCTCGATTTTGACATGCCTCTTTCCATGGGAAAACAGCCCAATTTTGTGTTCATTTCTCTTTCCCAGATTTGGACAGTGGCATTTGGACCAACTGTTTCAATTATTTGGGTCGTTTGGGTCAGTTTTTCTAGAAATGGGTGTAAATCTCTGACCCAAAGGTGTGTTTTTATGTCAAATTCACTGAGTGCTTCCACCCTCGCAGATAATACAAGAACATTAAGGGAGGTCGTATAAGGACTTAGGCTGATAAAAGGACCTAAGGAGAAGAGCTGGACAGAATAATCTGTCATGTGTTGAGTCAGCTAATAAAAAAGGTAGTTACTTAAAATGTCTACAGGCACCAAAGCGTAACGGAAGTCTTAGACAAAGGAAAATAATTGAAATTACTATGGACATAATGAGAAATGCACTATCAGGTTTTGCAAAGGCTGAGACCAAGGGTTTGATTCTCGAGCAGCAGCAGAATTGCATGTAGCCAAGTGTAAAAAATAATAAATTAAAAATGGATTTATAAAAGGGTATTGCAGAGGCTGGCATTAAGTGAACCCAGTCTGACAGTTCTGGAGCTCAACGAGAATCTAGGTACTCTTTTTGTTAGAATGAGCAGAAATTGAAGCATTTAGTGCTGAACGGAGTTGTTTGCCTCACGTTCCTTTAATAATGGACTGAAAACCTGTGTGCTGAAGTGAAGATGCTGTAACACAGATGTAAATAAAAGCCCAGCACGCCTTTCATCCAGCAGGTCTCAGCTTACACACTGAGCACTCCTCTGAGGGGCAGAACTTTCAATATTCTTGTTTTAAAGGCAGCAAAACTGAGATAGAAGGAGATTAAATCACTTGCTGGAGGCTGTTGGAGAAGCAAAATTGTGTCAGTTCCTCCCAAGCTCTCGCCATTCAAGCTCAAAGAGAATTTATTTGCACCACACTCTTTTCAAAGTGTATGTTTAGATAAATGAAGGGAAAATATCTGTGGCATAAATCTGACGATTTCAGCAGAAGGGCTTTGGGGATTAATTTGATCTGCTCATTTCTGGGTAGATACCAGGAGCTCTGCTGTGTGTATTTAAAGCACACTGGTCCCACCTATTGGGGCTGCTGGGGAATTGATTGCATTGGGTTGCAGTAGGTCGTTTGTCTTCATGCTGATAATTTTGTTTGGGTTTAGTAGTGTTTCATTATTTTCCACTCCAGGGTATTTTTCACCATCGAAGGGATTTCAGGTGTAAATGTATTCCCACAACCTCTGCTGATAATTTCATTGCTGTGTTTGGGTCAGATATTGATTGTGACCCCTACATGAGGAAGGTGTTGATATTTAAATCAGATTTTCTTTCTTATACCTCATTTAATGCAAAAAAGAAAAAAAAATCCCCATGTGAGCCAGCTGTAAGGATTCCTGAGGAAAGGCAGACTGAAATCAAATGGAGGAAGTCAGAGTCATCATCTTGAACTTGTCCATCTAAAAGTTAGATTTTCAGCCTCAGTGAGCTCTCTGAACCCTCCTTTGGACAGCCAAAACTGTAGCTTTAAATAGAGGCTGAGGAGTCCTGCCTCTCTTTTTAATATTTTCTCAGATGATGAAACAGCTTTGCCTGCTCCTTCCTGATGGCTTTGCACACATCTGGGTAAATGTCCTTTGGAAAAGAGAAGAGAAGAGAAGAGAAGAGAAGAGAAGAGAAGAGAAGAGAAGAGAAGAGAAGAGAAGAGAAGAGAAGAGAAGAGAAGAGAAGAGAAGAGAAGAGAAGAGAAGAGAAGAGAAGAGAAGAGAAGAGAAGAGAAGAGAAGAGAAGAGAAGAGAAGAGAAGAGAAGAGAAGAGAAGAGAAGAGAAGAGAAGAGAAGAGAAGAGAAGAAGAGAATTTAAACACAGAAGTCCATCCAGTCCACAACCATGACTTTTGATGGGACTATTTAGGGATGCTGAATAAAATAGATGTGAGAAAAAAGAGCAAGAAGCATTTAAAGAAGCCAATTGGAGCATTGCAAAGTTTTAAAAAAGATCCACTGTGGATTTTAACTCAACTTTTTCTGCTTACTGCCTCTAATTCATCCAACTACACAGTGAAGATGGTGAAGTGCTTAGAGCTTTATCCCAAGTGTTTGGGAAGAGCCCATGGCTAAAACAGGACAAAATACAGAGTAGGACAAACTGGTCATGGGTATAGGCAAGGAGACAGTTAGATATCAAACAAAAAAAATAGACTATCTAGTTTATTGTTATTTCCAAACTATTGGTCATTTTCTTCAGCCCTGGTGTTATAGTCAGGACTTCAGGTGAACAAAAATCATTAATCACTTTAAAATAGCTCTCAAAAACTTGCACCATGCCGTTGTGAAGTTGAGATTTCTGCCCTGCTTTATTCCAACTGTTCCAGTGCTTTGTGTTCATTTCTTTTTGGTTTTTCTAAAAAAAACAGAGAGTAGGAACAGCATTTTAGTACCTTCCAAAATAACTTAATCTTTACTGAATGCCTAAATATTTTACAGAATCCAGCTCCATATTCAGGCAGCCTGTACCTGGAACTAGGACTGCTGCCTTTTTTTTTACTGTAATGCAATTCACAGCCACAAACAATTTGCTCAATAAAATGGACAGAACTCCACAAGAAGAACATGGTGCTTCTGCAGAAAAATATTTTTATTTCCTCCTTTATATTTGAAAGATAAAAATAAGATTAGACTAAGGTGTCTAAAATTAAATTCTTGTATATGTTTCAGACCTCTTTCTTTGAAATTTGCCTTGAAAATGTAGCTCAAATGGCATCATGTATAATTTGCCTTCTGCTACCAGAAGCAGAGTGTTGTGTCTTCTGATAATTCTTTTTTTAAAAAATCATCTAAAATTAAAATAATTCTTATATTCAGGTGAGGTACTAGTTATGTTCATATTTTATGCCTTGAATGGTTCCAGAAATAGCTTTCTATTTGCCTTTCTAAATGATACTGGAAACCACAGAGGAGAAAACAACCCTGGTTTTGTCCTTCTTTTCCCAATATTAATATTAATAATAATAATAATAATAATAGTAATAATAATCATAATAATAATCAAAAGGAGAAGCATTCTGTCTGCTGTGCAGCACAACTTCTTATCTGGAGACCTCCAAACACTTTTGAAAGCACCTGATATTAACTGTGCTTTAGTGACTGAGGAAACAGCAGCAGAGTTTAGCAATTTTCCCAGTATCACACTGAAAGTCCACAATAAAGAACTTTAAAGCACAGGACCACGACTCCTCCTGTTTTATTGCCACATGATTTCTTCAACTGCAACATCCTCTCCATCCTCCTTCAGCTGAATTTTCTGCACCCATCTGCGCTTGGTTAGATGGGATTTAATGATAAATCCATATTTTAATTGCTACTCTGATGACAGGAGAGAAGGAATCACTTCCTTTTCAAACTGATCATTGTTAGGATGAAGTTTGGTCACCGAGGGGAGGAGTTGCTTGAGACTCAGAGATGAGGCTAATTATTCATTTGTTTGTTTATCTGTTTGTTTTAAAATTAATTAATTAATTAATTGACTGATTCTGATGGGGGTTCATGTACTGTGTTCATCACTGAGGTTTCTCAGCACATGATGTCATAAGAGACTTTTCTTGCTCAGGAAGGCTGATGTTTGGGGGGCTATAAATGAGATATGGCTCTGAATCCTGCTGTAGGATATTAAAATGCTCACAAATAATGAGACCAAGATTAATGAAGGATGCACAACACCACGGTGAATGTACTGCTTCATTCTCCAAATCCTCTCACAACACTGTAGGGCCCAAGCACAGAGGAGATGCAGCTGAGTTACTCCTGATGAGTATCACAACCTTCTACACATGAAGTATTGAAAAACTAGAAATCTAGTGGAACTGAAAGGAGAAAAAAAAAATTCGCCTTTACTTCCATTTTAAAGTAATACTAGGAAAATTGCTTCATGCTAATTTTCATAATATTAAGATGTACAGACCATTCCTAAGATTGACTGGAGACCTCCTATAGAAGTCCAGCTGCCAATTTGAATTTTCAAGTGTCATGAGATTAAGTTCTGGGCTCCACCTTCCCTAGAGTAGTCTGTTATTTAACTGATGGGCTGCTTTAATCGTTTTGGCTGCCTAAAGCCTCTGCTGGAAGAAACTGTGAGTTAATATCACTGGAAAACAGGCCTGAAGAATTAACTGTAGCACCAATGAAGAGGGGTTTAGTCCTTTAATTCTTGGTGGCCAGCCTTACAAATCCTTTATTATTCATTCATGGAAGTGTCATGTTTAAAATGCAAATTCCTTCCCATTGTCCTCCCCCATCTCAATGCATTTCCTTTGAAGTATCCCTGGAGCTTTGGAAGGGCCACCCACAATGGGATCACTGTGATCAGCCAGCTTGCAAAAGAGTGCCCTGCACCAGCTCAGGTGAATTCAGCTGGGTCCTGCCTAGCAGTCCCAGCTTTCAAAAAACATCCAGACTTTGTTTAAGAGGAAGAAAAAAAGGTAAAATAAAGGCTATCAGGCCAGGTACTTTTACCAAGCCTTTTTAGCGAGGTTGCCTCTCCTGAGACACATCACAGCCCCGTGTCAGCCACCATCACATGGCAGCGAGGTCAATAATATGAATAGATCTGGTTTGTCTGGTTTGATCTTGTAGATCTTTGGTTTTTTCTGTTGTTTGGGGTAGAGCAGAGTTCTCCTACAACATCCACTGCAAAACAAAAAAGTGTCAAGGCTCAGCTGGCACGGAGTTCCTGTATCCATGTGGGGAATAGTCCATTGTCCTTGATCCTTGCTACCACTCAGCCAGAGTTACAAGTTTTTCTAGGCAGGAATAGCTGTCCCAGGCCAAAGTTGTGATAGAAATTGTTCTATGAATGGAGAAAGGCCACTCTGATCTGCTGCAGGAGCTGTAGTTGCAGGAGGCTTGGGGAACATTTTGGAGGCAATTATTGTGTTTTCAGGTAAAGTCCAGGTTAGTGAACGCATTGTCTGATTCAACCTTCCAGGAGCAACATAAATACTGATAATAATGACCATAATAGCAAGGTAAATTATATTATCAGTAATGGCTAAATAGTTTAATAGTCTTCATCAAATGACTGAGTACTTTATCCAGCAGTGAGACTTGCTGGCTCCTGTGTGTTAATGCAGCCAGTACTTAAAACTGGAACCAATGTATTTTTGAGTAAAGACTTCACTACTTGAGTTAAAAACCTATTTTTATCAGTTTGACGTGGTTTGTGGGGAGAGTTCACACACACTAAGCAACCCTTGAAACTTGTGGCCAGAAAGTGATAGTTTAAAATTTATCAAAGTTTATATAATATTAATGGGTTCCTCATAAGAATAATGTCAAATTATCAATGTCATTTCCCACTATGAGTGCAGGGAGCTGTGGTGTTCTTAGTCAAAAGCATTTTCCTGAACTGGGAGATCAAAACTACAAATACACTGCTGTAAATTCATGAGTCATGTAAACATGTTGATGTTATGAAGTGGAGAAAAGAAGGCTTCAGAGTGGCCTTATTCTGGCCTTATGGTACCTGAATGGAGCCTACAAGAAGGATGGAGAGAGACTTTTGACAAGGGCCTATAGTGACAGGACAAGGGCAGTGGTTTTAAGCTGACAGAGGGCAGGGTAATATTAGATTTTAGGAAGAAAATCTTTGCTCAGAGGGTGGTGAGGCCCTGGCACAGGTTGCCCAGAGAAGCTGTGGCTGCCCCATCCCTGAAAGTGTCCAAGGCCAGGTTGGAACAGGTCTTGGAGAAACTTGGCCTTGTGGAATGTGTCCCTACCCATAACCAGGGGTGGAACTATGGGATCTTTGAACCTTCCAACCCAAGCCATTCTGTAATTCTGTAATATGATTCTCTGACTGGTAATAATCCACATCCATAAACCAACCATCCTGTTGTCTTCCTTGCTTCCCCTTGGTTTAAGACTCGTCCCACGCAGTTTGATGTCCTCACATGGCCGAGCACTTTGTGTTACTGCCAACCTGGAACTCCAGTACTGCATCTTTCCTACTTTTTAAGCAAGGTCTGGATGCCCTTAAGAGAAATGTTGGTGCTTTCAGAAAAAACCTGGCTCTGCTAATGAAAAAGCTCTCTGGAAAGTTCTGTGGAAAATGCCCTGAAGGTGCTGTTGGACACCAAGATGAGCAGGGGCCAGCAGCAGGACCTTGCTGCAAAGGCAGCAGAGGGAATCCTCAGCTGCATTAGATGCATTTCCAGGTGAGGGAGGTGATCTTCACCTCTACTCAGCACTTCCAAGCCACACCTGAGGTGCTGTTTCCAGTTCTGGGCTCCTCTGTGCAAGAGGCACATGGGCATAACGGAGAGAGTCCAGCCAAAGGGCCAGAAGGAGGAATAAGGGTCTGGAGCATCTCTTCCACAGCTGGGGCTGGTCAGCCTGGAGAAGGAAAGCTGAAGGGGAATCTTATTAATTCCCAAAATGTGTGAAGGGAGGGTGCAAAGATGGAGCCAGGCTCTTTCCTATGGGTGCCCAATGACAGGATCAGATGCAATGGGCACAAACTGAAACACAGGAGGCTCCCTGTGGACATCCTTTCAGCCTCAGCCATTCCATGACTCTCTGATTCCAGGTGCTGATAAGCACAGGAAGCTGGGAACATTGTTGCCTGGACAAGCCAAACATCCTCAAACAATGGTGTGGTCAAGTTTGCAGCTTCTCACAAATTTCATTAACAGCTAGGTAGTGAGTGACATGAACTTCCTTTACCAAATTCCCTTAGCTCTGTTTGGATTTTGTGCTTTGCATTTGGCTCTATGGATGTCTGGGAGACCTACTGCTGCTTTTCTATATGATTTGTGGATTTATTAAATGGATTTGGGAGTTAATTGTGTTGGGATGGTCCTGCCTGCCAACAGGAAACCAGGGCAGCATTTTCAATGCCCTTCAGTTCGCATAATCTAAATAAATTCATGAATGCACAAAAATTATTCTACCTTGTTCTTTTTGCCCAGCAGAATGTGTTGGCTCAAAGAGCTCAAATTTGCTGTAATCGCCTTTTCCTCTCCAGTAATTCCTGAGGAGTCAGCCATCTCCTTCAGAGAAATGCACAACTGCCACCAAATCTAATTATTTCAGATTTTGTTTCTTTTTATGAACTTTTTGGCATATTTTGTTGTAGGTTGAGAGAGTATTCAGTAACTTGTGAGTGAGAGAATCACAGGAGCACAAATGTTGGGAGGACACACTCCTCAGTGATGTATCTGCTGAAGTCAGGACTACTTTGAAATTCAGTCATTAATTCTTAGTAGTTTAAGAAATTAATCTCTTAAACAGGTTTATCAGAGAAACAGGATTTTGGGGCTCAAAAATAAAACTATAAAGGGACAAAATATAGATTTTGAAAGGGTGAGAACAGAGTCTTTTTTGTATTACCAAAATGTTCCCCCCTTTTTTTTTTTCTTACTAAGAAACAGTGAAAAGAGTGTAAACTTAAATACCCTTATAATCCTACTATATACTGTGTCATTCTTAAAAATGCATTTCCAGATAAGGTATTTTTACTGTATTAGATGTTACATTACTTAAAAGTTATCTTTACACAACCTTGCTCTGAAAAGACATCAGATGTGGAAAAAAAAGAGCATCTGTTACATTGCACCCTAAAATAAAAGGTTGTTTTTATTGTCTATTTAGTTCAGTTTTACAGGAACAAACCAAAGAGGGCTGAGCCATCTCTGTTAAGAGATAATTCCTTGCTCCTGCCTGATGAAGCATTTAACATTTGTCCTCATATATTATCTGGTCTTTTTGTTTTATCCTTGCTATTCTGTCAGAACAGTCAGCAGAGGACTTCCTACTCCTGTGTAAAAAGTTATGGATTTTGGTCTTGGAACATTAAAGATACATTTCCAGCAAGATTTTAGATTTTTTTTTCTTCATTGTGACTAGGAAAACTCAGCTTTACCTATTTATTAGGAATTTAATCAAAGTTTCTAGAATTATTGTGAAAAAGAACACCAGTTCCTGGCTCGCTTCAGATTTAGTGAGATCTTAATGCTGATTCTTTCTGTAAGAAAACAGATTTATGCTTTGTTAATATCTTCTCTCCTGCTTCTGGGATCTCAAGCCAGCATTTGTTTTCATGGTGGTCATCTGCATATTCTGGAATAGTTGCAGCTATGTGTGCAACACAGGCATTCTGTAGGGCCTTTTATCTTCCCTACCTTTAGAAAATACATGTGGATCTCTCCCATTTTACATAAAGACATCAGATGCTACTGGAACAGAGAGAGACAACAAGTTTTTATTCTCTGTCAATCCCAATTTACTATTTTTTTTAATTATTAAAGGGGATAACTTAGAGTAAAGACAATAAAAATCATTGAATAACAAAATTGTTTGGGTTGTAGGGAACCCCAAAATCATCTCATGCCAGCCCCTATGGGTAGGGACACCTTCGAGTATTCTGGGTTGCTCCAAGTCCCATCCAACCTGGCCTTGAAATTTCCAGGGATGGGGCAGCCACAGCTTCTCTGAGCAACCTGTGCCAGGGCCTCACCACTCTCACAAGGAAGAATTTCTTCCTAAATCTAAATCTCTTGTCTGTTTAAAATATTTTAAAATATTCCTCTTCTTTAAAATTTTATCAGAACTTTGAGATTAATAGTCATTTAGCATTTTTCTTTGCCATTCCTGCTCTCAAAAGCAGTTGTTTCTTCAGTACTACAATGAGTGTAACATCACGCTGCAGTGGAATCCAAAGATAGCACATCTCCAGTGGAAACAGAAAGGGAAATCACTCCTACAAAATGAACTGACATTTCTATATGTCAGTTGAAAGTTTTGTTTTTCGATACAGACCAGATCATGCCTGGGAAATGACAATCCCCCTATTCTTTCTGAATCACCTATCATTACTAATAGTACACCCTGTCACAGATACTCAGGTAAAATATATAGTGCGTTGTATAGGAGGCAGAGTAGAACCCATCTCATTTTCCTCACAGTGATAGTTTAGGGAAACCAAGCTTATTTTCACCAGCAAAGTGCAGAGACACTCAGAGAAATGATGCCACTTCTTTCCTCATCCAGGGACTTGGCTGACCAGAGAGTGAGGCATTGATGTGGGACATTCATGAGGCCTTTTTCAATCAATCCATTTCCAGCTGGGATACACAAACAATTATGGCATTGCACAGGCGATGACAGGATTTCCCTCTGGAATACAACACATACTTATGGCTGAGAAATCTAAACTCAGACTGGGAAGATGGAGCAGAGGGAGAAGCAGTTAATGCTTAGTGGATCACAGCCTCACAGAATCATTGGGGCTGTAAAATACCTCCAAGATCATTAAGTCCAGTTGTCAACCAAATACCCCTGTGCCCACTAAACCGTATAACCAAGTTCCTCATCTGCTGGTTTTTTAACACTTCCATGGGTGGTGACTCCATCACTTCCCTGAACAGTCTGTTCCAATGCCTGACCACCTAATTCTTCCTAATAGCAACCTCATCTGGCACAACTTGAGGCCATTTCTCCTTGTCCTGTCATTTGTTAGTTGGAAAAGGAGACCAACCCCTTCCTTGCTACAGCTTCCTTTCAGGGAGTTGTAGAAAGTGGTCAAGTCCCTTCTGAGCCATCTTTTCTCCATTCTGAGCCCCTACAGAGCTCCCTCAGCTGCTCCTCTTCAGACCTGTGCTCCAGACCCTTCCCCAGCTCTGTTTCCTTCTCTGGACATGATCCAGCACCTCAGTGTCTCTCTTGTGAGGGGCCCAAAACTGACCCAAGAATTTGAGGTGTGGCTCCCCAGTGCCCAGCACAGAGGGACAATCACAGCCCTGGTCCTGCTGGCCACACCATTGCTGACACAGAAGGTCAGGAGGTCACCTGGGCATATTCCAGCTCACATTTGGCCACTGTCAACCAGCACCCCCAGGGCCTTTCCTGCTGGGCAGCTTTCCTGCCACTCTGCCCCCAGCCTGGAGCACTGCAGAGGTTTGTTGTGACAACAAGGAGGAGACCTTGTCTTACAAAACCTGTCTAATGAGGTTGTACTGATCAGCTGAGCTCTATAGAAACCCCAGTCAGCTCAGCTTGGCCCAGGCTATATTTCATTCCTGGGCTGGGGCACTTGATCCTGTTTAGAGGTAGTGTAGGTCACTTAAAATGGTTTTCCCAATTTACTGTGCGTTCTCCTTCAGCACTTCCCTGTTCCTGTGTGCAATGAGATGTGACAGAGCCCACAGAGGGCTTGTGTTGCTTCTTTTTGAAAAAGGGAATCTGAGAATGGGTGCAACTACTCACTATAAATCCATCACTAAGATCCAGCTAAGAAAGATTCGCAGATTCAGTTTTTAAAACTGTGAATAAATCAATGCATTGTCTCAAATGAAAGTTCTCTTTCGTATATAATTTTTCCTCCTTTCCCTTTCATGTGCTTGATACAGATCAGAAGAGAGTTTAGAAATCTCTGTTCAAACAGACTGCTATTTTCTGGGAGGTTTTTTTATTTCTTTTCAGTCCTGTTTAAAAAATGCTGAGTGGGCCTAACAAAGGGTTCAAGCATCTTGTAGTGGGCAGTGAGACACACACAGATTAGGAAGGATTAAATCTCTAAATGTCAAAGGCTGAGAAAGGAAGAGTCTGTCCTGCAATCCTGACTGAGCATCCCATCATTCCCTGACTCTAATGCTGGGGAAACAGAGATTAGAAAATCTGCTACACAGCTGAGTGCAGACTGCAGCTCGGAGATAAGTGAACCAGAATATCTACTCAGGGCTCATTTGTTCAACTTCACTCATCCAGAACCTTTCTGATGGGGAAACACTGATCTCAATACAAAATTCAGAGCTTGTTCAGCTCTGCTGTCACTTCCTGAACCACTCTCACTGTCACTGTCACTTCCCAAACTATTCCCACAGTGAAGATCTATCCTCTGCCCTGCTGAAGGCTCCCCAGGATGGTTTCTTAGGTTCAAGCACTCAGCTGGGTTTACACCAGGGATTTACTCAGTGGGGCCTTGAATTGGATCACGGTTTTTTCTTCCTTGCTGCTGTTGGCCAGGAGGCCTGGAGAAGAATGGATGGAAGAGTGTGGGTTTAAATTCAAAATAGTCTCCTTCCATCTGAATCAACATGAACTGAATATTCTCTGGAAAAACACGTGTTGCAGATTCAGTTGTCAAGCTGTTGGTCATTAGGAGACTCTAGCAGGTTTTCCCAGTGGTCAAATTTGAGGAGAGATCATTCTATTCAATTTCTATTTTTTTTTGTTTTATTTAGAACTTAACAAAAAATTTTTATTAAACTTCTGTGATATGATCCAATCCCCCGAGTGACAGAAAATCTACAGATAAGTCAAATCTGGCCTGATAAATTGAAGAGTAAACAGTAAATTTTACTTATAGAAAAGTATAAAAAAATATCTTTTACACTGTCTTATATGGGGAGACAACTGAAGATGAAGTTAAAGGAAAAAATATCACACAGATTGTATAATGTTATCCTTTATTCCTCTATTCCAGTGGGAAGGGAGTGGTTTTTTAGCAATTAGCATAAAGTGGCATTCTGGATAGAGTTTGACAGCGATGATTAATTGATAGCCTTGGGTTTTAAAATGCTGAGAAAATACCTCAGGCCCTGAAGTACCAAATACTTTCTCATCCAGGTATGGTTTAAAAATTGCTCTGGAAGTGCTTTGCAGTTGAGATGATTTTGGCACAGAATTGAGTAATTCATTTGGAAGAGTAAGATAAGGGGTAATTTAATTTATTTTCTTGGTATTTTCCTGGGTATTTTTGTGTTTTCTAGCATAGGAAGGTGTGGATTGCTGGGTAATACCTTCAGCACACTGCTTTCAAGGGTGATAACAGACAAGGAAAAACAATTTAGGAGTTAGTGTAAAAGTGAAGCAGCAATCAACTATCAAGAAACCAAAACCCTTGTGTTTCAAGGATGATTAAAAAAAATGTTTCTAGGCCTTAGGAAATGCAATTTGCTAATAGACTGTAGTGTAACGATTAAGGGGAAACGATTGTAATTGTAAATTACCCTGTGCCACGTGGAAGGCACTAATACACTTAAAATACAATAGTGCATACATCTATGACTGGTAATGAAGGTGATAATCACCTTATATTCACAAAGGAAATGATGTAATAAATCCCATATAATGCAGTTTACAGGTTACCTTGGCAAGGGCACTTGAATCGACAAGCAGAGAACAGGCCCTCCATGAGCTGCAGTATATATTATAATTAGGGGCATAAAATTCTAATGAAATGTTGTCCTAAGTGATATTGATTTCAATTTGGCAGACTAGGAGCTCGGTGATGTCATGATATTCAGGTTTGTTGGTTCACCAAGGAATTTAAGGTACACCCATACCACCCTTGATGGGGCCCTTTCCAGCTTTTCCCTCAGTAAAACTTGTTTTCTGACTCCAAAATAGAAAGGATAGAAAAGATCCTGCAAACACTCAATTGCAGCAGAAGCCATTTTTCAGCTTTAATTAACATAAGTTTAACATTCCATGCAAAGAGATGGGGCTGCAGAGCGTACAAACTGAACAAACCCTCCCCAAAGTGTTCTTAATTTCACATCAATCTCACTTAGTATGGGGGGCTGGAGATGTTTGCAAGGAGAGTTTCATCATAAAGTGGCCCTGCAAGGCAAGGGAGAGATCCACACGGTGTGGGAAATCGTGGAAGTGAATCAAGGGCAGCTTTCTGAGATCAGGATGGAAGCCTGGATAAAAAAAGAGCAGGACAGTCTGCAACAGTGGTGGGAGATTGACAGAGGTGCCAACAGGAGCAGCACAATATCAAATATGGTCTTATTTTTATTATAGCCCTTATAAAAGTGGGAAAAAATATAATAAGAGAAATAGCAAGGAAGGACTGGAGGAGTTAGACCTCCTCTTCCTGGAGAAGGGAAGGCTCTTTATGGTACTCTAGAATTCAAAGTGTGGCTACAAAGAGGACAGAGGCTCTCTCATCACAGGGAGGCACACGGATAAGACAGGTTAGACCAGCTTTCATCTTTAGAGAAGAAACAAGTTGTTTCCAGTGAGAACAACCAATCACTGGGAGGACTTCCCAAGGGATGTGGCAGAATCCCTGTCCCTGGAAGCTTTCAGTCTGTGGCTGGACAGAGTCCTAAATGGTCCCACCAAGGCTCCCTCTCCCAGAAAGGGTTGGACCAGATGATGCTCTGAGGTTCCTTCTAGCCTGGGCTGTTCTATGATCCAGTGAGTCCAATGAAACATGAAAGTGATTTCTAGTTGTTGATTTAGACCTGTAACAAAAATGTTATTTTTGAGGCATTAAAATTACTACAGACTCCCAAATATTTTCATAGAAATTGCTTTTATACCAATTTTGTCTGAGTATTGCCCATACCAAATGTTTTACTCATGTTTTCAAATAGCAACTGAACACAACTGCAAACACAACAAATTCTGACAATCCACTGTGTACTTTTCCGTTTCCACAATGGTCCCATAGATCTAATAAATTTATTAAAATAGCAGAGAGGTGAAGGTGCAGGTAATTATCATGTGTTTGTTGTCAAAGAGAGTTCAGAAGTCCTATTCAAGTTTTTATTTTTCCTTATGCATGCCTTACACTTGCTCATGTTATAGCAAGAAGTAAAAGCCTCTTCAGAAAGCCTGAGCCTAGTTCCTCTGAAGTTGATGGTTGCCTCTGAAAATGAAGATTACCTTTATTTTTAATCAGAGAAAATGTCTCGCATAGGAAACAGCAAGATACATTGGTGTCGTTTTAGCCAGGCACACAAACTATCTAGATTTTGAACAACCAGGAAGAAAACAATATATATTTTTTGCACCCTTTATTTATAGTACTGTACCTTCAGTACAGTTATTTTCCTTCAGTAGGAAAATAACAGCCCTGTACTCATGAAAACTCAAATTAAAACATTTTGAAGTGAAAGAAGATGTTTTTAGGAAGGAAGGAGCACAGAGCTTAATTCTCAGTGACTTCCCTTTCCAATGATGAGTCCTACATTGATTACCATTGTGCCCTATTGAAATTCTTGTTATTCTATCACTGATAGCACTGAGGCAAAGGGAATATCTCCGTGACCCAGTCAGTCCCCATAACTCAGCTTGTTAGACTTCCAAAGGGGCTCCTGCCCAGCAGACAAATAAACTCAGCTTGATGTTATAAAACCCGTCAGATGTTTTAGGGCAAGATTGGGATGAGCAAAACAATGTATTTTTCAGACAGCTGGGTGTGCAGTGTAAGCAGAATGGACTGCAGAACTGGAGATCATATCCTTGGAGATTTACTGGAAATGCATCCCTGCCAGTTTATCTGGTTTTATATCAGCACAAGTTTGCAATTCCATATGCTATTCGTTATCTGGGGTTTTGTCATAGGCTCTGCTCCGCTCTTATTCTGTCTGTGTCTCTTCTCCTTTTTGTGAGTCTCTCTCAGCCTGGCTGGTGTAATTTCACTGTTACAAACTTTAAATGACAATCCAGCAGGATAATGTCTCAAAGGAATCTTCAGCACTGCTGGGTAAGCGAAGCACAGCAAATAAAAACAAGGTTTTTTTTAAAGAACTGAGCAGAGGGTCAGATGCAGAGAGTCAGAACCCAGAATACACAGGCAAGAACAAGTGGTCAGCACAGGATGCTTTGATTCCCACAGTGTCCTGCACCAAAGAAATTCTTCCACACCCACATTTAAAGAGTCTGTCACGATGTGAGAGAGAATGTTGATAACTAACAGTGAGAAAAAGATCAGAAACAAAAGAGATCAGAAACAAGGTGATTAATTTTCATGGTGGAGGAAATTATGAACAGGAGCCTTGGCTGTGCTGTGCATAATGCTCTTTCAAGAAGTGAGGTAATGATCTGGTAAAATTACTGCTGACGGAGAGTTATTCAGGTTATTTAGAACTAAGGAGTCTTCAAATGCTTCCAATGACTGCACAAAAGAATAAAATTCACTGTTGACAAAAACAAAAACGAGTGCATAGGAAAAAATATGGAAACAGTGTGTAATTATTGTCAGAACTCAAATTATCTGTTCCAGCTTGGGGGAGGAATCGTAAAGTCATCACCTGAAAAAGCCAGCTCAGAGCTCAGTGGCAGCCAAAAGGGCAATTATAATGACAGGAATTATTTGAACACTGTTTGAGAACAAACCAGAAAACATCATTAAGCTGGCCTGTAAAAATTCACAGGATGCACTGATACAGAAGCTGCCTGCCAGACTAATTGCTCTGCCTCTGGAAGTTATGGAAACATGGAACAAAATATAGAGGAAGGCAATGATGCTGATCACAGATACGGAATGATTCTCATGAAAAGCCTTTTGATAGTGGAGCTGCTTGCTCAAATTTGGGCCTGGGAAGAGCTTCTCTCCACAGGCACCACCTGGAATACAACTCAGAGGTGTGTTATGCAGAAACATCCAGGAAAATGAGAGAGTGGCTTGGACACTGCAGCATGTGTTGGAGTGAAATAGCAGGACATGGAAGTAGAAATAACTGCAGGATTGGTTGGTTTCTTGATTCCTTTTATTGCTGCACATTTTTTTTATCCTTCTTCAAGTAAAACAGAAAGGGACAAAATAGAAATGTCCCTCTTAGTTCAGGAAAACTGCCAGTGCTCAGACCCTTGCTGGGAAAAATGCCAGCACTCCACTCATGCAATATCTTTCTCACTTTAAGCACACTCTTTAGGAATTGGGGGAAGAGTGCAAACCAGTGAATGCTCAATACAGGATGTGCATCTTCTTAATGCATAGAGAGAAAAAAACCCTAAAATCATGAATTCTCAGTCTGCTAAGTGGTACAAGGGAACTCTTTTATTTCTCCAGGATTATGGCTTTTGCAAGTGCTCTCTTCACACAAGTTTGTAGCACTCCATCATTGGTTATTGCTGCTGTGCTACCTGCAGAGCTGCTTAAATTAAGAAATACCTCAGGTAGGAACAGAGGGAATGGAAATTGGAAGGGTATTGCAGCCTAAAAGGTGTTGGGGTTCAGGAGGGATCTCACAATCTTTTTCCCTCTCAGTCTGAAGCTGATGAATTTACCTTGATGCTGTTTGAGTTATGCTGGTGGTTTCAAGTTATCATCTGGAGTTCCAGTTATTTTGGCAGATGCATAAACTTGGGGTTGTGTAGCCATGTGGATTTCTTATGAGTTTTAGTGATTATTTGGGTAAAGAATCTGCACAGAACGAGTCAGCAGGAATATAATTTTTTAATGTAGAAGAAAGAGGACTTCAAAGGTCCAAATCAAGTATAAAGTGCTACCACTCGTGTTTACAGTGAGAAGGAGACTGTGCTTTTGTAGCTTTGAAAATCTTCCTCCCCACACCTAATGCCACCATCATTGCCATCAGCTGATCCTCATTTTGGTTGGAAATAATTAGAGTTTGGAATATGTGTGGGAACAAGATGAGCCTCTCAGGTCTGTCTGAAGTCATTCATGTCTCAGCTGAGGGCAACCCATGGAACACTTAAAACATGGTTTCATTGCCATTTCCTGCCCTGGATTTTCTCATAAGTAAAAAAAGGAGAACAAAACAAAACCAACAAGAAAATGCCAGACCAAACAAACCAAAACAAAAGCAAAACAAAACAAAATTCTCACTGGTGTCTGGAAATTAAACCAAACACATTTAACATTTTGGGAGAAGACCTAGAAATGCCTTAATTTTAGGACACCATATCTTTTTCCAGTGTTAGAGCGTGGATCAGATGTCAGACGTGCCCGGTCTCCAGGTCAGGTGCTGTGACTGTGGAAATAAACAGCCAAACTCGAGTTAATTCACTGGGCAAGAGAAGACAGAGTTATGAAAATAGTAGGGAAATGTCTAAGGCAGGATTCTGCAGAGAAAAGGTGTAATCTTTTTTTAATTATGTTGTGAAGATAGTCTGTAGGACATCTGGGGTGGTCTGGGAGGTGTAAAGAAGAATTCTGTAGGAAATATTTCTTTAAATTATTCCCGATAACTTCGGAGCTGACGCATCAAACTGCAGAATTGCACAGGGGCACAGGAGAAAATACATCTGTGTGCACCTACTGCAGTGAGTGCAGAAATAAGGGATAGAGGTTATGGCTAAAAACTGTTGTGGTGCAGGGAATTTAAAACTGAGGATCACCCACAGGTCAGTTTGTAGGACTGATCCCCAGAAAATTTCCACTGGAGTTGTACCATGTTTTTGAACTTCAATCTATAGCTGGGAATCGTGTTTGTATCTGGTTTTAAAGGGCTGAAATTGTGGGTTTAGCACCTGCAGGAATCTCTGCCTCCAACACATCATGGTGGTGAAACCTAACAAGAAGTATTTTTTTCATAATTTAAATCCTTTATTTACTCAAGGTCATCAGAGAAGTTGTTTTTTCCCATCCTACTGATCCCATTTTAATAGTCTTTTATTTTTATCAATTTTTATTCCAACACTTAAGAAAATCCTAGGCATTTGTAAGGTCAGATAGATCTAAAAAAAACAAGCCAAAACAAAGTTTAAATTTAAAAAAAAAGCTGTTAGAAGACTACAAAAAATATTAACACTTTAAGTCAACCTGAATATTTCAGTTTCAGTTTCTTTAATTTCTTCTATATCTTAACTTTGAAATTTTAAATTGAAATAAAGTTGTTTAAATTTCCAATTCCCTCAATTTTCTTTTGAAAATATTTAAGCATAGATTTTATCCTCCTGCTTCTTTTATTTATTTTTATTTTAGACTTTATTTTTAACAAAACCCAGTGAGGTTTTTTTTTTTTTTTTTGCTGTTGTTAACAGATCTTGATTTTTTTTTTCTTTTTAATCCACAAATTGAGTAGAAAAATCTACTTCAAGCCCAGTGATAACTTCTAGGTTTACCTTCTTGTTTATGTCTGTGCTTCAATTCAAGGACACAAACGTTTTCTCTTGAAACATACTTCTCCAGCCACGTGACACAAGGGAAGGGATAAGAAAAAATAAAACTCTGTTACCTGCAGAATTTAATAAAAAACAATTTTGTGTTTAATGCCTAAAAATTCCGGTAGATTTATGTGAGACCTTCAGAGAGGAACTGAAGAGAAAAAGAATTGCCACCTAAAAAACCCAGATCCATGGCTATGCAGACAATACATGGTTGAAATTCACCAGCCAAACTACTCAGTGGTGGAGTCTCCATCCCTGCAAGTGCTCAAAAACATGGATGTGGCACTCGAGGACATTGAAGTTCAAAGAAGTTTTTTTCCATTCAAGAGAGAGGGGAAAATGTGGGAAATGGATTTGTAGGGAATTCTCAAAGCCTGATAGAAGGCTCACATTGTATGCATCTGTATGCAAACTCTGAGATAAAAAATGCTGACTTAGAAATGCCATGGAATAGGACAGACATTGTTGAGAGAGAAATGGAACTGGAAACAAGTTTCAAATTATAGCCTTGCAAATAGACAGGATACTTTGGAGAAATAGAACTATGAAAGATGTGTTGTAGTAGGACCCACAAGGGGTAATTTTAGATGATTGGCTTTAAGGCATTTACAGCATTGTGTGGCAAAAGCTGATAAGCCAAAAAATGCTTATAATGTATTGTAATTAGGAAATAGCTTGGCTTCTGATTGTGATGGTGTGGGTTATAACATCTGTATTGTCTCACCCTTCACATGAGACTGGAAATGGAATAAAAGTTTTTAAAACGCCTCTCAGTTGCCCCCATCTCTGGGTCAGAAAAAGGGATAATCCGACAGGTTGACAGTTGGATCTGATCATCTTAAAGGTCTTTTCCAGCTTTAATGATTCTGTGATTTTGTGATTCTCTGATTCTATTCCATGAACTTGATTGATCCTGCAGTGGTTTTGTTCCTTGTTCTGTCTGCAGACAACAGGATGAAAATTTGACACTTTAGCTCTCATTGTGTATCTCCTTGTTTAAAAGTGCACTCACTTAGCAGAATGGATTATTCAGCTCTTCCCTCTCCTCCAGTCTCTCAAAAAGGACAAAGCACAAGGGGATCTAAGCTGGGACATCAGGAGAGCTATAATGAGGCGCAGAGCTGTGAGCTTGATTAAGATTATAAGTTGCCATACTAAATGAATTTAAGCATTACATTATAAAAGACTTTAGAAACTCCCCCAAGATGAATCAGAAGGGGATATAGAACAAGAAGAATAAAAAGTTAGTTTTGTCTTTATTAACTTGGGTTTACATTTGTGCTCACAAACACCTCGTGCCATGGTGTGGAGGTGCAGGATTGATTTTTCTGGGCACCTGTGGTAGGATCCTTCACCCAACACATGGGAGGACTCCACAGCCTGCAAAAACCATCCCTGAGCACAGTGGGAGCACCTGAAGTCACCCCAGTGTCCTTTGCATGGACACAGAGCAGGCTGGAGTGATGGGTTATGAGAAATGCTATATGAAAAGGAGGGGAAAATGGAAAACAGGGAGGAAGGGCATCTTTCATGGCTGAGAGAAAAGTTTTGTTCCAGATCCCTGTTCAGTGTATGAGTGGTGTGTCTTATTCCACATCCTCGGTCATATCCTCCCAAACATCCTGAGTTTGAACTGTATGTAGTTTGGGTAAAAATGCCTATATATATATGCATATGTAAGTGCACATATTTCATCTGTGAGGAAGAAAGTGTTATCAAAGCTCAAGAAATTCGTGAGTGATTAAGTTCTCATCTCAGGTTGTACAAGACTCTGTGCTGTGTCTCAAAGTCACTAAAACCTTTGAGAGGCACAAAGAATTTATTCCCTGGCAGCTCTCCAGACAATACCAGCAGCACAGCCACAATCATTGGTACCTTTAACCATCAAGACCTCCCAGGAATGGGGATGAAGCCACTGATTTGCTTTGGAGAGGCTGCAAAGTGACTGCCACCAAATTGAACCTTCCAGCATTGAGAAGCTGAGACCACTTTTATCTCAATCTCTGCAGCCAGGTTCCTGTTGAGCATCTTTAGAAAAAAGTGCTGCTAAGTTTCTCCTAACCTGCTTCCCTGGCAGGAGACAGATAAAAGAACCATCTCTTTACATGGAGACATCTTTGAATTCTGTTGTTATCTGGTGGGACCTCCCATCGGTGGCAGGACCTTGACTGCTGTTCTCCCAAACTCTGCTGTAATGGATTCACTTTTACAGGGATTTTCTCACAGTTCATCCTGGCTTGAGTTGTTCTTTTTGTGAGAGTTGTAATGGATGAGAGAATCAGAGAGCAGAGCCTGTGTGGTCCTGTCCCTGCTGGCTTGATACTCAGCAGTGCTCCCTTGAAGACACTGGTAGGTCCAATTCCAACCAGCAGAATGGTTTGGGGTTGAAGGCATCCCAAAGATCATCCAGTTCCAACCCCTGCCATGGGCAGGGACGTCTTCCACCAGACCAGGTTGCCCAGAGCCCCATCCAGCCTGGCCTCAAACACTTTCTATTTCTTGAGCTCTGTCAGGTTGTTGCTGTGACCACTGCCCTGGGGAGCCTGTTGCAGTGCCCGAAAATTCTCTGGGCGATATTTTCTTAATATCCAATCCAAATCTCCCCTGACACAGCTTCAGGACATTCCCTCAGGTCCTGTCACTGATCCCCAGAGAGAAGATATCAGTGAGAAAGCTTCAGACCAGAGCAGCATCAGTCTTAAACAACTTAAAGACATCTTAAATAACAGCTAGACCAGGATAATCTATGAAAAGAACAATGAAGCTGCTTTTGCTGTGGTTCTCAATCAATGACTCTGTGAGCAGCTACTGCACAATGTTTCTGCTGTCTCTGCTCAGGCAGGAGAGTTCAGAGCACTGACAGGGAAGCACCAGGCCAATAAGGAGTCCTGCATTAAGCAGTTAAATTCAGTGAAATGTGATCTGTGATACTGAAATCACTTGGAGCCTCCTGCTGACATCAAAAGAAAGTTGCCATGAATGTGAAAGGCACCTCAACCTCTCCACACAAAGAGAGGGAATGGTTTATTTTTAATGCAGCCTTGACAAAATGAATATATTGGAATCTCTAACCTCCACTGGCAACTGGCTCCTCCAACAGGGAGTGTAAGAGCCCCCTAAAGGCACATCCCATCGAGTTATATCTGACACCCAGGGAGAGGCAATGAGCCTTCAGCAGTCAGGCTGCAAAGCAAGATGAGCCTCATAAAAGGGGAACAGCCAGCTGTGTAGTTAAGGCTAATCCTAATTGGAATCTAACAGGAGAGGAATTCTTTTGCATTAGGATTTAAATCAGCTGTCCCCAAAAAATATGTGGCATGGAGAGGCAAAGCACCTAAAAAAAAGGCAAAGAGAACTGTCATAGCTGAATGAAGAATTCTGCATTCAGTGCTTGACATTCAGTGTTTTCTGGTGGTACTTTAAAATTAAATAATTGACACATAGGGATTATCACTTTTCCACATATATTCAATCGAAATTTAAACTGTTAAGAAAAAAATAATCACATGATTCAGCAACAAAGCAGGAGTGTGCTTTATGTGAAATGAGTATAAACTATTTATGCAAGGATATAGAACTGTAAAAGGAGCATAATATTTAAAAATGAAACAATTTTATTGTTAACAAAGATAAAAATTAATATTGCTTATATAACTTATTTCAGCTCTCTTTTGTATATATTCTGGTATGATATAAACTTCACTCATCTAAGGAACATGACATTAGACAGAGAACAGTGAGTGGCCAGTGAACAATCATTTCTCCCTCTCATCTTTACCATGTGGTCACATGTCTAATTTACTGCACACCACTCAAACCAAAAACGTAGAGTTAATGTCTTCTTTGGGAGCATCCGTACCTCACTCAACCCTTACGTATCAGGACTTACCTCCCAAACACCCCTTTTATGTAGGATCACCTTTTTTTGATCAAATTTTATGAAGGAAGACCTGAAGTGCAGAGATGTTTTCGTCAAAAGTGATGGGTGGCATCTGGATGCTGAATTATTCATGCTTAGGGCCAGTTTCATCCAGAGAGCTGAGCCAGATGACAGCCTGTAGGTTCACAACAGATCTTAGCAGCAGATGTGCATTCCCAGAAGCTTTGCAGATACCCAGGTCTTTGGATGGTTGTTTCCCTGGGAGTGAAAGTCAAGAGAAGCATGGAAGAGGCATTGTCTTTGCCTGCACTTCCTGAGAGCTTGTGGGATGAAGAGAGGAGAAACTGGGTGGATCATGCAGGTGACGTTTCTAAAGAATTTTTAAATTTCTGAAGAATTTAGGAGTGGACATCCTTATGTTTATAGTAAACATAGGCACATCCAGCCCTGCATCTATTTTTTAGATGAATGACAAAAGCAATATTCTGGGTGCCACTGCCAATATCAGTCCCCTGTTTGAAAAATGGCTACTTTAGAATTTCTCAGCAGGGCATCTGAAGAATATTTTAGGACTGTGGATAAAAAAAGAGCAAAGTTTAATCAGTTTACCGAGTTTGCATTGCTGTATGAAGTGATCTGTGGTAATCAGCAAGCAAAGAATGACCCTCATTGGAAGGGAGGCAGAGATGCACAGGATGTTTCAAGCATTTCTGGCAGCAAATCTTTCTGGGTAAGCTCATTTAAATGGTTATGTGCCCCCTTATGGCCTCATCAATGAGGCTATTAAAGCTAAGGTTATTTCCAGCAATGGATACACTTGCACATTACAAACTTGGGAGAAGAAGAGAATAAAAAAAAATAAAAAAAAACAGTCAGCAAAACAGAGAGAAAAAGAAGTAAAAAAAAAAAAAAAAAAAAAAGCCAGGATTTTGACAAGGCCAATTCATTCCTACTGCTGTTCACAGATAGCCAGTGATTGAACATCCACGATAAACCGTGTGACAATGGAGATAAATCCTTGGGGAGCGGAAATTAAAGCTTGAAATAAACGTAGGCAACTCCAGCATAAAAAGGTGGGAACGCTGTGCTGTCTAATTATAGGATAAATACATGCAAAACAAATGGTACTAAAGCACATGGGTCACTGTCTTCAACAGCTGTTGCAGTAGAATTTTGAGTTTTATATTATCCGCTTCCGTGATGAAAAGCAAATTCTGTCATCTGCTCGTCATACAGCTCTTGGTGAGCCATTTGAGCTCCTTGTGGCTCAAAATGCCTGTGAGGAGTCCTAAACTCTGTTTTACGTTCGCCATCTGATACCCAAAACACAGCAAAATTCCCCTGGGATGAAAGCCAAGTATGTCATTCCCTAACTCGAGCAAACTCTTATTAACAATTCACTGTACCTGGAATGAGACATTCAGGAGCATGACAGAGTCCTTCTGGCCTCTGTTGAAACAGAGGTTATTGTTTCTAGGTTTAAGAATTTTGCTTTTCAAACTCCTGTGACCGTTATAATAGTTGAGTTTGTAGCTTTTTTTTTTTTTTTTTTTTTTTTTTAGCTTGTGCTGTGACTCCCATTCTGGGTTGAGAACAATTTTATGTAATTTGTGACTCGCTCAGGCCTGCATCAAATCTTCTGAGAGGTGTAAGGTACAAGGGTGAATGCAGAAAAAAATCCTTTAAAACAAGGATATATGCAAACTTCACAAGGCTTGAAATGGAAAATGTTCTGTAAGGCCGTGGTGCTGCCACAGTGCAGTTGGGATGCTGTGGAGAGAGGCTCCTGTCTGGCTGAGGTGCTCTGGTGAAGTAATTTGTCTGGTTTTGTTATAAATGTATCTCACTTCAGGACTTTCACCTCTCCCCTCTTCCTAGAACGTTATTGATTCACTTCTATTCTTACTCTTCAGCCCATAACCTCCTTGGCTTGAGCCAGGCTGGAATCACAGGGGAGGAGCGTCCCTGAGCTCTGGTGCAGATATTCAGAATAAAATGCAGATTGCTTTAAATACAAGAGGAAAATATTTCCTCTCTCACCTTGATCAAATTGTACTTTCATACTAATTGCTAATTCCCAAAGTTGGGGTTTAAAACTATTAACAGTGAAAGTGTCATATGCTCTCAATTTTTTTAATATTTTGGGATGAAGTTTGATAGCATTATTATCCACATCTCTAGGAACTGCTCCACTAAACCCTGAAGTGCATCACAGGGCAGTGAGTTTCACAGTCCAGATGTGAGTTTATGTGTGGGATTTTTCAGTCATTTGGAATACAGCTTTTCAATTTATTCCTACTCCGTAATTCCATACAATTCTGGATCAATTCAGAGTTACAAATTGACTTTGGTAAAATGTGATTATTTTACATGCTTTTAACTACATTACCATGTCATTTCATTTGCATAATGAACCTCCCAGTCTTTTCTGCTTGTTTGGGAGAATATTTTCCACTCACAAGTCATTCCATCCTCACCACCTCTTCACCTCATTCTGGTTTAGGCTCTGAATGTTTGACCTGCCACCTCTAATTTTATATTTGCCATTGTTGCAAATTCTCACCACTTCCACAACCACTAAGGAAAATTAAATACATTAAATTTTAATGTTTCTTCCCTCTAGTCAGTCCCTCAGTTTTGTTTCAATACTTGTCCTTGCTTTGACCTGTGTGCATCTACTTTTTTGTAAAGAAGAAAAGTGATCTGAACTTTAAAATAAATCCCTTGGACTGGATGGTCATTGTAGGCTTGTTCCTACTGAACTATTCCATTCCATTCCATTCCATTCCATTCCATTCTATTCTATTCTATTCTATTCTATTCTATTCTATTCTATTCTATTCTATTCTATTCTATTCCATTCCATTCCATTCCATTCCATTCCATTCCATTCCATTCCATTCCATTCCATTTTTTTTTTTTTAAAGAATGTCATTATCTTTCCAAGTGAAATTTCTCTCTCTGCCTTGGCCTGGCCTCACAAATAAAGGTTGGTCTGAGGTTTTCACTGACCTGTAAAGCAGTCATGGAATGGCTGATTTGCTTTCTCAATTCTTAACAGATGAAAGGAATTTCTCCTACTTACACTCACCTGTGTGACTCACCTGTCCTGGCTTCAAGAACCAATGGCACAATTCCTTCCTTTCTTTTTAACCTTTTGTAATCCTCCAACGCCTCAAGTGGTGAGCACCACAACTTCAGCTGGTTTGTAGTGCTCTGGGGTAATTTGTGGCCATTTGTCATTTCTGGACAGGTTTTCAGCTTGAGCAAAGTATTCAAAAGCAATCCTGCAGCTCTCATATCTTTGGGAAGTCTGCTCAGGTCTCCACTTGGTGCTTTAGGTGCCAAAGTACCTTGGAAAACTTTACATTTAGCAGGAATTTTGTTGAAAACTGATGTGTTGGCTGGTACATAACCCCATGGCTGAGTGCTCACAGCATATCAAGACAACTTCAAAAGCCCCAGTACTGAAGAAAAAAAAAAGAAAAAAAAAAGAAAAAACAAGTGAAAGCAATTAGATGAAAGGAATTTCATAACTTTTCTATGACAACAACCTTTGGTATTCTTAGTACATTTTTATTTTGAGCTGTGAGTCACACAAATGCAGTGAGAAACAACAAAGAGGACGTCAAGTTCCATTACTGTAGCACGATGGTGGATGACAAGGGCATCTGGTTGATAGAACAGAACAGAAAATTGCACTTTGTCTGGCAATTAGGGGAACAAAACGGAAAAAATTGTCACTGTCTTATTTCTGTTTAACTTCAAAAAGTACATATGATTTCTGCCTGGGGAAGTTCTGTAGGTGGCTGCCTGCCTTGTAGTCCTGCTGAAGCATCAATTTGTGTTCAAAGTGGAGAAGTAAACTGGGTGATGAAATATTCATCTGACTAAATTTCTGTCCTTTTTTTGTTGTTGTTGTTGTTTTGCTGTTCTTAAAAAAAAAATGGAAAAAAGAAAAAGTCCCATTGCTGACTGGCTTCAGCTTGGTGTAACCGTTGTTGATACAACCATTCATTACAGGATATTGTTTTTTAATGAACTTTGCAGCTGGTTGGTGTTTGGTGCCAGAAGGACAGAATGATGCTGCAGACACAGGAAACCAAACTCCTTTTTTTTTTTCAGAGCTGAAATCAAAAGCTGAACTTGTGTGCATCTTCTAAAAGATCTAAAACAACCCAGAGAACCCTGTCCTGTGCTCCACTAAGGCTGATCACAGCACCTGCAGCTACCAGAATAGGGATAAAAAAGTAATTTTGTGACACATTTTTCCCATCTTTACAAGATTACTGGCTCAATAGTCAAAAGGGAATTTGAGTGAGCTATCCCAAAAATTCTCATTTCAACTGTAAATAATGGGTTTTGTTCTCTCCTTTTTCTTGATTTTTTTTTTAAATTTTTATTGTGATTTTGGAAAAATGTGACTTTCTTCTCTGAACACAAACCATATCCAGATCTGACTCCTGAATTAAATTCAGACCAACCGAATTTAATATTAAAATACAAGGATTTTTTTTTTTTATTCCCACAAATGGAGTTGAATTCAAAAGTCTTTCTCACTCTCCCAAGGCAGAGGTCACAGAGAGCACACAGTCTGCTGTGATGAAGCTACACAGAGCAGTAGCAGCAGCAGAACTGGGTGAATTGGGACCCAAATTACATAGATTATACATTTCCTGTACTTTCTCAGGTTTCTAATTCCATTATTAAAATGTTCAGCATTATTACTTAATTGTTCCTAATGACTTCATATATAACAAGCCACTGTTAAAACAGAAAATTAGAAGGTCTGTTCTCTCTGCCTTCCAAATGTTTAATGAAAAGAAGAGGAAAGCACCCCACAATTTGCATTTATTTATAGCTTTTAAGGAAACCCAGCGACTCACACCACATCTTCATCCAGGAAGATCTGAAGATGTCACTCAGCAGAGTGGTGGTCCTGGCACCGACTCTGTCAGAGTTCAAGGAAGGTGTGGACAAAGCTTTCAGTCAGAGGGTTTAGTTTTAGTATAGGTCCCTTCCAGCTTGATATATTCCATGATCCTAAATCCATTTTGGGGTCAGGACCTCTTGGCAGAACATCATTAAAGTTTTTGATCATTCTAAGTGCTCCCCATTGTATAACACTTAAGTGAGACCTGGACTTTCCGGTTTGTCCCTTCAGGTTCTCTGAGGTCCTTCTGCATTTTATTGCCCATCCCTTCCCAATTCCTAAAACAGGTGTAGCAAGATAAGGAGTCCTATTCCTCAGAGAAAAGAGCCCAGCTTCCCAGTGAGTTTTCATTTATGTTCAGACATGGCTGGTATAATTTGTAGAACGTGTGGTTTCAAACTGAGACACAGTAGG
The DNA here is from genome assembly GCA_910950805.1 of Acrocephalus scirpaceus scirpaceus. NCBI lineage: Eukaryota > Metazoa > Chordata > Aves > Passeriformes > Sylviidae > Acrocephalus > Acrocephalus scirpaceus. Next base: position 2,844,841 of record OU383773.1, read on the forward strand.
TTTGGATTAGATAGTGGAAAAAATTCTTTACTGTGAGGGTGGTTGGGCCTGGCACAGGGTGCCCATAGAAGCTGTGGCTTCCCCAGCCCTGGAAATGTCCAAAGCCAGGTTGGATGGGGCTTGGAGCAACCTGAGATAGTGGAAGGTGTCCCTGCCCATGGCAGGGGGTTGGAATGAGATGATCTTTAAGCTCCCTTTCAACCCAAACCATTCTGATCCTATTATTCTGTGAACACAGTTCATACTTAGAGTCCATGGGCTGAAGAATGCTGGGGTTCAAGGCTTCCTGGCACAGGGTGAGCAGGGCTAGAAAGCAAGAGAAAGTAGCAGGAACAGGACTCTCACCTTCAAATGCACTGCCAGCTCCTCAAAGGCACTTCTGGCATGTGACGCCAGGGACCGTGACAGACGTTTCCCCTTCAAGTCTTCTCTTCTGAGGTCTTGTCCTCAACTATGGCATCAAGGCAATGCAGTAGAAGACTTTTAAATGCAAATAGGAGAAGGGAAATGGCATATAGCAGAAGGAGATGGATGTGCTGGTGGATGGAATATTAAGCTTTTTTTTTCCTAGATTTTTTTATGGTTATGTTAAAATGTGATGTTCTGCTGATGTTGAAGGTAGCCCATGTGGTTCTGAATTTTTCAAGAGATTATTTTCTTCAGCAAATTGTTTTTTTTCCCCTCTTCCTTTACCATAAGAAGTGTGATTTTGTAGAGTTTAGAAATCCCTCTATTCACTTTAGAAACAGATTCTACGAAGTGTAGTTTTTCCACTGGCAGTCTTTTAAAACAAAAAAAGCAAACAAACAAACAAGAATCAAAAGAGAAAAGCATTAAGCAAAAGGATTGGCATTAATAGGAATTTCTGTCCTCCTGATTGCAACGTTTAGAAAATGAGAATCCACAAAGTTACACAAACATGTTTTGCATTTCCAGAGCTAATTAGTGCATACTGGAGGGGAGAAAATTACGCCAACTTCTAAATAGAAATGGTAATTGTCAGCCTTTGTTTTTCAAGGCAGTGAGTGCACCTTGGCATTTCTGCATTCTCAATCCCTGGGTAGGGAAAGAGAAGGAAATCTATTTTCCCATTCCTCTTCCAGTCTTTTATTAAGACATGCTCCATAATGACTATCCCCCCAAAAAATAAAAAATTAGCCTGAGCTAAAAATTATTTTTATGTGTGTTTTGATTTCAAACTCTGGGAGTAATGAGTCAGAATTCCTTGAGTTTCCAAAACAATTACTCCTGTTTTATATTAAAGGATTATAGGAAAGCCTTTGTAGGATATTCTGGACTACACTTGAAGTATTTTGGAGGTGATATTTTGAATTTGATCTTCTTTCTACTGTATTTGGGATTTCTATGTATCTTTTTTTAATTACCCAGAAGAAACCTCAAGCCTGGAGCATATAATTTTGTCAATGAGGTTTGCAGAGATTCCCATGAGACATATTTTCTCACATTTTCAGTTATCCCAATATAATAGTCCATGTAAAAAATGTTTCTTCCAACCATGAATTTCTGTGAAATTTTAACAAATAAGAGTACTTAGATTTATGTAAAAAATAGGACACCTCCTTTGCCATGTCCTTTGAATAATGCTCCCTGTGTTAGATGGCTTTCAGGACACTGAACTTCATTTCCAATAAATATTCTGAACACCTGTATTAAATCATAGAATCACAAAATAATTACCGTTGGAAACACCCTCAAAGATCATCAGATCCAACCTCTGACTGAATCCCATCGTGCCTAGTAAATCATATCAGAAAGTGCCACATCTTTTAAACACTCCAGGGATGGTGAGTCCACCCCTTCCCTGGGCAGCCTATTCCAATATTTAACCAGATTTAAAAGATTTAATTTAATCTTTCATTGACGAAATATTTACAAATATCCAACCTGAATCTCCCCTGGCACTACTTGAGGCCTTTTGCCCTTTTCCTATCAATTATTAAAGTTTATCTCCCTGAAAGCTTTTTGCTTCCAAATAACGTATGGCACTAATTATACTTAAAAAGGTGTTTTGTTTGTTTGTTTTATTTTGGTCTATATAAAAATCATCATTTTTAGTAAGAAAATGCAAAATGTATCTGCATGAATTGCAATTGCTTTTTTGTGGTCATACAGATTTTTCCTCCTAAAAAGAACAGCCTCAATGCATTTGTATTCTTGGATTTCTGTGATATTTCTCCCCAGCCTCATAGAAATATAACACCACTGCAAAACATAGCTCTGAGAGTACCTCAGAGATCCAAATATTTGCTAAAATATAACTGAAATGATGAAATATCAGAAATTTGTGAATTCTTTCTTAATGCTTTCCTTTGGGTACCAACTAATTTTGGATAGAGGAAGACAAATACAACCATAATAATAAACAAAATCCCTACATAAGCAGAAACAGTGAGTTTCATAACAAACAATCAGATGGCTCCCAAGTCATTAAGAAGGTTATTACATTTGAAGGTAAAGGAAATCTCTGTTTCTGTTTTCCCAAAGCATTTCTCTCATGCAAGAGCAAATATTTTCTGTCAGCATTTTGAACCTTATTCATGATACACTATTCGTGTTTATCATTGTTATCCTTGCATCATTTTTAACTCACAGAAGAAATGAGAAATGAGGCTCATGAAAAGTTTCCTCTGAATAAAATGTTGACAGTTTTAAATGATTGAAAGACGTGGATTTAGAGAAAGTACTGTATCCACATCTAGGTTTGAAAGGCCAAATTAATCTTACTTGTAATTAAATCAAGCTTAGACTCTGTATCAAACTTTACAGTGCATTTCTCTTGGATGGATGGATGGATGGATGGATGGATGGATGGATGGATGGATGGATGGATGCGACCCAAGCTTTTTTATTTGTAATGTCTCTGTGCTGACTTTTAAACACTGCTATAAAACAACAGAAGTAATTCCAAACACTGTACAAAGCAAATATTAGATTCCCTAGGCCTAATTCTCATTAACTTTAACACCAATTTACCCCACTCTTGCAGTGCATTGGGGCCATAAACTGAATTACATTAAGCATAAAATGTTCCTAATGTGAGAACCAGACCCAGTGTGTTTGCAGCAGTTTTACAACCAACTTCCCAAAGATGGTGCAATGCTTTCCATTTTTCTAACAGAGGGTTCATCATGGCTGTTTGCTCACTTTCAAGTTGGAAGGGCTTCTTCCTTTCAGTTTGCACAGTTTTAGAGTAGCTAGAAAAGATCCATTAAAAGAATCCCCTTGAAAAATACCCCTCAAAAAAAAAAAAAGCAGAAAAAAGCAGTTACATTGCTGAAACTTTTTTATTGACTGCATGAACCCCACACTGGACTTAAAATATCCTACCCCTGTGTACACCTGATCTATGACAACTACTTCTCAATTATTGGGCAAAACCCGACCAGAACAGGCTTGGCCACATAGGAAAAAATTTTTAAAAACCCCAAAAAACCAAACATATAAACCAGGTAGTTCCAGTCAAAAGTTTCCAGTGTGTTAAATAAAAGAAAAATTTAATATAAGAATTGATAATGTTGTAAGAATAAAATTTGATGTCATGGCTGGCATGACCTGCTAGGCCTGTCAAAAAACTTCCAATGTGACAGCCATGAGTAGATCTAATTTTCTCGCAGAGGCATTTAAATCTGACATAGATGTACAGATAGTTTGGGAAATACAATTTGAAATACACATAAACATTTTAACACTTTTCTGTTTATTTTTTTTTGTAGTTAAAATTCAGTAGAATCCCATATGAAATCTGTGCTTTGTTGGAAACATCCAGTTCTGCCTTTTTAAAATACTGAACTATTGCAGAGAGCGATGAATAATAATGAAAATAAAAACTCCACATTAATTGTAATTTTCTTCATAAGGAATTCAGATGGAGGATTAAAATAACAAGAGATTTTCTCAATAAAGGAATTAATGCTCTGAGAACACATTCACAGAACATTTTTTTTTAATGGTGCACTGATGGACACTGGAAGATAGAAAAAAAAAAGAAAAATCACTGATTAAATAAATATTTAATACGTTTCATGGACTCACAGTTTTTATAGAACAAGGTAACACACAGAGTGCTTTATCAAGGGCACACATTAAATACTTTGCATGTTGTGTACCCTTGAAGAAGGATATCTGAGCTGCTGCAGGTGCTTAGCCCTGGGTGATGCAGTCCCAGAATTGGTGCAGGAATATCAGCAGACAGAATTATCTGCAGTGCCACGTTGAATGATGCAGCCACTCTGCATCAGAGCTCCCTAGAATGGGATCCCTATCAGTCCTCAGAGGGTAAAAACTTGCCACAGGCCTTTTGGGACAAATTAAACTTACCCTGTGAAGTGGGAAACAAATGCATAATGATGAAAGGAATGGTATTTATGGCAGTTCAGTCAGAGAAAGATAGGAAGGTAAGCCTGGCATCACACAACATCCTGGGTGAGGCAACAAAGCTATGAAATGGCAGCCATCCAAACAGATTTGGGAAACATTAAACCATGTAGCAGCCACAAGGTAAATGGAATAATAATCCTTTTAGCCCTATGGTCTCTTTGGCTAAAGTATCATTTGTTGAATGCAATTGCTGCAATTAAAACCACACCTTTACCAGATCACACAGAACCACAGGATGGGTCAGGCGGGAAGGGATCACAGTGGGGTCACCTGGTGCCACCTCCCTGCTCCAGCAGGGCCATCCCAGAGCACAGGCACAGGATTGTGTCCAGAATACAGTTCTGGAATATCTCCAGGGAGGGGGACTCCACACCCTATCTGGGAAATCTGTTCAGTGCTCAGTCACTGCACAGGGAAGAAATTCTTCCCCATGTCCAGGTGGAACTTCCTGGGCATCAGTTCCTGCCCGTTCCTCTTGTCCCATTTCTGGGCACACCAAGTAGAGCCTGGGCCCTGCTCTGAGCCCTCCCTGCAGACACTGACAGGGATGGCGACCCCTCTCAGTTGTCTCTTCTCAAGGCTGAACAGCCCCAGCTCCCTCAGCCTTTCCTTGGGAGAGAGATGCTCCAGTCCCTTCATCATCTTCATAACCCTTCCCTGGACCTGCTCCAGGAGCTCCATGTCTCCCTTGTCCTGAGGAGCCCAGAGCTGGACACAGCACTCCAGCTGTGCCTCCCCAGGGCTGAGCAGAGGGGCAGGATCACCTGCCTCAATCTGCTGGCCGTGCTCTTCCTGATGTATCCCAGGATCCCATTGGTCTTTTTGGCCACAAGATCAGGACCTATCTGAAAACTAAATACTTTAATAAATCAGTTATTTTCAAAGAGGCCTCCCATTTCTGACTCTTTTCTTGGATTCTTCTTACCCTGTTTCCTCAGCAACATGCTCAGCACTGACTTTCCCCTCTGAGGCTTTCTAGTCATTTTCAGATACAGCCCAAACTTTTTGAGACTGTAACATACAGGGACACAGGTACAGCAGAAGAAACACTGTAAAAGCTTCAATCTTACTCCTAAACTCATGAAAGTATTTGTTGTGCCAGCAGACTCTGAAATCAGCAGTGTTATTTCTGCTGCAAGGACAATGCCTCACACGGTAAATCTGCTGTGGTTTGTGGTTGGCGAGTCCGAGTCCAAGGGGTTGGAAACAACAGAAGCTCCTTCTAGGAAAGAAACGAGACCTCAAGCTGTTTTAAGCAAAAGTGAAAGAGTTCAATAAGAATTCATCCTTTGAACTTTGTCTTTATTCTGTTTCCTTACATTTTCTTTCATTCTGCCCTCTGCTCCAACCCCAGTAGCTTGCACCCATCTGTTAAAATATAAAAAGGGCTCCCTTTGCTAGTGCCTATTAAAGTGCCATATGGCTGAGGTATAGCCTGAGGTGCTGAGCATCACAGAGTGCAGCTCTGCAGAATAAAGATTCCTGCACTTGAGGTTTAATTAGGTAAGTGCTTTTCAAGTAGCATCGCGGTTTCCCCTTAAAATATTTACTATTCCTCACCAAAGAACAAAGATGAAGCTGGTCTAAAATCACAGCCTGACACGTTTCAGTGAGTGTTCCTGTCCTTGTCATAAAGATTCACTTCTTCATTCTCAGAGTTTGGGATAAGAGGCAAAGTGGCCTCCCAGATGTGTGTGATCCCTCCTGCTGTGGAGGAATCTTTCCAAGTTCATCACTGCCGCTGCAGACAAGGGTGTGCTCTGGGCTCCACCTGCTGCAGAGGAGGAGGGAGTTCTTCATTTCCAGATGCAGCTGCAATATGGCTTCATTGAGGGGGAAATGTAGGGAGGAGTCGTGTGCTTTGAGGTGTCACTTCGAGTGATGGGCTGGGTTGTGGTGCTGCAGGAATCTGCCACCTCCAAAGGAGGAATTCCATACTAGGAATTCAGTGCAGGGAAGGCAGAACATATCTAAAGAAACACTTGGTAAGGTGTACTTGGAGTTTATGCTGATTCTTCCAGGTGCTGCCAGCTGCAAATGAAGACCAATAAATATTTGCCTTTGATTTTTTTAGTTTGATTGTTTGCTTGGTTTTTCAGTGTTGCTGTCATTCCTGATAAGAGGAAAGTTCAGTACCCGAGGGGAAAGGATCTCCACTTGCTTGGTGCATGTGAGGACGTGTAGGTTTCTGTTCATTCCTGTTAAATATGATGTGCAGTAAAAGCCCTCTGGAAAAGTCCATGGGCAGTCCCAAAATTCAGTGCTAAATGCCATTGTCTTGGAGATCTTGGTTGTGCTGGACAGAGAAGGCTGTGTATCAACTACCAAAATTATTCTGCTTTTCAAACAACTACAGAGACATAAAGAAAACTCAAAAATCTCTATCCATTCCATGGGTTCACAGTAACTCCCTGGAATTTCCTGTCTTGTATTTTGTCTACACTAGTTTTTCACTTTTATGTTAAGCATGTCAAACACCTCAGTCGCTGTAGTATCCAAGATCTGTTAAAAAAACCTAAACAGATATCCCTTTTTTTTTCCTTCCTTTGCCTCTTGTTTAATAGACTTGAGCTGTAAAAAGGCTCTTTTGATAACCAAAAGCTTTCTCTGTGTCTTCTGGAGCCCTTAAATACTTCATCTCCCCTCTTTTCTCTCTTAATCCCTTATAACACTACATGCTAAGGAGAAAGTAAAATCTTAATAAATTCTGCTCACAGAAATGGAATCAGAGGCATGATGCAGAATATATAATGTCTAACTGACTCTTCAGTGACTACTCATGATTATCTACCCTCCCCAACAAATTCCTCTTTCTTTCCAAAAGAAAATGGAGACACTTTTGGAGCTTTACACAATCTCTTTAGTGCTGCTCTTCCCATCAGTGATAATAAACAGGGAGGAGTTAAATGGATGCAGCTCCCTGATAAATCTGACACAGCTGGTTTGGGGAATGTTAGGTCACCCAGCCTGGCCAGCACAAAATAATATTTCACCCCTTCCCTGTGTCCAGCAGCACCCATCAAGAGGCACTCAAGGAAGAGTAATAACAAATGATACATAAAACATTCCCTCAGGCACTGTCCAAGCTTCTGATTATTTTCTGCTCAGGGAGTTCTGACATTGTTCCTTGCTTAGTAACTCGGAGGTCTTTCTTTGAAATATTTTTCTATTCTTCCTTTCAACCTGTGGGTTTTATTTTATTCATTTTTTGGTGGTGATGGCAGGAGAACATAGATATTGGAGGATAGGATTGCTTTTCTGTGCGTGAAGAACATTATGGGGAAAACAAGATGGGAGTTGTATCCATGCAGTAACTAAAGAATTTATAAGGCTTTCATTAGATGGGTCCCAGTAGGATCTAACATGGGAGTTGGTACTTAAGCTTATTTCCAATAATGCTGCCCAAGAAAATGAAGATAATCTGGATTCCATATGAAAATGGGAATGTTTTGTGTGTACATTTAAAAAAAGAAACAGAAGGAAGGAGGGAAGGAGGGAAGGAGGGAGGGAGGGAGGGAGGGAGGGAAGGAAGGAAGGAAGGAAGGAAGGAAGGAAGGAAGGAAGGAAGGAAGGAAGGAAGGAAGGAAGGAAGGAAGGAAGGAAGGAAGGAAGGAAGGAAGGAAGGAAGGAAGGAAGGAAGGAAGGAAGGAAGGAAGGAAGGAAGGAAGGAAGGAAGGAAGGAAGGAAGGAAGGAAGGAAGGAAGGAAGGAAGGAAGGAAGTTATAAATTTCAGGGCACATTATGAATAAAGGTTTCTTTCTGATACTAGTGGTTGTAACACTCATCTGTCTGGTCACTGAAAATTTATTTATAAATATATAAGGACAATCATAAAAATCTGTGAACAGAATATGGTAGTACAGAAATATTTGTTTCAGAATTAGAATATTTAAAAAAAAAAAGGAAAAATTACGTTAATGTCACTGAAGTTTAGACAGCTAAACCTAAACTTGTCACTTGATGTTCCCTTTCAGGAGCATGCATAGTTTTTTTTTGGTTTTTTTTAGCTATTGAATAGCTTTGCTAAAGATGAGCCAGACTGCCCTCTCTCCTCTCCAAAGAGAAATGAGTGTGATTTGTGTTGATCTGGAGCATTTGAATTTGAATGAAAATAATCTCATCCATAATATTCCATATTGACTCATCTGGAGCAGTAGAAAAGGGAATAAACACCCACTAGGCAGGATATTTCACCCACCTACACTCGAGGAATGGTGGAAGAGATCAAAAGGAAAGTCAACTCAGCTATTTTTACCCTTATTTATGAACAGCCCACTAAGGTCCAAATGAGGAGGTGTCCAAAAGATTTATCAAGGTTATCTACAAATATCAGAGTGAAATCCCTGACATATGTGCATTTTCCTGCCATAAGCAGGGATCAACAGCATTAGTCTCCCTGGTGTCTACTAAAATATCTCTTCTCTGATGGGATTAGGGTTTGCATTAATCCAGTACTGAGTGCTAAAGTGTAAGCAAAGCAAACAAGTGAATCTTCCTTCCATCCTGTGCCTCAGCCCTGGCACCATCTGTAGGAGTAACACCAGCATATGCATGTAAAACCAGCATCACCCAGAGTTAACAACTAGAGCCCAGATGGATGAAAAAAATGCTTTATATTTACATCTATAGAATTTATTACTTCTTTTTTAATTAGCTCTCTATGCAGCAATTTATATCCAGTGCTGTTTTTAATGAAAACTTTATCAGTTGCAGTTTTATTTCCAGTGTTAAGAGTTTTATCCATTCCATCTCTGTCCTCATTGACTAAAACCAGTTTTGTTTCCTTCATAGTTAAATAGTCTTTAAAAAAAATTATCTGAGGAAAGTTCTTCTTGTGTTTAAATATGCATTGCTGGTGCTCTGAAAACACCCATCAGAATGTGAGACAGCAACTCCCGCTCTGCAAGTGTGTTTTTCTTCCCTGATAGGGAACCTTTTCAGCTCTCATTTTCCCTACTTCTGCACAAACCACGTTACTCTTCTGCCAGCTCCCTTTCAGCAGAACTGGAGCATACAGTTCCTGCTCCCTTAGCTGGAGTAGTTTAATGCCAACCATTTTGTGTGTCTTCTGTGGGCTTTTTTAAGGTTTACTTCCAGTAACACATGAATGAGAATTTAAGGGTTTCTGTCACCTTTTACAGCTGTGATTTGCTTGCTCTGTAGTTAAAAGCAGCTGCAAGGTGAAAGCCTGGTATTTCCCCATGGCAGGTTCTCAGGGGTGGTGGAATTGTAACGAGGCACTGGATGGGCACTGAGAGATTTGCATCCTTGGCTGTGTACGCCAGAGCTTGAACATCCATCTCCTTGAATCTGTCCTGCAACCAGACACATTTTAACATAAGTCAGCATTTTTCCTCCTGATGCTTAATCCAAGATGAAAGTCAAATGCCAGTAACTCTGCTTGTTCCCAAAAACCCCACAAGATTTGCCACACTGGCGCAAATGGATGACTTGCCAGGTCTGCTATCTAATCTCTCTTAGTGTCTTAGCTGGCCAGTGTTTTATGTCTCTGGTTTTTACATTATCCTGAGTGCTTCCCAGAATGATTCCACATATTCATGAAGCTGCTTTTCTCTCTCCTTCCTCCCTCCACACTACAGGAGTTGCCAAATGTGAGTCAGGGACCCCCGTCCTGCTAGGGAAAGGCAGTGGCTACTCAGACCAGAGGAGATGTGGCCTCTTTCACAGAACCATCTTGCAGCTGAGCAAAGTCACTGCAGCTTAAATTGCAAAGTGAAGCCATGGATGAAGAACAACCAATGGTATTTTCTTGGTCATTCAGTCACTTAGATCACACATGGCTGGAAATTTTAACCTTTTTGTCAAGGCAACAAAATACAGCTGTAGCCCTCTTCTGTAGCTCGAGCCTCACTCTCCTGAGTTTCAGTCCTCAGAGAAAGATGATTCCAGACAAATTTATTTAGTTTGTTATTGAGATGTTGCTCGTCGTGTTGAACATCTTCAGCCATTGAAAAACAATGGCAAGTGGATGTTATGAAGGAAATCTCGAACAACAAGGACGGAGTTTTTTTGAGAAGTGGAATCATAGAATCATTGAGGTTCAAAAAGACCTTTAAGGTCATTGAGTTCAACTGTCCTCCTACCACCACCACCAAGGTCACCACTGAACCAAGTCCTCAGGTGCACATCCACACATTTTTTCCAACACTTCCAGGGATGGAGACTCTACCACTTCCGTGGGCAGCTGTTCCATTGCTTTACAACCCTTCCCATGACAGAAATTCTCTTAATATCAACTCTAAATCTTCCCTGGAACAACTTGAGACCATTTCCCCTTCTCCTGTCATCTGTTACCTGGGAGAAGAGCCTGACACAACACTAACCCTCACTATAACTTCCTTCCAGGTAGTTGTAGAAAGCAGTAAGGTCACCCCTCAGCCTCCTTTTTCTCCAGGCTAAACAGGGTGACAATGCTTCTACGAGAAAAGTAATATTAAGAGAAAATGAATACACATTTCTCTGGAGGAAGCATCTTCTATGACTTGTGACCATGGGAAGAAGCAAGGCCTTATTATTAAGTGGGTTTGATTCTTCCTCTTTCCTGACTTGCTACAGTACAGGCATGAAGTTTGTGATTGAGGTTTCCTGTGAGAACTTTCTGGGAGAACTTGTTAGAACCCAAATTTTAAACCCCACACAACCTCAAAAAATGCATTCAGGGCTTACATCAAATGTATCACTCAAAAAAAAAAAAAAAAGTTGCTGGAGGTTGAAAAAGAACTTTTTCTTGGATTAAACATTTTCATGTTAAAGAACTATGCAATGACTTTTCAATCATACCAAACTCTGCCACGCACAGCGGGCTATGAGAGAAAAAATGAGGTCAGCTCACTCATAAATAGATTTTCCCCTTGTTTTAATGTGATAAGACAATGCTGCTGAGATTCGCTCTTCACTTGCCATTTAATCAGAGCTGAGTTTGCAATGTCATTACCCGATGTTTCACATATTCAACATCAGGTAATTTAAAAATCTTTATGCAAATGGCCCTGCTACTTCTATAACAGCATTTGTTTTTAACAGGTTGGGCAAAATTACTCTAATTCATTACACGTCACCTCCCAGGCACTGGGCATTCCACCTTTGTGAAATGAATTTTCTCATGATCCCCAAAGTTCAGCTAGCAATTTTCACTTCTGAAATGTGATATCACCTATTACATCTCTTGCCATTATTATGTCATCTTCTGCAGCTTTGCCTCCCAGGTGCAAATTCTGAACTGCTGCAGACCATTTTTACAGGTTTGCATGAGTACCAGTTGCACGTTTCTTAAAAGCTTTGCCATGTACTGCGCACTGCTAAGACAAACCTTTGGGGTCAGACAGAAATGCACAGGGGTAAATCCCTACTGGTCACATGAATAACTTCAAACACCAAGATGGAAAAGATTGGGGATTTCTTTTAGTGTAGTGAATCCCAAGGAACTGACTTGGATGGGCAACACCTTTCTTGGACCCTCTAACAGTGCCTGGACTTTGGGCTTGGGATTTGTTGCTGGAGTTTTGTTTTGTTCCCAGTATCCTCTAATTCCTGGATTAAGTTTTGCTTTAGAGTTAACCCCTACTCTCCACAAAACACACCTATGCTCTTGTGGTGCTCCCTGAAAAATACCCATGCACTTGCATTAATATCTTTATCTAAAACTCCTCTTTTAACAATGATCTGCAGCTGCCAAATTTGAAGAAGTTCATTTCAAAAATACTCTAGACTTCCAGAGGACCTGGATTTCTACTGGGGCATCTTTCTAAACAGAAAAAGAAATTATTTCAGTGAAGCTGAATCAAAGGTGGATTCTGGGAACCATTGATGCCATTAAGAGAATGCACAAGGGAAATAAAAGTGTAAGTGAATATTAAGCAATATTGCACAGGGTTTATCATCACCTTGCCATCTCATTTTTTTTCTGACAGAAGACTCTTGGGTTATTAGGTCTGTCCTATTTTATGAAGCTGCTGTTAGAATTCCAGTATAAGCAGAAATGACCAGAGTGGCTGAATAAGAACAGCAGCTCTCCTGCTGTGGGCAGCCATGCACTAAAGAAATTCTGTAATGAAAACTGGACATCATTTGCTTCCCTAGAAAATTAGTGGGAAGGATGCTTTAAAGAGATGAACTTTAACTGATGAAACAACAGTCTTTACTGAAGGCAAAATCTCGTTGTCATGTACTATACTTGATAAAAAGCCCAGCTAAAGGCCTGGAAGGTTTACAATGTCAGTAATGTAATTCTCAGACTAATCTGCTATCTGATTAACTTCAGCTTCAGAGGCAGGAAACACCACAGGTTTTCTTAGTGTTGTGACCTTTTTCTTTCTTTCCTTGTCTTATTTTTCTTTCTTTTCTATCCTGAAAATACATCATTAAATTTTATGTATATAATAAAGCTGTTATATCAGGCCCATGTTGAAACCTTCATCGAAGTGATCAGAAAGGGTTTTCAGAGGCCATTCCGTGCCACCACAGAGGGAAGAGATTAATTTCAAATGAGTTAAGCCATGAATTGCACCCCAACTGCAGAGAAAGGTTGTCTGACTTAGGATAAAATTGATGTTGATATCCAAAGCTGGTGATCTGTTGAATCCTGAACAATGAGGCAAAGTATATTTACCATATTGTCAGGAAATGAAAATCAGAATATTAGCAGCTATAAGGAGCTAGAGCCAGACAAATGTAAACAACCAGAGATTTCCTGCTTTCCTTTTAATACTCTCTTAGGGGTTTCAGAAATAGAAAATTTAGATCTTCCTGTTACAAGATGCTGTCTCCACTATCAGCCTCACAGATTAATTTAGGTTCTACATTCACATCATGAATGAGATAATGTTGCAGGATTTCAGCTCTGTGGTATTTGAAGCTACTTTGCAATGTTCATCTGAAACTATAAAGTATGCAACAGTTTCAGAGGGAAGCAGATAAATAAAGTATGTTGTGACTTGGATTTAATTAGCGTGGTTTTGCATATGGGAAGGTTTCAGTTTGAAAATATCAAAAGACAGTAGTGCCTTGGAAACAGGTTCACCAGAGCATTGAAAAAAAAATCAAAAATAAGAGAAAACAAAACTGAATTAAACAAAAAATGGCAAAATCAAATCAAGGGCTTAACATTTCCTTTCTCTGGGCTGTAACTCAGGATACCTGTGCTGAGTGTCCAGCACTGGCACAGGCTCCCTCCCGGCCTGAGTTTGACATGTTGGGAAGGAGTCTTTAAATAACTCTGAAGAGATGTTTTCATGTCCATGTTTTCAGTGCTCACCACCAGAATCCATCTGTTCATTCTGTGACTTTGCAGAGCAGCTGCAGGAACTCTCCTATGGGCCTGATGCAAGGCTGGATAAAGTCAGTGAGAGCTTTTGCATGGACTTTAAAGAGCTTTGGATCATCTCTCCCCTTTCACTGATGGAGAATTCCACTTGGTGATTTTGTGGGCCACCTTCAATCATCTCAGTCAGCTTCTAATGATTGTCATCGTTTCACACTTTTAAAGAAGTATTCAACCTCTCAAAAGCTCTGCGTATATAATGGTCATCAACTATTAATGATGGACTGTGATTTATCTGGATGAGCCTCCTCCAACAGCGGAGTCCATTGAGACTTGTATCTATGAGAAAGCCTTAAATCCATATAAATTTGCAGATGTCAAAGGTTGTATTATCACAGCTTATTTACACAGTGTGATAGGTGTCCTCATATTTGCCCAGACAGAGATCTCGCTTGACTTGAAACAACAGCAGGTAGGGACAAATTAGTTTATTACTCTGGATGATTTATCTTCCCGTGAGACCACCTCTTTAATTCACAGCCAGAACTGCCCAGACTAAATAAATGAGCAGAGTCTACGCTGTAAACCTCCAAGAGAGGAAAGATGTTTTTCCAAAGCCGAGGAGGGCTGGAGGATGGATCCTTACCTCAGGTTCCTGTGGCAGCTAAGAGCTACCACACACCTGGAGCAGCTCTTTACAGTCTGTTGTTACAGCTCTCAGTAAAGGGATCTGTCAGCTTGCATAGAAGCATAATTTTAGCCCCCTGACAGCAGCAGGGTCCTTTTCTTATTTGCCCTCTCTCTTTATGCATGAAGAAAAAAAAGTCAAGATAAATATATCTGTTTTCTTTTAATGATTATGAAAATAATAGAAATTACTCACATAAATATAGACAAAACCTCAAGTTAGATATGTTTATACAGGTAAAAAGTTCCCCAGACATTAAAAAAAAACCCTATCATATATTCCAGCATAATTTTAATTTCTTTCTTTTTAAAGATTGTTATTTAATACTCTGTTTGTATGGCAACTAAGACAAGACTGTATAGTCAATGAGTAGAACTGCTAAACTCAGCATAATTATTACTACCCAAAAAGTAAAAAAAAATCTTTAATCAAAACCTAAGAGTATGATAGAATTCAAACTCTCTTTCAGTAACTCTAATTCATTTTTATCTTCAAGCCAACCTGAAACATATATGAAGTCTGTTGGGTTTGTGGCCCAGAATATCTTTTAGCCAGTTTTTGTCTGGAGAATCTCTCTCGTTGCACTCCAAGCCTGTAGATTACCTATTTCTCATTCAAATGGCTTTTGCAATGTTAAATATTTTTCCTGCCTGCAAATCAAAATTCAGAATCCTGAGTAGCTACAGAGCCTGCTAAGAGCAGTGGCCTTTGCTGGCCATAGGGTTTGGTTTCATGTCCAGCCCATGGTGCTCTTCATCTCAGTGCTTGGGGAATTCTGTCCAAGCTCCAGAGGATCTGACTGTGCTTTTTTTCTCCTGGACACAGGCATGTGTGTGCCTACACAGGAGCTCTCTGACATGTGAGGAGAGGCTGACAGAGCTGGGACTGCAGCCTGAGGAAGGGAAGGCTCTGGAGGACCTTTCCCATCTATGAATACCTGAGGCAGGGGGATAAAGAAGGTAGAAGCAGGCTCTTCTTAGTGGTTTCTACTGACAGGTCAAAAGTCAGTGATCACAACCTGAAAAATATGATTTTTTTTATTTTGATTTTTTGTTTGGTTTTTTTTTTGGGTTTTTTTTGGTTTTTTTTTTTTTTTTTTTTTTTTGTATGAAAATACTTTTATTTTTTAGTATAAGATTGACCAAACAGGGTAAAGAGTTGCTGAGAGTTGTGGAGCCTCCGGCTTTGGAGCTGTTCAAAATCCAGTTGGTTACAGCCCTGATCACCCTGCCTCATCTCCAGAATCACCATTCTGATTCTGTAACTTGAACAGGTGGTGAATGTTGTTGACTGGCACCTGCAAAAATATGATAGGATCCTATAATGCCATAAAATGGCTTGGGTTGGAAGAGACCTTCAAGGTTCACCTCAGAGCCTTTCCTCTTTAAAAAGTGCTGTGAAATATTAAATAGACAGAAAAGTGAGATTACTTCCCAAGTGGAAGGAAAGGTTAAATGCTTAGTTGTGTCCATCTCCTTTCCAGAGCTTTTTTTAATTACAATAGTAACTTGAGCAACTCCTCTTGCGACATTAAAAGAACTTTGGCTGCTGAATTTGTGCAGCTAAATTTAGATGTCAACAGTGAACCTTTCTGCATCTGAGAAAGTCATCCTGAAGATCCCTTTGCTATTAATGTGAGTCAATACCAGCCAGTGAAATTTAGGTCAAATGGAGTTGATTACTTTATTCAAATGATCTCCACCCTAAAAACCCTAAAAATCTTTGGCTGTATTGATTAGGTCTGTAATTACTGTAATAGGAGCCTGGAGCCTGGGAGTCATTATACTCAGATGGAGGTGCTTACACCTTAAATTAGCTGGGATGAATGTCATCTTCAGAAGGGTACCCTTCCCATTAGAGTGTTTCTATTGCCTCTTTGAGGTGTTTATGTGAATACAATGCAGGAACCTTCATCTCTGCTTTGTGTCTGCAGCACAGCACACAATGGACATCTGGTTTCAAAAATATTATCTGAACAATCTCATTATGAGCAGTTTAAAAATCAGCGTAAATGGAAATATGTTTGTGTCTGTATTTGGCTGCTTTGTGTCTGGTTGTGGTCTATTTTAACACCTTGTTGGTTTGCAGTAAAGCATAATTAAAACAGTGTTTCTAAGGCTGTCACCTGTATTAAAAATAATTAGAAAAAAGAAAATAAGTTGCTAACAGTTATGTCTTCAGTAATAATAATGACAAACCAGGTTTTCATTCCTTTCCTCACCCTGGATAACAAGTTTAACTAGGTTTTCTTACACTGCACGTATACACAAACATAGGCACTGGGGAAGCAGAGGTAGAATAAACACAAACACTACAAAAGCCTACAGATGTATTTCATAGTGATGCTTCCTACAAACACACAGGGCTGTTTCAGAGGTGGTGAGTGCAAAAAATACAATCTGTGTAACCTCAGAAGTGCAAAGTGCTGGTCTTGGAGGTGCTATCCTGCTGCTGCTGTCTTTCTTAAGAAGTTTCTTTTACAGTAATTGGAGAGAAACAGATTCTTTCATCAAAAATTGCCCTTTTTTTTATTCCATTAACTGTCTACATGAATAGTGTAAACATTTTATGGTTTAGATCTACATGGTTTTGATCTCTAATTAGATATCTACAAGTTATAATGAGTTGTTCCTAGTCAGAGGAAGTGCCTGCGGTTTTCATTTTCTCATTGCATGGAAAAATGGGAAACAAGACAATTTCTCAGCTATACCCTGCCCTGCAAAGTGCACCAGTGTCACGCTCTGTCTTCTATTCTTTGTGCATTTTGCAGAAAAATATATATTTTAAAATTAAATGCACTTTTCTCCAGGTAAGGGAACTGCTGGCATTGAAGAGAACACAAAATTTACTCTTTTCCTTGCCACAGCAGGTTATATGCTGTATTTTCTCGATGGATTTGTTTTTTCTGTATTCTCAGTCACAGAACCACAGAACCATGGAAAGGTTTGGGTTGGAAGGGACCTTAAAGATCATTGCAACCTCTCTGCCATGGGCAGGGAATCTTTCCCTAGACCAGGTTATTCACAACCCCTTCCAGCCTGGTTTTGAACATCTCCAGGGATGAGGAGTCCACAACCTTTGTGGGTAATCTGTCCCAGTCTTCTCATCCCTTCCACTTCCACAATTACCTTAGACTGGAATCAGTGCAAATACACTTTGCTGAGCTTAATCTGCTTTGTTGTTGACTGTGCCTTTTAGGAGCAGCCACCCTTCCACCAGTGACAACTCTGCACCAGAAATTCTCTGGGGATCCTGTGAATACTCACCCGCTGTTCTTGGTTTTACAGAGCCTGTGGTCACCCTGGGAAGTGGAATGGATTCTCAAGGCATTGCACATTCAGGCCCCACGCCCGTGTCTGCATTACTGATCACGTCATGTTAAACCTGCTATAGCCAACGAGCACTAATTGTATGAAAGAGAAGCTAAGTTTTATACTGTGTGTTGGTACCATTGTGAATAATTTTGCCTATTTTCCCCCCTTCATCGTAGGCATGTTTTACCTTGTGTTACAGATTTTAATTATGTATCTGAGGAATTCTATTTCCTTGCCTCCAGATTTGCTATACAATGTGCTGTAAGATAAGTAGCTGTTAATCCATCTTTATTGTTTGTGTTTTTAACATGCTCCTGATCTCCAATTCTGCTCATTTAAAACGTGAAAGTCAAGAGGTTTGTCTGGTTCTTTTTTTTTTTTCTGCTGTTTTTGTACGTTTAAAAATTAATTTAGCTCAGATTCCCCTGCTGTGCACTGCTGCTTTAGAATTTGCTCTGCTGGATCTGAGCTAAGCACTTCCACAATTACATGTGCCATTTACAGCACATGAATTAGATGCTTATTTGATCCCACTGTATGCACAGAACACCATATTTATTCATGAGAAACATCACTGAAAGAGCAGGACAAATAAACAAAATATACTATTACGATTTTTTGGCGGCCTTTAAAAAAAACCAAGCAAGATATCTCATGAAAAATGCCAAGTCTTGCTTTAGACTTCATTTCATAGGTTTCAATGCAACCAACATTTGTGATTTTGTTCCATTTTCATCCACAATATTTTCTCCTGACATTATTGAAAGTGCCATTTAAGTTCATCTTTAAATGTGTCATGTATTATAAATGCAGTTTTGCTCCAGTAAATAAAGCATTTCAAAAATGGTTTTAATTAAAATGCCATAGGAATTATTGAAGAGAATTTAACAAAATTATATATTTTTTACTCTGTGGGAAAAATAAAATCTTTTGACAAAAATATTTATTACCAGAAAAAAAAAAAAGAGAAAGAAAAAAAAAAAAAAGTTACTTCTATATGTTATGGGGTTTTGGGTACCGTGAAGTTTTAGAAAAGAATAACAAATATTAAACTGGATTCTCACCTGCACTGATTTTAGTGACATGCTCCCTTTCCAAAGAGCTGACAGAGTCTTTCATCAGTAAAGGTTGAGCATGGAAAATGCTCAGAGAAATTTTGCAAGTGCTTAAGCTCATTCAGGGTCAAAACTGAAACTTCTTAAACCAGCACAGTCAGGTTTGGAGAAGAAACACAAGTCACAGTTTCTGGTGGCTTTTCTTTAGATGTATAAAATCTACCTAACTGGATTGGTATGTGTTATATTAAATATTCATTAATTGCTATTAAGAAAAGCTAATAAATAGAGTGATACTCTTCTTTTTCTCCAGCCAAGCTTCGTGCTGGCATGAAATTAGAAATTATGACACCTACAGCTTTACCTTACTACAGAGAGTTTACTTCTGAAATAGAACTCCCCTCTTCTCTCTACCACAAACTGCAGACTGACTCCATCAGCACATTTGGCAAATCCTGCAGAGATGAAAATAATTTCATCTAGTTAGTGAGAGCTGAAATGAACCCAGCTCATAGCTGATTGCAAGCAAATATTTTGAGAGCTTTGGGCTGCATTTGAACAAGAGATCCAGGACAAACAGTCCTTGCCCAGTCACTAATCCCATTCATTAGGAGCTCAGTGATTACCTCATTAGTATGATTGAGCTTTCCCTGAGCCAGCTCACACAGCAGATCATTTGGCACCGATGACCCAGGTAAAGAATTTCTCTGCTGAAACTACAGAGGTTGCCTGGCTTCAAGCAAGGAGGAAATCATGTGGCAACAAAGATGGGCTGTTGAGTACTATAGGCTTGGTTATTGATGGTAAATGTCATTAAAAACCCCAAAAATTCATGAGGTCATTATAAAGCATTATATTCATATTAAATAATAAAATTAGAAAATGCTTTGGTCTGGCAGGGACCTTCAAGGATTGTGTAGTCCAAGTCCCTGCCATGGGGACCTTCCTCCAAACCAGAGTGCTCCAAGCCCTGTCCCAACCTGGCTTTGAACACTTCCAGGGATGAGGCAGCCAAAACTTCTCTGGGCAACCTGTGCCAGGGCCTCACCACCATCCTTATAAACAATTTGTTCCTATGTCTAACCCAAATCTACCCTCTCTCAGTTTAAAACCATTGCCTCTTGTCCTGTCACTTCATACCCTGGTGAAAAGAATCTCTTTTTTATAAGCTCCCCTCATATATTGAAATGGTGCAAAAAGGTCTGTGCAGAGCCTTCTCCTCTCCAGGCTGAGCAGTGGAACACCAGCAGCAGTCAGAGAGAGTGCGTGTGAGAGGAGCAACTCTGCAGACACCCAGGTCAGTGAAGGAGGGGCAGGAGCTGCTCCAGGTGCTGGAGCAGAGATTCCCCTGCAGCCCGGGGTGCAGCCCATGGTGAGACAGCCCAGCCTCTGCAGCTCTTGGGGGTCCACAGGCTCCTGGTAGGACCTGTGACCCTGTGGAGAGAGGAGCAGCTTTGATTGTCCCCACAAGCACCCCAGAAGGGCTCAGCCTGTTCCTGAAGGGCTGCCCCCCATGGAAGGGACAACACTGCAGCAGTTTGTGAAGAAGTGCAGCCCATGGGAAGGACTCACATGGGAGAAGTTTCTGGAAAATTCTCATGTGGAAGGGACCCTACACTGGAGCAGGGGAGGAGTGTGAGGAATCCTCCTCCTGAGGAAGAAAGATCAGCAGAGATGGGTGATGAGGAGACTGCAAGCCCCATTCCCTGTCCCTTTGCCCCACTGAGGGGGAGCAGACAGAGGGCTGAGGAGTGAAGTCAAACTCAGGGAGAAGAGAGGAGTGGGGGGAGGATGTTTTAACATTTGGGTTTATCTCTTATAAACTTGCTCTGATTTAATTGATAATAGATTAAACTAATTTCCCCAAGTCGAGTGTTTTGCCCATGACAGTAACAGCTGGGTGATCTCACCTGATGGGGTGCAGGACCTTGCTCTTGGCCTTGTTTAGCTTCACACAGTTCACATTTCCCAAGCCTGTCAAAGTCCCCCTGCCCAGCATCCTTTCCTTTTGGTCTATCAGCTTCACAAACCTGCAGAAGGCTGGGCTCAGTCTGGTTTTTGTGTCATTTAGAATGATATTAAATCATGCTGGCTCCAATAGGGACACACCTTGTTACCAATCTCCATTTGGACAATGAGCCATTGACTGCAAGCTTTGTTGCAACTGCAAGTAAAGGTTTATTTTCTATTTCTTTAGTCACTTCTTGAGTACATTTTCCTTTGCCCTCCTCATGGAAAATATATCTAACAATGCCATTAAGCAGCTGTTTTGGTTACTGATGCTTTGGGAGAAAATACAGGCACAGTTTCTTCTTCTTTGCAATATCTCTGGCAGAGACACAGAGCTCAAAGATTTCCAACAGTAGGCAGTTCAATTTGGCAGATCCTGCAAACCACCATGGTGTAGAGGGTTAATTGGTAACAAATAGGTGAGAATGGGATATGACAAGGGAAAATTCTAATAAAAACTCTTTGCAAAGACATTTATGAGGAGCAAGAGCATGCTGGCAAGAGCGGAAGAGAAGTTAAAAAGATCCTGACAAAATCAATTAAAAAGAGGCACATCACAGGCATAGTGAGCTAAGTACCCAGTTCAATTATTAAGTTGTCAGCTCCTCTTAGTCTGGAGTGGAATAGGAAACAGTTTTTCCTCTGGTGCCTTAAGGATAAATGGAACATGAGAAAAGAAACCAGTTTGGGTGCCTCATGCTGCTGCTGAAAAGCCATGCAGAGCAAGGGAAATTTCTTAAACCTGAGACCTTTAAAAATTACTGTTTGCCAAAGCTGCATCCACAAAAGGAGATAGATCTCAAAACTGATGGTGTTGCATCTACCATTAACTCTTCAACAATTTCCAGACCTTTTCTCCCATTTTATGACACATGAAAAATTATACTGCATATACAATTCCAAGAGTCAGAATTCCACTTCAATGATCCTTGTAGATCCCTTCCAACTCAACTATGATTCTATGATTCTATGAAATCTGCTGTGCTGGGAAAACAGCTGCTTGAACTAAGCAGGAGGAAGCCTTGAAGAGCCTTCTATGCCTTCATCAGCACAAGGTAGGACTTGAGGACAGTTTTACTGCCTCAGCTCAATACTTTAAATCACTCATTATTCTGTCTCCAGCACAGGCCATAAACAAGTAAATAGGAGACAGAAAAAGTACCTTTGCTGTTTTCACCTTAATAATCTCACAGTCTTCAATCTTAATTTTTCCATTGAGGGAATTTCCTGAGGGAATTCGGTAGTCTCAAAGATCTACTACCAACAGGAGAGAAAAAAAAAAAAAAAAAAAAAAATCCCACAATCCCAGGGTTTGTTTTTGTTGTTTATTTTTTTCTCATTTAATTTGGCTCCTACTACTTATAATTTCATATCCTTTTTTTTCCTTCCACTGGCAAAAAGTGTTGACAGTCTTTCTCGATACACCCTCTCTACCTCATCATAATTTCATAGCCTGTTAAACAGGGGATATAAACCCCAAAAAGAGAAGATTTAGATTAGATATTAGGAAGAAATTATTTATTATAAGGGTAGTGAGGCCCTGGCACAGGCTGCCCAGAGAAGCTGTGGCTGCCCCATCCTTGGAAGTGTCCCAGGCCAGGTTGGAGTAATCTGGTCTAGTGGAAGATGTCCCTGCCCATGGCAGGGGGTTGGAACAAGATGATCTTTAAGGTTCTTTCCTACCCAAACCACTCTCTGATTCTACAATATGCTGACTTTTAGACAGCCCCATCCAGCAGAAAGGAGTTCCGTCTTTACCCTAGGTTGTTTTGCTCTAGCAGGGGACCTGTTATCTCCTGTGCATTTTGATCCAAAGCCAGCTGAAGTTATTGGTCATGTCAAACATTTTATTTTGCTCTTTCACTTATTTGATAACTTCTTCGGCAAAAACCAGAGAAAACCCCAAAACTGAAGATGCATGATTGACACATTTCCACCATTTAGCATTTCGTGCCTCCAGGAGCGGACGGAGTGAAAGCGAAGAAGGATGGAGCAGGTCAGCAGATCACTCTCTAACAACTTATTAATCTGCAGTTCTGTCAGTCCTAAGGGGACTTGAAACAGTAAAAGTGGCTGCAATTCATCCATTTAGTTTAAGTGCGTTAACCCACGTAATGAGGTGCAGTCTCTTCCAAGGCAGCAGCCCAGAGCATATTAATGATCCCTCACGTGGAGCCTGGGCTGTGCTGCTCATGTGCTCAGTCATTACAGGCTTCCACATTGTGGAACTGAGCTGAACCTAATTAGACCACAAAGAAATATGGTTATAATTGGTCTGGGGCAGTCCAGTAGTACGTAATAAGGAAGTTTAATTGGCTTCTTCTTTGTTTTACTCATTCTAGAATTTATTGTTTGCTTTGGACATTGGGCCAACTCCACCTCACCTTGCCATGGAAAGCAGAGGAATAAAAATATGATGATGGTTAGTAATTCTGTTGTTGATTATACACAGCAATGGCAGAAATTGCTGGGTTTCACAATAAAGGATGGGGATTCCTGATCCTTGGATGCTGTCAGTAAATGGAATATCAGGTTTAAGACTACTGGATAACATTTAGAAAATAAGATAGATCATTGTTGCTTTGTAATCTTTGTTTCAGAGTAATGGAGATACAACCAATGCCAAAATCTCTAACCATCACAGCTAGAAGTTATAGATATGTGTAAAAATTAAATTAGAACCTACCACCAAGCCAAACATGTTTTTGGTTGATATAAACAGAGCAAGGAAGGTCATGTAGTGAGATTTCAGGAAAAATGTGTAGGAAAATGAATATTTAAAAGACATCATATATTAGTTCCATTAGAAATTTCTTTTTCTTTCTTTCTTTCTTTCTTTCTTTCTTTCTTTCTTTGAGACCATTTGAAAAGTTAAAAGTGACATTCTTCTGCCCCTGAAGTGGAATATTTGAAGATTCAGAAGTAAACACTATTAAAAAGGAATTTTCACCTCTGCTGAGGGAGTCTTACCTGGGGAAATTCCTCAACATCCTGTCTTTAAATCACTTTTCAAAGTGTTTTGCTTGAATTTTCAATCTCCTATTACAAATTCTTCCTGCTCCCTTTGACAGCCTAATGGGATCTCTCCATGCTCAAGAACCACAAGAGTACAGAAGGATATAGTGAATTATCTCTGTGCAAATTTTCCTTTTTATTTCAAGGGGAAAAGCCAAAAAATTCATGACAGGCATAGCTGGAACATCCTCTTCCATCCTTTGTTCACACAGCTTGTAGATATGAACGGAAGACTTTGTAGCAGGCATTTACTGGATAAAGTTGGGCATTATATGGGTCTCTACTATCACTCCACCATGTGTCTCAGAAGGTGACACAGCTTAGAGACCCTACAGGGTCTGGATGTGTTTGTGCAGCTGCAGAGGTGCTTCCATGCTGAGTGTAGTGACATCCCTGCAGGACTTGAACTCTGGAGGAGAAAGGAAGCACCTGTAGAGACAAACCAGAGAGCCCAGGGGACTCTGGTTGGTGCTGACTGCAAAACATGAGAGCAGGATCAAAAAATCACAGAATGGTTTGGGCCAGAAGGGATCTTAAAGGTCATCTGATTCTAACCCCTCTGCCATGGCCGGCGACATCTGCCACTATCCCAGGTTACTCAGAGTCTCACCCAGCTTGGTGTTGAACACTTCCAGGGATGGGGCATCCACAACTTCTCTGGGCAATCTGTGCTAGTGCCTCACCACCCTCACCATAAAGAATTCCTTCCTAATATCTAAAATCTAATCTTCTTCAGCTTAAGAATATCATTCCTCATTGTATATATTCATGCCCTTGCAAAAAGTCCCTCTCCAGATCTCTTGGATCCCCTCAGGCACTGCAAGGGGCTCTTGGGTCTCCCTAGAGTTTTTCTCCTCCAGGCTGCACAACCCCAGCTCTCCCAGCCTGGATCCATAGCAGAGGTGTTCCAGCCCTGAATACACTCAGTGTCCTTCTCTGAGCTCATTCCAACAGGTCCACATTTTCCTTTTATTGGGGGCCTGATATTTGGCCACAGCACTGCAGGATGGGTCTCACAAGACCAGAGTAGAATTTGCTGAAATGAGACCCCAGGAGTGATCACTGCAATCCTCTGTCTAACTGTGGCACTACCTTTGTAGTATCCAGCTTGCTGTCACACTGAATAAAGAAAGAAAACGAAGCAAAAAAGGGACTCCATGGAGAATGTTGAAGCACCAGACCAGCTCCTGGAATTCCTGACCACAGGCAGTTAGCAAAAGGCAGAAGTTTGGGATGAGTGACAGTGCTGACAGCAGCAGGTAGGAAAACATCAGGCAGGTCTGGGATGTCCTTTGCCTTTTGTTTCCTGGCTTTATGATTCCTCTGGGGTGTTTCTGACATGCTCAGTAGCAACACCAAGTGCTAGAAAGCCTCTGCCAGGATCCTCCAGTCCTGCACATTCTGAGCACAGATTCAGCAATTCTTCAATCTACAGGATGGGTTTAGCACTCGTTTTCTTTACAGGTAAGTTGGATTCACTGCTGAGCCCAGATTTACCTTATCTTACTTGAAGCATTTAAAAATGAGCACAGCCACTTTCAGCTCCTATTACAGTCAGTGGAAAAAGATCTTGGGATAGACTGTACTACCCTCCAGAGATTCTTATGTTTCCCAAGGGCTGCTGTGTTCAAAATTTAGAGCCTCAGTTAGGTGGGGTGAGTCTAGACTGATTTTCCCTTCACAAAGCTCCAAGATAAAAATGCTCTCTGGTGGGCTATAAAGTTCCATCAGGGCTGCTTCTTCCCACTTTTCCAAATCCCATATTGATCTTTCCTGTGCTTTTAAGTGTTACTAACCTTCTGATCCTGCATCTTCATTTGACATAAGACCAAATAAAATACTCCACAGAGGTAGGCAGGCAAGGCAGAAGAAGTCAACCTTTATAAATGCCCTGAAATATTTAAGGTCCCCAAAAGAGAAAATGCAAGCACAGTGCAAAGACTGAAAAAAAAGTCACTCTCCATTCCCTAAAGTCCTTAGAGGATTCATCAATGGCTTTATACATTACTAAAATCAGAAAACTTTGTTGTGAGTAACTTCACTTTAGATGACACCTGAGAAATTATATCTGTGGGTTATGGTCACAAAACTCTGGCACTGAAAGGATTTATTGGGATAACTCAGAGAAAGATGATACATCCATGGGGAGGAAATTGAACACCAGATGAAGAGACTTCAGATGATATGGATATATAGTAAAGGAAAAACAGCTTTTTGTGTTTTAGCCAAGATAAGACAGGAGTGGAAATTGCTGCTAATTCTTCAGTTAATGTGTTTTGTTCCTCCAAGTGAGGTGGATTCCAGGTATGACCAATTCCATGTTGGATCCATAATAATAGAATTCAGTTTCTGATCTTTGATCTTACTGAGAAATGGCATCAAATAGTCTATGCTTTAAAACATAAGCAGGATGTATTATTCTATCCTGGCAGTCAGCCACCCCTCTCCCATGATCAACAACATTTATCAAGTGTCCATGGGCTAAGAATCATCAATATTTCTCTTGTGTTAGAAGGTGAAGAACAACTAGGAAAGGAAGGGTCACTTCACTTTTGTCAGCTTATTGTATGAGATGAATATTTCTGCCTTTGTTCAGCTACTCAGACCACTGAGGTTTTCCCTCTTCTGAAGGGCAATGGCAGTTTCCAAAGACTGAAGGACCACAGAGAAGCACTGAGAAGCCAAATTGCACATGTCATCCTAGTATGTTGTTATTCTTCACAACTACTTAATCATTGCCTGTACATGAGCTTTTTTCTCTGCTTTATTGTTGAGCAGTGTGTATGAGGTTTTTGCTTCCTTTTTCCTGTTGTGGGGAAATGGAAGTTTGTAATTGAATCAGAAAGTTAATTGTTCTGTCAGCTGTGGCAAAAAAAAAAAAAAAGGCTCTGAGGTGGCCCCAAAAGGCAGAACACTTGCCTGGCACCTCTGGGATCCTCACTCTCATTTCCAACATTTAAGGCATCAAAAATTTGGTGGAATTTCAGGGGAAGAATGTGAAGATGATGCCAGGATTCAGAGAAATACAGGTTAAAAACAAAAAGAGGGAGGTTAAAAGGAGGTGATGAGTTGGGAAGACAATACAGTGAGGTCTGGAGTGGTGAGGAGGTTTGGAAAGATTCAGAAAGTCACTTTTTCTCCTTCCTCCTCTCTGTCCACGGGACTGAAACCTTTTCCCTCTTCACAGTCTCCTATGGATTTCTCCCAAACTAATGATGGTATAAATAGGGGTTTGATCTGTGCAAGCAAGAACACAGATGCTCATTTTGGAGGAGAGCTTTCTCCTTACACGTGGCCAAGAGAAACAATCCTGGCACTGCCTTCTGAGCTCATTAATTCCCTACTTGATCAGGAGTAAAGGCTCGCTGCTGGTGTGTGCATTGTTTGGTTTGGACTCAGACTATGATGATAGTAAAGGATTTAAGGATTGTATTTAATCTCCCAGTAAAACACTTTACAACTAAAGGGGCAAAATATTACAGAGAAGTAGTGAGGAATACACTGCTCTCCTGCTCTCAGCAGTCCCTCGTACATATTATTAAACACAGATTATCACAAAAAAACTGTGATATTTTTACATTTTTATCCTGTACACTAAGCTGTGGCATTATAAGATATAATTTGTCTCCCAGGACCCAAAGTCCCTGCAGTTTATATTATTGTTCCTCTCAGTTTTAACAGTCTTTGATTCATATCCTGATTTGTTGCTCACTTGACCACGCTCCCTTTCCGTACTTTGTGCCCCATGGAAACTTCCACATTCCTCTTCAGAAAATTACTTCTGTCTCTGCAAAACCCCTTGAGATATGGCAGGCACTAAAGCAAGAACTGGAGCTAAGAATAGAAAAGCAAGATGGTAATCATGACAATAAAATCTCCCAGATCACCAGTCAGAGCAAACATTTCCATACGCCTTTGGAGAGTTAATGTTCCCCAACCACAACTCAATTATCAGTTACATGGAGGCAGGAGGTTGGGAGTGGGAGAACGGCATCTTGCTGGTTTCTATCACAGCCAATAAGTGTAATATAAAAAAATATAAGCCAGGGGAACTGGCTGGGTCATGTCAGAAGGTCTGAAGGGATGATTGCAGGTGAGGTAAAACCCCTGGAGTGGAACAGGAGAGCGGGAGAAAGAGAGGTAATTTGGAGGGTAAGCCACAAAAGTATCAGCAGTGTTGGTGAAAGGTTTTAGTGTTTATTCCATGATCACACAACCACTGCTCAGGTGTAATGAAGACCTACTTTGTCTTATGAACTCCACTGCTGGTTTCACCTTGTTGTTTTTGCATTATATGTAACCAAAGCTATGCTACAACAGTTTTATAAAATAAAGTTTTTTAAAGAGCACATCTTTTTCTCTTAGTCATCTTTCCCCCTTGATTTCAATGGACAGTTATAAAATCCCTGAGATGTACCACGAAAGTGAACACAACTGTTAAAACCCCTGCTTCCAAAAATCCCTTGACATCTGAGCTACAGAGAGGGCAAATCTGGAAAAAAAGATGTTGTAAAGTTCAGATGGTGAAGGCAGAGATCTACAGGATAAAATGACCCCAAGAGAGAAAGAATCAGAGGTTTGGAGAGGGAATGATGCAAGTGAGGAGTGAAATGTGATAGGAGGGCACTAAAAATACAGTTCACAAGAAAAATGTGATGTGTGCCACTGTGGAAATGTGTCTCTTCTCTTTTGCTTTCCCTCTTTAATCTGTTTCCTGGCATAGTCAATGTGTTCAGTGAAAATCCAGTTGCAGGGTCCCAAAATGACACACTCCCTCCACTGTGTCAGGTTTGTTGTGGCTTCCAGTTCCCAAGAATTTGGAAACTTTAAGACAGATGCTGCTCAATTTTTTTCATGCTTTTTCAGGGCCTGACAAGAGGTGTGCTAGTACTCAGGAGACTTCATCCTCAGCAATGCTAATCCATATTTTTTAACTCTTTGAAAGTGGCTAATCCTATATGGTGAATTGTTTCAGATACTAAATTCCTTCACTTACAGAAAAAACCCCAAACAAACTCAACCCTACTGAAAGTTTCCCTGCTTCCACTTGCCAGAATTGTACTTAATCTGTTGACAGTTTTCTTGTCATGCTTCTTTCCCCAAAAACAGAGCCCAGTTTTCCTGTAAGTGGCTGTCTTAGGCTGCAATGTGAGATGTAACCAGCAGTATCTATTCTATTACCAGCTGTTCAAACCAGGTGGGGCAGTGTTCCTTATCTCTCCCATGACCCATCCTCCCTCCAGGGGATATCTGCTGTTCATGGGCCATCGAGGCTCACTGCATGGCTGATACAATTACATCATCCCAGTGGGAGATGCTCCACCCAGGGGGAGGAGCCAACCATTCCTATCTGGATAAAACCTGAGATTCAGAACACCAGGGCAGCCTGTTTGCACTGGATTCCCAGAGGAAAACTGGGCCCATCTCACCACCACTGGACTTTCAGAGGAAAACTACACCTTTCTACAGCATCATTGCCTCAACAGAACCACATCTGTCACTCCAGGAGGACTTGATTGGACTGCTACCAACACCCTGACCAACAGGGTGTCAGGTTGTGTTCTGACTCTGTCAGTGTTTTCTTTTTGTTTGCTTGTTTTTTCGTATTACTACATTTTAATTTTAATTTTCCTAGTAAAGAACTGTTATTCCTATTCCCATATCTTTGCCTGAGAGCTCCTTAATTTCAAAATTGTAATAATTCACAGGGAGGGGGTTTATATTCTCCATTTCAAGGGAGTCTCCTGCCTTCCTTAGCAGACACCTGTCTCTCCAAACCATGACAGTGGCTGAACACCTTCCTGCCCAAGAGAAGCAGGAAATTAATTCCTTGTTTTGCTTTGCTGGTGTGTGCAGCTTTTACCTATTAAAATGTCTTTATCCCTAGTCATGAGTTTTCTCACTTTTACCCTTCTGATTCTCTCTCCCATCTCACCAGGGGAGATTGAACAAGTGGCTTTATGGGCCTGAGTTCCCAGATGGGGTTGAACCACAAGAGAATTCTATCAGTAAAGTCACAATGCTCTGTTCAAGAGAAAAACCATCTTTTATTTTGACACCAAGAAACTTGCCATCAGACAGAAAACTGCTTGTCTGGGTTAATTAAAGCAAGTGTGATATACAGTCTTCATACAATATAACGATATTACATCACAGAGTATGACAATACAGTCTGAACGCTAAGGGAAAAAATAGGAATATTACTGGAAATTCTTTGAAATATTACTGTAATTCTGTCTCTGAGATCCATTAGAATTTATCTCTTTACATGTGCTTTTTTTTTCTTTCCCTACTAAAACATTTTGTGGATGTCAAAGAAGATCTTTGGCCTTCAGAGCCTTTGTATGTGGCTGTCTAAAGGACAGTTTAAGAGAGAGCTGTGAATTCTGTAACATGATCTTGCAGGTATTGTTCCACCCATTAGGAAGTCTCTTAGTTCAAGAAATGGAAAAGAAAAAAAAATGGAAATAAAGAAAAAAGAGAAGGGGGGAAAATGTTCCTTTCTGAGATGCCTGGGAAAAGTAGTGATTTTAAAACATATTTCTGCTTTTCTCTGTTAGTGATATCAAGTGGATTTACCTGCAAAGAACACAGCCTATGGGTTTCAGCTGTTTTTATATAAACTCTCTCTCAATAGAAACACCATATTTGTCCCATAGATCAAAATATCAACAACAGACAGTCATTTATCTTCAACCCTCCCAGGACTGGGATGGTTATTGTTTTTCTCATTAAGAAAGTTGCTAAATCCCAGGGGAGTCTGGGGTTTACAGTTTCCACTGATACTCATTTGTCATATTTCTATTGCTGGTTAGAGGCACATAAATTTAGGTAAAGAATAATTATTGCTGCCTGAGGTCAGTCTCATGCCTCCCTTAAGAAAACTAGAGGTTTATGAAGAAAAGAAGAAGATGCACCTTAGGGAGAAAAAATATGAAGATCAAGGCTATTTTTAAAACCTGGGCACTCCTAAGGTGTTGGATTATTGTTTGAATCAAAAAAGGGTGGAATTGTCACTCTGCACTTGACATCTACATCATGTGGGCTAAGGAGAGAAAATCCGAGTATCAAAGTCATAGAAAACTTCCACAGAAGCACAAAAAGTGTCCCTTTCACATAAAGGAGACATTGAGTGACTATTGATACATCAATATTTTGATGTAATTGTAGTATTTTGAACTATTTTGCGGCTGATAAAAGAAAAAAGAATGAAGCTGCACTTTTTATGAAGTTTGAATGGCTGTCACAGAAGAGACATCATAAGGTCAAACTGTCACCAGGACCATTGTGACAAGAGATGCAGAAGCAGCAGAGGAAGCTCCAAAATGAGAGATTCCAAAATGATTCCTCAGGGATACTGTGCAATATTTCAGGTAACACCCCAAGGTAACCTGGGTGGGTGGGAGTCTCAGAGTCTGGTGGATTTTGATCTCAGCATTCATTGATATTTTTAATATATGCTGTGGGGGCAAAGAGATGAACACTGAAACAACAGATCACAACTTTAATAACCCTGTAGATAGTGCCCAGAGGAGCTGTGGCTGCTCCATCCCTGGAAGTGTTCAAGGCCTGGCTGGATGGAACTCTGAGCATCTGGATGCATCTGGATGGATTGCTCTGAGCAATCTAGTCCAGTGGAAGGTGGCCCTGCCCATGGCAGGGGGCGGAATGAGATGATCTTTTCCAATCCAAACTATCTTTTCCCTTCCAACCCAAACTATTCTGAGTGTATATATATATATATATATATAAATTCTGTGTGGATCTCTCACCAGGACAACTGGAGTGACTCCCCACCAGCAGTTCATGGTGCAAAGTCTAAACCACTGATAAGCCAAAGCACACAGCTCCTGCTGCCAGCTCAAAGGTGTTTCTGTAAATTGTTAGTGCTTTACCTCTCCTGCCCCCATTCTTCAGCATACAGAAAAGTTCTTATTCTGATGAGGAAAATACTTGGTGAGGACCCTGCTGGGAACATCTGGAGCCCATTGGTTTGTCTGGTGCCTTGGGGATGTTTTCACAGGTGTGTAGTTAAGCAGAGCCTCAAGGGCTGTCCCCCCCAAAGTATTTCATCACTGTTGCATTAGGTTGTAAGGAACGACAAAAGAAGAGGTAATAAACCCACAAACACTGTAAGATTCTGTAGTGTTTTATGGGTTTTTTTAGACAAGGGAGAACAAAAATCTTGTTGCTTGCCAAAGGTCATTTTTTCAAGTATCACATATGTTCACTGGTTAAGTATTTTATTACAGTGCAGATAAAAGCCCCAGATGTCTCAGTGGTTAGTGATGCCATGTTTTATTTATTACCTTTTGTAACTTTAATCATCATAAAGGACACCTGCACGTCCTTTTCTTAACCTCCAGTTGAGTTTAATTCTGAATGGCAACTCAATGCAATGAAAAAAAGAAACCCAACCCAAAGAATCAAACCAAAGCAAAACCACATGTATCCTTAAAACATTTGAAAATATACCCCTAAATGATTTATTTCATGTGGTTTCCACAAAGAAAATTGTGAAGATGTGGGTTTCTTATAGCAAAAGGTCTGAATGGTCTGATACATATCACCAGTTAAAAGAGAGTCACTTATTGCACTGGTATTCCTTGGTTCCAACATTATCTCTAAAGAGATAAATAAAGAGATAATGTTTATCTTTTGCTGCTTGGATTCTTGGCCCCTATTTGTAAAAGAACTAAAGTAACCCAAATATTTTTTCCTTGGAAAAAATTAATTAGGATCAAGTCTTGGCCAGACTGAAGCTTCCAGCTATCCTAAAGATGAAAAATTCAGCTTCAAAGGTAGAAGGATAGTGACTGCAAAGATTTTTTATAAACACTCAAGGAGTATTTAAAGAAGAATGACAAAAACCACTCAGGCCTGTAGAATGTTTGATATTTTACTTCTATTCCCAAAACTAATATCCATGTATCCATATCCTCCCATCCTCTCCACTTTCTTTGGATAATGAGGCATTGGCTTCAACAACCCTCAGGACAGAAGGGTTGTAAATATCTTCCTGGTAGCAAAGATTCCTCCAAGTGGGAAATGTTGTCTGTGTCTTCAATGTATGTGATGCACCAGTGTAAAAAAGAGATTTAATCTTGACTTATTTCCATTTTTTCTCACCCAAAAGACAGCTTCAGTCTCAGCTGGATGAAACCAGAATTCCTGAATCCAAACAAGTCTCAAGAGAATCAGAAGCACTGATGGTGCCACTGATGGTGGGCAGTGACTTGTTTGAAACTCAAATAGTAAAGCAAATAATAAGAGAACAAGCCAAGGATTACCCTCTAATTTTCCCCCTCCACTCTGTGTTCTGGCATGGCAAATTAAGGTGTGAAAAATGGTTTTAAGAAAGCAGAAGTTTTGTCAGGAAGGATGAATCTACCTACAATGGGATTGCAGAGTGTCACAAATGAGCTCTGTGTGTGCTTAGCAAGGTAAAAAACAGAGGTTTTTTAAGGTGCAATATTCATTCTGGGCTATGTCATTAGTCAAAGATAATCAAACAATCTTCAAATTTGCTGAAGATACCATAGAGAAAAAGGGAATAAACTGTTCTGTTTCCAACATCGGTAGAAAGCAACAGACACCCTTCCCAGGAGGGAATGTTCATGTAGATTTATGTCAAACTTTTTGATAGATGGGATAGTGAGGCTTTGGAAGAGATGATCTCCCCACAGGAGTGTAAAGGCAACCCCTATCCTTGGGTGATTTCAAGAACATTGATAAAAAACCTGCCAGACATTTCAGGGACTGACCAAATGACCTTCTGGATTCTCATAAAATTTATTCTCTTCCTTTGCAGTCCTCTGACACTTAGCAAAACCAACTCCTCGGGCTTCTCAGTATCCCATAGTAAGTGAGAAAAGGCATTTCCTTCCTCTCCCTCCAGCTCTTGCATTAAATGTGGCTCCAGGACTGATCCCCTGAGAAGACTGGGACTGACAGATTTGTCAGAAAGATTTTAACCAGGAGACAGAGAAGCAGAAAACAGAACTGAAAACTGTGTTTAACAGAAACACACATTTATAGGGGTTTCCAGGATTGCTTTCAGCAGTTTGATGTCATATGGGAGCAAAACCACAATTTAAGCAATAGTCCTGAGCAAGGGAGCCCGAAGGAGGTTGTGCAAGTCAATGGTGTTGTCCAAGAAAGAATAGGTAGGAAGATTATTTGAGTTCAACACTTTTCCGAGAGAAGCTGTGGATGCCCCATCCCTGGAAGTGTTCAAGGCTGGTTGGATGGGGCCTGGAACAGCCTGGGACAGTGGAAGGTGTTCCTGCTCATAGCAGGGACTTTGAAACAAGATGATCTTTATTATTCCTCTCAACCCAGGCAATTCCATGGTTCTGTGATTCTATGATTTAGTGAATCTCACTTCAATTCAACCTGAATTTTTAATTGGTGGTGTCAGCAGGGTGAGTTCACTGAAGATGCCTGTGTTACACAAGCACTCCAACCTGTATTTTTCCAACCAGCTGATGGAAATTATTAATTTTCAGCAGAACCCTAAGAGGCAGCCCCAAGATGTAATCTACTCCCATGTCTCCAGGTTGCTGAGAGCTTTTGTGTTGGTTTTTTTGGTGGTTTTTTTTTTTTGTGGTTTGTTGTTGTTGTTGTTGCTGTTGTTGGGTTTTGATTTTGGTTTTGGTTTGTTTTTTTTTTTTTTAATAACATTCCATCTAAACCTTCCGTGAAGGGAAAAAGCAACTACTTAATCCAGTCACTGGCTAAATAAATATGTGGTCACATCCAGTAGTTCTGTATGAGCTTAGGTCAAGGAATCCATGCACAGCTCAAGGAAAAAGAGGAAAAAATACCATTTCTTCACAAATATTCCAATTCTTTCCCCAAACAATTCTACCATTATTGATGAAATTCTATTAATCTATTTTGCCCCCCTCTTTTCTACAGAGATTTCTGTAGTTATTTATCTCTCTCCATCACATAGACTGGAAATTTTGATAAATAGTTCAGACTAATTTGTACATCACTTGAGGCAAATGAGATAAATCATTTAAAAAGCATTTAATGTCTCACAATAAAAACTCACCAAACTTGTCAAGAGGGTAAATGCACTTTGAGCAACCAGGTCTAATGGGAAGTGTCCCTGCCCATGGCCATAGGGTTGAAACTGGATGAATTTTAGGTCCCTTCTTACCCAAGCCAGTCTATAATTCAAAGATCCATCTGTCAAAATTTCCATGGCTAACTAAATTTGATTGTCTAATTGGTATATTTGCAGCTTGAGGCTGTTGTTCAGAGTCTTTGCCCAAAGTTTCTGCGTGAGTTTGGAGAATTCACTGTCTGGTCACCCAGACCCACCCATGGACTCAGATTTTCACTTTCCTTGTCTTATCTGGCAAATTTTCTATTGCAATGACCAAACACTGGGTTGGAAGGTGTGGGGGTACACAGCACTGGCATGGGACGGAAATCAGTTCTGCTTTTCTAAAAATCATTGTTTGGGTAAGAAAAGACCTAAAAGATCATTCAGTTCCAACCCCTTTTCATGGAGAGGGACAGCTTCCACTACCCCAGGCTGCTCCAAGCCCCATCCAACCTGACCTTGGACACTTCCCAGGGCTGGGGCAGCCACAGCTTCTCTGGGCAACCTGTAACAGTGTCTCACCATCCTCACAGTAAATATCTAATTCTAATCTACTCTCCTTCAATTGGAACCCATTCCCCCTTGTCCTGTCACTACATGCCCTTGTAAACAGCCTTGCTGTTCACTGGATTGAATCAAACTGGATTTCCAGTTCTACTCCAAATAAATAAAATGCAAAGTAGACAAGATTCCTAGTGGGTTATGGAACCTACAGTCTAAAGAATATCTGTGGCTGGAAGTATTTGTGATTTGGTGCAGCCCTCCTGGTCATCCACCATCAATGATTGTGTGAGAATCTGCTGCTATCAGCAGTGGTTGGAAAAACCAGGATCTGCAGAACTCCCTCCAGGACCAGTTCATTTGCTTTCTCATTTTTTGGCTTGACATTATGTATGAACACTAACGCATATTTAAAGGGTACAATTCCCTGAATGTACCAAACAAAGCAGCAGCCTCTAATTTTGAATTTCCCTGGAGCTGGGGAGAAAAAGGGTTTGTCAGAACTAATAACGGGTGAATCCCAAAATGGGCTGTGAAGAGAAATTGTCTAATCCCAGTCATTTCCCTTGGTAGCTAGCTCCACTTTTGCTGGGAGATTCTGCCTGGAAAAATTGTATTCAATAACATGTTTTGTCTATATGGACCTATTTCAGTACAGTTCCACTCTTGGAGACCCATCTGAAGAATTTCAGCCCCACATGCCAACCATTACATAGGCAAGCATGCAAAAGTTAATTTTGGCTGTGATATATTCTCCATTTTACTTTAATTGGAGGAAATCCCCAAATTGATCAGTTAGGAAGCATTTGCTTACAGTGGAGGATGGAGGTTTTTAACAGAAAGGGCTTTAGTTGCAAATAATAAATTATCCCAATAATAAAGAACTGAATAGCAACATCAGGGAACAAGGAATTATGCAGCAAGTCTTCCCAAAGCAAATCGCTTCCCATGGCTGTGCAAGATGCATTAGCATCTGTAACATAATGTTAGGAAACAGCTTATTTCTTTTAGGGAGAGGACCTCATTCATCAGAGAAAACATCTGTCTTCCCACATGATTTAGTTCTGTGGGTCATGATTTAGTTCATCTGGGTCTCCCCGGTGTAACACACCACTGAGGTAACAATTAATGACTTAGTTCCACCCTGCTAGGAGCTATTACTGCCTGTTCTGTATTCCCACAGTGCCTCCCCTTCCACGGAAGATACACACAGCCACTGCTGTTCAAGGAGTGCCTGTGCAGAACCCTGAGGGTTTAGACAGAAACTCGATTTGGGACAGACAAAATATCTCCTTAATTGAGTAGCTGGGACTGCCTGGATGCTGCAGTAGTTAAGTCTCAGACCACAAGGCTTGCTGGACCTTTCCAAAAATG
The DNA here is from genome assembly GCA_910950805.1 of Acrocephalus scirpaceus scirpaceus. Lineage (NCBI taxonomy): Eukaryota > Metazoa > Chordata > Aves > Passeriformes > Sylviidae > Acrocephalus > Acrocephalus scirpaceus. The sequence goes on from OU383773.1 coordinate 2,881,592, forward strand.
TGTTTAAAAACTCGGAGAATCATTAAGTTATTGAATTGTTTTGGTTGAAAAAGACTTTTAGGGTCATGTAAGCAAGCATTCCCACTAAAATATGTCCCAAAGTGCCATGTTTGTTAAATGTTTGTTAAATCCGTCCAAACATGGTGACTCCACCACTCCCTGATTCCCTCACTCACATCATTTGGAAAGATATTAAACAGGGCTGACCCCAGTTCTCAGCCCTGGGGGACAGCACTGGTGCCTGGCCCCAGTTGGATTTAACTCCATTCCCCACCTCACACCCAGCCTGGCCGCTCAGGCTGTTAATTTTTACCCAATTAACAGAGCACTCACCCAAGCCCTGAGCAAACAGTTTAATCATCACAATGCTGGGACAAACGGTGACAAAAGCTTGACTAAAATCCACGTAGACATCTCTCATCCCTGAAGTCATTTTGTCGTGAAATGGGATCAGGTTGGTCAAGCAGGACCTGCCTTTCAGAGCCCCGTGTCCCCTGGTCCCCTGGAGGTTCTGCAGGGTGAGGGTGCCTGTGAGGGTGCTCCAGGTGATCTTCTCCATGACTTGATCCAACACTGAGGTCAGACTGACAGGCTGTAAAACAACTCCTGTGAGGCAAAATCATCCACATTCCAGCGTTTTGCCTTCAGGCTGATGCCATAATTATGTGAAAACCACACTGTATCCCAAAGGAGAAGTTTTTATACACAGAGCAAACAGTTTTATGTATTTATTTCTTTCACTTGAATGAAATAAAAACCCCCAACACTGCATTTTATCTATTGTATATTCAGTAATGTGGTTAAGGCACACGGCTTGCATGAAGTCTGGGTAAGGATAGTTCCTCATGAAATGTAAAGTAATGCAGTATAAAAACTGAAACAGTCAGCTTTCTTGTGATATTTACTGAATTTTACATGCGCTGAATGTGATATCTGTGCTCTAGTTTCTACAATCTATTCCATAGTTTCCAAAATATATACACTAGATCCGTGCCCATTAAAATAACATTATATAGAGATAAGGTGGTTCAATAAAACAGTCAAATCTAGTTCTAACCTGAAGGTTAGATTTGCAATTTAAACAGAAGGTGAGAATTACAGGGAGTTAAAAAAATTCTTTCATGTTGTGAAATGCTCTTCCATTTGTTTTGCCTTAATTCCCCTTTCTTTAAGAAGAAGACCATTTTTTTACCTCATTGCAGACTAGAAGATGAATACATGAAGGTCATTAAATAGTCAAATAATGGGCAACAAAAAATTGTCCTAAAGTGACAAAGATAGTGCTAGAAAATAATTGCTTCTGAAGTAATTTAATCTTTTTAAACAGTCACACAGATTATTGAAAGCTGTTTTCTAAAAGAATTTATTTTCATAGAGTAAAATATGGTAGGTTATGAAATTATTAATAATTTTATAAGTTCCTTAAGGAAAACAAGAATTTAGCTGTTGTTGTCTTAACCTCTCTCAAGCATTGTAGAAACAAGACCAAGGGATGATGTCAGATTTTTTTTCCACATAAACCACTTTTTTTCTTTATCTATGACACCAATTTTTTTAATGTATGGTTTTATTTATAAGACTTTTAACTGAATATTAATTTTTTATTAGTCATGCTTGTTTGTTGGGTATTTTATTTAACATTAAAAGGTAACATTTTTTATTCATTAACACTGTACTGTGAAATATTGGTTTAAAATATTTGAAAGCATGCCTTGACTTCTATTGATTTTTCTTCATTTGGGGCTTTTCTCCCTGCTTTGGATCTGTGCTGTTTCATCTGTAATGGCTTTAACACATACAGCAACAAGCAGTCCTGTTGTTTCTTTCCTACTGAAAAGCACTCTGGATTATCCTCTTTCACTGAGATTCCTGTCTGAACTCTTTCTGATCTCTCTGTCAAACACAGGCACTTCAAACAACGATGGGGTGAGAGATATTTTATGTACTTCAAGAGCCTGATCTGATCCATAAACATATTTCCCTGCCAAGCATGCTGGCTTTGTTACTCACCAAACACTGGGATGCTGAACATTTGACTTCTTTGTGTACTGGTAATTGTTTCTCCCTTTTTGTGCCAAGGCTCAATGCCTAAAAATAGTAATTGGAAATATGGCGTAGTTGTGCATCTTCTCCTTTCCCAAGTTTTGCTCTATTTCTGCTTCTGAGTCTGCAAAATCAAAGTATTGCAAACAGGTCACTCTGCTGAAGGCAGCTGGAATATTTCAGGAGATATCAGTGGCAAAAAACTCCTGAACACTTAAATTTTCTGATTTAGGGTTTCTGCAAAATATGGGACAAACCAAACTCCTTTTCTTACATATCTTCTCTCTTCTGCACTCATGTTTCCCTTATCTTCTGTTCATGGGCCCATCAGTGCCGTGCCCACGGCTCTTGGGTAAGTCCCCCTTAGAGCTATCTCTGGTTAATGGGCCAGCAAGGACCCACTGCAGGGCTCAGAGAATGAGATCAGCCCATTGTGAGATACTCCACCCAGGGGGAGGAGCCAAGCATTCCCATATGGATATAATCTGGTGTTTGGGACAGCACAGGGAGCCTTTACCCCACTGGATTTGCAGAGGACAAGAGCTACCAGACCTTTCTACATGATCACGGCTTTGACAAGACCATTTCATCTGGACTGCTACTACCACCCTAACAAACAGGGTGTCAGGATGTATTCTGACTGTCAGTGGTTTTTTTGTACTATAGCATTTATTTTATTTTACTTTCTTTTACTTTTTTCCTTTCCTCGTATTAAATTGTATTTCTGGCTTGGAGTCTCTCACTGGTTTTGCTTTCAAACCATCACACAAGGTCTTCTGTGGAGTACAGTTTGGTCCCTCATAAAAGAACTAAAATGGGCTCTTCTGCTCTCTTTGGAAGTGCACAATCCATCCAATCCCATATGAACTGAGGGTTTAAGTTCTCATATTTAACAAGAAGTAGACTCTGCAGCCAGTATACTCAATGGAAACAAGGATGTGACTCATCCCAATAAACTTGAACATTTTGTTTTAAGCTGAGTTTCACCCACTGCTGTTTGGACTGTGTGTGTCAGGACCCCAGAGTGACCTGAACCCAGCTTAGATTGGGACAAACCCACACTGAAGGCACTCACCTTAAAATACAACACTAAGGATTTGCCTGCTTTGAATGGGTACAGATTTTATCTGTCTGGGGCTTAATGAATTGCCTCTTGTCTCTTGCTATGGCTTGGCACTCATCTGCATCACTACTGACACTCTGAAAATGATGATAAAACCAGAAAATGCACAGAGATGTGAAGATTTATTTGTTTGTATGCAGAGTTTGACAGCAACAAACTCAGGTTTGGTTCTCTATGAAGACAAGCCAAGGATTATGTGAAATTCACCTGTCCTCCCATAGTCACTTTTCCATCCATCCTTCCTTGCTGCATTTGAGCAGGACAGTCCTTGGAGCTGGAACTGCCTTTTAGGAAGTGCATCTGCAACCTGTAGCTCAACGGGGCTCTGCTGTCAGGGGAGAGCACCAGCTGCTGCCATTGTAACAGCAAAAAAGCTGTGGAGGCAAACAGGGGAGCTCTTCTGTGTCTGCTACCAGGAATAGAAAAATAGAGTGAAATAAGCAGAGACAGATGGTGGGAACAACAGACAGCATAAGTAGCATTAATGTAATACACTCCAACAGTATAAAAATTGGGTTTCTAACTTCAGCAAGTTCTTCAACACATTATTGAAACACACTGGAGCCTTCAGAAGATGAATCTTTTCATTCTAATACAGATAAATAATTGTATGGATTGCACGTACCACAGTAAGAACTTATCTAAAATGCAGCCTCTAATCTGTGCCCCCTCTAGTGCATCTTGGTGCCTTTTGCAAACAGAGGATTTAAAAGCTGTGTGGTTTTAGAGTGTTCTACAGGACAGTTATGATCCTCAAATGTTTGAGATTTAAAAAAAAAAGGCTTTTAAATGCAGGAGGTTTCTAACATGATACACTGGCATGTCAGCCAACATGATTATTTTATTAGATACAAACTAGTTAATAATCCATGGGGGATTTTTTTTTTCTTTAGGAAAAATGTGGTATTTCCCTACTGCTCATTTAAGAAAAGCTTTTAAAATTTTCATTATGAAAAACCTCGAAAAATTACCACTAATTTTCCCCTTTCTCTGCCTTTATACTGCTTGTAAATCAGATGTGATAATAACTTCTGAGGAGCTGGAAGGAACATATTTATCTCCCTGGGAAAGTTATGAGGATGACAGCTCAGTGCTTCAGCAGTGTCAGAGCTGTTACATTTCCATTCATTAACTTTCCCTTTTTCTATATAAAACCACATAATTGGGACTTCCCTTAGTGGAAACATTTAGTGCATCTTTAATGGGCAACTCAGGATCACAGCACTTTATGCCTGAATCTAAGAGTTATTGAGAGTTTCCTGAGAGCTGCCAAATGTTGCACGTTCCCATAGAACTCAGCATCTTTCAGGATTGGACTCTCGTCATATTTGTGTTAATAATGTCAAATCCCCTATAGTAGTTTTCTAATCTATTTACAAAAATGTATTATGTCTCCAAAATTATATAGAGGTGGTTTTTTTTTTTTTTTTTTTTTTTTTTTTTTTTTTTTTTTTTTTTTTTTTATTTGAAGTGTGTTTTCTCCCAGCCTGAAGTTATTATAATAATGTAATTTTTTTCCCTTTCTTCCAGATGAATTTTGCTGGTTAAAATGAATGAGAGAAATAAGTGTTAATTCCATTTGCTAGTGGGGAAGTTGAGAGTGAAAACTGTAATCTGGAGCAGAGAAAGAAAATCTTCATCATGGTGGTATTGATCCACCATTATCCACAAAGTAAAAACTTTACAAAGGAATTCTGGACTTGTGAGATTTCCAGTTTCAGACCCGTGAGATAATCTGTTAATTTAAGGCTCACCTGACCATCAGCCTTCAGGAGAGAAGAATGGATCAGAGTTAAAGCACAACTCAATGGAACTCTGAGCTTTTGGGGTCATTTTGCCCTGGGCTTCATGCACAACTTAGGAGTACAGTACCCACAAAATGAAGAGCACACAAGGAATAAAATGAGAAACATATAAGGAATAGGTATCTTGGAAGAAGTTGCTCATCATAGAACCATAGAATCTCCTAAGTTCATTGAATCACAGAATCACAGAATAAGCTCAGTTCCAAGGGACCCACAGGGATTGTTGACTCCAGCTCCTTGCCTTGACCTCAACTGAACCTGTCAGACAAAAGCCCCAAGCTGTAAAACACAATTTATCTTAGAGAGAAAGCCATTGTCAGATTTCCTATGGTTCCTTTCCTAATAAACTTTACCTCCCTCAAAGGCTGCAGTGAATCCCAGAAACATCTTCCTCTTTACCTGATCCTGCTGCATCTCCAGAGCAAGCTGGGAAATTTTCATAATAAAATGTGATCTCGTGAGGATTGAGAAATATTTTGGTGTGTGCTTGACACTTTAGCCCCAAAAACTATTACTTAAATTTCCTCCTCTGGCAATAAAGCAGGTAGAACTGAAACAAATCCCTCAACGTGCCTTTTACTAAAAACTGCTATTGCAGTGTAATTTTCCTTGAGAAAATTGTACTTTTGCAATTCTACTCTCAACCACTGCATGAGTACTGAGAAAGCAGATCTGAAAATACATGTGGGGTTTTTTTGTTTCTAAAAGCAATTGACCAAACTCAAAATGCAGTTACTTCAACATGTAATTTCATTTTATTTATGGTTTCCATACATCCTGGAATTCAGACACACCTCAAATCCCCAGATGTGAGATAATAATTTCTGTGATAAACCACCACATGGGGCTCTGAGTAACCTGGTCAAGAGGAAGGTGTTCCCTGACCCTTAAAGATGAGATGATCTTTAACGTCTCTTCCCACCCAAACCATTCTGGGATTCTGTGTTTTTATATAGCAGGCCAACACAAGAGTATTGAATGAAGCACTAGCACCACAGACAGCTCAAATTCCTTTGGTCTGAACTCAAAGAAAACCCTTAATTACAATATTTGGTACCTCTTTAACCACTTAAATACCACAAAATGGAATAGACACAAAGGGAGCCCCTTGCTGTGCCTGTGGGAAGTACAAATTTATGTTTTTCTTTTAAGTCCCCCTCTCTCACTATATGGATCAGTGACCAGCAGTGGATGTCTTCATAAAAGTATGGACTTAGTTTTCTTTAAAGTTTTCTGTTGCACTATTGAATGTGTCCCAGAGGTTGACACGGTGAACCTGGTGTTTGTTTTGCACTTATTTGCTCATGGAGTGCTTGAAAAAGGAAATTAGAAACATCCGGTCACATATTCCCCAGGATCTTCAAAAGATCAGGAATCTGCTCATGCAAAGAAGAAGTCAAGGAATAGTAAATCCAGAAGCAAGGACTTGTGTCAGGATTGTGTGTCAGGAGGGATTTTTCTCTTCTCAGCTCATGTGACATTTAGTCCATGTTAATTCTAGGATAGTCTCTGCTCAGGGACAGGGAAGGAAAAGATCTGACTGCTTTGAGACAGAAAATGAAGAGTTATCAACAGGGCCTTATGAGGCAGCTGCCTTCAATAAGTAGTTCTGGATTTGATGACAGTGGCGATTTCTCCAGCCTACTGCTCCTAATTTATGTCAGGTCTCACGCAGGACATCCAGTGAGGAGTGGAAATATTTTATATCAGAAATTAATAGCTGGCTGATTAGTCAGTATTCCACATTTTGGTGATGCTGGGGAGAAACATTTCACAATACTGATGACATTTGAAATGTTCAGGAAAGAGAGAAAGATACATGGTTATTAATAGCTGTTTCTTCAGTCTTCCTTAAGTCCACGTGCACCAAGAAGCAATGCTATTTTTGAAATCATGTATTCCTCAAAGACCAGGTATTTTCTGTTGTCTTAGTGCTTGATATTTAAACTTTTTTTTCTTCAAAGATTAGCCTTTACAAACATGATGGAAAGACCTCAGTGAGAGCCAGCTAGGGTATCAGTCTCTTCTCCCAGAAAACCAGTGGCAGGAAGAGAAAAAATGGCTTCAAGTTGCACCAGTGGAGGCTTAGATGAGATATTAGTTTAAATTAGTTTAAAAAAAAAAACCAAAAACAAACAAAAAAATCCAAAACAAAACAAAAAAACCCAACCACATAGAAAGGGTTGTAAAGCATTGGAACAGAGCAATTGACAATGACAGGTGACAATGGAGTCACCATTCCTAGATGTGTTCCAAAAATGTGTGGATGTGGCACTTGACATGGTTTAGTGGTGAAAACCTGGTGATGTTGGGTTAAAGGTCGGACTTTATCTTAAAGGTCTTTTCCACCCTAAATGATTCTGTGGTTCTAGGATTACAGTGGCTCTTTTAGTCACTTTATTTAGACAGTTGTTCGCCATTTTCCAGCAAGAAAAAGAATGTAACATAAAACATATAAAAATGCTTAATAAATATACAGATCAGGTCACTGTAATAACCACTTAAATGCCTTAAATAAAATCAACTCTTAAAGAAAGCAAATTAATTAGTGTATCAGAACACTGAATTTTCCTTTTGTGGTTGTCTGAGCTATTGCTACCCACCTTTTTCTAAAACTACACAGATATTTTCCACTTTGGGCTTGATTTGGGTGTTTTTCTGAAACTCATAGATTTTCCTTAGGCTGTGGAGGTAATTCTGCCGACTGTCCAGACAGCTGAGCTAATCATGAGTCTTTATTAAAGGCAGGGAACCTAAAGATTACAGCTCCAGATCTTCACTTTTCACCTGTGACCTTAATGTGTGGCTTCTTGTGGCTCTTCGTTTTTGTGGTGCAATATTTCTGAATAGACTGAGACCGAAGAACATAAGATCCATTTGACATTTCAAAGAGAATTTAGGCAGGGCAAACTCAAAATACCCATGTCTGGCCAGGGGACTAAATTCATTGATGCTGTATTTGCAAAGAGATTTCCTCAGCAAATCTTTCTTTGCATGAGGAAAGAAAAGAATTTTAAAAAACCCCAAATCCTATTGTCTTGTTTATGTCTCAGCAGAACAATCTTAGGGCTGCAATGCCACGTTGCTCTCAGTGAGACACCTGACTCACTCCAGTGTAAGGACTCCCTGGCCATGGCAGGGGGTTGGAATGGAATGGAATGAAATGAAATTTAAGGTCCTTTCCAACACAAACTATTCTATGATTCTATAGTTAAATATGATTTGTAAAACTGCCATTTACTTTGGATCTGCCCAAGAAGTTCCTCATCCAAATGCAGCCCCATGCAAGCACCCTTGGGTCTGCCAAGGTCAAAACACACAAAAAATATCTCCTGAGTCCTAAGAAACATTTCATCTTGTTCCAATTCATTCAGGCAACTTGACTGTATTAGAAGTCCCCCTGCTCTCTGCTGCCTGCACAGTGAGCCAGGGCGTTGGGAAGCAAAGCAAAATGAATATGTAGCTGTTTCACGGGGTTATAATGGAAATTTCAGAGTAATCTGATCAGATCTGTTCCAATATACCCTCAAGCCACTCCTGCCATAAGCATGATGGGTGAACACATTGAAATTTGAGCCCAAATTGTGGGACTAATTCTGAGTTTATTGAAATGAACAAGGACAAATGAGGTGCTACTTTCTCTCCGAGACACACAATCAATTTTAGCAGGGCTGCAGCACCTTTATCATGAGTTTTAAGCTGTAAATCACATCAGAGATTCGACTTTTCACTTTGACTATGGTTACAGTGACTTGACTGCTTGACTCCTTGTGTAGATAATAAAAAAAAGCATAGATCATTTGCATTTAAACTTGGTCTGCTACTACTACTAAAAAAAAAAAAAACAAAACCAAAATAAAACCCCAACCAAACCAAAAAAACCCCTCCAGAACAGAATCATTCTGAAATCAGTCTGAAGTTCTGGCAGCAGGACACTCTTTGGGACTTTTCTAGGTATGTTTCCTTTTTTTTTCTTTTTTAGTGTTAATCATATTCAGCATTTTTTGGTTTTTTTTTTTTTTTTTTGCTTATTTCTGACCTTAAATAACGAGCTCAGCCAAATAAACTGCTTGGAAATGCTTTGAATGGCAAGAACATTCTTTAGCCTGGAGGGCAAATCATCCTCTTAGGATGTTAAAGAGAGAGCTTTAAACACCTGAAGCCAAGGACGTCCTAAAATTACTGTCCCCCACTTCCTGAATGAGCATTCAACACATGGTGAGTTCTGGGTTAATATGGTCAAAGTTTGCATTGTATTTCTTTCTCAAGAGATTCAGTCTTGCACAAGATAATTCTGATTTAATGAGGAGTTCAGGGTGGGCTCTACAGATTCAGATTTCATTTTAGGGAAAAAAAAAAATGAAGACATTTCACAAGAAGATTAGTGCAGTACTGGAACAGATCATCCAGAAATTGGTGGGATCTAGGCCATGGAGGATTTTAGGATTTGATGAGGCAAAATGATAATTGACCTGATCTACTGCTGGGCACATTGTTGGGATGTGCAGGAAGCTGGACTGCAGATCTCTAGAGGTCTAAGCAATATTTCCATTGTCACAGGATTTATTTGGCTTGGGATTTGTGCAAATGAATCAGAGAGCATCCAGTCGTTAATGAATAGGACAGGAAACAGGCACAGGGCTTCTAAGAACATTCTGAGGAGGACTTCATAATTCTTGATGCTACTAGAAATTTCTTTTGATCAAGATTAGATTTGATTTGCTTTTCAAAATAATTAATTTAGAAGAGTGGTTCCCAGATCTCCCAAGCTGTTTGGTAGAAGAAGATGAGTTACTTTTTCCATTTTATTCCAATATTGTGCCTGCTGAACTGAGACCCTTTTAGGCATATTTAGTTTAAGTGACTGCAGGAGACAACTAAGAAGTTTTCCTCTAAATGCTGTTAAATTTTCTAAAATATCTTAGACTATTACCAGTAAAGAATTCTACAGCAAATATGTGAATGACTAAAATAACTACAGCAAATAGAGTTTTCATTTCTTTACATTAATGTCTTATTTCTCTTAGCATTACTGGACCATTAAGAAAATGCAGTTAGGGATAATTCCTAGTTATGCACTTAGGGAATTTTGTTTTCTTCCTGAATGGTTGTCATGGCAGATTAAACAAAAATAAGATTTAAACGTAAATAAAGAAGCTGCTTTAGACAGGCTCTTATGAATTCCTCCCCAAAGATGTAGAACTCTGCCAAGCAGATGAGTTATCTTCTGCCAGACTGTTAAGAGAGACTGAAATTGTATTCTAGGATTAAAAAAAAAAAAAAAAAAGTTGGGAATAGTCTTTGGGAGCCTTTGAAAGCAGCAGATAAGATGCTGTTGCCTTTAATTCTCTCAGAATAAAGAGAGAAGGGAGCCAGAATGGGATTGAAAAATGACCATCACAATGACAGGCTGGGACAATTACAGTAACAAGAAAGAGGCAAGATTTTATTTTTCAAGTTATCCAACAGAGCATTTGTAAGGAAAAATTTAAAGGAGTACATTAAATTAGGGTGAATAGCTCTGATCTTTCTTTCTGTGTCCTGCTATGGAGTAGGGATGAACTTAAAAATGGCCCAAAAGAAGTGCAAGGACTGGGGACAAAATTTTTGCAGAGCTCAAAAATGTAATTTTACAAGCCCAGACACCACCATATGGGTAGCATGCAGACCTCAGCTGTTGCTACTTGCTCTTTATTGTGTTTTAGACAGAAAAATTCAATTTCCACACTTGTCAATCCAGTGTTGTGCACCAGCTTCTAACCACATACACATGAATGCTGTGTAGTCATTTTTTGAAAGATGTTACATGTAAACCTGTCAGAAGGAGCTTTGATATCTCTGATTTTTAAGCACAGTTTGCATTTTTAAGGCAATAACTAAATAAATAAAACAGAACCGACTGCAAAAAAACCTGTAATCAAGAGAAAAGCTTCAACAAAGCTTGATAAAAAGCATGAATATACAAGATACCTGGAAACTCCTGTCATGTATATAGAGTAGCTAAGTTCTTCCAGAGCTAAAGAGAAGATAACAGCTTCATTCTCAATTGCCAGCACATACACGACACTTTTGATATGAGATGTCCTTCTTACTCAGAATGTCTGAGTGCATAAGACATCCTCAAAATGGGAGGGAATTTCCCTCAGTTATCTAAGCCTGTTCTCTGTGTATGAAAGAAGGTGAGGAAAAAAGTGCTTCCTAAAATCGACTCTCACCTTTAAGTTGCAGCTAAAGAGACATCACATTCTAGAGAGTTACAATTCCAATGAATATGCAGTCAGAATTAAGGAAGTTAATTCAAATCTGAATTACTGTTAAAGAGAACTGAATAGTTTTTACTCTCAATAAATCCATATGCATGCCTAAAATCACTCTGTGATATTCTCAATTAATTGCAAAAATATCAAACTTTATACTAAGGAGATGCTCTGAGCTCTTTTCATCTGGCCAAAATGCCAGACTTTTTTTGATGGACATGCACCCAACCTGTGACAGAGACAATTTAGGAACAGCTATTTCCATCCCAACCAAGATCTACATGGATAGCCTGATAAGAATAACATCAATCTACGTGTAACCTGCACTGAAAGATGCTGATCACATCCACACAGACGTGGCACAGTCAGGTGTGGCTCAAAGTGGCATCAAGTGCAATCATACAAGTCTTTATGTTCTTCTAGACCATAAAAACTGGAGACTATTTCTATTTAAATTGTCCTCTTGCTCATTTCCTCCATGATATTTCAGGAAGCTGGAGTTAGATTTTCCATATTGCATGGTCTACCTGAAAGTTGATACTGGGTTATATATAAAAGTTGTGCAGCACCTGCCTGGTGTCCCTGATGTGTTTACCTTGAAGGTAATAAGAGGTATTCATTTGAAGCAGTTTGTGGCAGGGTAATGAGAGTCCAGGGAGCCCAAAATTCAATTATGGGAAGTGTGTAATGTATGTGTGTTTTCATGATTTGTATTGATCCATGTGCATGACAGATTGGTTATAAATTGGGTAATATATTACTTGGTAAATGAAATACACTGGACTGCAGGAGCACATTAGGTGCTGTATTGAATTCTCATGGCCACTGTGACATTTTATTTGTGGGTGTAAGAACCTCTGTTATTGTGTGTGTGTTTGTCTGGTGTAATTGTAATTTACAGGTGATACTTGGGTCATTTATGGAAATATTTTGGCACCACAATACATCAGGTTACTGGGTGTCCTTGCCATGAGTGAGGGGAAAGGATGAGTCTGTCCCTTGAGGAGTCAAGAGTTTCCTGCCAAGCCCATGTTCAAACTTTTCACAGCCTTGTCTGCCTGAAAATGAAAATATCTGCTGGTGAATGCCTTGACAGATCAAGTTTCCTTCAGGTCTGAATCTGGATCATGTTCTTTTTCAAGAGCATCTGGGTCCCCACCACAAAAACAAGCAAACAAACCAAAGAAACTCCCCCAAAATCACCCCAAAAAATCTAAAACAATTCCTTGTATAGTGAGTGTACTCTTTGGACATTCCCCTCAAAGGAAAATGCAAAGGAACAAATTCTGTTTAGGACCAGGCAGGATATGGCGAATTTTGGAAACACAAAAAACCACGTTGTTACTGAAATAAAGAGAATAAGATAACATTTTTTCTCTTTGTGCTGATGATTTTGGCTGGCAAAAATGCAGGCGTAAATGCCAAAAAGTTTGTTTCTTCTAGAGTGGGAAGTGAAAAGAAGATTTATTACACCTTATTATTTATACGACTTCTTATAGTTGCAAATGTATTTCAATAATCTTTATAGAGCTCAATTATACCACAGCCAATTGATATGAGTGATTTCAGTACTTCTTAATATGCTGTTTAAAACCTCCAGTGAAGAATTTTCTTAATGCATGGTATAAAATATATGGCAAACTCTTTTAATGTAACTAAGTCCCGGTTTTATTTTGTAGCTAAAATGCAGAAAGTACAGAGATTGGGTTTGTATTAGTCTATAGAGATATTTACCTCATTCCAGTTTTGTCAGTATTTCCACTTCTAATTTGGCAAAGAGGTCTTTCACTGATCTTGTTTATTTGTTTATTTCAGGGAATAATTATGTCTTCTGTTCTTGATTTATGCCTTTTCTTGGCTGCCTGAAATTCTGTGCTGAACTGAAGGTTTATATTCATCAAAGTGAATCCTCTTAACTTTAGCTCCACTGCTGCAGCACTGTGTGTGGTAATTATAAATTTATTAATTATGGGATGTACTTGAGCTCGAGATTTACCATCTCTGAAATACTCCATGGGACTCATATCCTGGCATCAGTATTTTTCTGCCTGATCCTTCCTTGGGCATCTCATCTTTTAGACAAACTGTGCAAGAACATGAGAGGGGGAAACACTTGTGCAAAATGTTTCTTGTGAAAACCAGATGGATTTGTGACTTTTCAAACATGTGGTGAAGAGCATTTAAATTGTTGCTTTCATCTCACAGTGTAAGGTGATGGAGTATAATTTTCCCTCTGTGAAGGAAAGACTGAATCAAGAGGTGACGCTTCCAAAAATGAAGGGCAAGTCTCAAAAAAACTGTAAAGTAGTAGTGAGGTAAGTTGTAAAGCTGTTTAAATAAAATAGTATGTCCATGTTGAACCGAATAGTGCTTTGTAGAGGTGTTAGTTTCCATAATTAGCCCAAGATTTGTGATTAGCCCTGGTGACATGAATATCTCCCTTCTGGAGCTCTTGGACTCACACTTTCCGGGTTCCCTGCACACAGCAGCCTGAGGCACTGGTATTGCATTTTATTAATGTTCTATTTCTGTTGTGTTTCTCTGTTGTATCAGTCTCCACCAGACCCTGTGGATACCAATTCTTTAAAAAGGAAGAAACTTTGACTTCTGTGGTAATTCACATCTCCTGTCTTCAGTACTGTCTCTGCTCTGAAGTTTCCTCCACTTGAGCTATTAACCTGCAGTACACAACCTCTGAGAATGACATCCTGTAAGCACAGGGTTCTGCTGGCAGGTTGTGTTTGTCTCTCCTCACTCATCTAGGCAAAGGAAAGGAAGATTCAGAATTAAATAACAACCTGCAGCAGTGCTGTGTAACTTGACGAGCAGACATAAGTATGTTCAGCAGCCTAATGCTGTCTGAATTAAATTTCTTCAGAATAAGAGTGTTTTCCCAGTCGAGCAGGAGGATGATGGGCAGCCTGACTCTTTGCAGCAAATTAGAAACCAAGTAGGCCTTAAGGCAGGAATATTCATCTACATAAACATGATGAAATGAAGTGATCTTAGGTCTATTATTTTCACAGACACCTCCAGGGATGGGGACTCCAGCAACCCCCTGGGCAGTCCCTTCCAATACCTGACCACCTTTTTCAAGAAGAAATTCTTCCTGATGTCCAACCTGAATCTCCCCTGGCACAGCTTGAGTCATTTCTTTCTGTCCTGTCAATAAGTTGCTGGTAGAAGAGGCTGAGTCCCACCTGGCTCCAATCACCTTTCAGAGTGATGTAAAGAGTGATAAGGTCTTCCCTGAGACTCTTTTTTCTCCAAGCTAAACACTTCCAGCTCCCTCAGCACTCCTCTTGTGACTTTTTCTCAAGACTCTTCACCAACTTCACTCTTCCCTGGAATCCCCTTTTCACTTTGCCTGAGACAACTACCCACTTCATATGAGTATTAAAACATTCCCAAATATTTTCCTGCCAGCCCACCAGGTAAAAAAATAACAGGAAAAGCCACAAGGCAAGAGGATGAAGATAGCATTGATCAGGGAAATATTCTTTCCTCAATGAATGTGCAACTTCTGCACAACATCCCTGTTTAATTTGTGACCAATGTATTTTTCTGGAACAAGAAATGAGTGTCACCATCTCTCCCCTTTGCACCTGCCTTGCCTCCCTGATCTGCCTGTTCTGCATCTGGCCAAGATGCACGGCAGCATGGGATGTTCCAGCTGACAACTCTTCTTTTCACTCGTATTTTTCATACTTCACCAAAGAACTCCTTGATGGTTTTTCTGCTATAAAAGTAGAGGTCCCACAGTTGCATCCCACTCTGCGGCCATCAGGAAGTCTCAGAGAAACTCAAAGGAATTCTGCTTTGTGGGTGGAATGCAAACACACCAATTTTCACTCAACTCATTCACAGGGGTTCAGGGTTTTTCCTCTCTTTCCACAGTTTTTCTTCCAGGTAACAAGCAAAAGAATGAGAAGAAATGGCCTCAAGTTGCCCCAGGGGATGTTTAGAATGAATATGAGGAAAAATTTCTTCACTGCAAGGATGATGAAATCTTGGCATAGGCTGCCCAGAGAAGTGTTGGAGTCACCAGCTCCTGCAATTATTGGGCATATGCAGCACTTTAGGGCATGGTTTAGTGGTGGACCTGACAATGTTAAATTAATGATTTGACTTGGAGGTCTTTTCCAGCCTCAATGATTCTGTGATTCCATGTTTCTTTATCTGTGCCCCTCTGGTTCTTTCTCTGCTCATGGTGAGGTGCAGAGTTGGAAGTTCATATCAGCTTGCATTGCATGTTGTTTCATGGAAAGCATATTCTTCCCAATTACTTTGAATTCTAATTAAGCTGAACTAAACAATGATGCGTTAACTTGGTTTGCTTCCTCTGACTCAAGGATTTACGAAAAGATAACCCATTTAGGGCTCAAGGTGCCTGTGCTAATTGTTTTCCTGAACAATCCATCTTTCAATCACCTTTTCCATTATCCACGTAGATTAACTTCATTGTCTTTGGAAGTAATTGACACTGCTTTTTATTCTTCTATCATCTCATAATGATGTCAGTGTAAACATAACCAGAGGTAATTAAACCAGCAAAGGGGATAAATTCTGCATGCTGTGCAAACAAAAATGAAAAATCCAGGGAGATTTAGTCAATAGCACCGTGAGCTTAATCATCTCATAAGATACATTAATAGGGATAATATCCAGCTTTGTTTGTAATTTATTTTCCTCCAGTTTGCAAGTCTGAACAATGGTTGCTCATAAGTATCAAATTATGGTAACTGATAAACCAAGGCAGCTGTTTGTACCTAAACCTTGGCTTATTATAGGCAATGGCTCATAAATGTTAATTTTGTAACAATAACTAATCCACTTGACCATCACTCTCAGATAAAGAAGCCAAACTATTTCTGTTCAAGTCTTTTTTTTTTTTTTTTCTGTATCATGAGCTATAAAACTGTTGTTTGAGGAAAAGGGCAGAAAAACCTTTCAAGATTTTCTATGGTAGGCCTTGTCTAAAATGGGTTTGTAGACAGTAATTAAGACTTGAACTACTTTGTCCATTATCTGCTTATCTACTTGCTTGGAAATCACACAGAAAGAATATATTGTTTAATCAATCTGCCTCCTTTTTCAGGCATAATTTCTCTTTAGACTCTGAGTTAAGAGTGCAGGAATTTTGTGTAACATTGCTCGGTGTTCGGTACAAAAGTCTCAAACTGCAGATCAAGCTCTGACATGTATTACAATACAATAACTGATTGTTAAGAACATTGATTAAAATAACAGCTAAAATCATCTACATCACATTCAGCTGAGAGCAATTATGAGTAGATGGGAATACTCCCAGGTTTTGCTTGCTATAATCTGTTAATTATGTGCAAAGCTGTGTTTTCCCAGCCAGTTACTAAATGTTCTGTCAACTTTTTGGGGGAGATAAAATCACTCAGAATCTCCTAGACACAGAATGCTTTAAATTAAAACTTAAAAGGCTGACTCTGGAATGCAAGTTTCTGAAAAAATACTCAGGTTTTACGTTTTTTGCCTAAGTGCCTTTTCCAACATAAGAATACAAGTCAAATTCAGCTAAGTATCTGGGACAAAGAATGGAGAAACACATTTCCTAGTCCTTAACACAGATTCCTGAGGGAATCATGTTTAATAAAGTCCTTCCAAATATTTTCCAGAATGAAAATATATTAAATTAAACAATTAAGTTAATAATTAAATATATATAATTCAATAGAACTAAAATATAATAGCTGTATATAAATATTTTGAGATTCAAGTCTCATCTACATGAGGCCATAGAGTAAGTTCATGTGTCACAGAGGAAGAAGCTCTTGGTTTTTAATTGTTTTATTAGGCAGTAATAGGCTATTAGAGCACACACTAATTACTAGAACTCAACAATAAAACTGGACAACAATTTTTTCTTGTCAGCCTCACATTTAATCTTATGAATTCTCTTTTTGACAGTGAAGAAATTTTACAAGGATAAATGTTCTTATTAAAAACAGCACACATTTGTCTGCAAGATTGTCTTTTAACAGTTTATGAGTGGACAAAAGTTAGTTCAAGGGACTTAAAGTACTCAGAGCTGCATATTGTCCTTTTACTCCTACAAAGACAGCAGAGAATACCAGATCTTTAAACGCATCCAGCTCTTCCAAAATGTCTCAATCCAAGAATATTTTATTGATCCAACAGACTCAGTAGAGTGCAGAGGAGGAGCTGTTCTGCTACTGAGTGCTCCTCTTTTTCTGTGGTGATTAATGTTTTTTGTCACATATGTCCTGAGATCAAAACTAACCTTTAACAATGCTCATTTCTTGCTCTTCTGTCTTTGCTGGCACAAGATTATTATTGTGGGAAAACTGGCTCATCTAAACCAGAAAAAATATTTTTTTAACCCTAGAGTTAATTTGGCTTTAAGCAGGATTTTTCTCATGCTTCGTTCTCATTCTAGGTAATTTCAAACAATGACAGTAATTACAAGTTGTTTTGCATGATATTTTGCTTCCAGTCAATTTAGTGACATGGCTGAAAATGAACCTATTGATTTTTTCCATTTTCATTGAAACACCTAAATATAGATTTTTTAGGAAAAAAGTCTTGCAAACAATATATAGTTCAATGTCTTCTGAATTTATCATAGCACCCAACACTGCAGATCAACAGTTTCTTGTACATTTCTTTGGCTGATGACAGTTTAAACACCTTCCAATGTGATCATGTTACTATATCTGTTTTATCAACCGTTTGTGCAGCCAGGTTACACGGCATTCTATAAACTAATCCAGAGTAAAACAACTCACCAAAATTATACTTACAGTGTATATGAATACATATTTATTGAAATGGGGATAAAACAGTGCTGGAGAGGGACTTTTCACAAGGGCATGAAGTGATAGGAAAAGGGGAAATGACATTAAGGTGAAGGAGGGTAGAGTTAGATTAGATATTAGGAAAAAACTCTTTACATTGAGGGTGGGGAGGCCCTGGCACAGGTTGTCCAGAGAATTTTTGGATGCCTCATCCCTGGACGTGTTGAAGTCCAGGTTGGAAGGGGCTTGGAGCAACCTGGTCTGCTGGAAGGTGGTGACCTCTAAGGTCCTTTCCAATCCAAACCATGCTGATTATGTGACTGAATGATTGCTTGGCATCTTCAATATTTCCTTAATCCAGTTCACCAAACAGTTGCCGATCTGAGTCATTCCAGCACAATGCCTGCAGTTGTTGGAACAACCAGCTGGAAACTTGTGGGAAGGGAAGAGGCACTAAATTTGTCTAAGTTAGCTACAGCAGCAGTACCACCGAATGTGCAAGCAAGGAAATAGTTTCATTTTGCTCTGAAAATGAACTTCTTTATATGGAAAATATATGCAAATCGACCAGATGTACTGAGAGGGGAAAACATAGAAGTCCTGATTTAGCAAAGTACTTAAGCACACTCTTAAAGTTAATCATGTGCTTAAGTCTATTCACTGAAGCACTTGACACATGTGTGTGCTTTTGCTGAGTTAATGTAATAAAGCAGAGACCATAATGATAGTCCTAGGATAAACAGACAGGCTGAGTTGTTAAAAGCAAAGCATGTGTGAGCTCTTGCTTCCTATATCCCATCCTAAAATAGGTCTCTAGAGCAGAGATGCATCTCACACTGAAGGCACTTCTCCCCTTCCCTTGAGGGAACTCAACAATTACTTTAGACAAGGCACCAAATGCTCACAAAACCCAGATTCAGTGGCGTGAGTTGGCATCATGGACTGAAAGCTGCCTTGCTTTCAAGGTGCAGGGTATTCTCCTGGACAGGGGAGTTGGAAGTTTTCTGGGAGAAAAAATGCAAAAAAGATTGATGTCTCATGAGAAATTATGATCTCATTCCTTAAGAAGATGGACGAGCCTATGGAGTGCTCCTCCCAGTACTGGGTCCTTATTGAAAATGAATGAGCAATTTCTTCCTGCTTAAAACCTTCTGAAAACCTCAAATCATGGAAGCATTAAGGTTGGGAAAAACCTCTCAGACCTTCAAGTCCAACCATGAACCCAGCACCTCCATGTTCACCACTAAACCATATCCTCAAGTGCCACATTTACACACATGCTGAAACTTCCAAGGGTGGTGATTCCACCACTGCCCTGGGCAGCCGGTTCCAATGCCCAACCACCCTTTCAATGAACAAATTTTTCCTCATATCCAATCTAAAGATCATGTAGGCAAGGTTTATTCAGACTAGAACAATTGTTCCCAGGATGAACCTACATGCCTGAAATCAGGAAAGCAATGGTGATTCAGAAAGGCACAGTCACCACAAAAATTAAACCTTCTTAATGGAAAAACATGAACTCTATTTCTCATTAATGAGCATATACATGGCCCATGTTCATTAACTACTAAATGTGTGAGTGAGCCACTTGTGAGGCTGTGGACTCCCCAGTCCTGGAGATGGTCAAGACAGGCTGGATGGGGCTTTGAGCAACCTGATCTATTCCGTGGCAAGGGAGGTGGAATTAGAAAACCTCTAAAGTCCTTCCAACCCTATCCATTCTATGGTTCTATGATTCCTAATTTAGAACTTTGCTGATAGTTGTCTACAGGAGATGTCAGAGCTCCTGTGACACTCAGAGGAGATCAGGTCCATGTGATGCCTCGGGAAGGCTGACCAGACACAGAGACTGAGCAGAGCTAGAAAATAAAATAGGTATTTATTGAAAGACCTCTAGGATACATCTTGGGCAGGATAAGAGCCTGGCTAGGGCTACACCCAAGATGGATCTAAAATGATCACAAAATGGATGACCAGTCACAAGGTCTTATACTTTTATGAGTTTTGGTCCATTTGCATATTGGGGTTTAATTGTCCAGTTACAGCTTCAGGTTATGAGGTCCCATCCTTCTTGTTTCTCTCTTCAGTCCACCCTTGTTTGTGCTTTTGGGCCTGAAAGTTGTACTCATTGTCCTTGGTCTTCAGCAGGAAAAGGATTTGTTTTGTCTACCTACCCTGTGCAGAGAGCTGACTGACACTGACTGTGAGGCTCAGAACTGCACCCCTGGGGAGCACAGAATCTGAGAAACATGAAAGCTAAAACTTAAGGCATCACATGTACTTAGAGGAGCCTAGAAAGTGAAGGAGATCATCCTAAAAAAGACTGGCTGTTCTAGCTAAATTCTTTCAAGTTTTTGTGTATCACATGGAGTTCATCTTTCTTGGTTTCCATGGAATCCTCACATCTAAATCTTTCACTGAATCCTATCCTGAGTTAAATTGCTCAAGACCCTCCTGTGGAGTGGTAGACATAAGATTAATTTAGTAAACATCTTGTTTTACCCTCTGGGAAGCTGGTATTGTTGAAGACAAGACACTCAATGGTCAACCTGGCAGGCAGCTAAACTCCTCAGTTGTTCACTCACACCCCCAGTGGGATGGGGGAGAGAATCAGAGAAAAGCTAAAACTTGTGGGTTGAGTGAAAGCAGTTTAATAGGACAGAAAAAAGAAAAAAGAAAAAAAAAAAGGGGGGGGGGAAACTATAATAAGAATAAAAGAATGTATAAAGAAGGGATGCACAATTTCTCTCCACCTTCTGACTGAGGCCCAGCCAGCTCCTGAACAGAAGCTTCCGCTCACTGGTCAACTTCTCTGAGTTTTATTGTTCAGCACGATGCCATAAGGCATGGAATTTCACTTTGGATCAAATGTCCCAGCTGTGCCCCCTCCCAGGTTTTTGTCCATCCCCAGTCTCCTCACTGGCAGGGCAGTATGAGTGAGAAGTCCTTGACTTAATGTAACCACTAAACAACTAAATCATCAGTGTGTATCAACATTATTCTCATCCTAAATCCAAAGCACAGCACTGCACCAGGTATTACAAAGAAAATTGACTGTATCCAGGTGAGAACAGGGCAATATTGAGAAAGGTGAATCCTGTTCTGACCAACTCTGGCTTTTCTTGTGTCCTGACATTGTGTTGTGCTGATACACAGTCATCGTTTCCTTTGTCTGTGTCCAGTGGTGGGATTTGACTCTTATATTTCATTCTTTCACCAGAATTTCGGTTGCTTTCACAATATCTCCAGCTACCCATCACTTTCCTTCCCTCATTTTTTTGCTTTATGCAGGATTTTGCTCATTTCACACTTTCTCAATTTTTTCCTGTTTCTCATAGCTCTAAGCAACCAAGGCCTATTGTAGACTTGAAAACTCATGCCAAGACATTCAGAGGGATTCTAGGATGTGAGCCAACTATCATTTCGAGCTTAGATGCAACTTAAAATGTTTTCAATTTTTTTTCTTTCTTTTCAACACGACTTAATATTCCACCTGCTATTTAGTCATCACAGAATTATAGAATTATTTGGGTGGGAAGGGACCTTAAAAAAAATTTTGTTCCACTTCCTGCCATGGGCAGGGACACCTTCCACTAGACCAGGTTTTTCCAAGTCCTGTCCAATCTGGACTTGAACACTTCCAGAGATGGGGCTGCCACAGCTTCTTTGGTCAACCTGTTCCATTGTTTCCACACCTTCACCGTAGAAAATATCTTCATAAATCGTTTCTACCTAACAAAGGTACTGTACTCACTCACACCTCATTGCACAGAACAAATAATTTACCCATTAAATCCTCACAGTTGTTTTACTGGAGTGAGTAAAGTCACATGTGCTTGTCATCAATTACTGTCAGAAAAAAAGAAAGAATGTATCTTCTTCATTAATTCAAAGAAAGGCCAAAAGGAAATTTCTATGTATTCATCAGAAAACCAAAAATATCAATCAAGTGTACATAAAAGCAATTTAATTTTTCCTTTTTAGAAAGGAGTTAAGGGAGGCAGGACAATGATAGGACAATTTTTGGAGAACAGTTCACAGACTGAAATGGAACATGTTGTCTTTACTACCCCCAATCAACATGTTTCAGAGGCACATTTTAATAATGTATATGCAGGATGCACATTAAAGATTGCAGACATTCAGTTGAAAAATAATATTTTAAAGTAATTTCAAACAGAGGTAAAGATGACAAAAATAGATTTTGTATCTATAAATAATGACTAAATCACCATAAAATGTTGCTGCCAAAAACCCTGTTGCAACTGGTGTAAATTTGCAGTATGGAGAAAATATGCGTGGGTTTGATTCATCAGTTCTGCTCAAGTTATGCGACAGCACCAAAATATTCTGTATAAATACAGTTTTGTTCATTTTTACCTGGACTTAACAGACTGCAGGACAACATAAAATCAATCCCTGATAGACTACAGGACAACATAAAATAAGATCCCTTTTATTCACTCCCATATCAGTCTGCTTATACTCCTTTTTCATGAGAAAAAAAGGACCTTGAATTTACTAAACATGAAAGAAGTTTATTCTTGTAACGTCCATCTCCCTATAAATTTTACACTGTCGTGCCCCTATTTACTGAAGGGGATTTAGTACTGACTTAATGACTGGTCAGAAAAAGTTCTATTTTAACACAGCTGCTTTACAAGGTAATCTTGATGTCTGCACTGGCTACAGGATGCATTTGCTGAATAATAATATTGGACATGGAGTTGTTTTACTTGGTGCAGGCATAAATGGATGCAACTGCATTGACTTTTCCAACATGTATTTTACAGACCAAATTTCCTCTGTATATGAAATAATAATTATTCATTCATATCCTGTGCATGGGGGAGCTGCAAGCTCCTGTCTGAAGCCTGGATGGGTTTTGTAACAGCTTAGACTGGAAGAAAGAGCTTTAATGAGAAATCAGTGTAACTGTAAAATATACTAAATTATGATCTTCAGGAGCTGGTATCTGCAGTGCACATCTGAGGAAATCACTCTGGGTTCCTGTCAAAGGTAGTCGAGAGCTCATTTGTGTAGTCAATGACTTCAGGATGTGATTCATCTCCTTAAATAGGCACCTGCTTTCAGCTCAATATAAATTCTGTTGACCAGCTTTTTACTGACTATTTTAAGAGCCTGAAGAACAGTCTCTGCAGCAGATGCCCTGCTGTAGATATCTGGAGTTAGGTGAGGGGAATTCATCAGTGTTATAAGTCTCCTGTCTGAGGATTCTAACCTGATGCTACTCCTGTGTGCAAGTTTGGCTCAAATTTGGGGTAACTAAAGAACCCTCAGAAAAATTACTACCTTTTATTACAGAAAATAAAGGCTGTTTAACATGTGAACTGTGAAACTTTTATTTCTTTTATATTCAGAGAATCATGGAATCCATGAGGTTAAAAAGACCTGTAAGATTATCAACACCAACCATCAAAGCAGCAAACCCACCCTGTTCAACACTAAACTTTGTCCCCACATGCCATTGCCACATATTTTTTGGAATGTGACTGTCCAACCAGGGCTGCTTCTCTTTCAAGACTTCTGTGTGTTTCTTTGCCTCAAATTCTACTGAAGCTATATGGGCCTAATAGGACAAAATTATTTTAAGAAGTTGCACTCCGTCAGTTGTGCTTTTGGAGTAGTTTTTCACACGACTTCTTGAGCCACAATGCCTCCTTTTCTCACACAGCAAAAAACTGTAGGATGTGTTTGGCTGGTTTTGAATTTTCTGCATTACCTCCAGTCTATGGAAACCAGACCTTTAGCAAAAACATATCTCTGAAAATGCATCAAAACTGTTTTATGATTTTATCACTGCTTAACTTGTGATATCATGGACTAATGTGAAAATATTCCTGGTGAAAATCCACCCCACCACACAAATGTCCCTTTTTAAAATGTCCAAGTCTCAGTTTAGTAAATCAATGGAACAAAAAAAAACCAGTTTTACATACCTTTCATATATTGGAGATCTCAGATCATGCTCATTCAATAAACTTTTCTCAGTTCATTTTATAGTCTAGATGAGAATCAGTATCTCTTCATCAATGCTGGCTTGATACTGCAGAAGAACAGGGAAGGTAAGTGAGATTATAGATGATGAAAAGTTAAATGTAAGTGGTATTAAAGAAGAATATCCTACAGTGTGTGCTTGACATTTAATATCAGATTTTTTTCTCAAATAAAGTAAGATACTAAATGAGAAAGGTGGATTTTGACCAACAGCTGAATATTGTGCTTGAAATATCAAATCAATGGGCAATTGCAGAATCACAGAATAACTGGGGCTGGAAGGGATCTCTGGAGATCATCTGCTCCAACCTCCCTGTCAAGGAAAGTTCACCAAGAGCAGGTGATACAGGAACACATCCAGGTCAGTTTTCACTGTCTCCAGGTGGATTTATTGCCATGGAAAAAGTCACAAGTAAATTACATGGCAAAGAAGCATGGCAGTGTGGGAAAGTGAATTCCTTTACTCTGAGCTGCAGCTTAGAAATTCCAGCTTGTGTGGAATTTCTAAGACATCAAACTTTGGGACGGATGAAGTCCCAAAACACATCTTATTCTGACATTGCACAGGAAAAAAACCCATCAGGTAGGACTTAGATGAAATTTACACTGTCAGACATCCCAGCCTGGGATGCAAAGATGGGTTTGGGACACACCTCTCCTATTTTCTGGCTTAAAAACTCGTACTAATTTTTCCAAGTCCTATCAGTAAGTAGACATGAAATTACCTCTGTGATTCCAGATTATCAGCAAACACTTTGATACCTCTGCGAAGTGCAGGTTAGAGGAGTACAATTTGCTTCCATCCCTTTCCTTTCCCACCTTGCTTGCAGATTATTGCTTGCACACATTCATTCATGCAGCCCCAAGCACAGCTTGCTGGCTGAGGACTTGGAATTATCAGCGTTGCAGAAGCACCAATAACCTCAATTTACTGGAATGACCACTGAATCAAACTAAGTATTTGCAATTACACCTGCGTGTGTGTGCTTGGGCCATGAAAGGCAACTTTATTTCCCTGTAGATGGAAAGCCTCTCTGTATGTGAAGTATTATTGTTATTCCTTCAAACCACAATCCTTAATTTAGAGATCTGAAGTTATTACAACAACAAGACACATTTGTCATCTGCTGTGGGTATTACTTTAAAAATTTATGCTTTGCTGGTTTAAATATGCATTCAAAACACTAAAGGCTTTTTGTTCAAACATTAAGATTGGAGTATTACATTGAAAATCCTTAGTAATAATTAATTTTATGATTTCAGCAGTAAAGCTTCTTGAGCCAAGAACTGAGGGAGGTGTAGGAGTTGCAGAGTTTGACTGACAGTTGATTAATACTTTGTGAGTTTCTTTCCTTTTTTGCCAGCTCTTTCAGGCACGTGTCAGACTTACAGCTTCAGCGGGACCTGATCCACTTCCAAATGATCAGGATTGCCTCAGTAAAAGGACAGAGGGGGTCAGTACCAATGAATTGGATCTTTAAAGGTTCAATTTTGATCTCCTCTAACTTTGTGTCCTTGTGTGGGGTGGATCTGGGCTTGTTTCCTGGTAGGATTCTAATCACCATGGTCATGGCTTCCCTGCTTAGTGTGGTAAAGGAGTTGGGCTGACAGACTGGGCAGACTGGTGGCCACTGTGGGGAAGGAGGGGTGACACTGATGTTGTTGTCACCTCTATATTTCCTGGGAAAACAACAGAAACTCTTTGATTTCAACATGCATGAATTTTTCATGAGCAATGCATTTAATGCAAGGGAAACAGAGAGACCAGAGGTGACTTTTGTGAGCTAAAACTCTGTTCTCACTCATGGTCAAATATGATGGTACAACAAGAGAATTGAAAGTTTTGATGCCTCAGTGGTCATTTCACTCATCTAATTGAACACTATCTGCAAAGTATTTATCTCGTCTCTTTAGTCTGTTCAGATTTTTTCATTTGTTGACATATCTCTCTAATGCAGTATCAGTGTCTTAAAAATCTCAGATAAGAATGTAAATGAGAAAGAGAATTTTAAAGGGTTGTGGTTTTGGCATATGGTCAACCTGCTTTGCAATTAAACCTCTAGTGAAAAGTTGTTTTAATATCTTTTTGAGCCCAGAAATCTCAAAAATTCCTCAATCACAGCAAAGAAATCACCTCATTAGACATCTCTAAGTTGCAACTATTGTAAAAATGAATGGTTTATTATTTATTGGAGTAAATAATGTGTTTACATATAACTGGAGTTAGTTGTAGATGCAAATGTCAGGGGTTGTGAAAGATGAGACTATAACCAAAGAGAGAAGAGTGTTCATGAATCCATATGCACATCTCAGAATCACAGAATGGTTTGGGTTGGAAGAGACTTCAAGGATCCTCAAGTTCCAACCCCCTGCCATGGGCAGAGACATCTTCCTCTAGACCAGATCTTTCCAAGCCCCATCCAGCCCAGCCTTAAACACTTCCAGGGGTTGGGAATATACAACCTCTCTGGGCAAACTGTGCCAGGGCCTCACCATCCTCCCAGGAAAAAATTTGTTCCTAATATCCCATCTAACTCTACCTTCCTTCAGCTTAAGGCCATCCCCCTTTGTCCTGTCATTCCATGCCCATGTTCAAAGTCCCTCTCCATTCCTCCTGTAAAGCTCCCTTTAGGCACTGGAAGGAGCTCTAAATTCTCCCTCAAGCCTGCTCTTCTCCAGGCTGACCTTCCTTAGCTCTTCCAGCCTGTCTCCATGTGACAGGCTCTCCAGCACTGTTATCAACTTGATGGCTTCTTCTGGACTCATTTCAGCAGGTCAGAGTCTCCAGGTGGGTCTTACTTAGCCTTGGGCACTGAGAATTTATTTTTGTGAAAAGGAGGGTGTCCTGATTGTGATGATTTTATAAGTTATTTTTGATAAATGTGAAAAACACAGAATCACAGAATGTCTAGGTTGGAAGAGACCTTCAAGATCATCGAGTCCAACCCATGCCCTAACACCTCAACTAAACCATGGCACCAAGTGCCACATCCAGTCTTTTTTTAAACAAATCCAGGGATGGTGACTCCACCACCTCCCCAGGCAGACTATTCCAGTACTTTATCACTCTTTCCATGAAAAACTTTTCACTAATATCCAATCTATGTTTCCCTTGGTGCAGCTTGAGACTGTGTCCCCTTGTTCTGTCAGTTGCTGCCTGGAGAAAGAGATCAAACCCCATCTGACTACAGCCAGCTTTCAGGAAGTTGTAGAGAGTGATAAGGTCACCTCTGAGCCTCCTTTTCTCCAGGCTAAACAACCCCAGCTCCCTCAGTCATTCCTCACAGGGTTTGTGTTCCCAGCCCCTCACCAGCCTTGTTGTCTCCTCTGGATGCACTCAAAGGATTATCATTGTAAGAAATGAAAAGTAGATTAAGCTAGGTGGAGCAAGAAGATGAGAGAGTTATGTACAGGGATGGAGTGAGACAGAATAGGAGCCACAGAGCTTCAAGGAACAGGCAGATATTCAGGGAAGAGTGCAGATGACAATGTGCGCGTAACCATTCGTTGCCTTTTTGTTAAGAGGAGTTCACACATCCTCAGACAACCCAAACAGAGACTTGCACAATGAGACACCACTGAGGGGAAAACAAAAAAGAACAAGCATGAATGACACAGCACAGACTTTGCACTCAGTCAGCTTACACTACATTTCAGCTGGCAAGTGAACAACCTGACGTTCTCCAGCTCATTCCCAAAGCAGGAGAGGAAGTAACATGAATCTTTAGCTCTGCTTGCAAAAAACACTGAGAGCCAGGCTGGAAGAAACCCTGTCAACGAGCTCTTCTTTCAGCCACAAGGCAGCAAAAACTCTCTTAGAAAAAGATCTGACCAAATGTCTGCCTGACCACATCTCTGGGAACACCCAGACATGAAATCTCTGTGTCACTTCTGTGAAATCTCCCATGCACCTTCATCTTCCACAGGAGATTTCCTTTTTTTCCCCTTAGCACTTGCTAAAATTTAACTGTCAGGGTATGTCAACTCAGTTACGGGAGTACAGGCATTTAGCACAATTTGAGAGATCCTGAGGTGTCCAAATATCCACATGGGTTGACAGATATGACAGAGAAGCCACAGAAGACTCACACCCTTCTGGAAAGGGGGTAAGGCCAGACAAAACACTGTAGGAAGTGTCAGATTGTGTGAGTGGTGATAAATGCCACACAATTCACTGAACTGGAACTCTAATGTCTAATATAAATCTCCCTTATAGAATTTGATAATCCCCCTTACACTTTATTGGAGCAATCCCCCCTGTCATGGAATCTGAGCTGTGGAATTTAAACTGTGTTGTTGAACTCTCTCTTGAATAGAATAGAAACAGAAACTAAGGGAACATGAAAACCTCTATGCATGGCATCTAAACAGCTTAATGTCAGAGCAGAAAGTGAGTTTTTCCTTACCAGTTGTGGCCAAAACTGGAATGTTTCACGTGTCTACATGAAGAACACAGATCACTTAATGCTCCTTGAAATATTTCTTCATAGTTCTTGTCTTTTTGTGGAATCACAGAAATCCTGGGTTGGAAAGGACCTTAAAGACCATTGTGTTC
This sequence comes from Acrocephalus scirpaceus scirpaceus, assembly GCA_910950805.1. Taxonomy (NCBI): domain Eukaryota; kingdom Metazoa; phylum Chordata; class Aves; order Passeriformes; family Sylviidae; genus Acrocephalus; species Acrocephalus scirpaceus. Next base: position 2,910,184 of record OU383773.1, read on the forward strand.
CAACCCTCTGCCATGGGCACTAGACCAGGCTGCTCCAAGCCCCGTCCAACCTGGCCTTGAACACTTCTCTGGGTTCTCTGTGCCAGGGCTCACCACCCTCACAGGGAAGACTTTCTTCCTATTAGATAATGTAAACCTACTCTCATTTTAAAGCCATTTCCTCTTGTCCTGTCACTCCATACACTTGTGAAAAGTTCCTCTCCAGACTTCTTGTCAGCTCCCTTCAGGTACTGGAAGGCTGCCATTAGGTCACCCCAAAGCCTTTTCTCTTGTAGGATGAAAAACCTCAACTTTCTCTCTGTTTCCTTGCAGGAGAGATGTTCCACCCCTCTAATCATCCTGGTGGCCTTCTTCTGGACTTGCTCCAACAGACTGATCTTCCTGTGCTGGGGATACCAGAAGTGGGTGCAGAACTCCAGATATTTTGGTTTAACTGTGTGGCTCTACCCTCCTGTGAACCAGTAATACTTACCTAGCAGGGGAGAAATGATGCCTTAAGTTTTAGCTTTCATGATTTTCAGATTCTGTGCTGCCTAGGGATGTAGTTCCGAGCCTCACATTCAGTGTCAGTCAGCTCTCTTCACAGAGTAGGGAGATAAAACAAATCCTTTTCCTCCTGGAGACCAAGGAAAACAAGTACAAATGTCAGGCCCAAAAACACAAACAAGGGTGGACTGAAAGGAGGAACAAGAAGGGTGGGACTTCATAATCTGAAGCTGTAATTGGACAATTAAACCCCAATATGCAAATGGACCAAAACTTATAAAAGGGGATGGGTCATCCATTTTGTGACCATTTTGGGTCCATCTTGGGTGTAGCCCTGGCCAGGCTCTTGTCCTGCCCAAGGTGTACCTTAAAGGCCTTTCAATAAATATCTACTTTATTTTAAGTTGCTGTTCCAGGTCAGCCTTCCCAAGGCATCAATAGTCTAGATCCTCTGCTGCAGACTGTCTAGCCTACATTTCTCATCTGTATCTACAAAAAAAAAAAAAAAAAAAGACCATTCAACCCTTTAGATTAAAATATGCATTGCAGTGTAATAGTTTCTTCAGTCCACTTTGTCAAGATAATTTTGTTGGGTTTGTGCTAGTCTTGTCTTCTACCACGTCCTCCTGGTAGCCCCACCCATCGTAGCGACACCTACAAATCAGATAAGAATACCTTTTACTTTCTGTTCTGACTCACTGTGCTCTGAAGACTGATAAGTTCCTGCCAGTTCAGTAGAGGATTCCTGTCACAGTGATGTGATAATCACACCGTGAACACGGTATTTCTGCCAGTTATGCATCTACATCAGTCTTTCTGTTTAGATCCTGTTCATGATAAAAATACCAGAAGTGTCAAACACTTTCTAAATCTAATACAGAGGATTTCTATTGCTTTTTTATGTCTGTGAGGCTTTTGCACTCTCACAGTATGATTTTAGAGGGCTTGGCGCAATTTTGTATTGACAAATATATTTTGGTTTTAACTCATCCTTTTGTTATCTTCTAAGTGTTTACAGATAGTTTGATTATTTGTTACTGTGTTGTGCCAGGAACTGAAGTGAAGCTGGCTGGTTTAGAGTTTCTCTTCTCTCTGAGTTTTAAAGATAAATATTAAGATTTCATTCTGCCAGTTATCAAGGAATTAATTTGCATTTCATAAGTTCTCAGAAATGTCCATGAAGAAATCTGCAGTTACCTCAGTTTTCAGAGTAAGTACCCTATCATGAAATTCATGAGACACAAAAGACTTGAAAACTATTTGTTCTAACTGTGAAAGCTTCTGCCTTTTTTCATTCCTTGCTCTCAAATTTCATTTGCAAAGATACCTGTGGTGTGGGGTTAAGGTTTTTTCTTCCTTCAATCAATATGCATGGTTTAGATGCTTTTCAATTCTGTTCATTTTCCAAACCAATAAAATGCCCTTTTCCAATCTTGACTCGACCTTGTATTTCACAATACAAATTATAGCCTATTCATGAATTTCAGAGCATTGTTCTTATTTATTTGCTGATGCTAAAGTTCTTACCAGGAACTCAGAAAAGTTTCTGCTGAGTTCATTTGAGAAATGGTTAGCTGTGCAGGGTTTAGCAGCTGTGTTGTGCATAGAAGTCTTTAGCACTTTTTTAACACTTCCTCATTCTCCAGAAATTACTTAGAGTAATTCCCTCTTTTGAACCTCCTAATCCTTTACATATTAGGGTTTTTTTAATCTGAGGAAATTATCAGAAGTATCTCAAATCTTTCAATGTTTATAGGCCTATTATTTCTCATTTAATCTGTTTTTTTTTTATTCAATAGAAATTTCTCTGAGCCACAGAACTCAGTTTGAGTTGCAGTTTCTAGTTGCCCACAGTAAATAGCCTTGAAAAGCAATATTTAATAAGTCATCAAAAAAAATCAGATTTTTAGTGCTTTGCTTCTCAAGGTAAATCATAGAACTTTCACTATTTTGTGTAAAAGGAACATTTACAGACTTTGGTGTGTTGCATATGCATCCTTTCCTGATATCCACCTTACATTTTTAATAGGATGAATTTCATTACATGCCACCATTCTGCACTGCCTTATTTCTGCCCTCCACATTTGCAGTCTACACATATTTGCAAGCAGTTCCTAAGTGCAGCCCAAAAAAACCCAGATTCAGCCTTGTCCGATTTTCTAGGTAACTGGAAAGGCAGTGTGGGTCTTTAACCTTTTCCTGGCCTTGAACAGTTCCAGGAATGGGGCATCCACAACCTCCTTGGGAAACCTGCTGCAGGACCTCACCACCTTCACAGGGAAGAATTTCTTCCTAATATCTTAAATAAGCCTTCTGTTTAAAACAACAACCCTTCATCCTACACTACTCTCCCTGAAAAAGAATCCCTCCCAATCTTTCTTGGAGCTGCTTTAGGCACTGGAAGGGGCTCTGAGGTCTCCCTGGAGCCTTCTCTTCTCCAGGCTGGACAACTCCAACCCTCTCAGAGTTTCCTTACAGCAGAGATTGAACCATTTGAATTGTTATTTATGCCAAAAAACCTCACAAATATCCAAAGAACTCTCCGCAACAGGGAGACATAAATCATTACCTGTAAAACTGAGTTAAGGCACAAAATAGATCAGGTGAATTGGCCAAAGTCACATCCAGGCAATAAGTGGAATTAGTGGAAAGTATCCTGGCCCATGGCAGGAGGCTGGAACAAGATGAAGTTTAATGTCCCTTCCAACCCAAACCATTCTGTGATTCTGTTTCCACTGATGCAGGCATGGATTTGATCTCAAGTATTGCAGAGAGAATGTGCCTGATCTATGCTTTCCCCATTTTTACTATTCCTACAAATTCATATCCCTGTAGTTAGGATAGCTCAACAGAAGAAATAACAACACAATTTTTGTTCCCATTCTACATTTTGGGAGCTAACTGGATTCCACGTAGAACTTCTGTGCCTAAACCACAGAAAGCAAACCTGTTACAAACTGTGCTGATGACCAGGCTGAAATTTGCTTACAACATATTCAATGATATTATACAAAATAGATCTGTAATCTTCCACTGCCATGGATAGAGTGTATGTAATTAGCTGCTAAAATCAATTACAATCTTGCAAATGGAAGCCGGGCATGTAAACTGTACAAATATCCAACCTTGTCTGCATCATTAATAAGATCCATAATCCCTTCATCTGAAATGTGGAGCACATGTGAGTTGTAGTGTGAACAGTAGGTTATTAAATCAAGAGGGTTTGGCAGAGAAGGTAAGTACAGGAATATAGATTTGCCCACACAGGGATAAATTTCTATATTAACAAAACCTTAATTTTTAATTGAAATCTTTCGAACCAATTCAACTTCCCTTTTCCTTTTCTCTCATTTGATTCCTGTCAAAAAAAAAAATAAAAAGCCATCAAATTTCAAAAAATCAAAAATTAAGAAAAGTATTTTTCCTTTCCAGATTTATAGCCTTTTGGAGGAATGCTAGAAAAAGTATCTGGCAAATCAAAGTGCAAATGAGGAGCTGTGTGCATTTGCTGGGAGCACACACAGAGATTGACTACAGAACGACTTTAAACAAAAGCACCCGGGGTAGAATGAAGAGCAGAAAGTAATTATAATGCCAAAGGATAAATTTTCAAAGATGCTTCTGGGAATTTGTTGCCGAATTTCCATTAGAGTTAAATATTGTCCTGGTGCAAACCCTGTCTGAGGATCACTGAGTTTAATAAGGTAGAACCAGTGGGCTATACAGGAAATCAGAGAAGGGCAATATCTTCCCATAAAACATAGGGAAAGGAGACATTTGAAGGTACAAGTGTGTATGGAGTACAGGGCTGTGTGGGAATAGCTTCTCAGGTGAGAATAATTGTGTATTACATTTGTGGCAATTCTGTGTATGAAGTAAAACAGTAAAGGAAGCAATAATAACATTTTAACATTCCTAAAAACACGGATGCATTACAAGAGTAATATCCCCAGCTGGTATAAATCAGCATAAACCCATCTAAGCTAAATTGATAACTATTGGTAGGAATATGTGCCTTGCCTTAACAAAACAGTTTTCTTATTTACTCTGATCATTCTTTTCAGGAGGCAAAGATCCTGCTTACCATGGGGTGCACTGTTCCAAGAAATCCATAGTATTTACAAATTTTGCATGTGGTGACATGTTTTATAACCAGTTTGGGGAAAAGAAAAATCTCTATTAACTTTATTATTGATTTCTTGGTAAAATGCAGCAGAAAAACTCTGAGGGCACCCAGAAAAAACAAGAGCAGAATAAAATTATAGTGATGTAGATATATATCTAAGCTTATACCAAGTATTTGTTACAGTTTAGGATGACAAACAAAAACAGAAATTAGTGAATATATTTTGGGCTCTCCCCTTAGTAATTCTGCAGATACTGGAATAATTGACGTTATCGTGGCATTTTCCTTGATTTCTAGACCCTGTGATTTCCCAGCCACATTGGAGCACTGAATACAATTTTCAAAGGCCCTCTCCACCTTTGTGTAGCTATTGTAAGCCCATTAAATGGATCAGTGCTTTGGATGAAGCATTGGCCCAAATGAAATCAGTGGGAAAACTTCCATTGACTTCAGCGGGGTCAAAATTTCATTTTCAGCATTCATCTTCCTTTCTCTTAGAGGAATGTTATTTTTAAAGCCTCCCTGCCATGCTTTGTGCCTATTTATAAAGGGAAGATGTCAAAGTGTACCTCTCCACTCCTTTCAGACCTAGAGCCAGGGGTTATTTTGCCTAGCAAAGGTCTTCCCAGTCAGGACACTCAAGGCAAGTGGTTTCATTAGTGAGGGTGAACCAGCAATCAAGAGGTCAGCACCCAGGGGGTTTTGAAAACCCTCAATCCTCCAAAGCAGAACATATCCCAGTAGGATTAAGAGGCAACACTGCCTTCAACTCCTCTGTATGTTTTAGAGCTCCTTTGTATGGAATGACTTTATTTTAAGAGGCTGGGGAATGAGAGTAGATAGAAGCGGGTCTCCAGCTGGTTTATCCAAGGTCTCAGGCCCATTCTGATGATCCCTGGATATAAAAGAGGATGTGGGTGGGCACGGTTAGAATTGCCCCACACGTATCAATAGCCAATTAGGGAACATAACTCAGTTTGATCCACTACATACAGGGAAAGAGTAAATGGCTTTGTATGAATAAATCAGTTAAAGAGAATTATTTCTTCCTCTTAAGAAATTATAAATGGTTATATCAAGTACCATTATCGGCTTTAGCGGAAATAAAATCTGACATTTGTGTCTAGAGCCTGTTACATTAAAGCAGGGTTTTTACAATTACATTCTCCAAACTTTTAGTTCACTAATGGCAGGAAAGGAGGCATAAGGGCAACCGTTGGCAAAGAAAGGAGGCTCATTCTCATGCATGTAAAAATTAAAGATATACTTAGGAAAATTCAGGAAATAGGAAAGGTCATATTCCAGTCTTCAGGACTCTGGATGTAGACAACATTTTCAGTGTAAAAGCTCACTTTCCTGCAGTTAATAAGAGTGTCTGATTACATTTGTAAAGAAGAGAAGAAAACTTTTGGAAACAATTTGATTTACATATTACAGGAACTGAAAATATCTTTATTGTAGGTTATCATAATTAGGGCATTTTTAGGTATTTTTTACACTTTCAAGTGACAGATATGAAACTGGCCAAGGTTTCCAAATGGGTTCTGTACCAAATGCATGATCACTCTGATTCACTCTGATTGATGGGTCTGAATACCCACCCTGGGCAGCTGTTTAAGGGGTGTGCCACCCTCCCATGGAAAGAAGTCATTACTCATGTTGAGGTGGAACTTATTGTGTTTTAATTTATGGCCATTTCTTCTTATGCTGTTGTTGGACACCACTGGAAAGAGTGTTGGTGCCTGCCTTGGAGATATTTATATGGGTTGATGAGATCTTCTCTCCTCTCCTCTCCTCTCCTCTCCTCTCCTCTCCTCTCCTCTCCTCTCCTCTCCTCTCCTCTCCTCTCCTCTCCTCTCCTCTCCTCTCCTCTCCTCTCCTCTCCTCTCCTCTCCTCTCCTCTCCTCTCCTCTCCTCTCCTCTCCTCTCCTCTCCTCTCCTCTCCTCTCCTCTCCTCTCCTCTCCTCTCCTCTCCTCCAAACTAATCAATCCCAGCTCCCAATCTCTCCTCACAACAGAGATGTTCCAGACCCTCCATCACCTTTGTGGCCTCCACTGCATGGTTATTTTAGAATTAAATCATTTTGTGCTGCAACTGAACCCTTTTCAAATGCTTTTACTGGAACAAGAATCTTCTGCAGATCTCACCCTTACAGATCTTCACTGTTACTTAGGACAGAACATTGATGTGTTAAATGCATCTGCTCATGCCAGGGGCAGCTCCAGTGCACCCCAGGGAAAAGCACAAGGGGCCAGCAGACCTTGTAATGAATGCTCATCTTTGGATAACACTTCATCTTCACTTCCCTCTAATTAACACTAAAATAAGTACTCAGAACAGACCGCTTTTACATAAAAAGGAATTCCTGATAGAGATTGGCATTTATAATTAATAGCTAGCTAGCTCAAGTGCTGGCTCTTTACTTTTAAGTGCTCCATTATTATAATTTCTCCTGAAATTCATTGTAATAACACTGATCACAAAGAGGCCATTTCTCTTTGGTTTAAAGAGCTGTTGCCAATGATGGCAAGGCAAAGATTTGACCTACATAAAAACATAAGGGCACGGGCATGCTTTAGCACTTGGACATATGGAGCTACAAGAGACTTGTGGATCTTGGTGACAGCACTCAGCTATGCAGCTGACATGAAGGAAATTTTCAAATGCCCCCTCCTACAGAAGCATCTCCTGATTTAATAGTGTTGCAGTGGAACCATCTGAAGTCTTGCCTAGCTCATTTGTATTTCAACACTTTAGCTAAAACACGCTGAGGCTTTTTTTTTATTATTATGGAAATGCCAGAAGTGCTGGGCTTGTGTTTGACCTCCAATTGTCTGACAGCAAGGAGGGAATTTTCTGGTCCCCTCCAGTGTCACTGTTTACAGGGAGATCAGATAAAGCGAATAAACCCTTCTGGGAGAATGTCTTGCTGATCTGTGTAACAGCAGAAGGTGTTTAGGGGTCTATCCTACACCCATGACTCACCAGAGTTAGGAAAACATAACACGTAAAATGTATAAACTATTAAATGCACAAAGCAGTCAAGCATTGCCTTGGTAGTTCTTTGATCCTATAATCTTTGATTAAGAGCTATGGACAATAAAATTAAAGGTTAATTAAGGAGCAAAACAGCCTCACATTTGTAAAATATAAAATTACCTGTTTAAGAATGCTGTAATTAAGAAAATAATCTAATAGTGGTTCCTGGGCAGAGGCAGAGGCAGACTTCTAACCTAAGCTCAGTTTTTTAAGCTAGGGAAATATCTCACCTAACTCACATACCTAAGTGATGAAAGGTTTCAAATAATAATGTGCTCCCAAGGTGAAAAGGGACTCCAATCTCTTTTAGTGCTGCTACAGACATCTCAGAGATGACTGCTACAAAAATAAAACCAATCTTATAAAACCAATGTCCAATTTACTTATACTTGCTGAGGGAGCTCCCTCAGAGCTTCAGTATATGTATGTTGCAGGTTCCTTCATCACTTCAGTCTAGAATGAGAAATTAGCAAGTCAAGGATTAAAATTACCTCAGATTTTAATTTTTTTTCTTAAAGCTCTTATTGAAAATAAAAACAAATGGAATGGGGAATAAAAATATAGTTTCTTGCTGTTGGTTTCCACAGAGCTTAAGAGAAAAAATCCACCCAAGCAACACAACCCAAACAATGTTATCAATATAACCTGCTTATAAACCAAACCACAGACTTTTATACATTCTGATAGACTGTTCCACTACAAAAAATTGTAATTTTGTGCCCAGTAAAACTGGACTAGTCTTGCCATGTAGCATGCACATGCCTAAATTGTTTCCAGCAACTTTCTCTGTCTCAGAAATAATATAAAATCCATAATAGAAACTGCATTTTCCATTTTTGCAGCACCTGAGGATCTTGTAGCACGGTCCTAAATAAGATTCCAAGTTCATGTGTATGAATAGTTCACCTTTAGTTTTGCAAGGACAAACAGAGAAATGGAGTAATTTATTTAGCTGACATTGTGAGGGCATTGACATTGCTGAAAATAGAGTCCAGATCTCCTGGTTCACAGCCCTGTGCTGGAGAGACCACAGTTCTCCTCTCGAGCAACCTCCCAAGAAGCCCATAAAATTCCTAAGTGGCAGCTCTATATATAATGCTGATCCAACATTTGCCGTGGGTAATGTTTTACAGTAGATCTGCTGCAAATCATTTCTTTTAAAGCGTTCCTCTGTCTCTACCTAATGATTTATTCAGTCTTTGTTGCCTAGTGTGAATCTTCCTTCGAAATAACAATATGCAAATCTATAAAAGTGCAACTTCAGGGTTTTCTTTTCTTTCCTTTTTTTTTTAAATTTTTATTTCATTTTATTCAAATCATAAATCTTTACATTGTGGGGATGAACATTAAGAAACCTGAAACAAACACTTTCTAAGCTAATTTATTTTAGCCTACAAATGCTGCATTTTCTCTCCCCTTCAGAATTTTCCGTAAAAATGGAAATGACGAAAGGAAAAGATGCCAAGAAGGTTTTTAAGGCAGTGTTTGGAAGTGAGAGGCTGGAGAGGAAAATGGCATCCCTCTGGTTACAGTGTTTTAAGGACAGTTGCTAATCTTTTAATTGGTTAATGTTACTGTATCTGCCTATAGCCCACGATGAGACACAGGATTTGCAGTAAAAAAAAGTTATTTTTGGAAGGCCAAAAAGGAAATAAACATTGTCCCAGTAAACAGACAACACAAAATATTTGTCCTGAAGTAGAGGGCTTGTGAGAAGTAGGGTTTTTTGGGACATGATAGAATACATGGCAAAGGTTTGAACTGAGGTATAATTGATTTAATTAATGCTAGCTATCCAAAAGCCAAGAGTCAAGTTTGAAACTAAGCACCATAGCCTGTATATCAAAGGGGATATGGTGATTAACAATCCTGAATAGATTTCTGGGATAAGGAGGGTTTTCAGATGGAAGGAGAGAAGATTAAACTCAGTTATAGGGAGAAATTCTTTACTGTCAGTGTGATGAGGCACTGGCATGGGTTACACGAAGAGATTTTGGATTTTCCATCCCTAGAAGTGTTCAAGACCAAAGGTAGATGGGGCTTGGAGAAAGTGATCTAGGGGAAAATGTCCCTGCCAAGGGAACTGGAGAATCTTTATGGTCCCTTCCAACTCAAGGCATTCAATGACTCTGTAGTACATCCTTGAGTAACTTTCTGCAACTTTCAGGTTTGAATTTCTCTTTCAGTGGAAATAGAGGTTGTCTTTCAAAGTGTGCAAGAGTTCAGGTTTTCCATTTGTATATCAGTGATTTATCTATGCTTCAACTCTGGCCAATTGCTCCTTTTCTGTACAATATAAATTATATCATGTCATATGATTTAGAAGGGTAATCCTTGATTATGTGGGATCAGACACTTCAGCAGTGGAGGCTGTGGCATTACACTAAAAGGAGCTGCAGTAAGAGCTATGCAAATAAACTCTATGAAATGGTTCAAACGTGTCTGGAGAACAAAACTGGGAAAATCTCTTTCCCCTTTCTCAGTCAACCATGAAAATGCACTTTGTGGCAAGGCTGGTACATACAGAAATGTAACTTGCCCTAAGCCTACACCTCTCAAACAGACAATAACCATGTTGAAAAAGGAGAGTTTGCTGGATTAACACTCATAATAAAGGTGATGTGCCCCACATTTCTCATTTTATTTGATCTCACTGTATTTTGATGTCTCTCTTTCTGCATGTTCATGCTCTGTTGGTTTCTTGCTCGTTGATGGCTGTCCTTTAAGAATTCTTCTCACTTGCCTGCATCTTTCAGCAAAAAATCAAAAGAAAAGCAGGAAGAAAAGGCTGACTAGAAAGAAGCTGGCTGAGTTTCTCAGAGCACCTCAGGCTTTAAATATAACTCATCAAAGGCAATGCACTGATTAACATCAGAACTGGGTTAGTAGTGTTCCCAAGCTCCTGTGTCTGTGTTTTGGATGTAGCCCAATTCTGTGGGGTTTGGAAACAGGGCCAACCAGTCCCATCTCACCTGAACCTTCCTTTAGCTGGCCTAGAAACCCTCATGCCTGGGTAAGAGATGAGCTGACCTGGAGTTCAAGAGAAAAGGCTCTCTGGACATGCCCTAACATAAACCCACAGATGACAGAATTTAGACTCAGTCATTGTGATTAAAGTAAACATCACTTTTAGACAATGACTCTTGTCCTGGACTCCAGCACTCCCAAAGGCAGTGCTGCTGTTGAGGATGACACCAGTGAAGAAATAGCAATTTAATCACTACTATAGATTATTAGTATCTTAATTTTAAAAGGAAAGATTGCATGCTTCAGGAAATCCTTTATGCTCAGGGGAAGGTTAAAAATCCCTGGGATTGCTCCTTACTTCTCCCATTTTCTTCTTAAGTTACCATGATCTTCCTTTTTTAGTTTTGATCACAGTTTCTCTACAGACTGATTTCATACAGTGCCTGGGATAACTGACTTCTCATAATTTCCTTCTAGGAATAAACAACCAAAGGCTTTTGTAAATAATTTGTTGAGTAGGCTCCCATCTCATCCTGCACAGGGTCTGAAGTGTTGAATTACAGGTTTTTACCTGCAATCATTGATTCCATCTCTTTTTCTGAAGAGATGGTGTCCTAGCTGTTGTTCAATCTTGGCCTCGGTAAGCAGTTCCCTTGGTGTTGTTATGCCTTGGTTTACACATTTTAAATTTAGGGATGATAATAATAGTAATCTATGACCTCTTTCTCTTCTGGGAAAATCAGAAAATTAAATAATGAATGTACTTGAAACCACCCTCTGAGAGGGAAGAAGAAGAGTTCTGGTCATGACTATACATAGTCAGAGAGGCCTCAGGAAAAGAGAGCTTAATTTTTCAATTGGAGCTAGCTATTAATACGAGGATTTCATTGAGCTTGGTTTTAAAATATGTATTTTGGATACCTGTCTTTTCAAAAGAGCCTGACAAAGAATTTTTAGCAGAAAAAACAATGAGAAATGTCTGTCAAATGAACCTGTATGTCATTAAAAAGAGAGGAAATTTAATGCTATGACTCATACATGGTGCTGAAATAGTCTGTCACAGCAGCCCAGGGCAAGTGTCTCTCATTCCTGGCAGCACAAAGCCCAGCTGATTGATCCCAAAGCCTTCTGAATTCGGCAGAAAGACTCCCAAGCTACCTCAGACTAATTAGTTCTTCTGTTGGTCTGAATATTGTCAGTCACAAGAGGCTTTGAATAGCAGGACTTGGAATTGCTGGCAGGGATAGCAAAATACTGAATTTTCCCAACCCACCTGAAGCATCCTGGGGTCCTACAACAATGTTGACTACCACTGCAGCAAGGTGTTGCATAAATTATAAGTTTATCAAAGGTGAGAGCAGCACAGGATGTGACTCTTTGTGTTAATGTCACAGCAGGGAAAGCTGGCAGAATGTATGGGAATTATGCTAATGTAGGGGAATATTTCAGGATTTTCTTTACTCTAAAAGTTTCTCAGTGCCTGAAGGGAGCTTGAAAACTCTTTGTGAGAAGCCTGCCGGAAAACCCACTCTCCCAGAGCATTGTTTTGGGTCTCTGATGGCTCCAGTGCAATCTGTGGCTTTCTCTGGCCCCTGCTGCAATGCCACAGCCACAGCTGGGGCACGAGGCTGCAAAATCCCAGAGTGCCTAAAACACCCAACTGCAGTTCAACACTACGGGCTGCCTGTTGGAAACAAGGCAGTTCAGCCACCCTGTGCCTCAGCCCCTTCATGTCCTGGTCTGTCTCTTTATCCCTTTGCCTTCTCTGTCTTGGTCACTGGCATGTTGAGACCGTGACCATTTCTTACTCCTGTTTGGTATCTACTACATTTCCTCTTCCCCACAGGATGTTTACATGAAACCAATGGATCCACAGACTGATTTTTCCTTATTTTTATTCGGGCAAGAAAATGTATGAGGGACTAAGTGTTTGAAGTAGGTTGGATGTACCACAAGGTCAAGGATCCTCACCACAGCTTTTGAAGGCAGCAGGGTTTTGTTTTGCAGAAGGTGCTCCCTGTCTCTCTGTATCTCTGGATCTCTGCTTTGTAAAATCCCCCCTGCATCTCTGCTTTGTTATTGTCAGATTATAATGTTGCCTTGCATTTTTACCACCTTTTATACAATCTGTGGGCTGAATTCCCAGCAGTGAAAAACAGCCCACCTCAACTAAAGTCAAGATAATAAAGGCAATGCATATTAGATAAGCATCCGCCTTCTTAGACATTATTTAATATCAATTTTTTTGTTATCAGTTTGCAATTTAACATTATTACTATTATTTATTATCAGGCTTGTTTCCCCAGACTTTATGAATCCTCCTTACATAAATGGATTTGGAAACATATTACACCCCCAAGGAAGCAAGACGGAAAGATGAAGAAGCTTAGATGATATTTTCAAGACACCTAATTAGTTCACATCCTAAAAGCTGTGATATAATGGATCTGTTGTGTATCTTTGACTGATAGAGAGGCAGTGCCAGACTGGGGATAATGACCAGGACCCATCTGGTGCACAGGGAGGTGGCAGCAGGCTGGAGATACCTCGTGATGGAGCAACTGTCAGAGGTTATAGTGATGTAAAATCTCATCTCTTATCAGTGGTTGATGTGGGGTTCAGGTGCACAAATCCCTCAGGGAAGCATGAAATTTGATTTGCCAAACCTTGCTGGTCAAAAGCTTATTTTCAAGAGTTTTCTCTGGCTGTAACTCGAAGCAGGAGGATGAGTTGTGGCACCTGCTTTTGTCCCTGGTTTGGCTATAATGGATTTGGGCAGGGGTACAGGAGGGAGATGTTTGCAAATAAAGACTTTCTACACATTTCTCAACAAGGACTGAGAAAGAGCTGGAAGGAGTCTCTGAGCAGGTGCTGCTCTCTCCACTCTATCACTCTGCCCTCTGGAGACAAGGAGATCATCACTTTTAAGCTGCTGGGCTCATTTTCCACGGATTGGAAGGGGGGAACCATTTCTCTGTGTCTACAGCCAAGAACCAATGACTGCCCACTGAGGTATGGCCTAATTTTCCACCCTGCTACCTGTCTCAATCACTCAGACAACATGGATACATGGAAATACTGCCACGGTGTTAGAACATGATGGATGTCATGGTTAGTGAGTCTTCATTTTCATGGGTAATGAGCAGAAGAGGCCTCTACATAATTCTACCTCTCTAGAACAATGGTGAGGAGCTGAGACATGCCTAAATAATGTTCTTTCATAATGTTGTTATTTAGCAGGAATCGATGTTCACACCTGTTTATTTCTCTTTCAGACACAAATGAACACAGTATGCACAATTAATAAAGTTAAACTGAAAAATAGCCCAGTATTGATTAGCCAGCTTTCCATTACACTGCACAGCACCAGTCAATCTCTCCCAGACACCAGGAGAAACCTAATGGGCTTTTATTCATCATGGCCTAAGAAATCTCCATGGAAAACTTTTTCAACCCAAACCAGTAAATCTTAGGAATTTTGTTTCATTCCATTACTATCTTTGCTGCCTGAACTATATGTGAGAGTCACATCCCAAATGTTAATGGCATTTTTCAGAAGTGTTTGATTCCCAGCAATCTGGTAGCATTGCTGGATTTTTGGCCTCATTTGATGTTTTTTGAGGTGTGTTGTGTATAAAACCCAGGTCTGATTCCAGTTTCATTTTCCAAGGTCTAATTCCAGTCTCATTTTCTGTTCAAGCTGTTAGAACCCAAGCTCTTTGCTTTTCATCTCTCTGTGATCTAAATCCCCAGATGGAGATGCTCAGGTCAGAGACAGGGCTGATTTGACTTCAGACGGAAAGTGAGACAAATTACAGCACAGATGTATCTGAAAAGCTGCTCTCAGTTATCTCTCATCTCTGACCTGGTGCTGGCTCTGCTTGTTTGGACGTCAGCATTGGGCATAATTACAGCTGCCATCCTACAGCAGTTTTATGAGTGAAGAGAAGGCTCTGGGAAGGAATTTCTGTGCAGACCTGCTGATTGCTGATTTGCAGGAGAGTTCAGTCCAAGTGATGAGTGACAAAATGCCAAAGGTTTCAAAGGACATAATAGAATTGTAGTTTCACAACAGAAACAGATATAGTCACTTATAGTAAAAATTTCATATAATTTTTCATAGAATATCCTGAATTGGAAGGGACTCAGAAGGATCAATGAGTCCAACTCCTGGCACCACACAACTGGGAAGTTAAATGCTGTATCTAAGACTGTTGCCTGAACAATTCTTGAACACTGACAGGCTGAAAGTCATGACCACATTCCTATGAAGTTTTTTCCAGTGCTTGACCAAGCTCTCAGTCAAGACCTTAATCTTAACATTCAACCTGAACTTCCCCTGACACCTTTTAACCATTCCCTCACATGCTATCATTGAAGAGATCAGCACCTTTCCCTCTCCTGCCTCTTATAAGAAAGTTCTACACAGCAACGAGTTCAACCCTCAGGTTATTTTTTAATTTACTTTTTTATTGCTATTATAATAACTAACCTTTAGTAAACATGCAAAAAAAAATTTAAATCACTTATAAAAACAAGAGTAAAACCATGAATATCAAGTTGTTTTCAATGAAGAATCAATCAATTAGCCATGGTTTTTCAAGCACTTTTTTCAGATTTTGGCTCATGGATTCCAAGAGTCCATGTCTAAAGATGAATACTGGGGATAACATTAAAAAATGCAGGGTATTTTGAGTTTCAGCTTCTATTTTGCTGTGCCATGATCTACATTTAAGACATTTTTAGAGGCATACAACCACTAGTGGAAAATATTTAGCAATCCTCAAAACAAAATGGGTTGAAAAACAGTGCACACAGCATAGAAAGTATGCCTTGGAGTGATACAACAATTCCACTACTTCATAGAAGGCCTTTGTGGATTTAAGAAATCCCATAAATGTACTTCAACACATTACAAAGAAACTGGAGTGTAAAGACCCAGTCTAAACTCCCCATGCTCATGCTTGAATTTACTAGCTAAGTGAGTGGTTTAGTGAAGATTTATGATCTCAATATCGTCTGGAATTCATGGGTTTCCCATAGATTTTGCTACTCTGTGCTCCTCAGATGCTACACTTTCATTTCTAGAATGATGAAAGCCCTTTATTTTTGTTTGCTCAAAAAACAGATGTAGAGAGAGGAAGCTCCTCGGGTTTGTAAAGCAAATAGTTATGATGGGCAAAATTTGATTACTTTTCCTAAAAATGTAGCTGGAAAGGATGAAGTGAGCAATGCCACAGGGGCTTGTGAAACTTCACCTGAAGAATCAGCCCAGATTGTTTGGTCAGTGTCCCACATGGTATCAAGTGTAAAAATTGGGGTGAAGATAAAGCTGGAAAGAAGATTCAGGTAAATGTGATCCCTCAGCATCTGTCTCATATTCAGGCACCCAAGTGCCAGAAACCAGCATAAATTTCTGAGACTGTCAAAGAGAGAACATAGTTCTTCTTCTCTATTTTAGATCAGCCAGAATGTATGCATTGTCAGCATGGTGCCACATTCCCTCTCCTGCCCCGTGAACATGGGGATAAGGTTACAGATCATCACATGCTTGAATTTCCCCATCCGTGGGATCTCTGCATGGGAGCTGCATGGCACAGAGTGGGAAGGAGGAGGAAACTCTCTGCTGTTTCTCTGGGGTCACACCTTCTAACCATGTCTTGATGACCAAGACAGAAAATGTCTCCCATGACATAGGATCACAGAATCACAGAATGGTTTGGGTTGCCAGGGACCTTAAATATCATCCAGTTTCAATCCCCCTGCCACAGCAGGGATACCTTCCACTACCCCACGTTGTTCCAAGCCCTGTCCAATTTGGCTTGAACACTTCCAGGGACTGGCCATCAAAAATTTCTCTGGAGAATTTGTGCCAGGGCTTCACCACCCTCACTGTAATGAATTTCTTCCTAATATCTAATCTAAACCTATCTTTCAGTTTGAAGCCATTTCTCCTATTTCTGTAACTTCTGGCTCCTTAAATAGTCTCTCTCCATCTTTCTTGTAGGCTCCCTTGAGGTACTTCAAGGCCACAATTAGGTTACCATAAATAACATAATAATAATAGGTTAGAGTCCTAACCCTAACCCTTCTCTTTTCCAGGCTGGGCAATCCCAACTCTCTCAGCCTCTCCTCGTAGGAGAGGTGCTCCATCCAACAGGTCCATGTCCTCCCAGTGCATGTCACAGCTGAGGAAATTGCAGAGGCTGATGAAGGTCAAACACTTTCAAAAAATCCCAGACAAAGAAATGCAGCTTTACTTTAGAGATTTAACACAACAAAGAAGTACAAGGCAATGAGACAACAAAACCTCAACAATATCTCACCAAAAGATATTGCAAACTCCTCAGTCCTGCTTCTGCCACTCACCCAAAGGAATGGCAACCATTATTCCTAACTACACAAAAGCTGAAACACAGTTAATCAATTTACTTTGAGGTACAGGGCTTGTTCCTGGGTGCAGAGAATTAATTTTCTTACAGTAATGCCTGGGAAAGCAGAAGATTGGTTCTGGTTGATTTACGGTGTCAGCATTTTTTTATTATTATTTCACGAACAACATCCATTTAATCACAAGGCATCCAGAAATTGAATACAAAAGGAAACCTTTCATTATTCATAGATAGTATCTTCCCCAATCACAGATTTGTTTGGTTAATAAAAATTATCATCATAAAAAATCGCTCAGGATACCCTCATAGAGTATCTTATTTCTCTTCTATTTTAATACCAAAAGAGATGCTGAATATGAGCTAAAACTCTCCTCTGCTGCTCTTAGCTGGAAGATGGAAGTAAAAATTCTCTTTTTTTCAGATTATCTTTGCTTCAACATGTGCTAGTGTGTTTTAAAGTACATTATTACAAGAATGAAAAAGTTTCTGGTCTCCGCAGTGCAATTATTCACGGTCTTGCTGCTGCTGCTTGTGCACAACCTGAGCCAAGGCTGACCTAGGACCTCCACAAGAGAAATTAGTATTTTATGTCTGAACTTTGACAACAATTTTTCAATAAAATACTGACACATGTCAATCTGAATTTTTGTAAGTTTTCAGTGTCATGTTGTCAAAGCCTGAAAATGTGCAAGGCAAAAATTGTTTAATTATCCTGTAACTTCTGGCAGGAATGCTTGATGGCTCTGGATTATTTGTCTGAGCCAAAACTTTCCAGAAAAACAAAAAATAACAAAGAATTCTCTTACATAAAATTTCTACATCTTTGGTTCCCAGGACTTTGACAATTATCTTCAATTAAAGATGACTAGTTTCTCCATGCACATTGTGCACACAGTAATCCTCAACTTTCTGCTTGGGATGCTGGAAAAGTTGGTTTGCTAATGCTTGTGATGTGCTTTAAGAAGAGTAAAATGTAGCAATTACTTTTTAATGAACTAGAAATAATGAGCAGCAGGTCTCAATGATTTTTTCTTTTCCTCCAATAATGTTTCCTCTTAAATTATGTATTTAATTCCCTCTATATATATCTACATAGATCTGTTTTCCTTAACATGCACATCACTATTTTATCTTGGCGCTGATGCAGAGACCAGAGTTTGCTTGTTTCTTTCCCTGACAACTTCTTTAGCTCATTAGTATCGATTTAGGAAGTATTGAAGATAAATTAAGAAGTGGAGTCTGCAAGCAATAAGGTGCCTCCAAGGGTTTCAGGCCATGAGATGAACTACCTGCAAGGAACAGGTTGGAGCAGGGATGTTTCATGAGCTCCTTTTGCAGGAACTGCTAAATTTCCCCAGGTATCTTCTGTAAAAGGCAGAATTCATCCACTGCAAGCAGAAACAGCTCCGTGAGCTGTTCCATTTGAGGCACACCCCATCTGAATCCTGATTTCACCGACCACCACTGCTCACACAGATTCAGCACCACCAGAAACTTGTGAGCTTTGCCCTTTGAGCATTACAGATGGGTTTAAACCAATACTCAGTGCATGGTTTCCGCAACAGTAATAAGTGCAGAGCATGAAATTATTTCCTAGGGTGAATTTATAGAGTGCTATTGATTCCATGTGTATGCTGAAGTCTATTCCTAATTCCTAAGGAATCCTTAATTCCCTTGCTTCATTGCAATGTTCCTAAGGAGAGAGGCAGAGCCAAGTTTTGCAGAAATGTAGTGAGGAAAAACAAGAATTAACCTGACCAACATCTGAGAAGACAACAAAGCACTTTACATCACCAACTACTTAGAAAAAGCTTAAAACCAATTTTTTTATGTGTGCAGCGTATACCTGTGGTGTTATAACAAGAAATAAAGGTTGCAATAAAAGTAATTAGGAATTGTAAGTAATTGATATAATTGTAAGGACTCACATTCAATTTTCTGGCAACAACAGTTCCTACTCACTTCAGAAACTTATGCAAGACCATTATGTTTATGTAAGACCAGAATCTGATGGGCACCAATGTTATTCTGATTAAAATACTGTTCTTATCCTCAAATATCCTATGTCTGTGCCATCAAGAAAATGGTTAGATGCATTTTAGTTGTGTACGGGGTGACATTGAAGAGAGATGTACATGCTAGGCAAAAAAATACATCTTATTCTTGCACTGAGGGTATAAAAATATAGATCTACTATTCTAAAAATGTTGCTTTAGATATTGTAATATTTTAAATATTTCAGTCCAGCTCTACTGAGAGCTCTGCAGCTGTATTTGCCTCATATTAGGAAAGTGTTCCACTTCATCTGTTGATACACAGCACAAGGGCACTTAACTTGACTGCAACAAAAGTGGTTGTGTCTGAATTTTTCTGCAATTTATTCAGCTTTGTGTAGTTTCCTATGTATCCATTACTTTTAAAGTGCACCCGAAACCTCAGCATGATTTGCTTCCACACTGTGAGCAAAAAATGCTTTCTCAAGCATTTGAGAAATGAAACCCTTCTGAGAATCACAGACACACAGAATGGGTCAGGCTGGAAGGGACCACAGTGGGGTCACCTGGTGCCACCTCCCTGCTCCAGCAGGGCCATCCCAGAGCACAGCACAGGATTGTGTCCAGATGGCTCTGGAATATCTCCAGGGAGGGAGACTCCACACCCCCTCTGGACAATCAGTTTAGTGCACACTAAAGAAATTCTTCCCCATGGCCAGGTGGAACTTCCTGGGCATCAGTTCCTGCCTGTTCCTCTTGTCCCATTGCTGGGCAAGCCAAGCAGAGCCTGGGCCATGCTCTGAGCCCTCCCTGCAGACACTGACAGGGATGGGGTCCCTTCTCAGTTTTCTCTTCTCAAGGCTGAACAGTCCCAACTCCCTCAGCCTTTCCTTGTAAGAGAGATGCTCCAGTCACTTCCTCATCATCACAGCCCTTCTCTGGACCCTCTCCAGGAGCTCCATGCCTCCTTTTTCCTGAGGAGTCCAGAACTGGACAGAGCACTCCAAATGTGCCTCCCCAGAGCTGAGCAGAGGGACAAGATCATCTCACTCAATCTGCTGGCCATGCTTTTCCCAATGCAGCCCAGGATCCCATTTGCCTTGTTGGCCCCCAGGTCGCACTGCTGGTCATGGGCAGCTTGTTGCTCACCAAGACTGCCAGGTCCTTCCCATGGAGCTGGTTGTCTTGGTTTGGAAAGACAGGTGTCTGCTAAGGAAGGCAGGAGCCTCCCTTGGAATGGAGAATGTAAATCTTCTTCCTCTGAATTATTGTAATTTTGTAACTAAGGGGCTTTCAGGCAAAGATATGGAAATAGGAATAACAGATCTAGGAAAATTAAAACAAAAATGTAGTAGTACAAAAACCCAAACAAACAAAAAAGAAAACACTGACAGAGTCAGAACACAGCCTGACACCCTGTTGGTCAGGGTGTTGGTAGCAGTCCAATCAAGTCCTCCTGGAGTGACAGATGTGGCTCTGTTGGAGCAATGGTCCTGTAAAAGGGTGGAGCTTCCCTGTGAAGGTCCAGCAGTGGTGCTGAGATGGGTCTGGTCTTCCTCTGGGAATCCAGTGCAAACAGGCTGTCCTGGTGTTCTAAATCTCAGGTTTTATCCAGGTAGGAATGCTTGGCTTTTCTCACTGGGTGGAGCATCTCCCAATGGGATGATGTAATTGTATCAGTCATGCAGTGAGCCTCGATGGCCTATTAACAGCAGATATCCCCCGGGGGGAGGACGGGTTGTGGAAAAGATAAAGAACACTGCCCCAGCTGGTTTAACAGCTGGTAATAGAATACAAACTGCTGGCTACATCCTGCATTGCAACCTAAGACACTGGCCTCCAGCAGCCTGTGCTGGTGTAGGGGTTAATCAAGTGTAACAACCTTTAGGGAAGACTAAAAGAAAATTGGTGACCACTCCTGCCCTTAGGTGCCCATGGATAAGCTGTGTTCTTACTCTGTAGGTGACTTAGATGCCATTCATGAAAGCAGGAAGTCTGTCTGGGGTGAATCAGGCTGTCTTTTAATACAAATAAAGGAAATTCAGGGTTGATTTGATATAGCAAGGTCATCTGCAACAGGAAGTGCAGTGAGTGTGTGCAACCTGGACCTGGACCTGCTTCCTCATCTGCCTCCTAAACAAGTCTAGACAACACAATCTTACCTAGATTTTATGAAAGAGACAGAAAATAACTTTTTTTCCTTCCCTTTGCTTGGGATTTGGGAGAATTATTACTGAAAGGAGGGAGAGGGAACACAGACACTGCCAGAGGGATCTAGTGATAAATGTGTTGATAGGATGAAGGAGATCCTAAAATAGTATGTGTTAAATGCATTTTAGTTTTGTACAACAAAACCAGCAATGTTTAAAAGGCAATTTTCAGTGTCATTTCCTTTCGAGAGCCTTTCTTCTTTAACTTTCTTTTTTCCTTCCTCTTGTTGCCTTTTTTTAATGCTTCCTAAATTTCCTGATTTGAAACATTGACAAGAAATTAAAAATGCATCAAATGAGATATATTTCCATAATAAATGGGATTCTTCTTGCTCATGGTCATAGATGTAAGCATTGTGAGACATTTCCTCTCTGGATTTAGCAGTAGGTTCTGGGAAAAAAAAGGAAAGGAAAAACCAGCAAGTGTAAACACAGCCTTAGATTTAACTGCAGGCAGAGCTCTGCTGTCTCTGGGCATATTAAATAGGATTATCTGTTTTTCAAAGGACTTGAGAGGAATTTTTTAATGCTCCCTTAAGAAAGCTCCACAGGTGTTGGCACTGTAACCATGAGGCTCCTACAATAGTGATTGCATTAAATGCAATATAAAGTATATTATATAAAGAATCTTTCCAGAGCCACAACAGAAATCAAAGAAGCAATTATTTTATTGAATCACTCCATGTGCTAACTCAACATCCTTCTGAAGGCTGTAGGAAGGCTGGTTCAGTGGTTAAAATAACACATAGGTGCTCCAGAGAATGGGATTTTCCTCCACCCCAAAATTCCGTCTCCCTGGGCAAGTGATTCAGGAGAGTTCAACCTTTCGTGTTCAGGCATTGGAACAGGTTACCCTGGGAAGTGGTGGAGTCACCATCCCTGGAAGTGTTCCAAAGGGCTGTGGATGTGACACTTGGGGACAGGATTTAGTGGTGAACATGGTGGTGCTGGTCAATGGTTGAACCTGATGACCTTAGAGGTCTTTTCCAGCCTTAACAATTCCATGCCTTTTATGCAAGTATCCTTATTAGTTTCTGTGTTGCTCTTACATGCATGAAAATGGTATTTTAAGGATCAAATAGAGATAGAAATGTTCTGCTTCTTATGGCTGCTGTGAAATTGAAGACATTTAAACATGTTTTGGAGATCAGGTGCTGTGATGAAAGAGGCTGGAGATATCCCTTGGTCAAGCCAGCCTAGGTTCCAGTAAAAATCCACTGTTCACTTTAAGTACAGTTTTAGCAGGCCTGCATCAACTGCAAGCAGATGTTTCCCTTCAGGTTTTAATATAAATAAAACCAAAATAACTTTATTTTAAACATTGCTTTAGTAAGGGTGAGATAGCCTTTGAATGTTGTAATAAAACTCTTGCACCAAAAATATTCAAGTGGTCTGAAAAATCTGCATTGCTTTTTGAGCTTATGGTAGCTCCAGACATCCTTTGGATTAATAGTGCAAATTTACAGGAATTGAGAGTATGGAAAAGAGTTTGGGGGAAGGGAAGGGAAGGGAAGGGAAGGGAAGGGAAGGGAAGGGAAGGGAAGGGAAGGGAAGGGAAGGGAAGGGAAGGGAAGGGAAGGGAAGGGAAGGGAAGGGAAGGGAAGGGAAGGGGAGGGAAGGGAAGGGAAGGGAAGGGAAGGGAAGGGAAGGGAAGGGAAGGGAAGGGAAGGGAAGGGAAGGGAAGGGAAGGGAAGGGAAGGGAAGGGAAGGGAAGGGAAGGGAAGGGAAGGGAAGGGAAGGGAAGGGAAGGGAAGGGAAGGGAAGGGAAGGGAAGGGAAGGGAAGGGAAGGGAAGGGAAGGGAAGGGAAGGGAAGGGAAGGGAAGGGAAGGGAAGGGAAGGGAAGGGAAGGGAAGGGAAGGGAAGGGAAGGGAAGGGAAGGGAAGGGAAGGGAAGGGAAGGGAAGGGAAGGGAAGGGAAGGGAGGTTCTCTCTGCTGTTCTATATTTGGAAGGTTTTGCTATCCTTTTATTTAGGGAGGATTTTTGCCAAGTGAAATGTGTGTGTGTCTAGGTGATAAATACACATTTTTCCAGAAGTGTATTCAATCATGCTTTACATTTCCAGCATTACCTCCTGAACCCTGCCATGGACCACCACCTCCCACTCCTACAGAGCAGTGGCCATTCAGTATTTTCCAACAATCTCCTGATGTCCCAACTCCTGCTGCAGAGATGATGCCTCAGTTTTTGTTGTAGCTGATTAACTCTTGCCCCACTATGAGTGCTATTTTTGTAAAGCAGTGGAAATCTTGAAATCACAGCCCTCATTTTGCAGTCAAAAATGGAAATGCATTACCTGTAATTTCCCAAGCATTTCATTTCCTTGGGAGATTTATTTGTAAACAAACAAGAGCTTTATTGTTGCTCGTTTCAGACATGCCGTAAATTAGTTTTTTCCACACTGAAATGCAGCAGCATAAAATTCTCACTCGAGGAAAGCACTAACTGGCATTATAGCATTACTTTGTTAATTATGTTGGCACATACACTGCTGCTCTTTAAATTATTTCTGTACACCAGAAACACTTCGTACCTAATGATTTCCTGCACTTCTTGTACATTAGTTCACGTTTAACCTAATTTAAGTCATTGTCAAAGTGACAAATGAGAAGAAGACACAGACAATGTTGAAAGCAATATGGCTCCTGAGCCGGTGAGTCGTGGTCACAGGAACTACCATGGTAAAGATTAATTTTAATATGTTGAATTTGGCTTTGACATGTTTGACAAGATTCTGATTCATTCTTTTCCCTCTGACTTGTCATTTTTAAGCAGATTAGATTTCCCATATGCTCCTCTTCTCTAGCCAGTTCTCAGTCATTACATTTTTAGTTGTTGACTGCCAGTGGTATGTAATAAGATAATGAATTTGGAGGACTACAATAATAAAATTTATTAAGGTGGTTGTTTATGACAAGAAAGTCCATCATTAATCCATGACATGACTTATATATTCCCCAGTCCCTAACATTGTTTGACTGCAACATTCCTAATGGAAAACTGCTTGATTGACACAATGCTCTTCCCAGATTTCTTCAGAGCTGTTTACAGCAGCAGCCCTGTTACTGCATGTCAAATATCTTACAAAATCAATTTATGATATTTTATCATCCCACTCTGACTGGTGCTTTTCAAAATTGCAAGAAATGTCAAGACATCTATTGTGGTCATCACCACATAAGTTTTCCCTGAGCCTGAACTCAAAAATGTCCATGAAAATCTGTTTACAACTTGCAGGAGAGACTCAGGCTCTCTTGAAATTTGAATTCAGCACTTGAGTTCCTGCTTTCTAGAGATACTCAATGATGAGTCTTACACTTATAAGGACATAGTATTTACTACTTAAATCTTAATAAGTACTAAGTGAACAGGAAAAGTTCCCAGATTTGTCTCTTGAGGAGCAGCCTCTTGCCAACGTACTTTCCACCCAGCTGGAAGGAGCATTCCTCAGCTCTGCAAAGAGCAAATCCAGTGGGAGCCACCCAAGCTCTCCTGGATAAACATGCAAACATGGGACACAAAAAGGAATATCTGCTAGGAGGGAGATAGAGAAGAGGCAAAGCAAAGCACAGATGTGTGTTTTCAATTCTTCACCTCTCTGCTACTCATGTGTGTTACTCAGTGCTACCTGGAGAACTGCCATGGCACAAACAGTGTCACAACAACATGGCTGGTTTGACTTTTACAGTTTGTCCAGTGGAAGAAATAATGACAATAATGCGGGAGGCAAAGTGCATGATAATTATCCCAGTGACCATTTCCATGTTCGTGCACAGCTGGTGGCTTCAGGGTAGCTGCCAGGAATTCCTCATCCCAGGTGAGCTCTGCATCCACCTTTTTGCTCAGATTTGCACTTTCCTTTTATTTCCACCAAATCAATCACTATTAACCACTGACAGTTCTGCTGGGCAGTGGGATAGACAATGTGCTCTAGGACCTTCATAGAGGGTGAAAGGAGGACTTTTAAATCATGCCTTGCACCTTCATTATCTCACTTACAGTTACATGTAGAATGCAGTTTTTGGTCCATGACCTTGACAGAGATGGGAAGATTCTCTGTGTTATCACTTGTGAAATGGGCCTGTTTCTCTGCAGAGTGTAAGCATATCATAACTTTTAATACATTATTTTATGCCCATAGTTCCTAAGTTGTGCTATCACTTCTCATTTTTTTCTAGCATCATTATGTTTTTCTCTCACAACTTTCTAGGAGCTTTAAACTATTTTTAAATTGCTGTCTATTTTATTTTAACTGTGATCTCCCATCCCTTTTATAGTTCCTTGCTATATTTCCCTCTGGTTTTGTTTCATCTTCTAATTTCATTTTCCCTGGCTTCATTATTTTTATGCTGGCTCTTTGAATATTGTTTTCCCACATGTAGCTCTTTTGTTCCACGTAGCACAGAATTGTTATTTACTCTTTGAAACAGAGATTTGGATGCCTCCATCTAGCTGGTGGTTCTATCTCATATATAATATGTTATCATGGAGTGTAAAAGAGTCCACCTCAGTGGTGATAATTTTTTTTAACAGTGAATCCCTCTGGGAAGGTGCTGAGTGCACACAAAGGACAGGAGCTGAGTTCCCCTCAAAGCTGATAAGAGTTTGCTGTGACAAAACCTTTGTGCTTTAGCGGGAGCAGTGATAGAGATCGTTTCCAGCAGAAGGATTTTCTCTGGGATTATGACTACACAAGTACTCAACCCATTCTTGAACTTTAAAAAGTGCTTAGCACTTGGTTTCCAGATTGCTTAAAGCTTAACCTGACACATGAGATCTCACCCTCCAGGAATTGGGGGCAGCAGTTAACACCAGACACGAACCACTTGGAGCAGTGCTAAAAACAGCCCAGATACAGAGTGTAAGCAGGAATTTCTCCTTTTCTGTCTGTATGGAGGTGAAAAAACAATCAGGCAAGTAACTTTTGCTGTATTGCAAGAGGTTTTCAGTTTCTTTGTGTTTGTTTTTTTCCTAATGACCAGCGCATGAATTGTGTACAGAGCACTGTGTCATGAAAGCCTGGAATGTGCTATGCAGAAGGGCTGCAAATTAAAATTTCTGCTGTGTATTTCCTTTTGGGGAAATTTAGGGAAACCATTGATTCAATAGGCAACTAAATTCTTGCCTTCTACATCCTATTCATGAACAAAAGCCTGGACAGTGAAAGTACAAATTGTCCTTTTTCTTCCCTCCTTTCCTTAATATGACTCTCATTGTAGTACAGATAGACAAAAAATATGAATAAAATAGTAATTTCACAGAATTTAATCCATGTTTAGCAGGAAATCTGGGAACTCTCTTTGTTACTTCTCTCACCCCCTCACTTCTCTTTTCTTTCCTAAAACTTTGAGGTTTGTCAGTGTAGAGTTCAGCAGCAGCACCTTTTAAAGATTGAAATGGAGAATCAGCAGCATATTGAAAAGGAGATGGGATGGGAAGGGAGGAGAAGAACAAAGGAGAAGTATACAGGTTATTAATATCAGAAGTTCTTGTGCCATAAATATTGTTTCATTGTTGGAAATATGGATACAAGGTTTGTGGTTTTGATCTTGGACAGGAAGCTTGAATTTCACAGAGGTACAAACACAACCACAGACTTGCTTTTGGGGTAAAGCCAAATCCAGGAGTGTGAAATAAAGTGAATTCAGGCAAAAAAAAATAGAAAATCCTCTGGAACCACTCCTTGTAATGTTTTACAATCTCATTCTCTTTCCATTGAATCCTACCTGCCTCAGTCTATATTTGTCTTGTCAGTTAAAGAACTTTTATCTATCATCAAAGTTGTCTTGACAGCAGTAGGATGTTTTGTATTTCAGACTATTTATTTCCTCAGAACTCAGGATATTTTCAGGGTTTTTACTTGACGAAATAAAGACAGGGATCAGAGCTAAGCTCATCTTTTTCTGATCTGAGAATGAAAAGAAAAAGGAAAAAAAAGGAGGAAAGAAACCTCAGAAAGTCACCATTTCCTCTTGTGCTACCATTTGTTGTCTGGGCCTGGCTACAACCTCCTGTCAGGGAATTGAAGAGAGGTTTAAGGTCCCCGTTGAGCCTCTTTTCCTTCAGGCTGAGCTCGTCCAGCTCCCTCAGCTTCACCTCACCAGGCTCAAGCTCCAGCCCCTTTCCTGACTCCATTCCCTTCTCTGGAAGAGAAGGACACAATCCAGCACCTCAGCTTTCCATAACAGTAGCACAATCTCCTGGACAAGAAATCAGAAATACATAAGAAAATTGACCATTTCTACCAAAATGCATCAGATTTATGGCACAGTTGTTATTGTCATGAGCACCACAGCCTTACAATGTGTGTTCAGTTGGACAGTGTGGTGCCTGCAGAGGTCCAATATATTCCTGCACATCCAGACTGAGGAAACTGATAGCTTTGGTAAATTGAAAAGAAAGAATTTCCCCTACAAGCATTGTTCAGTGTCTCTTTTCTGGTCTTTTCTGGACTTTTCCAATCCCCCATTAACAGGTGGGGGTCCTCCATGGTGTCCCACAACCATCCAAAGAGAAAGGGTGGAATGAAACTATCAACATTCACATATTGCCTCTCACAGCTAGTCATTCTTAGGAATATTTAAACATGTTTGAGCGATTTAGGAACATATTTACCTTGGTATGCAAACTGGGGCTTTCTAAGTCCCTTGCATCAGAAATCATATAAACATGAAATGGTTTGGGTTGGAAGATCATTCTTGAAGATCATTCTGTTCCAATCCCCTGCCATGGGCAGGGACACCTTCCACTATCCCAGGTTGCTCCAAGCCCTGTCCAACCTGGCCTTGGACACTTCCAGGGATGGGGCAGCCACAGCTTCTCTGGACAATCCATGCCAGGGAAGAATTTCTTCCTGATTATTTTAAATCTATTCTCAGTTAAAGGCTGACGTTTTCTCAGATCAAAGACCCACACAGAACCACAGAATGGGTCAGGTTGGAAGGGACCACAGTGGCCCATCTGATCCAACCTCTCTGCTCGAGCAGGGTCACCCTGGAACACCCTGCACAGGATTGCATCCAGATGACTCTGGGATATCTCACAGAACAAAACATTTTGTTTAATTCTCCCAATGTGTTCGCCAGAACCACTCATTAAAAAGTTGTCAGACAATCAACATGGCAGGTTGCCCTTTGTTATCCGTTTGATTTCCTCTTATGAAACAATCAAGCAATTTTGCTGTGATTTCTTCTTCTTCACCAGAGGGCAAAATAACAAAAGTAACTTAAACAATTCTACTTTTTGCCTTCAAATTCAGGTTTAAAAAGACTTGAACATGCAGGCAAGAATCCCCCTGTTCCTAGACCAAGGCTTAATTATCTGGATTTTAAGCACTTTTTTTTTGATTTACTAGTGCTGCCTGATAATTAGCTCTGTGCTTTTTTCCCCTCACTGACTTTGTTTGATAAGGCTTTTACAGAGTCTTGGCGTACATAACTCAGTGAGTCCCATTTGTAAGGCAGCACCTCCCTCTGCCTCTCTCTGCTCTGTCCCAGCTTGGAGCAGAAGAAGAGTTTAATTGGCACCGTTTACAAACCACTGCACTTGGGAAGAGCTGTGCCTCCATTTGATAAATAAAGATGCAAGAGATGAGAAAATTATAACTAATTCATGCCTTCAGCCATCTACGAGTTAAGAAAGAGAGAAGTATAATGGGAAAAGAGGCTCAAAAGAAGAAACAGGTGTATTTGGAAGGTAAAATGTCTACTTTGAAAACAAAGAATCTGGAGTTTTTTAAGAGATGGTTGAGAGCAATTCATGATTTATGAGGTTCCTTGGATCAATAAAAAAATTCACATGCTCAAGGTAGAGAGGTTAAAAATCAAATAAATTAAATAAGTCTAAAATAAAAAGGAAAAAGAATAAGCCTTTGCATGACTTTGCCCTGCCCCACTTTTTAAGGGAAATTTCTATGGTAAATCAGAACCTGGTCCACATGGACTGAACGAAATCTGGATCCCTGCCCTATAAAGAGTCTGTTATTGTTAACACAATATTTTTTACTTAGGCATATGATTTGTCAGAGAATCCTTAAATCAGGTGGCTGGACACTGGGAAGGGAACACTGCAGGGACAACCCTTTGGCATTTCAAGGACAGAGCAAGAATTGAGCCATACTCCTCTAGAATAGAATTTCAGCCTGTGGTGACTTGTTATGAAGGAACTTCCAAATCCAGAGGTGTCTTCATCGTCTCTAATATCCTTCAGCAAAACAATAGAATCATGATTTTAAGTGCTCTATAATAGTTCCTCAATATATAATCAGAACCATAACTCATCTAATAGTGATGTTGTAAGTCACTCAAATGTTTATTTTTTTAATGATCTGATAGAAAAAACCCATATTTTATCTGCTGCTTTATAGCTTAGGGATTTGGCTGATAGTTCAGGCTGAAAGGTAATCATCCATATTCACTGGAATCTAATTGTGTACATGGAAATTGTATAATATAGAATAATAATATAGAATTGCATAATTGTGTTTGGGAGCAATTTCTTCCTTTCTTAGCTCTAATTGATTGCAAATCAACTTTCACGTACTGCTAAATCCTCTGAACAACCTGAAGTACTAAATCACTTGAAAAATAAAGCTTTTTAATTTAAGGAGTCTGTCTGTTCCCTGGGGGAAAACTGGGAAAATCTGCTTTTCTGGGATTGAACTCCAGTCCTGACTGCTTCTCAGCTATCCTGGGACAAGATGTGAGTTGAACTGGGGAAGTACCCCCAGGGGTACAGGAGTAGAGGGGAACTGGCAGCAACTCAAACAGTTTTTCATAGAGCACAAAAACTCTTCATTCCAAAGTGCAAGAAAATGGGCATGGAAAGAAGGAGACCAGCGTGGCTGAGTAAGGACATCCTGATCATAATGAAACAGAGAAAAAAAATGCCTAGGCAGGGATATTGACATTGGGAAAAATCTTGGGATGTTACAGTGTTCAAGATGAGGTTGAAAGGGGCCCTGAGTAACCTGATATAGTGGCAGATGTCCTGGGCCATGGCAGGATGGCAGGACTCGGTGATCTTTAAAAACCCCTTCTAACCCAAACCATTCTCTGATTCTCTAAACCATTTGTTTGTGTCAAGGCTCTGCTTAATGCATTTGGGAAGAGCTGTCATCCTGCTGTGTGGATGTAGTTTGTGGATTAATAGGAATTTCTAACATCTACTGTTGTGCCAGTTCCAGAGTTCTTTTTTTATTAATTAATTCCCAGGATGGCCTGACATTTTACTAAAGAGTTATCATCACTTGTGTCCAGGGAGGAGGTAGGCAGATCGTGAGGGATGAAAGGAGGATTCCAGTTCAGTGGAGCCATCAGCTACACTGAGACCTGCACATGTTTATTAATCAGTAAATATTACTGTTCCTGCCCTTCTGGTGTGTTTCATTAGATCTTGTCTTTCCTGAAGTAAATCAAACTCTCAGCTTCCTGAAGCAGAACAAGAATGAAATCAGAACTTCCTTTGGAAAAATGGAAACCCAATTCTGAGACGTGGGAAAAGTTTGTCAGACAAAAAAAATTCAAGACAAAAAACATCAGAGTTTGGTACTATACCTGAAAATTTATTAAAAATTTTATTTCCATGAGCTAAATAATGATCTTTGAATGACAGGTGAAGAATATTGGCATCTTCACCATACATGGGAAAGGCTTTTTGTCACTATAGGTGCAGCACACAGGAAAAGTTTTGAAATTGCAGACAGTGAATTTCTGGGACATAAAAGGGCTGCATGGGGGAACATCTTGTAAATTATGTCTAAAAAAATCCCTTTAAAGCCACAGAAGAAACACAGGAGCTGACAGAACACTTACATTGGCTCTTCAGAACATTGCATTGCCAGCTGAAAGTTTATAGAGGATCAACTATTTTTGGAAAATTAGGAAATCAGTGGTCTACAGAGAAGAAAGCATTCATTTTAAACTATTAGCTCCTGTATGAGACAAAATGAAAAATGTTTATGGAAAATAGAAGAAAGAGTGTTCTGGAGTTTACTCCATAGAGCCAAAATACACTTTGTGGTTTTTTTCTTCAGCTTCTCTTCACTTCAAATATCATTGTAAGATATCACACAGGTCTGGTCTTTGTGGATTCTTAATTTGACTTCTGAAGAGACTTTTAGCTTTAGGAAAAAAAACAACCAAACTTGCAGAAGGCATCCACCTCCTTCATAGCAGAAACCTTGAGATTATCTAATGAAGCTAAAGATGAAATGAGCAATTTCAGAGTCCTGCAGCCAGTAGAGCCTGACCTGGGGTACTGCTAGATGGAAAACATCTGGGAAATTCAGAAGTGCAGGACAGATTTAGAAAGGTAACAGCTTGCAAGGGCTGGGGGTGAAGGACAGAATAAGGTTGGGAAGAGGGATGGGGTAAAGAGGTGGAGGAGAAATGTAGAAAAATGTGGTTTTAAAATGTGGGCTGATGAAGGGATCCTATAGAGAAAGAGGAACACTTCTGGATGGGGATGGCAGAATATGAAATATGAAGTTTAAACTGAAACAAGCAATGTTCTTCAGGGCATTTATGAATAAAAGCAGCACAAATAACAATCAGACAAAACCTAATGGATCTGAGAGTGAGCTGCTGTGCCAGCGTGTGAAGACAAACACAAACTGATTTCTCAAAGGCTTCCCCGAAAACATCTCTGCAGTGACAGGGCAAGGTGAAATGGTTTTTAGCTGAAAGAGGCTGGATTTAGACTGAATTAGGAAGGAATTGTTTATTGTGAGAGTGGTGAGGCACTGGCACAGGTTGCCCAGAGAAGCTGTGAATTCCCTGCCCCTGGAAGTGTCCAAGGCCAGGCTGAGTGGGGCTCTGAGCAACCTGGGATAGTGGAAAGTTCCCTTCACATGGTAGGGAATTAGAACTGGGTGATCCTTATGCCCCCTTCCAACACAAGCCATCCTATGATGAAAAAATCCACAATGAATTAAAGCAAGCAGAGACAACAATGACAACTGACTGAATTTTTTCAGCAGCAACAATTCCAATCAATGCTGATGAAATTCTGGAAATTTTCAAGGATCTGCTACTTAGAAAACAGCAGGAAGAATTATCCACTGAGTACTTAACTGTTTTCTCAGAGTTATCCCTGTGAGTGATTACCACAGCTGCTGACTGACATCCCACCCATCAAAGGTCACACAAGCTCAGTCTCACCTGACAACTGGTTGGGAATTGAAGTGAGCCAAGTTTGCCCATGGCCACACAACCCAGCAGTGCCAGCAGCACAACAGAGCAGATTCCTTGAACTTCCAGCTCTGTTATCTGAAGTGATTTAAAGAATAGGAGCTTTTTAGGTGAAAGCAACCAGTTAAAATGGAGATTGGAAATTATTATTATCACTAATGACTTAATTAAGGGCAATAAGAGGCCAGATAAACAGGCAGATGAATAAGTAGTTCAGAGGAAATCTGGTAGAAAGAGGATTCTCCCTGCTACAGCTTAACTTTCCACAATTATCTAATAATCACAGTAAATATGGAGATCAGCAGATTATTTTCTCAACATCGAATGACTTATGTGGCATGTCAGCAAAACACCCAGGAGAATAAAACACACCAGCAACTGCTCTCTAATTACTCTTTTCAGATGGAGTAATGATCTTTAACGTGCAGTGGATCTCATTAATTAACTCTCAGATTTTAATTAACTCTTTGCCTAATTTACCTGCCATAATACATTATCGAAAATGTCATCTTAACAGGTTTTTTGCACATTTGGGGAGGAGAAAGAGGAAACTGTATGCTCATAAGTGGTTTTTGTTTCCTCTTTTCTGAAGACTCTTCTGGTAATGAACAACTTTCCTAATACAGATATATGGAGTAAGAACTTATTGAAACCTCCCATGTGTTTGGTTGCCCAAACTGAATGAATTCAAGGGGAGATAGAGGATGATAGTCTTCAAATGTGCCTCACACATTTTTTAGAGTTTCTTTAGGTGCTTTAAAAAAAATTGTTAACTGAAGCAGAACTCCTCTCTTTGAAAAGAAACAGCAAAACTGTGGGAGTCAGAAGCAGTTTGTGATGTTCCAGGTCTGCTACACCAACCACTGAAAGAAATGTACTCTAAGTCTTATTAAATGTACTCTAAGTCATATTTATTGTTAACAGCCACCTCCTTAAACACTGGATAGTCTTCCTGTCCCATTAAAACAAATATTTGAGTGCTCCCTACACATTTTAAAATTTACTTTTAATCCAGGTAGTGTAATTAAAAATAAATACAAAGTACCAGTGTAGCCTGTGCAGTAATCCCATGGAATGATGTACAAGGTTCTTCCTTGGGTTTGCTTCATTAGTGCTGCCACTATCGAGGAGCACAAACTTTATGGCAGAAATTAATGCATTTGGTGTTTCTTTGCCCTCAATATGAGTTTTCCTCATGCTGGAGTGGATTTATCCTTGCTATTCCTTTGTAGGGAATAGTAGCAGAGTCAGTACCTTGTTACAGGAGAAGAATGGCTTTCCTTAAGGTCTTTCCTTAGGACTGCAAAGTGAGAGTTCTCTCAGATTTCTTCCTCCCTAACAGCTCTCAAAGAATGGAGACCAAATTATTGTATCCTTTTGTGGTTTGTAGGTGAACACCTGATTTCCAGTCCTGTCTTCACCACTACATTCCTATGAAATCCTTGTTTCTCTCATTCCCTCTTCACACATCTCCCACGTTTAACCCCACTTTGTAGCCTTAGGAAATCACAGAAAATCAGGGAATATCCTGAGTTTTAAGGGACCCCAAGGATCCTTTAAATCCAGCTCCTGATCCCTCAGAAAGCATTTCTCACTTGGCTTGGACAAGACCAGAGTTTTTATTCCACGTAGGTACTTAAGTAGTAGAGGAAAATAAATGTCTTAATTACACTGACATTTTGGCTTATAATTTTGCAGAAGATCTATTGCGTTTTCTCTCTCCCTCCAGTATTTCCCAGCATTTCTAAGGCACGCTGATGGATATTTTTAGGCAAACCTCAGTGGGAAGATGTTCTGTTTATAGTCAGGCACTTATGAAGATGAATACGCTGTAAACAATGACTACACTTGATAGTGATCCTGCCCTGATCTAACATTTATTGATGTAGGAAATTAGAGACTTGTGCTAAGCTGAACTAATTGCCATAACTACAGCTGCAGACAACTGAGACCCATTAATTACCTAAAAAAAAAACAGAAAAAGAATTCTAATTTGTTTCAGGGATATTAGATTTTGTCAGATTCCCCTTACTTTGCGACCCCACTATGCATGGATCCACAATATATTTTCCTGATGTTTCCTAAGCAGGAGAGCAAGTTTATCATGAAACATGACAAATTTCTGGAATGTAGACTGTGGAAGGAGTTGTGAAAGGATAAAGAGGTGGCTGGAGTCACTCATTTTGGGTTTGGTTGTGGTATAAAAGTCAAAGATGTAGAATCTGCTCTTGAAGCACTTGAAACCAACATTTTCTGGAATTTTAAAGTGGTTTATTCCTTCTGTTTTCATTCAAGTTAGTTCATCTTGGACAAGAACATTGGTGAGATTAGAAACACTGTTGACTTTAGATTAGGCTTCTTCTGGTTCTTCTGAAAATGCTTCATAAAAATTATGATTTTGCAATAGCAAAAGCAAACATAATTAATAACAATAGTAATTTGATTTTCCTCCTTTGTTATAAATTTGATGGGGATGCAAGATTTGATAAGGAAGCAGCAAGAGGTGAAGAACTACTGAATATTTTTTCAGTTACTGGGATAAAAAAGCAGAAATGTTCAGGAAGTCTTTAAAACAACATCCACTGCTGTGGCTGCAACCTTTGGAGTGAAATGTGGCTGAAGGGGATTGACCAGATATAGCAGTAAGTTAATGGTGAATTAAATTCTAGGAGAGAAAAAAAAATTAGAGGTGTTTATCTATCCATCTTACCCTCAGGTCTTCAAAAATGATACATGGTTGTGAAGGACTTAATTATGTTAAATAAGATATTCCTGTCTAAGTTGCAGAATCCCTTGCTTGTTGCAAGAAAATTAATTGCTCATTTTTGGTAACCAAGACAGTCACAGCCAGATAAATATTTGACCCTAAGTTGTCCAAATAGAAATTTATCCACTTACAGGAAAATAACCTTCATGCTTGCTGTGCCTTGTCTTGATCTAAGAACGTGATAGGAGACCTATGGATGTTCATTATCTAATTCCCTGCTCAAGCCTGCACTGTGGGAGACCATTGTGCTGTGATCCCCTGCTGAAAGGGATGTATTCCACAAGAAATATAAATTTTGGGCTTTTTTTAAGAATTCCTTTCAGGTGTGTCTTGAATGGGCACATGAATTTCCCATTTTTTAAGCCATTATTAACTAGATTAAAATCCCGAATATATGAATGTAACTTGATGTTGGAAGACATCCTTATCTGTGATGAAGGAATATTCAGAATTTGTATCCCACATCCTATAATTTCTTCCCTTCTGGATCTTACCTGTATTTATTGTTTACTACCTACACCTAATGGAAAATGACCATAAGTGGCTTCAGTTCTAAAAAACTTTAATCACAATTTCAGGAAGCCATGTCCCATTTTAAGTCATTAGATGAACGGTTCTAGGTTTGTGTTTCTACTGTGTTTTTAGTTGGTTGTGACTTGTGCAGAGTTCCCAGTATTGTAATCATAGATGGCAAGAGACTGAACGAAGCCCTGATTCAAAGGAAAGACAAATTACCCTTTAATCTTGTAACATCATCCTAAAGGATAAACAAAGAGAGAAACATTGTTAAACACTGAACACAGATCTGCAGAGCCTCTGGCAATCTGGAATTCTAACTTAATTCTCTCAGTTATCATTGCTCTTCTAGCCCTGATACCCACAGACAGCCCACCACGTTTCTGTCTCAGAAATTTCAATGTTGGGGGTATCCTACACTGGAACACACACCAGGTGGGTGAATTACATGTTCAGCATGGAGAAAAACAAACTGATAAGTCCTTGAGTTAGTGACCAAATTGATGAGGGCAGAGAGGCATCAGCTTTGAGAATCTCTTCCCCAGAGCAAGAAGTGCCCTTTCTCTCTTCACAGTGAAGCAGGGTTTCCAACTAGCAATATCCCCTTTCCTATCATTCATTCACCAATATCTTGTTTTACAGCATCAGGGATCTCCAGTAGTTGATTGACTGATTGATTGATTGATCGATTGACTGATTGAGTTCCAGTGATTTACAGCTATCAGTGATGTAAGGCACAGGGGAGAGGCAGCTGCTGCTCTCTCACTGTTGGGTCATGGTCAGAAATATTTTCTGATTCAACCCAATATGCCCAATTTACAATGGGAAGATGGGGTTGCAGTTTCTTCCAAGTCTAATTGTCCAACTTTGGTGCTGATTTGCTGAGCAAATTAAAGACAAAAAAAAGTTCTTTCAGATCATCGGGAACACTGACTTTAGTGTGGCATAATGACACTCATTAGATGTTTCACCATCACCCCTCTATTTATATCCAAATGAAGGAAGCTTCCTTGGTGTGGCTTAAAATATCTAATTATGGATTTCTGGCTTCAAACGGGACCATGTAGGTTTCCCAATCATTCCCTGTAGTTTTCCAGCACACTGTTTTATCTCAAAAGCTCATAACAAGGCTGGAATAACTCCTCTGATGACAATTCCACAACTTTCATTGACAATTACTTCTAATCCCAGAATGACTGTTAAGTTATGATATTTCTTTTCCTGTTACTTTCAAGTCCTCGTTAGTGAAGTCCCCCTAGTTTTGCACACCCTGCTTTGTTCTCTTTATGGGCTCCACTTGACCCAAAGAGATGCTTGAGCCCTTCTACACCAACTCTTAAAGCAATGCCTGCATCCTTTTCTCTGAACAGAGACTGCTCAACTTATTTTTAATTACCAAGAGCCTATATAGAAAATTTTCATCTTTATTTCATGTCTCCCATCTCAGCTCTCTTCTAAAGAACCACCGTATTGGGATAACTTCAGCATTTGCAGTCTAACTCGTTAGTGTTGTATAGATTATTATATTTTCTTGTAAGTACTCCCTTTTGAGTAGCCATGTAATCTTTTTGGATATTTGAGGCCGACGGAGGAAGAAATTTTTTTTTTGTTTTCAGTTATTAGGTTTTCCATGTGCTCAAAGACTTATTTAATCACACATAAAGAACTTGGGCTGTTTGTCTTAAAAAAGGACAACCAAGAGGTGAC
Source organism: Acrocephalus scirpaceus scirpaceus (assembly GCA_910950805.1). Classification (NCBI taxonomy): domain Eukaryota; kingdom Metazoa; phylum Chordata; class Aves; order Passeriformes; family Sylviidae; genus Acrocephalus; species Acrocephalus scirpaceus. The sequence goes on from OU383773.1 coordinate 2,947,577, forward strand.
TCTATTATGGTTTAAATATCTCCACAGGGAGGAATACCAGGTAGTAAAGAGATCCTTAATTTAGTAGAGAAAGACATAACAAGAAACAGAGCCCAGAAGCGAGAAACATATAAATTCAAATTAGAAACAAGACATGAATTCTAAAACACATGAAAAAAAAACAACATAGACTAAAATTCCCAGTGGTCTTGGTGAATGATCCATCTTCCTGGGCTTTACAGGCCATATGCAGGTGGTTTCTTTCTGGACGGTATTTTTCAAAAATATGTATTTTGGGTTCATCACAGGAGAAACAGGAAAAAAAAATCTTGTTTTTTTTCTTAAGAAAGCTATAGAAGATGTTTTAATAATTCTTTTGGGTCTTCAAACTTGTGAAATATTTGATTGACAAGACAATCCTGTTGCTATGGATATTATGAGAAAAACTGACAACAGCAGGATGGGAACTTAGTTGTGAGACAGATAGCTTGGTGTATAAAGGGTCAGAGCAAATTTAATTTTTGTGTGACACATACACACAGAACCTGTCTTCGCTAACAGAAATATATAGAAACAGGCACACAGAGGAGAAAAAAAACCTCAGAGAAGCATATGGGCCATCCTGCTCCCAGATCTCGCTCTGGATATAAGTGGGTGGAAGAAAAAATAGTGTAGGACAGATATTAATTCATCTACTCACAGAACAGCCTAGGTTGGAAGGGACATCAAAAGACCATCTGGTCCAAGTTTCCATGGGAAAGGGGCCCAGATGAGGTCACTCAGCACCCTGTCCCATCCCAGCCTGAGAACCCCTTGGGAGGTTGTTTTGTTGGTTGATTGTTCTCACTATAAGAATTTTCTCCCTTATGTCAAGGTGAGACCTCTCCCACTGGCACCCACTTCTCCTCGTCTTCTGCAAGTGGCTCCTCATGGAGAGGGAGACTCTGTTCTTCTTGATCTATCCTCTAAGTACTGGAATATTGTGGTGAGGTCTTCCTGAGCTTTCTCTTCTCCATGGGAGACATCACCCCTTCACTATGTCTTTACAGGACAGGTTCTCCAGGCCTTTGATCATCCTTCATTTCTCTTGAGCTGATTTGCCAGTTTTGAATGCCAACCTTATGTGTTGGGTTGTATTTTCTACAGAAGAATGATTTTAATTTTGCTTTAAGAGTCTCACTCTATCAATCTGAGCCCCACATGCTACATTTTCAACATAATTTTGAATGTTAATCCTATCCTTTTAAATCCTTTAATAACCTCTTTCTTTTTAATGCCTGAATTTGATGATCTTGTTGGCTTCTGCATTTCTAGAGAAAATACTGAATATTAAATAATAAATAATAAAATCCAGAAGCAGTTGCTACTTGATTTTTCCCCTAAATTCTTCAACATCACTATAGCCAGCTGCACACCTATTTTACAGTAGTTACAAGGAAAGTGCATATTCCCCTCTTTAAATCCTTCAAAAGAGGATTCTGGGGACGAAAGGGTGTGGGCCTGGCTCCCTATCTTGTCAGTTAGACATATTTTGCTAAAAATAACAAGGAGAAAGGAAAGATCAAAGTTTTGTGCTGTAGACGCTTAAAGATCTCAATAGCAGCAAGTTCTTGAATGAATTTGCTGTTTTGCCTGCTAAATATTTCCCTTCCATCCAAGGTTAAGGAAGAACCTGGATAAATCAAGACCTGCCTCAGATTTAGGGTGAAGTGCTTTGCCATGACATGCGAAAACATGGTACAGACAGTTACTGCAGGAGAAATGAGCCAATAACAATCTCTCTTGGTCTTAGTTTCCTATTCTTAACTTTGACAAATGTCACACTGGAAGAAATTCAAATTCACCCAATCAAAGTTTCTTCCTACATTAGTCACACTCAATTTTATATATCTTGTTTTCTTTTGCTCTGCTTTGGTCACTCTGTAGCTCCTTTCACCAAAAGAAAAATAAAATTGAACCCTTTAATATACAACAAACACATGGGGCTCTAAACATTTCTCACTTCTAAAAGTCTGATCCTTCTGGAGTCTGTGGTCACACCAAATCACAGCATCGTGGAATCCCTGAGGTTGGAAAAAGCCAACAAGATCATCAAGCCCAAGCTTCAACCAAACACCACCATGCCCATTAATGTGCCACGTCTGCTTGTTTTTTGAACCCTTCTGGGGATGGTGACTCCACCACTTCCCTGGGGAGCCTTTTCCAGTCCTTAATGAACCCTGGAACACTTCTGATAACTGAAGAATCTCTTCTTACAGGCTCACTTCCATTTCCCGGGATGCTTTGCTGCTGCTGTCAAGAATTTGTTATGGCACATGATCCTTTGGGAGAAAAGCCTCCAGAGTACTGGGACACGTGGACTCAGCAGCAGTGCAGTGGCCCATGCTTAGCCTGACAGACCAAAACACTGCAGGAAAAGAGGATTTCATTCAATGTGTTGTGAGGACTGATGCAGTTGCTCATGCAACAGGGATGTAACGACACCTCTGGGTTATACACACAATTATTTCAGTGTAAACACAGGAAAATTTTGCTTACATAAATAGTTACCAGCAGTTCTAACTTGCTCTGCTCAGGTATTTACCTAATTTGAAACAAGAAAGGCAGTCATTATGCATTAAACTCTCCCAGGACACAGTGAACAAGTTTTCCCTGAATAATTGTGTAGATAACTCTGAAAAATTGGTCTTGGAGTGCCTGTAGCAATAGATACATTCATCATGAGAGCACTACCAAAATGCTATATTTAAACTTATCTAAGACTCTGAGCAAGTGGGAGTCTTATTAATGCAATTGTATTTGCAAACACAATCTAGTTAAAGAAGAATGGAAGGAATATAGATTACTCTTCCCCAGGGAGAGAGTAATTTTCTCCAGAGGCTAATAAAGAAATGATCTACACTCAGAAGATTATTTTTCCAAGTTAGTTGCACTCAAAACTTCATAAATAAATAAAATAATATTTAGCACTGTATTAATTGGTAGGAAAAACACTTTCAATACATCAGACATCTGTAATATGTTTTTCCACACACCCATATTGTAATACAGATGACGGATTTAATTAATGCCTATTTGTTTGCAGAAGTGTTCCCATCCTTTATTTTAATGGCATCCATCATGGAAAACCATCTGCTGTTCACAGGGATGTTATTTATATTTCTATTGAGATTCCATTTAAGTGTAGAATTATCAAGTAATTGGCTATCAGATGTTAAAAAATATGTATTTCCTCTTAGTTTACTTGAAATGAAACCTGCTCAAGGTCTGATAATCTTTGCTTGTTTCAGACTCTACATTTAAGGACTAAAATAAAAATAAGTATTTATTTCAATTTTTTCTACATAATATATCTATGAAAAAGGGCAAAATATACAGAAATAGGGGACATGTCTTCCTCCCTAGAGAAAGTCATCATTTCAGACTGGATACTGAGGTTCCCCCAGGCCACAGAGGTGCATTTAGAGTCCTGAATACCTACAAGAAGAAGGCAGCATGAAAAACTGGCAGCTACCTAAGCTACACCTTTAAAAAATGCATGCCAGAATTAGAGGAATTGAATAACTCAACCTTCTGTAGCTCTTGTACATATTTTCCAGAATATGACGCTTCATTTTCTTATCCCAGGTAAATGTTATAACTAATCAGGCATTTCTAGGGAGATGATAACAAAGATTTTCAGAACAAAATGTGTCACAGGAAGCATTTCTATCCACAGGATGGATTGGGACTCAGCTCAGCATTGAAGTAAGAGATATTCCAGATGAGTGTTAAAAACTGGGAGCAGGTGACACAAGAAACGAGTTTGTACTGTGAGGCAGAAAACACAACACCCAGGACCTCATTTGTGCTTCTAATACTGTCATTTTTTATTCACTTCTCACTGGAACAGATTCTTGTGTAATGCAAGAATGCAGATATTGGTGGGGTGTTCAACAGATCCATCTTCCCATCGAGATACATCTGTGGGTGAACAACAGTCCTTTTCTTGCAGGTCTGCAGCCGTGGCCAGAGTGTAATAAGCTCTGTGAAGATGTATCAAGTCTGAGGGCTGACCTGCAACCTCCCAGAGTGGCTTAATAATTATTATTAATTAATAATATTGCGAGATGGCTCTTTGGGTATGTTTTGTAAAGCAAAGGTTTTAATAAAAGATAATAAACAATACAGAAACAAAAACCAAAAGCTGAGCACAGGTGTCAGAGAAGCCTCTGACACCTTGCTAAGAGACCCCAAAAGCCCAGAGTATCTCTGAGATCGCTTATAAGTATAGGATGATCAAGGAGGGGTAATTTGGCTTTCTGCCAATAGAAACAGCTACAGGTTTTGACAAACATTCCCAAAGCCCCTGTGGTGGCATTGGGCCAATTTCAATAAGAGAAGAAAAGAAAGTTCTGGTGCTTCTTTTTTTAAAAGTTAGAGGGAAATCTGAAACCCCCTTTCTGTATTTGAGATCATCTGCTCGGGTGTGAGGTGCATTTTTACATGCAGCTGCTCTGCACCTTCCTCACAATGAAGATCTCTGTTCTCTGGTGACCAGTGGCAGGGCCAGAAGGAATGGCTGGAGCTGTGCCAGAGGAGGTTTAGGTTGGATACTAGGAAAAAATTCTTCATCCAGGGGGCAGCTGGGCACTGGAACAGGCTCTTCAGAGAAGTCCCAGCACCAAGACTGCCAGAGATCAAGAAGTGCCTGGACAACTCTCTCAGGCACAGGGTAGAATTCTTGAGGTGCCCTGTGAAGGGCCAGGAATTGGATTTGCTCATCCTGATGAGTCCCCTCAACTCAGGATGTTCTAGGACTCTTATGGATAAACTGGAGAGTCACAGGAATATGTAGTTTGTAACATGGATGATTCCATCGTGTGGCATAGAAATAGTCTTGGAAACCTTGAATACCAACTTCAACCTTTAGTCACGTGCAATTATCATGAATAGCAAGCCTAGAATAACTCACAAGTTTTTTATTTCATTTTTAAAAAGATGCAGAAAAAGAATAAGGTAGAAAAAGGCCAGGCTGGTTGGAGCTTTGATCACCTTGATCTCATGAAAGGTGTCCCTGCCCATGGTTGCAATGAGATGATCCCCTGGTCTCTTTCAACCCAGGCCATTCTAGGATCATGTGGAAATACAAAAATATGAACTCTTCAGACAGAACTCTGAAGGTATCACTGTGAAAATGGGAGACTGTGTGGAAAAATGACAAACAAGGAGTCCTTGGTGGCTCTGGATTTCTTACAACCTCACTTGTCTGGAAAATCTTCTTGAAGCTTTTTGTATTTTCCAGATTGGATTGTGCACGTTTTGTCCAAAATGAAGACTATCCCACCAGGCAAAGACTTCTCTGAGGCAGCAATTAAAACTGAGGCTGTTTGTTCTTCTGTAACTCTTCTAGATAAACATTTCTTCTTCCTTGTTGTAATTTAATCATACCCTGATAAGAAATAGCATTTTAGATTTCTGTTTTGTTCATTAATTCTTTTGCAAGTGAGGGTTATGAAGGGAGGTTAAAAGACAATGAGATGAGCAAAAACCTTCCTAATGCAACACAGGTTTTTTCTCTTTAATTTCTACTTATATAAATAATATTTTTCCCTCTCTGTGTTACTTACAAGTTTTCTTGTAAGAAAAGCCAGAACTTTAAGTTTCCTCTGATCACAGGAGCATAGACATCACTCAGATATTGAGCCTGTATTTGTATTAATGAAACAATGGACTGGAGGTTATAAAATCCTATTGGGAGTCTGGATTTACCAGTTTGAATACTGCCCTTTGATAATAACTTTTAGCAGCTTGGAGCTTGGTCATATCTTAGTAGCCTGAAGGATAGAAAGAACTAGCTCAGAACTTTTTTTTTAAACTATGTATGAATTTTTCTGCTTTTCTATTTGAATTGTCTTTTTTTGTTCGTCACTTTAGATGATAACTGGATGTTGTCTTCTGCTTTTTTTTTTTTGTTTCATGTCCAAAATATTTTAAGTTTTTTTAAACAAAAGCTGGAAGGATTATTATATTAATATTGGTATTAATAATAGATTTTTAATGTTGCCCAACTCTGAGTCAGCTCCTTAGGGAGTGGAATGTTACCTCTCAGGGACAGGGTGGAATTCTTGGGGTGTCCTGTGCAGGGCCAGGAGTTGGATTCAATGATCAGTGTGGGTCTCTTCCAGCTCAGGATATTCTGTGATTCTTTGAACTGCAAGGAATTGGGAGAAATCAAAACTAAATAAATGGAAGCCCAAGAAAAGTCAAAGGACAGCATTCAGCTGACCTAGGAATAAATCATAAATGGATCTCTCTGCCTACACTTTAAATAAATATTCTGTATTTTACTCCTGTGGTTCTGAGAATGATTAATCAAGACTCAATGCTGTGATGGTGTGGCTGACGTATTTAATCACTAAAGCAGAATAACAAAGTGCAATCAATATTGTAATGGAAGATTTTTTAGTTCACTGGATTCAAGGTAGCAGCCAGTTTAGGCAGTGAAGCAGGGGATGTTCTGCCTCAGTACCTCATTTGCTGTGTTTCTGAGCAATGTTATTTTTTTTCCTATATAATGCATATTTCAAAATCAAACTCAGAGATCCTCTCGAATTAATGCTGGGAAGAAAAATATTTTTATCAATAATTACTTTTTGGTTTACTGGTTGTTTGTGGGATACTGCTATTTCTTCAATATGTGTTTTCCTGTGCAAATACATTTCTCCATGGTCTCTGCAAGGACTGGGATGAGGAGTTCAATGTTTAAAGGAAGATGCAGCAGAGTTTCCATCACTGATTTTATTAATATAAAAATTAAATGAAGTCACTTTTTTTTTCTTCAGAGAATTGTGCTGTCCCACTATAAATTTACTAAGTATGAAACTAGTTAATAATAATAATAATAATAATAATAATAATAATGTCAAAGAGTAATTTTGTAAATATTTTACAAAGACAGACAGGGCTGGTTTATAATTAATGCTACTTCCTGTGCAGAAATGTTGAAGAAAGCAGGAAAGTAATTTCATGGGAATCTTAAGTACCCACCATCCCAAACTGGAATGTTAAGTCCAATTCCATTCTGTCTGAGAAAAAAGATGCTAGCAGCATGGAGATGACTGAGAAGATAAAGAGAATTGTCTGTCCAAATAACTTTCCAATCAATATCAGAATAAAAGCTATTGTTATGTCTGTTTGCTCAGTGAGCAACCACATAAACTTTGATAACACCCAGATAAATGAAATAGCAGCCTAAACATACTCCTGCCTAACTAGACTTTCTTCTTGAAGGGATGCACTCTAATGAAATTTAAGTGACATTCAAAATAAGTTAAATTTAAAATATGTTGTATATGTTCAGAGGAACTATGAGGTCTGATTGCTTTTGGCAATCTGCAATGCTTTTAGAATCCATGTGGATTCTCCAGTCTCTGTTGAGATGATTGATCTCATAGGATGATGAGAACATTAATTCAACTTCTCACTGGGTTCAATAATCCATTTTCTTTAAAATGTTTGATACTTCTTACATTCATGAGCTGCATCTTTCTGATGAGTAAGCAGAGTGAAGCATGGACAGACAGACAACACATCTGAGCAAATGCAGTTACTTTAGAGAAAAGGCAGAGAAAATATTTCTTTGCAGGTACACTTGGCTCAGCCTCCTTACCCAGGGAGTGAAGTCACTAAATTTCAGGCAGGTTTAAGGAAACCAGCCTCTTTTACATGGAAAATTGCTGGCCATTTGCAGTTTTCTGCTAAGTGGGTACAAATAAGGAAGGGAGTTCTCAAAGCAGCAGGGAAGGGAGACAGAAAGATTAAAGAAGTTTTTCAGGAGAAAATGGGAAATGTCCTGGCAGGTAAAATAAAAAGCAAGGTTTCACAGTCATTTCTGAGGAGTCTCTCATCTCAGAGGCTGAGCTGAGCTCCTGTTGTGCTAAGTCCTGACCTGGAGCAGGTAAGACCAAGTAGATTTGCCTGAAAGTCCTTAAATTATCTGCCTACTTATGGAAGACTGAACTGGGTATTTCTCTGAATGCTGAACAATTTCAGGTACAGGGAATGGTCTTGGGAAATCTCCAGTGGGAGAGAACAAGGAGAGGCAGGGTGCTCCTGGTGCAGGGCTGGTGGCTGCTTCAAAAACTGTCAGGGAACTGACAGCTCTTGAGTTTGGGGGTAGAAGTGTTCCAAAGCAAGGTTTGCATCTCAAATCTCTGCCTGCAGCTCCCCACCCTTTCTGAGCTTATCCTCAATATTTTCATTGAGTCAGGGAATGGTTTGCATTGGAAAAGTCTTCTGAGATCATCGAGTCCAAATGTTAACCCAGCACTGCCAAGCCCAGCATTAGTCCATGTCCCCAAGTGCCACATCTAAATACCTCCAGGAATGGTCACTCCACCACTTCTCTGGGCAGCCTGTCCAGATGCCTGGCAATCCTTTTGGTGAGGAATTTTTTCCTAATATCCATTTCCTTTCATCTTAACACTTCTTGCACCTGGGAGGAGAGCCCAACCCCCACCTGGCTGCACTGTCCTTTCAGGGAACTGTAGAAAGCAAGAGACTTCCCCCCTGAGACTCCTTTTTTCCAGGCTAAATAATCCCTGTTCCCCCAGCTGCTCATCCCAGGACTTGTACCCCAGCTTCACTGCCCTTCTTTGCACATGCATTTCTTTTGGTCCCTTCAGGAAGCTATAGGGTGATAATTCAATTTTAGGAGTGAGAGCAATTGCTACAAACCAGATTTCGTCCACACCACAGGCTGAAAAAACCATATCCCAGTGAAGGAGAAACAACGGCCTGAACAGCTGGTTTTTGTAACATGCTGGGAGGCAAAGATTGAAATATCCAAGACACTGTGGTCCTGCTGATATAAATTCTGGAAAGCTGTGCTTTCACTCCTGGAAATTCGAGGAGACGTCATTTTCATACAGAATTATTTCTTTATAATTTTAATGATTTGTTACGTATATTCTTAGTGGTTAAAACAATTTCATTCAATTATAAAATCTATGGACATATACAGTTTGAGCTGTAAGGAATTACTCTTCCCTTGTGCCTTCAACAGGGAATTTTCCACTCTCTGCTGGGCTCTGTGTCCCATGCTCACCAAAAGCATAAAGAGCTCCCTAGAGTAAAACAAATTCCTGCAACAAAATTTGGGAGCAACAGGACTGAGCCTTAAACTAATATCCCAAATTATAACTACTGGTTTTCCTCATGGAGTTGTAGTAATAGAAACACAGAATAAGTGATGCTTTTGAAGTGCTTCCAAAGGATCTGAAAAGCCTTTTCTGCACTTCCTTTAATTCACATGTCAACAGATGGAAGTGACCATCCTTGGTATGGACAATTATTATGATGGTGTGTTAAATGGCAAGTCCAACAAAACTTCTTTTACAGCTTTATTGGGCTAAATGCAAAGTGAGCTCATTCAGGGTGGTAGTGGTGTACCTCCTACTAAAACAACAAATTTTTTTCTCTCTCTCTTTTCATAATATTAGCTCAAAACAAGTTAAACCTGACAGATAGAAGATTGTGTGTCTCCTGCACTTAGGAGCTCTTGCATCACAGGCGCAATGAAGGCTGTTGACAAAATTGAGCTGAAAATAAAACTTGATCCACTGAACACCTGCAATAGCTAATATTAGGATCTATAAAAAGACCCTGCAAAGTCAGTAGGATATTTAGCTCACTATTTACTCTCTCGGAAGGCAGAGCAGCGTCCAATTCTGTGTCCAAGGAACAGCTGCATGTGTAGGTGTGGAGTATTCCAGAAATATTCCAACCAAAGGCAAAGACAGGCAGCTGGCTATCACAAAATTATTTCAATACATAAAAAGAAAAATTGGAGGTCAGTGTGTCTGCATTTGTTCTTGACCTATGACTTGACCTGTTGAACAGAAGGAGGTGATCGCTGTCTCCTTTGCTTCAATCAGCTTTAGAAATATGAAAAACAAAACACAGCTAAAATGAAAAATTAAAAGCTATAAGTGTATTTTATTAGACACTCAGTAAATTGCAGTTCAAGAAAGGCCACACTGATTATTAGCCAGCCTAGGATGCCAAGAAAATGAAAGTAAGTTATAAAAGGATGACAATTTCTAGGTAGACATAGAAATATAAATAGGAACAAATGGAAGGAGGAAAGAATTAAAATAATCATTATAATTTAAGAAGTGAGAAAATGGAAAAGTGCTAAGGGAGACAAAACACAAGGAAATATTTGATTTAAAAAACTGTGGGTTAGGTTTGAGCCAATCTTGCACATACCAAAAAATAAAATAAAGGTAAGTGGTGTTACTGGACCCTTTATGAATTAAATAGGAGAATTTATGTTAAAAGTAAAAATCTGTTTGTAAAATAATTTAATCATGTAGACAATGATAGAGGATGACAAAGGACACCTCGTTCTACTCTACCAAAGGCTGGAGTGGTTGCTCAGTGTCTAACACAAAAACTGAGAGGTCCTAAAAATTCCTTTAAAAGTTTGAAGATAGACATCTGGAAAGTCTGCTGAAAAATTCCTGTGTCTTCAGCAAACCCTGGGGAAATTATCCTGGTCAGTGTTGTTGCCAAAAGTGGTCTGTGGGATCTAAGAGGATGCCTAGTCCTTGTGTCACCACTTGAGGAGACACTGGTATTGTACAACAAGATGTTTTCCTGTGGGGTAAAAAGAAAAAGAAGCAGGAGTAAAGCACTAGAAGAGGTTTTCAAGAGATGCTCCACAATGTCTATTTTTGGGTGGAAAACCTGATCTACACAGAACTCAGCCCTACTTTCTGCAGTATTTTTGCAATTCTGTATGATATTCCTGGCCTTAGACCCACAGAATCATAAGGTTTGGGAAAGACCTCCAAGATCACTGAGTCCAACCTGTGACCAGACACCACCGTGTCACCCAGACCAGACCCCTGAGTGCCAGTTCCAGTCATTCCTTGAACACCTCCAGGGATGGAGACTCCACCACCTCTCTGGATACATCTTTCCAATGCCTGACCAGCTTTTCACCCATTTCAGAGAAGAAATTCTTCCTGATGCCCAACCTGAACCTCTCCTGGCACAGCTTGAGGCCATTTCCACTTGTCGTGACTCTGGCCATCTATTTCCAAACCTAAACACAGATTAGGGTGTGAGTGCTGACCTGACCAGAGAAGATCTCTTCAGCTACAGAGAATTTGAATTGATAAATATTGGTGCAAAAGTTGAATTTTTTTTGTTAGTGTCAATGAACATAATATTATTAGACCTAGGATGTTTTTTTAATGTTTTATTAGTCTTTGGGGAAAAAAAGTTTCCTCATTCTTTAAAGGAATAATTTGATACGTGAGAATAGTTAGATTCAACCCCAGATGTGTTTCTCTTCTTGTCTCACCTCAGTTCCCCTCCAGGAAAAGTGTTCTCCAGTTCTTCTGTAAAATCTGTTCTCTTATGAGGATGAATTTATAAAAGTTGTGAGCTAATGGTAAGAGAGTGCTTACACATACATTAGAGAAATTACAGTAAGCAACTGTCAGACACATTCGGTGTTATCCTCTGTCAGTCTTTCTCTTAAAACAGAGGTATAATTGCTTTTATCTCCCCCCTACTGTGCTTTGAAATCTCCATGCCTGGAAATACTCATCTATTCCAGGGTTAGATTGCATTTGTACTTGAAAAAGAGTCAGTTTAGGAATAACTTACAGGACTATAGCTCAGCTGCAGCAGTTTTAATGATGAAGTGCCAGAAAAACAATGAAGACAGCTTTTGATTAATGTAGGAACTTCAGTCCAGAACTGTCAGAACTTCATATGTTGTCATCATAATGAAAGTATAATGGATGTGATCAGGAATGCCATCCATCTTCCATTTGTTGCACACCGAATTTGAACCAAAGGTTACTGTGGAATTTTTGATTTTTGCTCTCACTTATTTTTCGGAAGTAATTTCCCTTGTTAGAATTCAAGTGGAAGGGAAGGGGCAGTAAAAGTCTTTGAGACTGGGAATTAGGACTCAGGCCTGAGAAAATTAAGAGCTGATTGAAAACGTTGCTTTTGATTAATCAAGAAAGCTCAGAAGAGGCGACAAGCCTAGGAGAGGTGAGGTGACCTTTGAAAGAAAGAGGTAAGAAGAGATGCTTCTTCTAAAGTCTTGCTTGGACAAGCAGATCAGGGGCACAAATTACTCTGTAAACACAGGAGCTCATGAAGCCTCTTCCCTATGGGTTCGGGCTCTGAGCAAGCTGGTCTGGTTGAAGATGTCCCTGCTCATTGCAGGGGGTTTGGGCTAAAGGTCCTTTGGAGGTCCATTAAAATCCAAACCATCTTATAATTATATAAATTATAACAATTTATATAAAATGAATAATATTACCACCTATAGAAATGTTCTTATGAGTTTTCTGATCTCTTAGAAGGTGTATGGTCACATTGTGATGTTTCCATCTGTGAGGCACTTCAATTCCCTTAGTTCTCAGTTCTATCTGCTTTTTTATATCAATTTAATGGCAAAAGTTAAGGTATTCTAGGTGTCTCCCTATTTAGCTGTTTTTTGAAATTGGCTAATGGTTTAAATATTTTGGGGGGAAACATGCAGGTCATAATGATATCCCAAGTCTGATTTCTGAAAGATAAATGAAAGCAGAAAAAAACCCAATAAAACCATTTGTAATATTCTGTTAACCACAGAATCACAGAAGGTTTAGGATTAGAAGGGACCTGTGGAGATCATCCAGTCCTGCCCCTGTGCCAAGGCAGGGTTCCCTGGAGCAGGTGAGGAACACATTCAGGTGGGTTTGGAATATCTCCAGAGAGGGAACCCCATGCCCTCCCTGGGCAGTTTTCCACAGTTCTGACACTTTTCATGGAAAGAAGTTGTTCCTCATGTTGAGGTGGAACTTGTTGTGTTTAAGTTTATGGCCATTGGCCTTTTCCTGTAGTTTGGCACTGCTGGAAAGAGTCTGGCACCATCCTCTCAACACCAATCTTTGAGATATAAAATATTTGAGAGATTTGTATTGATGAAATCCTCTCTCAGCCATGTCTTCCCCAGACAAACCAGGCCCAGCTCCCACATCTCTCCTCACAACAGAGTTGTTCCAGGCTCATCATCATCTTTGTGGCCTTTGCTGGACCCTTTCCAGTAACTCCTTGTCTTGGTGGAGACCAAAATAATGCCAAGGCAGAGTAGAAGGAGAGGATCTCCTCCCTTGACCTCCACACTTTTCTTTATGAACCCCAGGATCCCATGGGCCCTCCTGGCCCCCAGGGGACACTACTGGCTCGTGGGCAACTGGCTCATGGGCAACCACCAAGACACCCAGGTCATTCTTAGCAGACCTGCTTTCTAGCATGTCAGCCCCCAACCTTTGTTGATATTTGGGGTTATTCCTCCCCACATACAGGACCCTACACTTGCCCTTGTTGAATCTCACTGGATTTCTCTCTGCCCAACTCTGTACTCTCCTGTATAACTCCCAAGTCCAGTATTCATGGCCAGTGACACTGCCAGCATTTCTCTATCTCGTTATCACCCATTCAGCCTCTTTAATTGTTGTTATGTGATTACAAGTTCCCATAGAGACTAATAGCCATTGCCACTGGATTATTGATATTCAATTATATCTGCTCTCTGTTTATGCTGTAGTCCCTTCCACTTTCTTAATTTGAGAGATGAGTCTGTGCATTAGGTTGTTGTTTTTTCTTTAACCAATAGAACAGCAGATTAATTAAATTTCTTCCTCCATAAAGGATACATTGTTCAGAATGTACACCAGGTTAAACTTCTCATAAGGAAAATAAACCATCCTGAACATTGCAGTTTGACCAATATAGCAGAAAATTCATGAGGAATAAACCTATTTCCATTCCACCTATTATCCCAATTATTGGCTTTGCATCTCAGAGAAAGGAAGCAGAAGGACACCTAAATTTGTGAGTCATTTGTGGAACTCATTGACAACCAGATCAAGCTTCATGTTCTTCTAATTATTGTCTCTGCAGGAAGTTAATTCCTCACAATGGAGAGGAAAATACTCTTAAGGGCTGGAATCATCTCTCAGTTGCAAGTTATTGACTCTCAGGTGCTTGTCATAACTTGCTGCAAGTGAGATGCAAATGTCTCCGTGATGCAATAATTTCAGGTAGGTTTCTCTAGTCATCAAAAGCCTAAAATAGACTCCTGGTATGCTCAGGGCTTAAAGCGACTTTTAAAGGTCATCTAGTCCAGCTGAAATGATTGGGGGCATCTTCAACTAGATCAGAGTTGAAGATAGCTCGGAGCTCCCTCCCACCTGAATGTTTCCAGGGATGGGGCACCTGTCACCTTTCAGGGCAACAAAACTTACTTGCTCTGCTCTTCTTTGCCACAGAGACATCTGTGTGAATTTGGTGATTTAACACCTATTTCCTGGACATTTTCACTGTTATTCCCAGACCAAGTGTTATCTTTGAATTCCTACCAAGTTACATCCTCTCACGCATCTTTATTTTCAGTAACGCCATTTGTCATTGTTTGTGACAGGCATGACATTGATATCTCAAAGCCCAAAGGGAACAAAAGAATAAATACTCGATAAAAGTATGATTTAAGATTAATTGCTGCTTGGTGAAGATTCCGGATAAAACATCACATAAAGGCATTACATAAAATATCACATAAAAACATTACTTGTCCAGCAGTGCAGAATTGTTTTAGCAGCCATTACTGAGTGAAATAGAGCAGAGAGTGGAAGTCTCATTTCAAAGAATGCTGTCTTGGTTTGGAAAGACAGGTGTCTGCCTGTGAAAGCTGGAGCTTCCCTTGGAAGGAAGAATGTAAACCCCCTCCCTCCAAATGATTATAATTTTGCAATTAAGCGGCTTTTAGGCAAAGATATGGGAATAGGAATAACAGTTCTTCACTAGGAATAATAAAAATACAAGTGTAGTAGTACAAAAAAAAACCACCAAAAAAACAAACAAGTAAACAAAAAGAATCCTAGAAACACTGGCAAAGTTAGAATACAACCTGACACCCTGTTGGTCAGGGTTTTAGTAGCAGTCCAATTAAGTCCTCCTGGAGTGACAGATGTGGTTCCGTTGGAGCAGAGATGATCCTGTGGAAAAGTCCAGTGGTGGTGAGATGGGTCTGGTCTTTCTCTGGCAATCCAATGGAAACAGATTGTCCTGGTGTTCTGAATCTCAGATTTTATCTAAGTAGGAATGCTTGGCTCCTCCCCCTGGGTGGAGCATCTCCCAATGGGAGATGTCATTGTATCAGCCATGCAGTGAGCCTGGATGGTCCATTAACAGCAGATATCCCCCGGAGGGAGGATGGGTCCTGGAAGAGATAAAGAACACTGCCCCACCTGTTTTTAACAGCTGGCCCATTAGCAGAAGACACCCACCCCCTCCCCCCAGAGTTATGTGGAATGGGTTATACAAGAGATAAAGAAAACACCTCCCCAACTGGTTTCAACAGGTAGCAAATAGAATGCACAATTTTGGAATGCACGTATTGCAACCCACGACAGATGCTTATCACAATTGCAGTCCAGATATCCTGTGAAAATTTGGAAGCTATAATGATACATTCCTTGGGTGAGATGAAGACAGGACTTTTGTGAGTGGTAGCTGATATTCTCATGGGCTATGGGTTCAAGGAGAGGAGAAATACTCATGGATATGACATCTCCATCACATCTATGAAATATTCATTTATATATACTAACTTTCTGAGCTTCTGTTTGTAAACAGAAACACCAAAATATCACAAATATCTTCTGCTGTCAGTTGTGGTTTTCAGTGGCAGCTGCAACAGATATTTCTGCTAAAAAAAAAAAAAAATCAAACCTTAATACTCAAGGCAAAGGAAAATTTCTTTAGCAATCAAGAAGTGATTACACTCCATGATTGTTTCTACTGGCAAATGACAGTGATTAACTCTATGCCAGTGCTTCTCAAAATTTTGGATGTAGAAGCCTCTTTCGTTCATCTGTGTCTGTGGAGTATTATTCTCAGAACCAGCTTGGTTTCTTCAAGAAAGAAGGATAAGGAGAAATTATAACTGACTTCAGCAAGAATTGACACTCATTCCCTCCCACAAGGAACTGAGCTGCTGCCAGAAAGTAAAAGTGGCATAAAATTGGTCAGGCAATAATCACAGCCTACACTTGCTCCTCTCTTACATCTGGTTCCTGGAGAAACTGAGAAGTTGTTGACTGCTGTATGTGATGCTTTAGCCTCCCCTTGAACTCCTTGGTTGTGGCTTGAGATGTGGGGTGAAGTAGAAAAGGCAGTGCCACTGCCGTATTTTTATCTTAATTTGAAAAACACCAGTCTTGGAGAGCAGTTCTTTCTGTTTCTAAAAAAAGTTCAGGCAAATTTTAACAGAAGAACCAGAACAACTTAAAAATCCTGAACCTACTTGTCTCTTTCCTCTGGTGATACTTTGAAAAACCTTTGCAGATCAATTATGGACTAAGCAGGAAGTCTGACAAAGGGCTTCACTGCCTTTAAATTGCTCCATTCTCTCTGAAAAGCAGGAACAGATGTTCTTTGAGCTGGCACGTTAAGCTTTTATCCAACTCATTTCCCTGCACTGAGTCTGTCTGGTCTCCCTGGGCTGGGTTCTGGTTGCATTCAGACTCCAATGTTCAAAAATAAGGAAGTGATTTTTTAGCTTGCACCAAAGCCACATCGATGCATTTGAGGGTATGGAAGAGTTGCTGTGGTAACAGTTCAGCAAACACTTAGATGCACTGACTTCCATGAGGTTAAGGAAGTGCCTAATCAGGGTTTTAAGCTGCAGTCAGTGTGAGCAAAATATCCCTCTGGTCCTCAAAAAAGAAAAAAAAATAAACCTCCCATAACTCCCATATACACCAAAATAGAAAGTTTTGACCACTTATTTCTAATATGTCTTAAGATATCTTCTGATTTAACTTCAGCTCTTAGAAGGACAGCAACTGGATAAAGCCTCAGCCATCATTTCCGTAAATGTTAAACTAGAAAAAAAAAAAAAAATTGTGCTATCACCTTCCCTAATTTGGCTATTATCGCTGAGAATTTTGTGCAAATGATGCATTTTTATGCAGTTCATAAATGACTCTGCTAATTCCAGCCACTCAATGTGCCCTACATATGCTCCGTATGGTGTCTGTGGGCGAGGCAGATAAACAGTCGAGTTTCTGGGAATGGAGCGTCAGGATCAGCATTTTGCTAAAAAATTGCTTTTTCAAGGGATATGAATTTGCCTGTTTATTCCAGTGCAGCAGCAAAGGGACTGAAGATTTCACTGTACTTAGATGGGGTCATAAAAGCTGGTTTGCATCTCATTGAAATGCTACACATATTTTAGATAAAATTATTTTTTACAAGGCATAAAAATGCTGCATAGTTTGTTGCTAGTCAAAGAAATTATACCTTTTCAAAGTATTCTTATAAAGTGGTGTTTTAAACACTTAAATGAATATGACTGATATTTCAACCATGTTCTTAACAGCATTTAAAAATAAAATAGTTTTGTTATTCTCAATGCTAAACAACCGTCAACAAAATTACTTCCCAAAAGAGATTTTATCTATTTATTTATTTATTTGTTTGTTTATCTTTAAACCAGTGATGCAATGAATGGGAATTCAAGACAAGAATTAGTTCAAACCCATCTTAAATTTTCAGTGTGATGTATAAATTACTCAGTCTCTCATATTGTCAGTTTTATCATCTGTAAAATGAAAGAGAAGTTTTTTATATTTTTTCATCCAATCCGTGTTCTTGGCATGTTTTGCTTGAAGCACTCCAGTCATAGCCCAAGAAATGGGACTTTTGTTTGGAGAGGAAAAGCCTTTTTATGACCAAAAAAAAAATCACCTTATTGGATTATTGCAAGTGTCAAATAAACTTTGTATTTGGAACAAAATTAAGACAAAATTTATTTTCTTTATCAATTTTGAAAAGTAACAATACATTAATGCTTGTCTCTTTTCCATGTTCCAGGTCTTGGATGTAGAATTCATTTTGATCCAAGAGACCTGGAAGCACTTTCCCTGTTTTACTATAGAGCTGGAAGGACATATTGCATAGTTAATTCAAGAATGCTATGAGGTGTTGTACAGTCACAGCGTGTTTCCCTTTTCGACTTCTCTATCCAGAATATAATCACTTTAGAAAAGTAGAATTCATGTTTTCTGAATATTATTTTTCACTTGGTGATACATGGTATCTCCCAGGTTTTCTGGGTATCTTCTCAAAAGTTGTACCACTTTAAAAATGACCAAAAGAAACTTGTCCAAATTTTTTTTCTTATGCTCCAGCTGTCTCATCACCATTGTTGTCTGATGATAGAATTACCAAAACTCAACAAACCCCTCACAGATTATGGACAAGAAACATGGGTACCATTTATATACTTGCAAGAATTAAACACTAGAATCTTCTTAACATATTTCTGAATACTATATCACAAAGTCACAGAATGGTTTGGGTTGGGAGGGACTTAAAGATCATCTTGTTCCAACCCTCTACAATGGCCAGGGACACCTTCCACTATCCCAGGTTTCTCCAAGCCTCATCCAACCTGGCCTTGGAATTTCCAGGGATGGGGCAGCCACAGCTTCTCTGGGCACCCTGTGCCAGGGTCTTACCATCCTCACAGGAGATTTTTTTTGTTCCATATTTCCATGATGCAAGGCTTTCTTGTACCTGTTTTAATATTTTAATATATATAGACCTAAATTTCCACACATACACATATTTAAATATTTATAATTGTTATGAACTAAAATATGATGGAACTATGCATTGAAACTATGATAGCTTGTTTGTAAAAGAAGTGTTTTCACAGTGCAGCTTTACTCTTCTTTTCCAGACAACCTTCTAACAATAAGATTCCTAACTGTCAAAATTCTGTAGCTTACAGTCTTTCTACTGGACTTTCCAATAAGAGAATTATCAAAAACAATACTGCAATTTTCAATACAATAATATTCAGTGCCACAAAGAAGACACCAAACCGTAGATTTTCTATGTGGTTTCTCATTTGTGTTTCAGAAGAGTTCAGGTATCTTTAAGTCCTGGTTTGTTGAGATTTAAAATGCAACTTGGAGTTTTACTTGTGACACAGAATCTGTTCCCATAGTTTGTGTTCTGCATCTCATAAAACAGAGCACGACGAACAAGACCAGCCAAGAAAAACTTCAGTGGTAACACAGCAATCATTTCCTTCCAACAAATAATAATAAACAGCAACTTATAGAGCTGCTTGTAGAGTCAAATATTCCTAAACTGTTACCTGCTTGAAAATTTTCTGATTCAGGAATGTTCACCATTTTTAGTTTGAGATAGTTCCTCCTCAGGCAGTACCAGTGCTCTTACCCAGATGTTACTGGGAAGGACACCTAGAAGAGCCAAGCAGAAGCACAGCTCTCAGGACTGGCTAACAGGGACTTTGGCTGTCAGGGTTGGGATTGGGCTTTGAATTGGTTTTAAGGTAGTGTGGGACTGGGGGAGTCTGCACAGACGTGGTCTCTAGTCCTAGATGGAACTACTGCTCCAGTGTCCTTGTTGCCTGGAATAAAACACAAAAACTTTTCCAAAAAGTGTTGCAATGAAAATATAAAAATGTTTAATTGAAAGTTTCCAAGGTGCACAATATGGCAATATAGTATTTCTGAAATTTTATAAGGTTAGTTGATTATTATATCTATCAAATATTGTCCAATTACAAGAGCAGTTGATTAGATAATTTCCCTCCAGGGTTGTGCCCCACTGGAGCCCCCCTGCCTCCCAACTTTTATTCCTACACTTTATTGTGTCTACAGTGTATGGTGCAAAACAAAATGTCCTCGCTAGTCTAAATGCAAGACTAAACAGAATTCAAGATTTTACTGGTAAGGGCTTGATAAATTACAGTAGAGGGCAGGAAAAGTACTGGAAGTTCTAACCATGTATTAACTGTCTACAAAGATATAAAAATATGAAAAAGATATAAAAAGGGTAAAAATCTTTAGGCACATCCTCTTCCTAGAAATCTCCTCCCTGGATTCAGGCAAAGCCTCTGGAGGGAGGATGAACTGGTCCAAGCCTCACCACTGGGAGATTTGGCACTGGAGGAGGTGGTGGTTTCACATGTGAGAGATGCATCCCAATTTCAACACTGAGTTGCCAAGTGAAGCAGCTATAGGAGGAGGTGGGCAGACTGTAATTTAGCTTTCAGTATGATTTTAGATCAGAAAACCTCGGATCAGAGGTCTTTTCCACGATCTGTTATCCTTTATTATCCCATATGTCGTGCTTCTCTGTCTTCCTAGTGAACCTTGCTGGGGATTTGTTGTCTTTCCATCTGCAGTTGGATTTAATTACAAGCAAAAGGTGGCAAGTCAGAAACAATATGCTGGGCTAATAAATTTCTTGTGCAGGAATCATGTTGCCTATTAGGAAAGCTCTAAGAACACAGAGGAAGGGCATAGGTTAAGAGAGAGGAAACATTTCACACTGTCGTCATCTGCGAAGTTATTACACTCCTGAACAGCTACAAACGACAGGCTGAAATATTTGCAAGATTCATGGTTAATGTCTGGATATTCATTTACACTTATCCGAAGTTCCCAGTGGGGCACAGGCTCTTAAATTGAGGCTAGACAGATATATGTGAAACGTCTTTTATCTAATTTTTTCTTATAATTTGTTTATTTGATTTAGCTGCTTAGCAGCACACAGACAAATACATACACACAGATTCATATACCACCAAAAGTCTCTTTTAATCTGAATTTTGAAGCTATTGAGCTGATCCACGCAGCTTGGTCCTTAAGGACCAGTTCCTCATACAAATTCACCAGCTGTAATTCAAAGAAACTTGTAAGGTTAAAGAGGAAATACTATCTTTGCTGTCATAGAGAGGAAAATGCCTCTGACTCATTTCCCTGACTGAAAAGCATTTGTTCCCTGATGTTATTATCAAGTCTAGTAAAACATATATTTATCAAAGTTTAAACCAACAGAAGGAGAAGAAATCAGCAGGAATCCTGTTTAACCTCATTTATCGTCGCTCTCAACAGAGGTATTAGGCATATTGAGCAGTAATGAATTATTTAAGATAGCACTAGATATTAAATGCTTTGAATTGTTGGCAAACAGCCAAATAGACGTCTTTCAGATTTTTTTTCTCTTCTAATAGGAGCCCTCTGGACATTTTAGCTAATAAATGACTATGTTCTCACAGATCAACTGTTTATATAATGTGGAATCCATCTCTGAAGCTGCAAATGGGCATTCCAGGAAAGGAATGTTTCTCCTGTAGTGGAGAAACAGGGCTGGAAGATGTTTGCTTCAGATGTGCCCAAATGTGCAACATATTTTAGTCACTGGTTGAATTTCTCTTCTTCTGGAGATTGTAGGGGTAGTGACAGAATGGAGTTTGCACAAGAGGGAATATATCAAGGTTTTAAGAGTCCAACAAGGACAAAACCCCCAGAAATTAGAATTACAACTTCTAATCCACAATTGCACTGGTTTGGAGCCCCACCACTTACCTGAAACTTTTATACTGGATTTTGCTCTATTGGAACCAAGCCATAGGGTTGAAACTGCTCTCTAGGCACTCTCAGACAGGGAAGTTCTGCAGCTGGTCATAAAGTACTGCTGTCAAATCTAAGAAAGAGCTCAAACCCTCTCTGGATGAACATATCCAATAAGTAAAGAGAATTAAATTATCTTCATCTCTACAGTTTTGAAAAAAAATAAATTGTCTCTTCATTTCTTATTTCTGCTCTCAAAGACTGCACACAGCACTGGAGAAAACAGATCAGAAATAGACTCAAGTGGCAGTAAAAATATGTGAGAAGACAAGATCAGCTTAGGAAAAAAAAAGGGAAACAAACCCAAAACTAGTCACTCTCAGAGTGACACTAGTCAGAAGTCAAACCCTTAAAGGGAAGTCGTGAAACAATGGAGAGCACTTCGAGGAGTTAAGCTTGTCTTGTATATAACCCCCACTGGGTATTTCATTTTGTTTTGGGGGAATCCTGATTCTGAAACATCTTTGTTATGAAAAGTGACTTAGCAGTTTGACTTTATGATTTTTATTCCAGTGTCTGAGTGCTCAGTACTGCATGACCTCAAAAGGAAAAAGAATCTTCACAGGAGAGGCAAATCAAGGGAAGAGTTATTTTGGCTTAAAGTATTTGATTGGTTTGGGTAGCTATAGGTTTACTGATGACTTCAGGGTCTGAGAATTATGATATGAGTACCTGAAAGATATCAATACCAGTCTAGCAAAGAAGTTAATGGAATAGAAAGTAAGCCCATTTGTAATTAATGGTTCTGATTATTAGATGTATTACAATGGAAATAATGAGAAAATTCAGTTATGACCCAATGCTGATTTCCATTAAGGAAGGGATTAGATTACTGTGGATTGGACAGGAAGGTCCAGAAGTCATTACCAGGTCTGCTAAATCCAAAATGGATTAAGCTTCCAAGAGTGTTCTGTAAAAGAGTGCTCTTAGCATAGTTTGGATCCTGCAGTTCAGTTTAACTCCTGAAGACCCCACAATAAAAACTTCCTTTGATTTGAGACAGATCAGAGATTTTTTTTTTTTCTCTCACTTCTGTTTGATGTCACATAGGCATTTTGATTGTTTTTCAGACAATTAAAGGCAAACTGCAAGAATGGATGCTTGTGCATGGAGTGCTTGTTCTCCCAGCCGAGCTTGCCCTGGAGTCTCAGAGCAGCAATAGCTGTCAGACAGGCACTTACATTAAGTACCATGTTGACATTAAAGGGATTGGGAAAAGTGCCCTAAAGAGTATTTCCCTCCCAACCCTCCTCCCAGCAGAAGGTAACATTTACTCCTCAGCCTGGGATAAATTACCATATTAATTATTCAAAACACTTAATACCATCAAACAGAAATGAATTTACCAGATGCAATCAAGAGCCAGACGCAAGAAATCAATGGAGTTTAAAGGCCTCGGCTCTCAATGAATCATTAACTGGATGCTCTCCTCAAGTGCGGGGAGTGGAGAAGGTGTGAATGGCCTCAGGAGGCAGCAGAGGAGGTCAAGCCAAATTGCAGCCCCAACCAAGAGTGAACTCCCCCTTCTCCCAAACTACGTATCTGTGATAATGTCAGCACTTAAGGGAATATTTCAGAGTGTGATGGACTCGCAGAGAGCTCTGAGAGCTGGATGCAGCTGTGCAAACCAACTGTGCTTTGAACCAGGGGAGTAAATCTGTCCTGCTCTGCTAATCTTGCTGCGACACCAGTACAGGTAAGGCTTTTTTAGTTTGGAACATGCTGCCCCACAAAGGTCAGTTGGTCAGGGAATGTACCTCCTAACACCTGGACAAATCTGCACAGTGTAAATCCAGATTAATTCGGATTGGTTTTACAGTGGTGATGTGTTGGAACTTTGGTTCTGAACTTCCCCTACAGCTCCCTACAACCGAATTGCTCCTGGTGTCTGCCCAGAGTTAACTGCATTAGCTCTCAAGGCAAGCCAAAGTCAAAAGGAAGGTTTAATTAAGCAAAATGTGTTAAATACTCAGCTAGAGAGTCATCTATCCCCAAAATACTGAAAGCAGATAGTGTTCTAGTCCAGATATGCTTTCTATGGATTTGTATTGCAAATTTCACTTTGTATTTCTAGAACTCTTTTTTCACCACATTGCCTCTGTGGGAAGAAGCCACAGCTGAGAATGTTCATCCACTACAGCTTTTGTATGCAAGCAGACTCTAAACTACTCACCAATGAACACAGAAACAGAAACAGTGATGTACAGGACAGAGCTAAGCCTCAGTTCTTCCTCTTTTAGTGGAAATCTCCTTCATACTTGCTGGGGTACAGAAATCAGATATTTCTTCGCATCCTTTTTTTTTAATATTTTCTAACTGTAACACAGCAGCATGGGGCAGTTTCTGTTTCTGTGTTCAGTGGTGAGGAGTTTAGAGTCTGTTTGCATACAAAAGCTGTAGTGGCTGAAATCTCTCAGCCATGGCTTCTTCCCACAGAGGCAATGTGGTGAAAAAAGAGTTCTAGAAATATAAAGTGAAATTTGCAATACAAATCCATAGAAAGCATGTCTGGACTAGAACATCATCTGCTTTCAGTATTCTGGGGATAGATGACTCTCTAGCTGAGTATTTAACACATTTTGCTTAACTAAACATTCCTTTTGACTCTGGCTTTCCTTGAGAGCTAATGCAGTTAACTCTGGGTAGACACTAGGAGAAATTCAGTTGTAGGGAGCTGTAGGGGAAATTCATGTTCTGGCCCCAGTGCTCTCCCAGTGAAATGTCTCTCAGAGGCTACTTTGGCTTCTTGCATTGCAAGACATGTGAATTCCATATTTTGGTGACTCACACTGGCTGGTTGTGCCCAGGTGTTGGCAGAGGGGGCTGCAGGGTAGCCAGGGAGAAGAAAATGGATTTTTCCCTGTGTCAGACACAGGTTTCAGCCTTTATCTTGACCTTTTCCCACCTCTTGAGAAAACAGTGAGGTGCAGGGCTGGCAGCTGCCCATGGCTAAGGTGGGTTAAACCTGCTCCTCCTCCTCCTCTTCTGGCTTTGGTGTTCACAGTTTTTCCTCACACTTTTTCCTCACTCCCCATACTACCATGCAGTTGTTTTGCCTTCCCAGCCTCACAAAGTCAGAATGAAGCAGAAGCACCACATGGGAGAGGGGACATACCCAAGAAAGTGAATGGTGCTAAGCTGGTGGGATGGTGGAAGTACACACACACAATCTTCCAGTTCTTCCCACACTGATTTTAGGCCTTAAAAGCATTTTGTGTAGTGGGTGTCTTCAACCTTTTCTGTGAAGGAGGAATGACAACCCCCTGTCTAAGGAGACAAGGTGCAAACTCCGAAATGAGTTCTCCCTCTTGGATGACTCCTGTCTGATGCTCATACACTGCCTGTCACCAAGTCCTATTTGATTCCTTCCCTTTCTGATCTTCCTCAGCTTTCTGCTTCCAGTCCTCTTTTACTCCTGCTTGTCTGCTCACTGTTGAAAATAACAACTCATTTTAATATGAGCTGAGGGAAAGGGGAAAAATTAGGCAGAAGAAACAAAAGTCTGTGAGACTTTTAAAGCCATGCTCTCACTGACTCGCTGTGAAGTGCATCAGCTGTTCAGAAATGCACCAGGAATACATTCCTTTGGGAGCAGCTACTGGGAATGCAGTGTCTGTGAAATAGTTTAAAACTAGAGAACATCCAGAGATCAGAACTGGACCATAACATCAGGCTAAAACCCAGTCCTTGTGTCCTGTAAAAGAGTGAGTATGAAATTAAAAAAGCCTCAGCCAGGAAGATAAATATGGCAGGATGAGCTGGAATTGTGTGGTGATATTGGAGATAAAGCAGCTGTGGAATTTGCATAGAACCACAAAATTATAGAATGGTTTGGATTGGAAGGGACCTTAGAAATTATCTTGTTCCAACCCCCTGCCATGGGCAAGAACATCTCCCACTACACCAGGATGCTCAGAGCCCTATCCAGTCTGGCTTGGAACACTTCCAGAGATTTTCTACATTCATCATTGCTAGTGGGGTTCTGGAGAGCTTTCCTTGGGCTCTCAGAACTTGTTGATGATGGGTAGTTCTGCCAAAACCAAATTAATCCTTTTGCTGTGCCCCTTGCAGACACTATTCACAGTGAACCTGTGTTACATATTGTGTGTTTGGGGACAATTCATCCCTTCCAGCCTTTCAAGGTGTTCAGGGAAAGGGCATGAAGGTTTGGATTCTTCAGACCCCGTGTAATGCCAAAAAAAAAAAAAAAAAAAACCAAAGAAAAAAGCCACCAAAATTAAAAACCTTTCCCTTTCCAGATAAGCTGAGACATTTATGGAAGAGTTGAAAATAGTCAACTCTTTTTGCATGAACAATGACTGAGTTATCTTTTTTTTTTTTAGGAAGAGAATCAATTTTATGAGAAAATGAATCAGATTCTGCTCAGACAAAATAGAGTTTCTAAGTACAATTTTGAATCAATATGAAATATTTTCTTTTGCCAGATGATTACAGGGAGTGGAAAAATAAAGGCAGCTCTTGGATCTACTTTTGTGATTGGTCTCTGCAAGAGTCTCTGATGGAGGGAAGGGGTGTGGGCCATGATTTATTAACACAAGAGTATCACAAAATCTGAATTGGATGTTATATTTCTGAGTGCTTCAGGAAAAAACCTAAAAGACTATTTGGAAACATACCCCTCTATCTCTCTCTGAACAACATTCTCTATGGAATAGGAACTTTGTCCAAATCCTGCTAAAAAACAACATGTGATGGAAAAGATTACATAGACATTATTTTTCATAATACATAGTAATTTATATAGTTTTACAGAATGTCTGTTGACGAGTCAAGAAGAATAAACATTTATTATTAATAAATAATATTGCTGCTCTGCAGCAAGGCAGAGCAATATTTATATCTCAAATTATTCATAGAACCATAACATACCAAGGACTAATAAACACAGAAAAATGACCTCTGGCTCAGGGAGTTCACTGGCTGCAAATTGCTGGAGTTTGGGAGAGGTATTTGAGGAAATATCATGGTATACTTGCCATCCTCTGAGCATCCACGTTGGATCATTATTTATCATCAATCAATCTGATTTTACGTTCTTCACACTTTTAAGTCTCATTGTTGTTTGTACATTTTCAAGCCTGACATATATAATAAGTTGCCTTCTCTGTTTTTATTGTCTTGTTATAACACTTCAAATTTCTGGCCGTGACCTAGGATTTTACAGGGGGGTTTTGTTTGTCTGTTTGTTTGTTTGTAGAAATAATTATAAAAACAACAAGGAAAAGCATCCCAAGTATTGTGCTTTCCTGGGAAGATCTTTCCAAACTACAAGCCCCCAAGTACCAGTTTTCCTTCCCTATAACTGGAGTCACAGACAGGCACCATTTGGAGGGTTGTTTTCCTGACTCAAGAGTGGAGTTTTGACCATCAAGTTTCTCAAATAATGAAACATCTCTATTCTGGTGATGATGTTCGATAATGAATTCACTCCTCAGTGAAATTCATCCTTCAAGGACATGATTAGATTAATCACATCCCATCTTCCCATCAGCTCAGCCCCAAAGAGACTTCCCTTTCTCCCAAACCGCTCCATAAATTTAATTAATTGCAGCACAAATACAAGCAAAAGAGGTTTTTGTATATTCCTCCCTGACCATGGGCTCAGAGCTCTTGCTTGGTCCATGAGGACAACAGCATTGAGGAGCAAATTTAATACTCTGGTATTAAATTTGTCCCACCTTGCAAGGAGCTCTGACCATTTTTCAGGCAAAGTGTTTTCATATTCAATTTCTAGTAGAGGAACAGAAAGTGCCAGTAAAAGGTTGCCACAAATAATTGTGCTGCTCTATTCCTGGATGAATAACTTAACAATTATAAGGGATATGATGCCATTGAGGGAGGCCTGGATGAGCTTATGGATACATTACTAAGCACAGCAGAAAGTACAGTAAAGGCACAATCTAATTTTGTGAGAAAATTAATGAAATAAAACTATTACAGAAAAAAGTATTGACACCGCTCTGGCAATCTGAGTCCTTGTGATGTGAGCAGTTAGAGAGTAAAATGTGAGAGGCCAGTGATAAACTGAGCTAATCTCCCAAAGAGCATCCTGGGGAAAATGGAAACCCCATGTGAGTGCTTCATCAGTAAGAGCCAGGGAGGTACTCAGTGGGCTCAAACCACTCTGTGGCTTGGAAAAATTGTTAGAAAAGTTATGTCTCATGTGTTATCAGGGTTCATAAAAAATTTCAATAAGAAATAACTGGTCTAATAAATACTAATATGACAAACCAAACTCACAGATTTTAATAGGAAAAGAACATTAAATAGTCATCAACTAAAATATACCTTCTTCCAATTAACTTCATGCTGGGTAATTTATTTAATTGGCTAATACTATCTCAGATTTTCAAGACATTGTGGAAGAAAAGGAGACTTGAAGAGGAAAAATCCACAAAAGATGTCATTATAATGGAAAAGAAAAAAAATAAAGATTCAGTCCCTAGCAAAAGTGAACAACATTGAGCAGACAACATCTAAACAAACAGGGTGACAAGGGGATGGATTTGTCAAGAGCAACACAATGTTCTTTCCTTGTATGGCAAGATAATAAACACTGTGGAGCACCGTGGAGGGGGGAAAAGCCTTCAATCCTTGTCTGCAGTGAAGCTCTGTCGGTGTAGGACATGACAATCCCATCAGCAAAATAAACATTAACTAAACAAAATTACTCTGAGGGGAGGCAAACCTGACAATAACTTCTGCCCAGAGCACATAACAAAGTTGTGCTGACGAGTGAAGGGTTGTATCACATAAGGTGTTTGAGACAGCTGTGCTGGGCAGAGCTCAGTTGATATCCTCAGTGGTGAAACTGGGATTAGGTTTATGCATGTCAAGGTTTTGAGGACCTATTCCTATTTTTGCAGGACACAGTGGTAAGTCTTGGCAAATGTGAGAGAAAGGTTGAAAATTGTGGCTGCATATTTTTCTACGTTGGCACATACCCTCAATTTTGGAAGCTACTTTCCAAAATGCAAGCTGGGGAACACTGGGAAAAGTGGGAGTTGTTCTGCAAAGGATTTATGGATTATAGCAGATCTCAGGCCAAATACAAGACAAATATTTCCCATTCTAACGAAAAAAAAAAAAAAAAAAAAAAAAAAAAAAAAAAAAAAAAAAAAAAAAAAAGTGAACCAGTTTGGGCTTTCTCTTTTCAGACAGAAAGAGACTGAAGATGTGAGGAAAGGAAAATTCACTGAATAATTTGAGACAGATCATTAGTGTGGTCTATGTCATCTTTTACAGAGAAATTTGGGAGAGCCCTCTAAGTACTTTTTAGGAGGTTGGCAAATCCACTAGCCCAAAAAATGCCCAACCAGTGAAACTGAGCAGATATTCCCAGCAGGCACATACAGATCTCATAAATCCATGTATCCATGGTGGCCACACTGATCCAGACAGAGACACATCCTCACTCATAGCCTTGTCCTGCTGCCCTTTTTGGAAGCTCAGGATTAAGGTCTGTTAATAGGAGGGATATTTGTTTAATTAGATAAATGTGTATGCACTTATACACATACATATATATATATATACATATAAAAATATATGTGCAGGGTGTGGATCTAACTCCCCTGGGTCAAGCCCTTCCCAGTTTCTGGCACCTGGAGAGATGAGCCCTTGAGGCCACAGAGTCACACAACAAAAACACATCCAGGATGTGAATTGTGTGGTAGCTCAGACACATCTTTCTAGCCCCTGATCCCTCTATTTCACAATTCTTGTTCCTTCTCAAACTTATTCCTTTCCCTGTCACTGCTTTCTCCCTTCCACATCCGTCCTTGTGGAATCACAAAATACTCTTTTTCTGCATCCCATGATATTTCCCATTTCCCCAAGGAAGGGATCCCTCTCAGTGAGTGAGTGGAACCCTCTCCCTCACCCATTGAGGGCATTGCCCCCATACCCATGGGACTGGAGCTGGCTCTGACCCAGGACTGAGGGTTCCCTCACTGCCCTCTTTCCTCTTGACTCCTCTGTGTGTGGGGAGATTTCCCTGTGATGACCCTGCAGCCAAGACAGGGTTTCTTTTTGGGGTCACCCAACCAGAGTTGCTCCTCTGAGGGACTTTTGTGGGTGTGAAGATGAATTTTGCAAGGAGTTACCAATGGAATATTCATATGCACTTATGGGCTGTCCTGAATAGAACCCAAAATCAACTTTCTTTGCAGAAAAAAAAAATAAAAAGGAAAACTAATTCTACCATTTATTTTTGGACACACAAAGTTAAAAAAAAAAAAAAAAAAGCTTTGAATTGCCAGCTGCTAAAGAATGTGCAGATGTTGGAAACAGCTGGCAAGCCACTGCCCTCATGCTTACAGAAATCTCAACCAGCTGTCATTTTTTCATGCTGCACAACTTCTACTTTTGCTGTGATAGCATGCAGATGTAAAATAACTCTCTGTGGTTGTCCTGTTCCCCTCAACACCCCCAGCACAACCTATTTGCCCTCCTCTGTCCTGCCTGGTTTGTCTCCAGCTGCTGCCACTTCTCTGCCAGCTGCAGCTCCAGTGTGCCTGTGGACACTCCTGCAGAACTTTTGTGTCTCATGAACCACAGAAATTAACTTGGAAAATCCTGAAAGTATCTATCTAGCCATCACTCTTGAGTAGTATCAAGCCAAAAATGAGGAACAGTGTCATGGAATAATTGTGGAATCACACAATGGTTTGGGTTGGAAGGGACCATAAGCATTATCAAGTTCCACCTCCCTGCTATGGGCAGGGTCACCTTCCACTATCCCTGGTTGCTCCAAGCCTCATCCAAACTGCCTTTGAACACTTCCTGGGATGGGACAGCCACAACTTCGCTTGTGCCAGGCCTTCACCACCCTCACAGGAAGCATTTTTTCCTAATTTTTAATCTAAACCTACTCTGTCTCAGTTTGAAGTCATTCCCCTTCATGTTGTCACTTCATGCCCTTGTCCAAAGTCCCTCTCCAGCTCTCTTGGAGCCCCTTTAGGAACTGGAAGGGGCTCTGAGGTCTTCCCGGAGCCTTCTCTTCCCCAGGCTGAACAACCCCAACTCTCTCAGCCAGTCTCAAGCAGGTTATGTCCTGGCAATCCACGTATCAGCCTCGTAGATTTAAACAAACCTGAAGCAATGAATGCATCTCCAGGGCCATCCAAGTGCTTTCAGGCAGTGAAACACCTTGCCAACATTATCCTCTGTAGCTCACTTCCACCTGGAATCGAGGGAAAGAGAAATGCTTAGCTCAGGAGTACTTTTTCCAGGAGCGCATAGCTGGGTCGAACTGGATATATTTCTGATCACAGGGGAAGACGCTTTGCAAGGTTAAGGCTTCATTATGTTGCCTGGGACAGGGAATGTCAGCAGTTTGTATCCCAGGATGGAGTCTCCTCCATCCTTTCTCGGGAGGGCGATGCTGCCTCTGGCCGCGCGCAACGTCAGCGCTCAGAGCCTCGTGATTTGCTTCTCAAGGGCAGCAGGGCTCCTCTGACAGAGCAGCCCTCCCAGAACTAATTCAGCAGATGTTTAATGCACTTAAATATATATGAATTTACCGGGAGCTGACAGCGCAGTCACACCAGGCTCAGCCCTCACAAAGGGACTCTGTGTCCTTTAGTGGCAGAGGAGCCAAGTCAGGAGAAATTCCTGGGCAGGATTGTCCCACTGAGCAGCCTCTCAAACTGCTTTGACTTATCTCCAGCTAATTGCTCAGCATAGAAAAGTGGTTTGTCATTGTCATTGTACCTCTGTTAAGAAATGTGTGTGAGCAGGTGGAGGGAAATGGGTTTTTCTGAATCTTTGAAAAGTAACACCCAAAGCAGAGACAGAAGACAGAAGCCCAAAGTGCCTGGAAACAAACCTCAGTGATAGGAATTGTGCTGGAAAAAGCAATAAAATCCATCTAAATTACATTTGGCATTTCCTTGGCTTGAGTTATTTGCAGAGAACCTGTTCTCTGACCCTTGGGTCTTCTGGTTTTAATTTGCCACCGCTGCTGTTGTCTTTCTAATCTTGTGCCTTTCTTCCATAGGAAAAAGGCTCAACCTTCAGGAGTTCAAGTGCCATGAATTGGAAAAGAACCTCATCAATTACTGTGACTGGAAGTGTCAATGCCTCACTCTTTTCTCCTCCTTTGTCTCTGCAATCTCTTGGCCTTCTTTGTGTGGCAAGTTTATGACATGCACAAAACTGTCTCAAAGTACTCAAACCCTTGCTTGTCACAGATTGCAGTCCCCAAATACCCTTTCTGCTCCAATCAGATTAGTATTTGGCTACACTAATCACACACAATTCTTAAAATATAATCTGGTTTTCCTGGGATATCAATCACCATCCAGGGAAGCTCATCTGCTTTTACCACCAATGTTTTATGCAGGCAAATAGGCTCCTCTGATGTGTTTATTAGGAAGTAATTATTGGACAAATCAGGACATTAATCAAGCGTGATGATGGAACAGATTGGGTTTAGGTGGGATACAGTTAAATTTTTTCACAACAGCTTGTGTGGGTCTGCAGTTTGGATTTGTGATGAAAGTTGTGTTGGTGCTTTTACAACATCAAAGCCTCTTCTGTCTCTCACTGGAGGGGCACAAAGAAATCTGACGGGCACATCCAGCACAGCTGACCCCAACTGACCAAAGGGATATTTCAGACAAACCATGGCATGCTCAGGATATAAAGCTGGGGGAAAAGAAAGGAAGGGAAGGATGTTCTCAGTGATGGATTTGTCTCACTGAGTCACTGTCACACATGATGGAACTCTGCTTCCCTGGGGTTGGCTGAACACCTGCCTGCCCTGGCAAGTGGGGAAGGAATTTCTTGTTTTCCTTTCCTTTCTTCTTTTCCTTTTCAGCTTTTCTTTTCCCTGTTAAACTATCTTTATCTTAACCTAAAAGTTTTCTCATTTTTACCTTCCTATTTTCTTCACTGCCCTGTCCCAGGAAGAGGGGAGTGAGTGAGGTCTTGTGTGTGTCTCAGCTGCCCACAGGAAATAAACCCTGACACAGGAGAAAAAAAATGTATAATCGAAAAGCAAATATTATGATGTACTTTAGTGCAAGGTTTAAGTATGTCTCAATTTCAAATAACATTATGCAGCACTGTCAGTTCCGTGTCCCAGGAAAATTTTCTTCTCCCTCCAGAGTACTGCAAGCGGGAGCCTAGGGCAGTATATTTATTTGTGGGAGAAAAGATCACCTCTCTGAGTATCAGATGTAAGTATAGATGTACATGTGGCAGAAGAAAAGAAAAACTATCCATCAATAAACCTGACCAAAATGTTGAGCTCTTAAGATATGTGGAGGTCGACCTTGAAATTTGAAAGTTATGGAGCTTTTATGTGCACAGAGATTCTGCTGCAGATGAAAACAAAATAAAAGACTTGAGGATATAACTGAGTAGTCATCTGGGGTTTAAAATTTTATTCTGATGCCTCTTTGGCTGAGTGAGAGAAAGAAGAATCAACTGAGAATATCAGGTAAATTGATAAATCAATCAGATATGTTTATGCCTAATTGCTAATGACAGGTTTTCCAACAGAAGTTGTAGCTTGTATCCAACGGTTGCAAAGGACACAGAAATCAGCATAGGAATGATGCAGAGAATTCAGAGAGGGTTTTTGAGCATCTGCCTCTCCAAACTGTGGCATTGGAACTGCTACTGAGGGTGGGTACATTGCTGGCAAAGGGCAGTGGTCTCACTTTCCAATGTAATCTTTTCCTGTTTCTTTTCACTGAAAAACAAAACCATAGCTGCACCTGGGGGAAAAAAAATCTTGCTTAGTGCAATAAGTTCAAGTGCCCAGTCTTTTTCTTGGAGTAGAAACCACTTCATCTTACAAAGTCAAGTGAGACCTTGAATTTAAGGGTTTGTAGTTCCTCTAGACCTCCAGTAACCTGACCTGAGACAGCCCTAACAAGACAGGATGCCCAAACATCTCGTTCTGACAAAGTTACCACTTCACTTGGAAGCAATATCCGTGGGAAAAAAAATGTACTTTCAGTCACAGACTAGAATGACAAGACTCAGAAACAAATCTGATAAATTTGGCAGTCCATAAACGACCTGTGGGATGCAACCTTTGGCTGCTACAAAATCCTTCCAGCACCATTTGCTCCAGTATCCAGTACAGGCTGGTTCTCAAGTTCACATTTTAGCTGGCACTAAAATTGGAAAATCAGTCTCTAATTCCCATGCTAAATGCAGACTCAGTTTCAAGCAGCAAGAGGAAACCTTCAGCCTTCAGAGAGCTCTGATTGACAAGAATAATGTGACAGCACGGGGCAAGATGATTTTGTGATTTGCTAAAGAGGAGAAGAAATTACTGAACTGTAAAAGCCATGAACTGCCAAGCAGACATTAAACCAGAGTAAATGTGTAAGAACAGACACCAAGATCTAACACTGCAGCCTCATCAGATTCTCCCATCACAGATGGTGCTTCCTGACCTTCCTACACAGACAAGCCTCACCAGGAGAGACACCTGAGCCAAGAATTTCTGCTGAAAACTCCCATATCCTCCCTCTCCCCTTTTACTTTTGAGGTAACTGATGACCTGAGCAGGGGGAAACACAATTCACCCTGCTGCCTGCAGGAATGCCTTAAAAAGCAGATAAAATGCCAAATCATGGAGGTTATCTGTTGGGAAGTGCCATGAATAAAACATGTTTTGTTGTCTGTGTGCATTTGTCCTCCCTGCCCTTCGGTGAAAGATCCCTGGTACACATCACGATTTGGAGAGCAGAAAAAAGGACCAGGGTGACTTTGCTCTGCCAGGGCAGGAGCAGACAATCCTTCCCTAAAATAAGACAAAACTATTTCTGACCCATGGGCCAAAGTTCAAAGGCAGAGATGTTCAAGCACATTTAAGCTGACAATTCCTAGCTGAATGAATAAACCATTAAAATTAATGGGACTTAATAGCAATCCGATTTCTAAATATATATTACTTACTGAACAATTGTGTTCAGATCTTTATTTCGAAGATCTTTCTATGCTGCCCACCTGTGAAAACCTCTTCATTTAATTGTTGGTCACATTATTTCAGTGAAAAATAAAAAAGTAAATGAAAAAAAGGGTTGAAAATTTGGAGACTTTTTTTTAAGGTGAAGGCGAGTAGATTTACATTAAATACTAGGAGGAAATTGTTCTGCCAAGAACAATGCACCAACCTGTTGTTCCTTCTTTCCTTTTTTTTTTTCCCTGGGAAAATCTGCAGATCTTTCACAGGTATTTTTGGTTTGGTTTTATTTTTGTTTGTTTGAGTGGTTTTTGGTTTTTTATTGTTGTTGGTTTGGTTTGGGTTTCTGTTTTGTTTGGTTTTGGGATTTTTTTCTGAGGGGGAAGCTAGTGGATATTTTTAGTTTTATTCATTTGCCTGTTTCTTTTTTCAAGGAAAATAAAAATAAGACATCCCCCTCCCCCTCATTTTATCAATAAGATTAAAGATATCTTTATCCTTTATTAAACTAGCTTGAAGTTTGGCCCTCTCTTGCATATAAATTATACACAAAAAGACATAAAACTGGTTCATTTGTTCAGTAATTTATTGTGCCTTTTGACTGCCATGGACAAAACAGGCCATGTAATATACAGCATGAGAAAGATACAGGGAGGGAAGAAATCTGTACCATAATGTGGCTTTAAACTGAAAGAGGATATAAAGCCAGAGGACTGAATTTACAGGGGAGACTGGACAGAGCAACACAAGGTCCGACCACTATGGTTATATCATGAGTTCTCATTTATTGTCTCAAGATGGTGGGTTAAATACAGTTTCAGATAGTTTACAGCTACAGGTGCTCTCTAATTGGTATTCAGACAGAAAAGAATGCAAACAATCCCAACTTTAAGGCAGCCACAGTGAAATTGCCATAACTACACTAACTAGCACTAACCATACCTTAACTGAATTTCTTGCTGCGCCACAGGCTTACCTCCCACTCAGGTCCAAATCTGAGGCCTAGCTCGGAATAGCTCATACATAATCCTAAAATGCCTCATGCCCTTGTTCCCTAAGAAATTCTGGTACAAGGATATGTTTAGATTGCGTATCAGGAAGAAATTCTTTACTGTGAGGGTGCTGAGGCCCTGGCACAGGATGCCCAGGGAAGCTGTGGATGCCCCATCCCTGGAAGTGTTCATGGCCAGGTTGGATGGGGCTTGGAGCAACCTGGGATAGTGGAAGGTGTCTCTGCCCATGGCAGGGGGTGGAACTGCATGATTTTTGAGGCCACTTTCAACCCAAACCATTCTATAGATACTGAAATTTATACCAAAAGATAGAAAAAAAACCCCAAAACATTTTAGCAGGTCTTTATATTCTGCCCATGCTCATAAATCACCTTGAAACCAGCCACATTGTAAGCACCCCTGAGAAAGCTTTCAATATGTCATATAACCCAGGAGTATCTGTTGATTTTGGGACAACAAACCAGTTAATTTGATAACTCAGAGTGTCTCCAAATGTGGAACAGTACCTTACAATATTTCTAATGTATTTAGAGACTGTAAGTCGGAGCCAGCTCAACCCTCCTTTATCTATTTGTACATTTATGATCACATAAAACTCAAACACAACACAGCGTTTTGCTCTCCTGAAACAACAGCAGATTTCTTTATTTGCTATTTTTGTTGTGAAAGTTTTGCAAAGCCAAGGTTCTGGTTAGGACTTTAGGTATGAAACAAATAAATCAAACCTTAAAAGTGTTTTCCATGACCATTTTCATCAGAGGTCGTCAGAGATCCAAAGATGTCATAGGGCATTAAAATTGTATTGGAAGGGTATGAGATGTGATTTGTAAAATGTGAAAATTATGGGGGTAACACAAGGAAAAGTGTTTGAAAAAAACCACAGAAAACAAAATAAGGTGGTTTTTTGTGAAAAATACTCAAAACATCTCACTATGAAATGTTTCTTCTTCTTTGAAGTGAGCACAAACTAAGGTTTTTAAAAAATAAATAATTAGCCTAACCAAAACAATTGACTGATTTGTTTTTCTACGAATACTTTTTAAATTTTTTTTGAGTTAGTTTGTTTCATCGTTTTAGTTTGTTTCATCAAGAAATACGTGAGTTGAATATGAAGAATTGGACCCAAAAGTATTTATTTTGATTTGTGTGCATTGGGAGAATGTGGCAGGTTGGTGGGTTTGGATGAGTTTTTCTCCATTTTGTCCACCAAACCAGATATTCTATTATTTACACAATTCCAAACCAGACATTCCATTAGCTACATAATTCTTATCTTGGAATCATGCAGAGTTTTGGGAGATATCACTTCATCTTCTCTGTTTCTGCTTCTTAATCTCCTTTGATTGTGAATTCTTGGGATCAGAGCTGATTGTTAAAGAATTTGTACCAACCCCTGAAGAAATGGGTCCCTAATCTCAAGCAGAATCTTTAATTACTTCTGTAACAGAAATAGTAAAATAATGAGAGGAACAATAATAACCACAGTGCCTGGGAACGAAACCTGATTAGGAAGCATCACTCAGTGTCACCTGGCAGTTGACCTTTATCTCAAACAGACATGGATTTTTTTAATTTTTTTTTCCTCACTCTCTGTTATTGCTGTGAGGCACAAGTGATATGTGAAAGCTGCTGCTGGAAAGCTACTCATTAAATTGTAATTTTAGTGTGCTGACATTTCAATGGGAGCTTTGCTCCTTGTGTGGCTCAACAATTTAGATTTGCAAAATATCATGCAGGGCTTTATAAGCGTGGCTGTGTCAACTATTGGTGGATTACAGCAGCAGAAAATATGGGCAAAAATGAATGGCTAAAGGTGGCTGTAAGGCTCTGTATTTTATCAGTCTTCAAGTGAATAGAACTAAATTATAATATATGCCTCTGATCAGAAAGAAAAAAAAAAGAAAAAGTTTGCCCTTTCTTCCAAGACTGAAAATCTTGGTGGTGTTTCCTTCACACATCCTGTGGATTTTGTGAGATGAGGATGAAGATCTACTGCCACTGAGAGAAAGGACTTCTCCAGTAACTGGCAAAGTCATCCTAACTAATGGAATGCTTTTTATCCAACTTCTGAGTTAGAAAAAGTTTCACCTCAGTCCTTGTCTTGAAGGTAGACAAGTAATAAGGACAGAATCAAGATTTGGGCAGCCTTCGGTCGGCTCCTGCTTGACTCTGCAGAGGGAGAAAGGTGTAGAATAGTTTGTAAGGGTATAACAGAGGGGTTACACCTCCAGTGATTGATCAAGCCTTCATCCTTGTGGGAGATATTAAACCAAGCTGTGCCCCCTCTCTTTGACTACAAACCAAGGGTCTTCCATTAAAATAAAAATTCATAGTGATCCAATATGCCAAATGCCCCAGCGTTCCTGAACATGGGAAAGGAACTTCTTGACATTTGCCCGCATCTTGCTGGGTGTTTTATTGATCTTTTTCTCAACAGCAAGTTCCAGAGCATCTTGCAGTTTTCTGCACAGAGCTTTGAAGCAGATTGTTAAACAGAGACTATCTCTAACCTTGATGGCAGCAGCTCCAGGGCACAGAAGAAAAACCTCTTTTGAATTAAAGTTGCAAGCAGCCGTATTAACAAGCATGTGATTACAGTACAAATTGCCCTGAATAATTCAGGAAGAGTCCTATCCAAAGTTTGATGGTAATCACAGCCTGGAAGAATATTATTAAAAATGAAACCTGCTGTCAGGGGAAAGAATTGGCTTTCTTCTATCTTTCTCCTAATCTCTTTTCCTTCTCTCTTCTCTTCTCTTCTCTTCTCTTCTCTTCTCTTCTCTTCTCTTCTCTTCTCTTCTCTTCTCTTCTCTTCTCTTCTCTTCTCTTCTCTTCTCTTCTCTTCTCTTCTCTTCTCTTCTCTTCTCTTCTCTTCTCTTCTCTTCTCTTCTCTTCTCTTCTCTTCTCTTCTCTTCTCTTCTCTTCTCTTCTCTTCCCTTCCCTTCCCTTCCCTTCCCTTCCCTTCCCTTCCCTTCCCTTCCCTTCCCTTCCCTTCCCTTCCCTTCCCTTCCCTTCCCTTCCCTTCCCTTCCCTTCCCTTCCCTTCCCTTCCCTTCCCTTCCCTTCCCTTCCCTTCCCTTCCCTTCCCTTCCCTTCCCTTCTCTCTCCTCTCCTCTCCTCTCCTCTCCTCTCCTCTCCTCTCCTCTCCTCTCCTCTCCTCTCCTCTCCTCTCCTCTCCTCTCCTCTCCTCTCCTCTCCTCTCCTCTCCTCTCCTCTCCTCTCCTCTCCTCTCCTCTCCTCTCCTCTCCTCTCCTCTCCTCTCCTCTCCTCTCCTCTCCTCTCCTCTCCTCTCCTCTCCTCTCCTCTCCTCTCCTCTCCTCTCCTCTCCTCTCCTCCTCTCTGATTCAGCCAGAAGAGAATAAGAAAATCGAGCAGTCGTCTCTCACTTCACTGTGTCATTCTTGTTGTTGCTGCTTGCTAAACCCAAAATAAATGAAACAAATTTTGTCAGTCACCAAATCTATTGTTTGTCATAGAGAAGAAATGTTCATTTGTGCCTGTGGATATGGACCAAGGGCTGTTCTAGCAAACCTTGTCTGAATATCAGAGCTGATGCTGGAAATGCAGCAAATCTCTCAAGTACTAATGGTGTCCTCCTTTACTCTTTTGTTTTTCCTTTCTTTTTTTTTTTTTATTTTATTTTCAAAAAAAAGGACTAAAACTGAAAAAACTCTGGAGGGAGGAGTCTTTATTTACCCATGGCACAACAATAACACATTGCACAATTGCCCCTTGATGCCATGGGACATCTGCTCACAGCAGTGGCTGAGATGCAGCAGAACAACAGAGTCCCCACTGCCCCTCGCGGGGATAAAATGGGAATTAATGCTACCCAGCACAGAGCTGGTGTGTCAGGAGCTGGGCTGAGGCCACCAGGAAAGCTGAGACATCAAGGGATGGTGCTGGCTGCAGGAGGAGGAGACGCCCTGGTGTGCCCAGGGTGGGACAGTGAAGTGGTGCTTTGAACACAGGTCTGTTTTCAGCTCTGCTGCTTCTCAGTGTCCTGAGCTGGGCTGGGTCGCGGTGTCAGCCTTGTCTCATCCACCATCTGTGCCTGTCTGTTTGCATTGAACAAGCTTTGGGGACAATCTCTTTTTTTTTTTCCTTTTCCTTTCCTTTGCTTTTTTTTTTTCCCCCTCCTTTGTGCTGCACTTACCAGCAAAAAGCCCAGAAGCACAAAGAGGATTCTGGGGGAACGTCTGTTCTGTAAGTGTAAGAATATTCCTTGTAAAAGGCAAGCCAGCCACAGAAATGCTATTTGACAACCTGCACAGACCTGCCACCGCACTTGTCAGACCTCTTGGGCAGCAAATGTTGTCTTAGGAGAGTCTTTTCTCAGTCAGAGAAACTTACAGGCATTTCCCAGGTCTCCAGATGCCTCCCCCACAGGGAGACAGGGCTCAGCACAGCCTGGACACTTTGCAGAGCTCAGGCAGTGCCCAAAGAGTTTCTGGTGAAATGTTGCTGTTGCTGCTGGGACTCCTATGACAACTTTTTGTCCTTTCTACCCAGCAACTCACTACAAGTATAGGAACAAGCTGGGTTTTTTTTTTTCAGGATACTGACTGACAACTCCAGTGACAGATTTTTGAGTCCTTGACGTAAAGTGGCAGGAGGTAAAGGAAGGGAAGCACAAAGAAGTGGAATGTGTGTTCTTGCACAGAAAGTGCCAAGCACCACAGACTGAAACTAAGTTTTGACAACCTGAGCTGATGGAAGGAAGATGGAGACAAATGTGTCTGTATTTGTGAAGGGTGAGAGTTGCTGTATGCAGAGAAGCAAAAATCAGCAGGCTTCACTCAGTGCTTAGAACAGGTTTTTTCTCTCTGCTCTGCATCCACATATACAGCTGTGTGTTTTCATGGCCAGCAAGGCAGTGCACTAAAATACTGAAGCTGTTAGAAAATAAATACCCAAATAATTCTAATTGTTTTTCGTCTACTCAGTTTCTCATTTCCATATTGAAGTTTCAAACAAGGTACTTGTTTTGTGTCCAGTTTCACTTTCTGGTCCTCAGACCTCGACACTGCAGTATTGGGTTGTCAAGGCTAAGAGAACCATCTAAATTACCCTTATTCATTGGTCTGCCTTGAATAGAAACACTCAGATTGATCTAATTTGCTGAAGTTTCCAATTAAAATTTAATTTTACAGAAAGCATTCTTCTAGCCATTAGTCTCCACCAGAGTTAATGTCAAAGGCTCAGTTTAGATCAGCTTGGATCCCTGCATTAAGAGCACCTTGTCAGAGCCACTTTGGAACTCACAATATTTATCAGAATTGCAGAATCTCTCCCACTCAGCCCAAATTTAACAACTTTTAAGCAGAAAACACAGCTCATACTCCCAGTCAAAGGGCAAAATCCAGCAGGGGGAGAACAAAGAACTGCATGACCAATTTTAAATGAGGCGTATTGAATAAATGTTTCATTTAGAGTAGAGAAATCACTCATTGGGTTCTGAATTACATTAAAAAATTAAAACATGACTATGCGAGACTGCCATCAGATTGTGCCTTGATTAAAAGTCAATAGATTTGTTTCAACAGTCATTACCCTTTCTGGAATGTGAAATAACTGTTCTGGAAATAAGGATACTGTGGATCCAACGCTGGGTTGAGCCTAGCATTAACCTCAGCTGTTGCCCAGTGCCTTACTGGGAGGGACAGGAACTCTTGGAATGGCATTTATATGGAAAATGGCCTGCAGGGATATTTGTAGCCAATATTTCTGGCCAGTTTTGCTCCTGACAAACACACAAAGTTCCTGCTCCTGTGATTCATCCACCCACTATGACAAAGCAGCACCATTTTCTACTTTTGTTTACAGGCCTGCTGTTTCATTGGCATGTATTTTATTTAGCATGATGGGGTTTACTAAAAAGGTCATCAGAAATTAAAATACAATTCCTGATCAAGTCTCAGGGGGAAAAAAACAATACAAAGAGAATCACACAAAATAAAACTCACACAAAAATAACATACACCAAAAAAAAAAAACCCAAAAAAAACCAACCAAAACCACATCATGCCAACTTGTCCAATTTAACTAAATTATGCCATTTCCTCTTCTAGATCATAATAAAATTGTACTGACCAATATTAACCATGCTGTGTGTTTGTGATTAAAAAAAAAAAAGTCATTTTGCAACCATAAGATTTTTACTTTTTCTCTTTTGGGCCCTTCCAGATCACACCAAATGGCATTAATGCAGCAAGAAAGAATTTTCCTGACTGATGGGAAAAACATGGAAAAGGCAAGAATTCATCCTTGGTAAATGAATATTAGGGGTCCTGGTATCCACATACTGAGATGCACTACTAAATACATGAGATTTATGGGTTAGTTTAAAGTTTAACAGATTATGGTTGAAATAAGAAGGTGTCTGGCACCATGCATGATAAGAAAAATCTGTCAGATGTATCATAGAATGACAGAATAGTTTGGGAAAGGGACTTTCAAAGGTCTTCTAGTCCAAATCTCCCAGCATCGTCAACAGGATCAGGTTCCTCAGAACCCGGTCCAACCTGACCTTGGATGTTTTGATGGATGGAGCATCCATCACCTCTCTGGACAACCTGGTCCAGTGTTTCACCATTTCATTGTAAAAAACAATTCCTCCTTTTATCTAGTCTAAAACTCCTCTCTTTTGTTTTAAAAATGCTGCTGTCTGTCCTATTGCAGCAGGCTTCATTAAAAAGCTGCCCCATCTGTTTTGTAATCTCCTTTTAACCAATGAAACTTTACAATTACATCTGCCTGAAGCCTTCTCTTCCCCAGACTGAACAACCCCAACTCTCCCAGCCCATCTGTACAAAAGAGGTGCTCAGACCCCATCCTTTGGGCCTCCTTTGGACCTTCTCCAGCAGGTCCATGTCCTTCCTGAGACATGGAAGAGAACTCCAGAGCTGGATACAGCAGGGAAGGGGAAGGGGAACAGAGGAGAGAAGAGAGAAGAGAGAAGAGAGAAGAGAGAAGAGAGAAGAGAGAAGAGAGAAGAGAGAAGAGAGAAGAGAGAAGAGAGAAGAGAGGAGAGGAGAGGAGAGAGGAGAGGAGAGGAGAGGAGAGAGGAGAGGAGAGGAGAGGAGAGGAGAGGAGAGGAGAGGAGAGGAGAGGAGAGGAGAGGAGAGGAGAGGAGAGGAGAGGAGAGAGGAGAGGAGAGGAGAGGAGAGGAGAGGAGAGGAGAGGAGAGGAGAGGAGAGGAGAGGAGAGGAGAGGAGAGGAGAGGAGAGGAGAGGAGAGGAGAGGAGAGGAGAGGAGAGGAGAGGAGAGGAGAGGAGAGGAGAGGAGAGGAGAGGAGAGGAGAGGAGAGGAGAGGAGAGGAGAGGAGAGGAGAGGAGAGGAGAGGAGAGGAGAGGAGAGGAGAGAAGAGAAGAGAAGAGAAGAGAAGAGAAGAGAAGAGAAGAGAAGAGAAGAGAAGAGAAGAGAAGAGAAGAGAAGAGAAGAGAAGAGAAGAGAAGAGAAGAGAAGAGAAGAGAAGAGAAGAGAAGAGAAGAGAAGAGAAGAGAAGAGAAGAGAAGAGAAGAGAAGAGAAGAGAAGAGAAGAGAAGAGAAGAGAAGAGAAGAGAAGAGAAGAGAAGAGAAGAGAAGAGAAGAGAAGAGAAGAGAAGAGAAGAGAAGAGAAGAGAAGAGAAGAGAAGAGAAGAGAAGAGAAGAGAAGAGAAGAGAAGAGAAGAGGGCCATAGCCAAGTACATCATCTTTTACCTAAAAAATATTTTTATTGACAAAGAAATATCTTCTGTCACAGAGGGAGATTGAATTGTGTACCCAGACTTGTTATAAATAGTGGTTCATAATTATTTGCAAAGTCCTTGCTGAAGAAGAGTAGGGCAGGACTTACTTTGAGAAAATGAGACATGGTACTCAGACTTTCCATTTCTTTTAATAAACAATTTATGTAAATTTAAATACATTGCATATGCATGCTTAAATTTCCTGCTCATAATGATGACAATCACAATTAAGCTCTCTGTTCTTCTGGCAGTAGCAATAATACAGAACAAAAATAAATAAATAAATAACAATAAGTTATGTTTCCTGTGACCTTTCTAAAAATTTGTAAGCAAACTGCAAAAATTGATCTTTTTTTTTTTAATCTGATTTTGATAACAGTTTAATAAACACATGCATTGGTTTAGGTATTTATATGTTGCTTTGGGAAAAAAAAAAAGAAGAGGGATTAAATATACAAGAAACCTGTTTGCAAAGGGAAAGGCTAACTGTGAACACAAACCATCTTCCATTGTTTAAATTATTTATATACTATAAGTTGAGTCTTTTTATGATCAATGAAAGAGAACTGCATTTAAAGCAGTGATGCAGGGAGATAAGACCT
This sequence comes from Acrocephalus scirpaceus scirpaceus, assembly GCA_910950805.1. Classification (NCBI taxonomy): domain Eukaryota; kingdom Metazoa; phylum Chordata; class Aves; order Passeriformes; family Sylviidae; genus Acrocephalus; species Acrocephalus scirpaceus. The sequence continues at coordinate 2,991,365 of OU383773.1, forward strand.
CTTACTGTGAGCTAACAAAGTTCATACTTCAAATTGCAGACACAAAAGGGAGGAAAACCTGTTCAAAGTTAGTTGAACAGCTTTGTTCCCAGGTCTAATTTAATTAGTGGAAATGCAGAGTGCTTGGATTAGTATACATTAAACTTTTTATGTAAATATTTCAATCAGGTAAGGGAGAGGGCTGAGAAGGGCTGGAGAAGGAAGAGAGGAAGTGCCAAACCAGTGACAAATGGTAGGAAATTCTGCTCCATGCCCCAACCAGGCTGACCAGGGAAGAGCAGAAGTGCTTCAGTTCACTCTGTTCATGTCACACTTTCAATTTACCCCATCCCTGACTTTTAGGTGTTGAATCGCTGTTCATCCCACACTGAGATTTCAGCTTCTTTCCTGCTGCCTCTCCCTGTCACTGCTGCAGGTCATCAGCTGCCCACCTCCATTTGGGCTCAATGGGTTCATTAGCTCTCTCAGATTTGCTGTTGATAAACTTCCTCTGAAGCTCAGCCAAAACTTTTGTTTTGCCATCCTGTGGCCATTCCATTGCAGCTTTCCAGAGAAGAGGATTAATGAATAGTCATGTTTTTTGAGCATTTGTGAGGATATTTTTTCTAAGTATCTAGCTGTGAGTTCAGATTTAATCTTCTGTAGCTCCAATCTGGATTGAGATTCTGAATAATTAAGGACATTCCCCAGTTTGTAGTCTGTTTTAAGGCAGCTGGATATGCCTGAGAGTAGTGAATCTTGGGTCAGACTCCTGGTCTGGGATAATTGGAAAAGTGGGCATTTATACCCAGGAAGCTGTCCTGTTTGTTCCAGATATTTTGTCCTGTGTGTTTTTGCCTAGGAGACAGACACCAGCGTCCCAAACAAACAAACATGTTTTGCATTAGACATGTTACATCGTCTAATGGAAACAAATTCACTGAAATGAGAGGAACAAGACTCTCTCATTGATTCCTTATCTACCTGCTGACATGGAAAATTAGCCATTTCCAGTGGATCTTTCATCTGCTAATTATCCTCATTGATTTTGGATGAGGAAGTGTAGTGTCTGAATTCAACTCCATGTTCTGCCAGCCAGGACCTATTTGCATTCTGACATGCAGGACAAAGCTCGGAAAAAGAGCCAGGACTTTGATTTTCCTGCCACTTCCTTGCTCAGAGATGCTGTGGGCTCCCCATTCCTGGAGATGTCCAAGGCCAGGTTGGATGGAGCTCTGAGTAACGTGGTCTAGTTGAAGGTGTCCCTGGCCATGTCAGGGGTGGAAATGAGATGATCTTTAAGGTCCCTTCAAACCCAACCCCAAATCATTCCGTGATTCTGGGATTCTATGATCACACCTCTCCCCCAGGATATCTGTGAGACCTCTCTATTTGACTTGGGAAGTAGTGCTTCCTTTTAATTGAAAGAATTATTTTTACTGGATTGCATGGATTTCCTATAGCAGTGACGCACACAGCTGGAAAAGTCCAGTGGTCAACCTGCAGGAAAATCAGAGGTGAGACAGGTAAAGAGTGGAGAAACCAGTAAGATGAATTGGGGATGAGGAAGAGATGCTTTAACCAATATTGAGAAGTTTCACCAGGTTTCTCCATTCAGTAGAGAAAATAATAGACCATTAAACCCATCATGATGTTATTTAATTTCGTGCATGCTTTTGGCCAAGTGTGGCTCAAACTTTCTGAGCTCAGAATAAGACAGACACGCATGGCAGAAAGAAAAGCATTCAGAAAAGCCTAGTTTTAAAAAGTTGGAATATTCCTTATTCTTGCTGTACTAAATTTATTGGCAAGGAAATTGCATTAACATAAAAACAAGCCCTGTCTCTTCAGCAACACAACAGTGCCAAAACAGAGTGAATCCAGTGCATGAAAATACCAACCCAGATCGTCTCCTGAGCTTTATGGCTGCAGCAATTGAGAATTAGTACCATTAATTAGCTGAAGCTATTTGTTTTACAAATTACAATTGCATGTCTAATCCTGTAACTTTCTGTCCCTGAGGAGTTACTTAGCGAGAGCTCCACAGCAGAACCAGGGAATGAATGGACTTAACTTCTAGGAGCATCTGAGATAAGGAGAAAAGAACAAACTGTTATTTTTATTTCGCTCTGCTGCCTTTTTTTTTACAGTCTAAGATGAGAACAGAGCACCACATCTGCCTTCTCTAAGCCATTAATTATTTTCCTGAATTTCCACTGCATTCAAGGTTTTTCTAATTTTTTTTTTACATTGTGATATTTTATTTTATTCCTTCCCTTCCAGTATGCAAGTGCTTTTGCAGCCCTTTAATGTTTCCCACTGGTTCAGTCCAGCCTCCTCTCTTTGTCTAAATAGTTTCTGTCTTGATTTTACCAGCTGAAAGATGTGACTCATGGAAGCTGCAGTACTGATTTGCATTAGGGCATCACTGGATGGGATGGTCTATTTGAGGAATATTTTACATGGTCCCAATATCTTTAGTCAGAAACAAATCACCCTGGCTTCAAGTGTCTTCAAGTGAAACTCATTCCAATAAAAACTCTCACTTTGACAAAGGAGTGTGTAATATTTCTCTTGCAACTCTGCGAAGGGAAGTCAACAAGTTCCCTGGATACATCAAGAAAAGAAATTATTTCACAGAAGAATGGTAATATTTTTAGAGATGATTTATGAGCTGGGTTTTTTTTGCTCATGAATACCCAGCCTTGAAGTCCACTTGAAAGTGATTTTTTACTTTGGTCGTTGTTGATAAATGCTTTACCATCATAATAAAGTCCACAGCACATGAGGGAACATCTGAAATCTTGGACATCTATTGAGCAGAGGCAACACTGCACATCCATTTCTGTAATGATACATGACTGAGCCACAGACTGATGGATGGCAGCTGGGTGTTCCTAAGGTACAATTTCAATGTCTTACAGTTACGGAAATCTGCAGTCAGCTATAGTTTATTAATTGAGAGTATGTGGTGCTTTCGTGTCTGGCCACATTTACCTAGGGGTAAAAAAAACATTTAAAAAGAAAAAAGAAAGATAGAGAATATGTTTAATTTTAATTTGAAAGAGTTGGCTCTTTTTCTTCACCTTGTGTTGACAATGGCAGGTGGGTCATTGAGTAAAGGCGTGTGATAAATGGATGCAAAGACAGAGTTTTCTCTGTGATTTTACACCTCTGTTGGAAGTAGGGGATGTATCTGAAGAGGCTTTCAGAGATCTCAGTTGAAATGTGGAAACAAGAGTTCAAGCTTTGCATCAAGGCCCAGCCACAGAGTTTGCACCCCCTGGGAATCCGAAGCAGATGGTCCCACCACTTCCTTAGTGTGGAAAATGACACATTTTATTGGTTTAGTCCACGTAGGCCCAGATGAAATTTTGACCTTGATACTGAAAGGCCTGTTTTTACAGGCATATTCCATTCTCTTGTTTTGCATTTCTTTAAATACCTTTCAAAGTTATCTGTATGTGTTAATAAAGCTTATTATTCTTGTCGTTATAGAGAAGAATTTAGGAGTTTTATTTGGTTTTGGACACAATTATAGATTAACTGGGATGTGAATTAAGAAAAAGCATTTCTTCATGGCTTGGATTTCTAAATTTTTTCCTAGTATTATAATGTTAAAGCACAGTTTACAAGGTTTCTTTGCAAGTTATTGTTTTTGAAAATGCTGCTTTTACAGAAAATTCCAATAGTTTAAAATGTTCTTTGTTAAAAATATATTGAAAACAGAAAGTCTCAGAGTAATTTTTTTTCTTACTTTAAACCCAAGGCTATTTCTGTAAACAAAATATGTTTATTCTGGAAGGTTTGTGGAAAATACCGTCTTATGACAAATGTATTTGACAAAAGGCATATACGGTCAAATCGCTGAAATGCGCCTGCAGACGGAGATTCAGCTGAGATTAATCTCATGTTTGGGTCTGAAATGTATCAGAGAAGAACTTTCTGCTGCAGATCTCCTGCATGGAAGAGCAAAAAAGATGCCACTTGTGTTTAAAGATGTTACTCCAGAGGGACGTCCCGTGGTGGCAGGAGCACGGCCAAGGGTTCAGTGCTTGCCTGGAAGGAAGGGATCCCAATTCTGAACAGGATTTCTGCACAGTTCCCTGTTACAGGTGACAATAAATGGTCTTGATAGGCAATGGATATTTATGTTTTAGAGTCAGGCAGGATCATTTTGATATAAGTTGTTTTCTTGTATAAAACAAGCCAAGGCACTTACACCCTCATTCTGTTCCTGAGAGTGTGCATTACTGATTTCTCCATATAAAGGTGAGTTGATTGCATCTCTGCATGTGGTAAATTGTTCTCCCTGTTGAATATTTGGGTTTTATTTATAATCTGAATTTATCTTGTTTCAAATAAAAGCTCCTACATTTGACTATTTCATTGAGCTGTGCACAGTACCAAGCTGTCACTTATCAATAATCTGTTATTTTACCAGTGAAAAAATCTTAGCACATACATGTAGACCTTAATTAAGTTCCTTGCTAATCTTCTCTTCAACATATTCAATGCATTTTACACTTTGAGGAAGCTGAATTACTGTTTTCTAAGCCCTTTCTCGTAGTCTAATTTTTTCTTCAGCGTGGATTTCAGAATTGCTTCCACATTGTCTTTGTACTGCTAATAGCTGTTTGCAGTTTGACATCTCCAGTGATTATATTTATCACCATATTGCAGTCTGACTTGGTGAACTGTGCTGACTGGAGATCAGGGCAAAGCAGATGTGCTCTGCACTTCAGGTTAATTTCCCCAATCCTAAATTAGCACGAGTTCTGAGCACATTTATGATACATTAAATATGTCTTCATACGCTTCAGCTTAGCAATCTTCATGACAGTCCTGCAAAGCAAAGCAATACTGTCACCCATTTTTACTGAGACAGAATTGAGACACAAGTAAAGTTAAAAAAAAAAAAAAAAAATCCTAATCCTTAAAAGGCATTTAAGTAGGTAAGAGAATCATATTGGAAATTTAATATAAAAGACTCAGGCAAGACTACTGTGGGGAGTTGGCACATGTGTCTCAGACTCAATTCACAGTGCTGTAAAAACAGGAAAGGGAGAGAGTGGCTGATCAGAGTAGGAGCAAATTCTACTGTCAGCCACACAAAAATATTCCTGAACTGTGGGATTCAGGATGTTCTCTTTGCTTTCTGTGGGCACATGCCAGCCAAGCTGGGAATTTGTGTTAGTAGGGCTGGACCCCTGCACACAGCACCCCACTTCCCACCACAGAAATTTCCAACAACCCCTCTGCACCACAGAATAAGAGAGAATGATGTTATAATTGGGGTAAATGGGAACAGGTAATTCAGAATGTCTCCATACATCAGTTTGCATTTAGCTAAAGGGGTGGTCTGAAACCCCAGGTGGATGACAAGCTGAGTTTGAAGGGACCAAAGCATTTCCCATCTCACAGCTCTAATCACGGAGCTGCTGCAATGCAAATTAATTTTTCTTGTGGGTCTTTCCAGCTCTCTAAGTCACTCATCAATCAGAATTTTGGTCACTGAGCCCATAGGTAACACCTCCAGACCCCTCTGACAGAATGGCCTGGGGACATCTACCTGATATCAGACCTTTGATGAACTCATTCCTCTCTTGCTTTTGGATCCATTCTTCCCTGAATTCTTTTCCCTTCTCTGAAGTGGTCCTACTCAGTTTTCAGGCTTACAGCACCAGAATCAAATATTTGTGATTAAAACAGCCAAATGATGTTCCTGAGGATGTTTGAACTCACATGGGGTATGTAAGTAAGATTCTCAGATAGCTCAATTCAGTTTTCATCCTTTGAAGGTTTAGTTCAATGAGTTGTGTGATTCTAGGCAGGAGCAATTTGCAGTAACATCACAGGTAATTTGGTCATATTGAATTTTACTCTTTAGTGCAGGAATTCTGTAGGAGATTTCAGAAAAATAAAGTGTAATTTTTTCCAGCCTGATGTTGTGATTCAAGCTTGGGAAAGTATTGCATAGATTACTTATTTAATTCAGCTTTTTACTCAGCTATTGTTTATACTTCTGTTGGAATAATCACAAATCACTGATGAGCTTGTCAGAGATTGTTTCGGCTGGTTCAAGGTCATAAAACAAAGAGTCAGGTGGAGGAGTCATGGTGGGGGAATGCAGAATGAATGTCGTGGTGAGTTTCATGTAAGGCAAGTTAAGCTGGAGAATGAACTGATTCTGTAATAAATCTCCCTTTTAGAAAGGAATGAGCACAGATCTGCCCAGTGCCCACAGGGTCCTTTATTTTCTAGTCAGTAGAAAAAGTTGTGTAAAAATCTACACACATACATATGATCCAAAAATAGCTTTAACCCCTTCAGTAAATTTCCTTTATCATATTTCCAAACCCTTCTCTGTCACAGAAAATATCAGAGCAACCTCGAGAATGTTCATGCATGCAATGTCCCACAGTTCTGAGAAAACAGTGAGGAAGGAATGATTCAAAAATATTCACGTCCTTGAGTACAAAGGCAATGAGGAGCAGATAATTCTCCAGTAGGACTGTGAGACCTAAAGAAACCATCATGGGATTACTGGATGATTTTGGTTGAAATATATTAAAAGAAAGATAATAAAATATTTTTATTTTTGTGGAAAATATTTTATATATTACATTACTGAGTGTATGAATCCATGTGTAATGAATTACATGATTAATTCAGAGAAAAAAGAAAAAAATCCCAAAATACTTAAAAGCTTATTCTGACATTTTAAATTGTAATCAAAGCTTATTTTCATTTGTGGAAATTCAAATATAGCTACATTTGGTTACTGTGACACAATCATAAGATCTTCTGGAAAACTATTTATGATCTTATGAACATATTTATTTGCAAATAATTAACTCTACTTCCTTAGGAGCTTGAAAGCTGTGGTTGCTTGGGTTTTCTGTTGCCAAGATCTTGCAGAAAAACTGAAGTTTACATTGAAATGTAGTGTATTTTTAAAATTATATCTGATTATAATTTATTTCTATATATTCTCATCTTTATTTAATTTTCTTCTTCACCTAAACATGTAGAGTGTCATTGATCAGAACAACTAAGCTTTTATTCTCATGGTGATAGTTTAGGTTTAAAATAAAAGAACAAAACCTTTAAATTACCAAACAACTTATTTATTTTCCTTATGCTTCCAAAATTTCCAGCCAAAGCATGGAATTTTTGTTACTACTGATGTGTGCATGAAGGTCTCATTCCTTCACTGGAAAAAGTCTTTACACTGATTTTGTTCTTATGTTCTATGCACTTAACTTGGCTTTTGCTTCAGCCACCCCAGAGGGTGTGGGAGGTTTTTGAGCTCTGTACATGATCTATATTTTAACACTGGAACAGATTGCCCAGGGAGGGTGTGGAGTCTCCCTCCCTGGAGATACTCCAGGACTGTCTGGGAACAATCCTGTGCCTGTGCTCTGGGATGACCCTGCTGGAGCAGGGAGGTGGCACCAGGTGACCCCACTGTGGTCCTTCCAACCTCACCTGTTTTGTGGTTATGTGAACATAAAAAATAAAGTAATTAATTAATAATAACAAAAATTATATATCCTAAAGAATAACACTGACCTTAACTCATTCTGATTTTAAACCAGTCTATATTTAGCTGGTAATAAGGTATTAGAGAGCTCTTGTCAGCAGTGCTGATCTCATCTCAGCTGGGCAGTGAGCAGCCTGTTAAATTATTTTCAAAAAGCAGAAAAGCCACGAGGCCTGGCTGGTAAAAGGAGAAGAAAGGGATGATGAAAGCTTTAGGGTTCAATTCTCCATGGTCTCTGAGATATGATGCTAATTCAATATAGTACAAATTACTATTCAAATTCATTAGCATCACACCAAGCAATATGCAATCACAGCCAAGTTCACAATTAGCATTAATGATATTCTCCAAGTGGGGAGAAAAAATCGAGGATTGAGTTTTACACTCCAGACAAGATAATACAAGGGAAATAATGCCAGGGATTAGTGTCTAAGACAGGAATTTATTTCCGAGGTGTTTACAAGTCCCAGAGCTGGAGGAGCCTGAAGTTAACACACAGATGGGACATTTCTCTCTGCAGATATTTCCATCCAGCTGCTCCCAGGTTCACCTGATGTCTCAGTAGCCACCAAATGGAACTGGGGGCAAAGCTGGAGTTCCTCTAAAATACATTTGCTTTGACTTATAAGACAATTCCCCATCTCATCTTTGTTAGCAGCTTTTTGGAAAATGAAATATTCAGTTCTGGATGTTCCTTTATGTCTGCTCTGACTGCAGGGAGATTCTGACACAATTTCTCAAAGTGAAATTTAGACAGATGTACCTGGTGAAAAATATTTGTTTGGAGTCCACATCCATTAAAAAATTACTCATAGATTTTTGAAATGCAACAGATCACTACTTATATCTTCCAGAAATTATTATTATGTTGGTTGCTGCAGCACAAAATTCACCCGTATGGCACCTGGGTTGGCAGCAGCTGGATTTGCAAGGCAAAATTCTTAGAAGGCTTTTGCAACTTGTTCAAGATAGAATTATTCTTACAAAATCGGTGGCAGAGGTTGCAATTCAGATTAGTGATGTGTACCCCGAAAACAAAGACTGGCTTATTTGAAAATTGCTTTTGCTTTTTAATGTAAGGTTTTAGTCAGGGGGTAAAAGCTTCTGAGAACCTAATGCTTTTAAAGCAATGCAAATCTTCCATTGGTGAAGAGAATAAAAATCATCATAGAAATTTGAATAACTTTTTAGATGAGTTCTGTATTAGAAAAGGACATTGGTGGTACATTTCCTACCCTGGCATATAACCTCTCTCTGATGGTGTCAAAATGTGACTTTCTTTTTTGTTGTTATAGAAAATCTAACCAATAAACACTGTGGCACCCAACTCTGTGTGTGTGTGTGTGTCACCTTCTTATTTCCTTTCAATCATAATTAAATTAATTAAGACATTTTTTACAATGTTAAAAAGAAGAACTCCTAGGTGAAAAGCTAACTCAAATGTAGAATTACTGTGGACATCTATAACCAATTACCAGGAAAACTGTTAAAACTTGAGGTATAAAACATCTGTTTCTGAAAAATCCAAACTAATATGTAATTTTAATATCATTAACCCACTATTTCATTATTTTGAAGATGCCAAACACTGATTTATTTTTGCTTTGTGGAGCTCCCACCCTTCCTGTTGCCTGAGAATTCATTCTTTTGGGAAAAGTGTCTTAGTCCCAGGACCCCTTTTTTTATCTTCAGTACATCAACGGACTTGTGATTGTAAAAAAAAACCAAACTTAACCCAATGATTCAATCTATCTTCATGGCTTCCTGCTATGAAGATGAACTGAGAAATCAATTTCCTGGGAAATCTTTTTCAGATCTATTCCCCCTCACTCACTTCCTCTAGAAAAACGCTCACCTCTGTTTAGGATGGACTGAATCACCCTCCAGGAATGTTATTTTTTATCTCAATATGCCTTGGACCTCGACAGCAGTTTAATATTCATAGGAAATCACAGGAATGCAGTAGTAGAAACTGAGGATGCATTCGTGGATGCAGCTGTGTGGAGGAGAGCTCAAAAGACCATCTCCTCCACTTTTCTGACCTAAAGCAGGGTCAAACTTTATCCAAATTATTCCTGACAAGTGATTGACTCTCCCATTCTCAGAATTCACAGCGAGGGCAGAAGGAGATTTCATGCTCACAAAAGCAGAGTGCAGAGGTGACTCCTCTGGCTGGCTGAAGGGTTTTTCCCCTGATGTTCGACCTAAGGAGCATTCCTTGAACCAAATAATTGCTGCTGAAAGGCAATCAGAATTCCAGGTACAGTGACACTCTTTGTGATGCAGATGGAGGGAAATTTGATCGAAGAACACCCTCTGTCCTCAGCTGTGCCCTAGATTTTTAGGATTACACCATGGTTCCACTACAGGACAATTCACTGAGGATTAAGGGGAAAAAAAAAACAAAAAAAAAAACAAAAAAACCCCCACAACTAAACAAAAACAAAACAAAAACAAACAAAAAAAAACCCCAAAAGAAACCAACCAAACAAACAAAAGGATGGGTGCACACTTTTATCTATATGGAATTTTAAGGACCTAGTTTTCTTATATATTAAGCAACACACTTATCAGCCTAGTGTTCCTATAGAAGCATGAAAATGTAAATTATGTTTTCTGGATGTCTTCCTGGTTTTCCAATATTGAGTTGGTGCTGTCATTAACACCAACAGTAGAGAAACAAAAGTAATCTCTTATTTGTATTTGACACTCCTGAGGGTGCATCGCTAATTCTGGGTTCAGTTTTGGGCCTTTCAGCCTGAGAAAAATTTTGAGGTGCTGGAAAATGTCCAGAGAAGGGAACAGAGGTGGGGAAGGGTCTGGAGCACAAGGCTGGTGAGGAACAGCTGAGGGAGTGGGGAGGCTCAGCCTGGAGAAAAAGAGGCTCAAGGGAAATGGGTCAGACTCTTCTCCCAGGTAACAAGTGATAGTACAAGGGAAAAAGGCCTCCAGTTACAGCAGGAGAGGTTTAGATTGGATATTAGGAAAAATTAATTCATTGTGTTATAAATGGTCAGAGGCCAATTCAAAATAAAATAACAAAATTTATTTAACACAATTTCAACACCGAAATAAAGCCACAATAAAAAGAAACAACATTGATCGAATGCTGGGTGGACAGAGAGGCGGTACAAAAGTACCCTCCGAACTCTGCCACACTGCTATGTTTCAGCCCGTGGGTTTTATACAGTTTTTTTACCCTAAGGCTAAGCCTGTTGAAAGTCCAAATATGCTTTGTTTCTAAAAGAGTCCTGTCTGCATGAAGAGGTTCCTTGATGGTTTTTTCTGAAGTTCATCTTGGGAGGGGTGATCTTGATCGTCCAGGATCTCCACCAAGATTGGTATCTGATGTTGAAGAGCTGTGAAGTGAGGGTCTACCCTTAATGGCCAGACTATCTTCTGGCTCTGCCTTGTTGTTACAGTTGTAGATGTGTTTGGGAACTTTGGAATCTTGGAGGCATTCTCGGGTAGATTTTTATTAGTAGCTTAAATCCACACGAATTTATCTATTATACTTATTACAATTGAAAAGGCTGTCAAGCATCAGAACAGGCTGCCCAGGGAAGTGGTGGAGTCACCATCCCTGGAGGTTTTTAAAAGAAATGTAGATGTGACACTGAGAGACATGGTTTAGTGGTGGGCTTGGCATTTGGACTTGATAATCTTAGAGGTCTATTCCAACTGAAAAGGTTCTGTGATTCTGTTTCCTTAGAAATTTCTAGCTGTGGACCTGTGGAGGCCTCTTGTTCAGCAGCTCACTGGAAGTTGGAATACTCTCAACAGTAGGTAGAGACAGAATGATATTTTCTGGCCAAGCCTTGAAAACCTCCAAGGATGGATTTTGGTCATTGGAGTGTCTGATTAGCCACCAGGGTCCTCTGCTGAAATTCCCAAACTTCCTACTCTGTTCCTCAGAGTTCTTTGCAAATCTTTTGACTCTCTTGCCTTTTTCCTGTTGAAATTTCCTAAGGAATTCTGCCAGGAATTATAAACTGCCCTCCTAAACCCACTCTTGCATCTTTTGCTTGCCTTCCCAGCCTTCCAGTCCATCAACTCAATCATCTCATCTTCACTGCTGTGGCCACATTTCCCAGCAACTCTTCCCATCTCAAGCACAGCATCACCCCTGATTGGCCCCTCTGGCATTTGTTTAAATAAACTCTGACCAACACCACCCAGAAACTCCCTGCACCGTCCTCCCAATGCTAATCTGCCTTTCTATCAGATGCTGGATGTGTGAAAAACCCTGGTGGAATGCAGGGAGCAGCGTCTGAGACAAGGCTCTGCCAGTCCAGACAGCTGTCTGTGTTTCACAGCTGTTTTCCACAGAAATGAAAGCCTTTGAGCTTCAAGTATTCCAGACTGATAACTGAGAGTCTCTCGTCAAATTTGAGATAGACAAAATAGCTAAAATATAAAGAGAATGATTCTTTCCTTCTTATTTCAACTCATTTTCCTTCTTATGCTTTTTTTAGAAAGAAGAATGGAGATTTTCAGCACCACTCTTTACCCATAGGCAGGAGACTGTGAATCAAGGGTTGTGAGATCTATTCACAAATATGCAATTCAGGTTTTTCCTCCTCTTCTTTTTTGATTTTGAAGTCTATATATTCACTTCCCTTTAAGTTAATGTTCTTCTTCCACTGTATTTCATTTCTCTGTGGAAGAATCCATATTCATCTGGCATTTCAAATAAGAAAGACAACAAAATTAAGATAGCAACTGGAAATTTCACATACATATACAAACCTATATATGATATATATATGCAAAGTCTGCTGTACATGCACCATACAATGTAATACTGGTGTGTCTCTGATCTGATTTTATTCTAGAAAAAGGAAGAGGCTCCAAAACTATTTTTCCTAATCCACAGGAAATCTTGTCTCACTACTGGAGCTCTGTTCTTCAACAATTGAAAGAACAGTTTACAGTAAAATTATTTCATTAACATCACAAGGAGAAATGCACCAAGGAGAAGGATCTGCAGTCTTCATACACCTGAGGTCAGGAGTTATGGATTCATTTCTCACTAATTTCCATAATGAAAGATAAGTAGAAACGAAAACACAGTCGTTATCACATAAATGATTTTAAAAAAGAATTAATCACGATATGCTCTAATTGCTACCCTTTTATCTGTCCTTACTTGCACTTTTGCTTGAGGCTTTTGGCAGATGAAATCAAGTGAATGGAGAAGTATATTTTAGCTAACAAGCTTCCTAGTCTAAAAATTCATCTCGAGTTCGTGATTCGAGCAAATTAGGAAACAGAGAGAGAGACAGAGGGAGAGGGAGAAGGAGAAAAAGCAAATGGCAGACGATTGCCTTGCTAATTTAATCCTTTTGGTACACAATTAGCGCACATCAGGCTGGTCGATGGGAGCCTGCCCCGCAGGTCAGGATTTCGCTCTGAACAGCTCCTGGAGCTGTGCTGGGTTCTGCTCCTGCTGCGGGGAAGCTCCGCAGAGCCTGCACCTGCCAGCTTGCCAGAGATGAGCTGTCAGGAAAGTGCCACTCGGAATTTCCTCTCTCCGTGATGGCTCCTATTATCTGGTAAACAACAGCCAAAATGTGTTATTTTATAACTCTCTCTCTCTTCTCATCCTCAGAACGCTGGGCCAGGTTGGTGCTCTGGCAGGACGGATGCTGAACAAAGCTCATTCATCCTCTCTATTTTGGGTAGCTATGGAATTAAAGAAAAAAAAAAATGGCACACCTCCAGCCCGTTGTGCATCCCTGTAGCAGAGTAGAAAAAATTGATGAATGACTGCTGGAAGCACATCCTCACATCTTTCAGGCTGGAGGCAGTAGGCTGGACAGTGAAATCCTGTGTGGAATGGAAAACAGCTGGTTGATGGGACTTGCTGCTGTGCTCAAAGTTCAACCGCTACTTAGATTTGGGGTCAGAGGAGAATGTGAGCGTTCCCTCCAGGCTAAATTGGCAGGCGGGATTGTTTGTTTGCTTTTATGTCTTCCTCTGCAGGCAACTCATTGTCAGCTTTCAGTAATCACCTTTTTTTTCTTTTTTATTTTTTTTTTCTCTTGAGCTGTCTAATTGATTAACAGAATTATGTTGTCACAGCAATTTATTCTTTAGCCTGGAGTTTGCTGCTTCTGCTGCAAGCCTAAAAATGGGAACGTGCAGAAAGCCTTGTCTTTTCCCAATCTGGTGTCCTTACATAAGATTTTCCCTTACCCTACACACCCAACTTCACTGTGATACGGTACCATAGACCCCTAAATCGCAGCATCTCAAAATGGATTACACTGCTAAAATTAGTTGAAACAAAATCTGCAGTGCAGGAGCCTGAGCAGTCAGCTCCGTTCCTTTTATGGAGCCAGTGGATAGGAACAGACGTGGCACATCTGATCTATTTTAGATGTCAGATATATCACATCCCAGAAATGTCTGTTTCTTTCTGTTGATTCCTTTGATTCTGGGAAGAGAGCATAAATCTGGGTTTGTAGCTCAGAAATATGCGGTTGTATTGAAGCAGGAAAAAAAACCTATTCTTAATTTACATTTAACTTTGCCTTATTAACAACTTATTCTGTTGATTTATTTTGCATATGTGGCAATAATAGATTCAGACATTCAGCAGATGTTGAGTTGAAATAATCGACAGAGCAGAGAATTCTGGAAAAATGTAAAAGGTCCATGTTTTCCTTACCAGGCATATGAACCATCTTGAATCCCTTGTTTCTATCCAAGATATTGGTGTTTCTTTAAATGCAGTAGCAGGATGTTGTAGGAAAAGTAGATGGGAGAACTTCTGATAATTTTATTCTAATATTATGGAAAAATCCAAACTTTGGGCATTAATAGAAAGATCATCAGTAGTCAGATATCTTGAAAGTTGTATTTCTGGTGCCTGAACAAGGATTGGAGGACCAAAGGATTTATATATGATAATAGAGATAGCAATGAGATCTTCCATCTTAACAACAGTAATAATAATAATAATAATAATAATAATAATAATAATAATAATAATAAAGGAAAGAAGGAGAAGGAGAAGGAGAAGGAGAAGGAGAAGGAGAAGGAGAAGGAGAAGGAGAAGGAGAAGGAGAAGGAGAAGGAGAAGGAGAAGGAGAAGGAGAAGGAGAAGGAGAAGGAGAAGGAGAAGGAGAAGGAGAAGGAGAAGGAGAAGGAGAAGGAGGAGAAGGAGAAGAAGAAGGAGAAGAAGAAGAAGATTATTTTTTTTATTGCAACGGGAAAAATGAGGAGTATAATGATAATTGGCTAACACTTCTCTTTTAGAAGAAAAGGTTGAACGCAATATGAAATTAATTGCTTTGGGAATTCAGTTATCAGAAAATATTGATAGATTCATTTTCCTTAAACCACCTGAGTAACCAGAAGGCATCATTGAAACATTAACCAGGATGAATCTCATGATAATAAAATCATCTAATTAGAGCACATGTGTAGTGAAGAGCAGAATAACCATGACAGGAATCTGCCTGATTTTTACCTTTATAATTAAAAAGGTTCTCCTTTCTTACTTTTTATTCGGATAGGTAAGGTGTCTGATGTCATGGAACACTATGAATTATTTCTAGGAGCACCTGGAAGCTAATTGTACCATGTACCCTATCAGTATTTCAGAAGAAATAAATAAATTACTGCTCTAGGAGCTGATCACAATATATTGCATTTCTCACAAATTTGGAGGGAAAAAACCCACCACTAATACAAACAACAGCAAAAAAAGATGTAACATTACCTTATGTAACCAAAAAAACCCTCAGTGATTCCTGAGTGTCTAGAAGAAGTTACTTGTCTGTGTGATTGATACAGCTGCAGAAAACTCATCTTTGTTTTTTCAGTACGTTTTCCTCTATATTAGTTCCTGATCTGAAACTGTAATCCTAAAGGCATTTTCTGGGATAAAAAAATTATCTTCAGTTGGAGATATTATCTGAAATTCTAGGCAAAAAATCTTAATTCAGAAAAGAAACACGCCTCAGAATAAGTGAATGCCAATATTCCCTGAGACGATGGGAAGCATGGGAAACTCTTTCAGTGTTTTGATATGCTGGGCCCATCAAAGATCCCAGCAAGATAATAATGCTGGTATCAAAATTGAAGACATGGATGGATTTCACACTTTTTCTGAAAATCAGATCTCTCTAAATTGCTTAACATACATATTTTATATATTAAAAAAAAATCAGAAAGAAAACAAATCATCAGTCCTTTGAAAGTCCTCAAAAAGACCTTCATACATCCAGTGGATAGACTGCTAATAACACCTGAAAAACACCTGAAAATTTTGTATATTTCTGGATGTCATGATTACCCAAAGATATACCAGATGGTACAACTGAAATGATTTGTTTAAACTTCCCCATCTCCAAAACCGTATTTTAGACACAGACTTAAATGAGGACATTAAAAACTTAGGGAGGGAAAAAAAAAAAAAAAAAACCCAGAGAAAGAAAAAATAGGAAAAAATAAAAGTCAATAAGGACTAAAAAGAGTTGTATTTATCACTGAATAAATATCTAGAGGTTTGTAGCTGAATTATTTTTCATGTTATATTGACTAAACTGACCAAACCTCACACAGATGGAGGTAACTTCACCTATACACTCACATTTAGAGATATTAAAGTGGGATTTCATCCCACCACAGAGGAAATTTCTCTTCCCAGTTGTACCTGGTATATTCCAGGCTGTCCAGGATGTCTCCACAGGGCTGTAAACACGGCGGTGGATTCTCAAGGGAGCCGCTCCTTTCTGGAGCAGTGGCTGGAGCTCAGGTGGGACTCCTTCCAATGCTTTAAACAGCACCAGGTTATCTGGGACTCTTCCACATTCCCTGGCTCTTGGAAATGCTCATAATGTCCTTTTCTGACCTCTGTCTTCTTAGATTAATTGCCTTTGTGAGAAAGGATTTTCTGTTGTTGTGAAACCTCATTCCTTGGGTGGATCTGTGTGTCCGAACATAACCAAAATGTTAAATAATGTTGAGTGAAAGAGACAATGCAAGGGATGTGAAACAGAAAATTGCATCAACTCTCAGGAAATGTGCAATAAGAACACGTTTTATAATATTTTATTGTTATAGTTATTAATTTGGCGTAAAGCATTATAATAGATGAGTATTTGGCACAGAAGGAAGAAGGTGAGCACTGCAAATTCTCATCAGTAGGAATAGACTTAAGAAAGAGGGTGAGAAAGGACATTTTCAACATTACTGATTTCTTTATTTTCACCACTGCCTAAGGAAATGTGCATGACTCAAAACGGGGCCCTTCAAGGTATGAGTATTTCCAAGCCTGCAGTGTCTCTGAAATGAGGATGCTTTCAGGACATCTTCTTGCTGTAAAAAAACTTTAACCTCAAAGGATCTTTCTGATCCTTATTTTGTGAGGAGAGTCTTCCAACTAATTTATGGTGACATTAGAGGATAACAACATGCACAGTAATGAATTCTCTTTAGCCTTTGGGCTGCTGCTTTGTTTTACTGTCTCCAGCAAAATAAAAGAGGATGCATGGAAATATTCAGCATTTGTGTTTTAATTGCCCCTGAGAGTCCTAACTGTTTTGTAAAGAATGCGACTTGTCATGGTATGAGAAAAGAAAAGAGGGATGTTTTGAAACTAAGTTCTTATAAAAATAAGAGGCAAAGTCCATCAGCAGGGGTGAAGGTCCCAAATAGTGAAGATAATTAGATTTATTACTGTTTAGGTGAGCATTAAGGAGAAACACATGGTAAGGGTCAGTTAGTCCTGGAGAGAAGAAGAAATGAAGGATGGGATGTAAAGGATGAGACAGACCCTCTTTCCATGTGAAAGAATCTTATGGCTTGCAGAAATTTTACAGGCTTTCTTAGCTAAATTAATTAACTCTACACAAATCAAAGGGTTTGAAAGGCAATCTGACATGATAAGACTTTCAGATTGCAGAGCTGACCTGCATCCTTCATGTCCTCTATAAAGCAAGTCAAAGGTAATAAGAAAGGAATAGGGTTGCACTATCTTTAAACCTATTTTCTATTTTGGTTTAAAAGGTTTGTCTTTGACCTTTCATCAGGCATCACATGTATTCTGAAGAGTGGAAGATGATAATTTGTTTAAGCAGAGCTCTCATGATTTAAAGCGCTATTGGTACCAATATTCTTTCCTGCTGTTAACTACATGATGTTATAGGATTTCCATACAGTTATAAGCACTGGGAAGAAGGAAAAAAAGAGTGTGAAACATAACAAAACCCACCTTTCAGTGTGCTACCTCAGGCCAAAATAACAAGCTTGTCTAAGAACTTGATTTCAGACAGAGATAAAAAATCCTCCTATTTAACTGGTTTCTATTGCTTTTAAAAGGGATGGAATGTATTAGTGGAGATTGAATGGATTTTCCCTTTTCTTTAATAGAGTGGAACGGATTACCCCAGTCTGGAGGCCAGACCAGGCTCCAAATCACAACAAAGTAGAGACTGACATTTTCCTTACCCTTCCTGTTCTTTGGGAAAAGTTGGGAGTGCAATTGGGGTCTTGCCCAGTCAAGCTGCCTCACTGATATGCTGGCAGTTCATAAGGCCAGAGTTTAAGGTAATCTCATTGATCCACACAAACCTCCCTGTGACATTTCACAAACTTCTCTCCAACTTTCCAATTTCACTTGGATGTGTCTTCAGCTAAATGAGTTACTGTTGTAGGGGATGCTTCCAATAGCCAAAACATATTTCCCTTGGTTCCTAAGCCACAACAAAATACGGAATTTAGGGCTAATGACACCACTTCCTGGGCTGAAGAGACAAAACTGGATGTCACAATGATCCATGGCAAAGGGGGAAAGTTCCTTCTCTGGACTAACCAGAGTTGAAATTTCTCCCTGCTGCAGAAACTTGCTGACATTTGGTTATTATTTGTCAGAAAATGCAGGGAATGGAAGACAAAACAAAGGGCAAGTGAAAAGAAGAAAGAAAGCACAGGAAGAGGTCTGAAAGAAATGTCATTTGCTCTTTTGTGGGTTATGTGATTAAGGGCTGTTCTTTCCAAACTCAGAGAGCCAGGGATGAGTCTGAGTCCCTGTAACCTGATCAGTGAATTCAGCCCAGGTGGGTGAGCCAGTCAAAAAACATTTTCTCAGGAGGGCCCTGAAAACTGGAGGGGGTTCTGCTTGAAAAGGATCAGGGCTTACTCTGGGACACAGAGGCAGAAAGAATGTGGGAATGTGCAAAGATGGAATGTCTAGCAGGAGCAAGGGCAGCAGAAGGGAGGGATCAAGATGGATCAGGAAGAAAAAAAGAGTGGGAAAATAGACAGAAAAGGGTTATGGGCAAACTGTCTGCTGGGCAGGATGCCTGGCTGAGCATTTCACCACAATCTACCCTGTCTTATTCCTAAATCCTGATGCTTTCTCCTGTGCTAGTGAACTCACTATTGTGAGCCAGCACATAAAGGTGATGGGCTGTGAGCCAGGCTGGCTGTGAGCAGGATGGGAAGTCTGGTGCCAGACTGGGGCCACCAGAGGTCTGAGAGTCCTGGTAAAAACCTCAGGCAAGGACTGGGACCTCAAGGCCAGCTGTTCCAAAATCTGTCTTAGTCCATCTGCTGGAAAAATCCCTACTGTGCCTATTCCTGTAGCAACTTCAACCCCAGTTAGCTGGGGAGGAGGAGGGCAATGTGGTGCCTGTGCTGTTCATGTTTTGTGAGTGCTGTGTGAGTTTATGAGGTGCTCTCTGTGTTCTTCTTTGTGGCTGTTCGTGTGTGTATTTGTGTGTGCACATTTTGGGGACACATGTTCCACTTGGTTGCTGCTGGAGCGGGGATCACAGTGTCACAGCAGCCTCACAGGTAGGTGGGAGGAACCCCTGAATTTATCTTGGCTACCTTTATCTGTGCACAAAAAGCAGAAGACAAGATGGGTATCCAGAGGATTAACCCAAAGTACACGTGTTACACCTGTGTCATGTCTTTAATTTGAAAAAGAGTCAGTTTAGATTAGATACTGGGAAGAAATTATTTCTGTGAGTGTGATGAGGCCCTTGAAAAGGTTGATGAGAGAAGTTGTTGACAGCCATCCCTGGAAGCGTTCAAGGCCAGTCTGGATGGGGTTTTGAGCAGCCTGGTCTAGTGGAAGGTCCATGGCAGGGGTTGGAACTGGATGAATTTTAAGTTCCTTCTAACCCAAACCATTCTATGATTCAATGATTCAGTCACAACCTTGTGATGACCTCACTGCTGTGACTTGGACCTGTGTGTCAGGAGCTGTAGATGTTCATTGTTCTTTTGTTGCAAACTCAATTGCCAAGCCTTCCATGGGAAGGAATCCACCTCTCACCCCATACAAAGTTTTGTCACAATAATTTTGTTCTGTACTCATGGCAGCAATGGAGCAGTACCTATTTAACCCATTTTCCCATGTGGAAAGACACTGTGTTTTTCCTTGTGTTTTGGGGGCATTTTTTGCAGACCAGCATTTACAGGTTGTTAACATCATCCTTTCTCTATTATCCACCTTTTCTTTGTTTTATTGCTGGATCTTTGATGCTGTATGAAATCAATTTTGCAAGGCTTTAAAAGGCAGTTAAAAGGTGAACCATAATTGATTTCCCCCTGCCACCACCACCAAAGGCAAGTAACTGGACAAAACCCGTCCTTAGCAATCATCATTACATTCTGGGAGTGTTAATGGAATTTCTTTGCCTACTTTTAATTTGATTATTTTAAATGGAAAATTGGTTTCCATTTACATTTGGCAATAAAAGCCAGTCTAAATATTTTTAATAAAATTTCCACCCTGCTGGTTGACCTTTCTGTTGACTTCCAAAAGCTTTTGCACACAATAAACCAGGGGAGCTGACAGAAATATAAATGGTTTGTTTTACCTTTGACACTGGGTTTTATCTGCCCATGGAAAAGAGCTCTCACATATTGCTTTGCCCCCTCTATCTTCCCCCATGAAGGACTGTATCTTGTATTTCTTTCTGCAGGAACCCTTCCAAAATAAGATCTACTTTGTTTAAGTTGCATTTCTTGAGTTTGACATGCCTAATCTTGGTTGTCAGCAACTTTTCAGGCTCATAGTGTAGCTGAATTTGCTTTCACCTAACTTAACTCTCTAAAAGCTGAATGCTTAATCTGAGCCAGATGTCTTTATATTTATTAGAGGCATCACAGCTCTGCCTCAGAATGGGATGAAGCAACTTCTGGTGCTGAATCTGTCAGTCCAGCAGTTACAGAGGGAGCCTAAATCATCAGCTTAGAATAAGCACATTATTTTGGGACAGCTACACTAAATAAAAAACAATCTGTTTTCTGAAACACAGCCCTAACAAGAGCAGCTGCATCTTACCCAAGTTCATCTAAAGCAATTTCAGTGCCCTGTCAGGGAGTGGGGGTGCAGATATTTTTTCTACATTTGGGAACTCCTAATGTGATGAGAAGCATCAGCACAGGTGATGTGGTGCCTACAGGGATAGGAGGACCGGGCTTGGCTGATCCTTTCCAGTTCTAAAGCCCTTATTAACAATTCAGTTGTGTAAGCATTTGTTGGGGCCTAAAAATGAGTTTTGTGACCTCAGTTGGGATCTGAGTGTCTGACCAAAGCCAACGTCCTGAGCTGAGAAGCAGCAGAAACAGTGAAAGATAACTTGCTATCTCTTTCCTGCTTAAAATGTATTTTCAGAGGAATAACTATAGAAATTCATCTTTGCTCTTTCTCTTATGCAGATAAAGGGAAGATTTAATCACTGAGAGTCTAACACAAACCCGTATCCCAGTCTCCTATAAAAATGTCTTTACGAGCTCTCTGTATTTTAAAGTCATAACTCTTTTAAAGTTCACCTGATTAATAATGTGCTGGGTAGCTCTTCAGTTTCTGTTTAGAGCTGATTTTGACAGCAAGACCTGCACTAGATTATAAAAAAGTGGTTTTCCAATACTCCAAGTTGCTGTTATTTTATCCAGGACATCAGGTTCTGGATGGTTTTAGCAGAAATAAGTTAAGTGGGATCTATCTGGCTTTTTCAAGTGCCATCTGGGCACATTTATTAGCTTCACTTGGGCTGTAGCATCAAAAAAAAAAATCATTTTTTTAATGCTATTAGAAGACTATTTTTTCTTTCTTTGAGAGCAGTGCTTACAAAGCAACAGGAGTGCAATATGATGACTTTTTACTCCTGGGTAGAATATCCAAACGTTTCAGTCATACTCTAATGGAAGGAACAATTTTTCCTCAGCAAGTTGAAGAGGCAAAACATGAAGCTGCATTGCAATGCCCCTCTCTGGAGGGCATATGTTGGTCATTCTGTTGGCTGAAGCTTTCAAAGCCACACAAACTTCAGCAGTGACAGGGCACTGCACTTTGTAGACCAAATATAACCTTGTGTCTCAACATTCTTTGAAGACAATGGAGAGGAACAGGTAGGGGAGAATGTGATTCCTTCAACCCACTTCAACATCTGCATGAATATAAGATATATCTGTCCTCAATACCTCTAATTCTTTCCTCTAGCTCTTGAGAAACTAAACAAATTTGAGCTTTGTATCACCAGGTGAATCACAAATAACCACAATAGAAAATCAGCTTCCCCTTGAGCCTTCACACCCTCTGGGCATTACAGTGAGTCTCAGAATCATCAAGGTTGGAAGAGACCTTCAAGACCATCCAGCACAACCATCAAACCAGCACCACCATAATCACTCCTAGCCCAAGTCACCAAGTGCCACATCCAGACACTTCTTGGAAACTCTCAGGGATGGTGACTCCAATACCTCCCTGGGTGGCCTAATCCAATGCCTAACCATATTTTCAGGGGATTTTTTTTTTCTTAATACATAATCTGATCCTCCCCTGGTGCAATTTAAAGTGATTTCCTCTCATCCTTTCACTTGAGACATGGCAGAAGAAAAGAACCCACGTGGTTCTACCCTCCTGTCAAGGGTAGAAAGCAATAAACTCCCCCTTGAGCTTCATTTCCTTCAGGCTGAGCCACCCCAGCTCCTCAGCTGCTCCTCATCAGCCTTGTGCTCCAGCCCCTTCCCCAGCTCTGTTCCCTTCTCTGGACATGATCCAGGACCTCCTTCTTGTCATGAGAGGCCCAAAACTGACCCAAGAGTTCGAAGTGTGGCCTTCCCAGTGCCCAGCACAGAGGGACAATCCCTGTCCTGGTCCTGCTGGCCACACCATTGCTGACACAGAAGGCCAGAAGGCCACCGGCCTCCTTGCCCACGTGGGCACACATTGGATCATGTTCAGCCACTGTCAGCCAGCACCCTCAGGTCCCTAAATACAGAATTAAAGATGGGCTGAGCCACTTGCCTTGCCCACACACTACCATATATTTAGGCTGCACTAGGGCTAAGGAGGGTAGATTAATCTCTGCTCACTTCCGATTATTCTGGAAGAAAACACTGGAGTTCCAGGCTCTAAACAGGCACAGACATATCTCAGGGCAGGGGATACAGAAGCTGAAGGCCTGAATGACTGCTCATTCTCTCAGCTTATTGGTCTTAACTAAATGCCAAGCAGATTTGTTTTAAGCTTCTGAGATCCTGCGTCTTTGTCTTGCGTGTGATGCTTTCTAGTAATGTGAGTTCTGGGCCAGGCGAGTCGCAGCGTTATTGCTGTTTGCTGAAAACATGCATTTTCACTCACATCCCATAATTGAAATTCAAGCTGCACATGATGCAATTTGACATTAATTTCAGTTATTTGTGTCTGAGGTTTGCCCCATCCAACAAGAGCCGACAGTAAAGAAGAGCACTGGAAATGGAAATACACAGCGCCATTAGATGCAAGGCTTGATTTGTAAATCACTTAGATAGCAATAAAACTGGGGATGGAAATAAAAGTGGCAAAGCTCAGCTTTCTAAATGTTAAATAATTCAAGAGGGAAAGGGTGAGGGGAAAAAAGTACAGAGCAAGAGCTTCGTGTGTGAAAACAATGGCATCTGAGCAAATCAGAAATTTCAAGCTCTGACTAGATGTAATTTCAGTTCAATTAAAGCATAACATCAAGATTGTGGGCTGCTAAAATCTGGGATGAAGCATGTCATTGTTGTGTGCAGTTCTAAAAGATGTACAGCAAAACCTGGATCTAGGAGAGATATTCTCTGAAGTGGTGCTGCAGGGCTCTTTACTGAGCAGACAGCTCCTGTACAAAACTGGGCTGTGGGGAGTCAGAGCAGGCAAAATTCAAGATGAAAATAATTCTTCCCCCTTTTTGTATATTTATTTATTTATTTATGCATTTTATCTTTGGGAAGGTAACACTGACAGTAAGTTAGCCACAGGAACAGATGCCTGAAGGAAAGCCTTTCTTCACCTGAACTTTACAAATTTGGAGATGAGGGCTTTGTTGTTGTTACTTTCTTTGCATTCTCAAGATATTCTGTGTTCCAATTACAGGTTTCTGATTTTGGCACAAGAACTGCAGAATGAAATTTTATGGGTTTTGTCTGGCAAGATGCTACTGTAATACACTGCAGGGAGGTCAAGAGAGGGTCTGCAACAAGAAAATGTAGGCCAGATTCAAGGAAGCAGATGTTAACATCTGTTCCCCTCTTCTTTCCCTGGGAGAGATTGAAAGTGTTTAAGCATCAGATGTTGCCTTAATAGCGAAACATTTCCTCCAGTGCTCACAATCAGTCTGATAAAAAGCTGAGGAGTGACATTATCTGAAGATCTTAAGGAAATAAAGGCTTGGGAATGGAGGTAAAAGATACACAAGTTACCCAGCAGGGATCTTGCTCCTGCTATTGTGGCCCATCCTGGAAGACTCTAAACCTTGGCCTGATTTTTAACAACAGTTGGAATCATAATAGTTTCTTTTGAATTGCAAACTTAATCACTTGTAGTGCCTGGGAGCCCATCCGACCTCTGGATGCTCCAAACTTTTCTGTGGGATGTGAGGGTCAAGGGAGGCAATAGTCATGGAGAAACAGCTGTGACAGGAAAGAGGAAAAACTTTTGGAAGGCATCTTGGGAACCCCTTCAGCTGCATCATGTTACCAAGAAGGGTTTGGATGATCCACAAATTGGTGAAATTACTTAAGAAACATCTCCAAAGATTCCTTGGCTCACAGATAGAGCTGAGCACATTGTGCCATGTTTTGAATGGGATCTGCTTTGCACCTGCCATTAGCGAATCTCCTGGTTACTGGAAAGATGGGAGGTTTGCACTAGATATTTGGACAAAATTTTTTCCTGTGAGGAGTTTTCCTCATTTTTTCCTCCCTTCTCCTGGGAGGCCCTGGCACAGATTGCCCAGAGAAGCTGTGGCTGCCCCATGCCAGGAAGTGTTCAAGGGCAGGTTGGACAGGGCTTGGAGCAACCTGGGATAGTGGAAGGTGTCCCTGCCCATGGCAGGGGGTGGAACAAAATGATCTTTAAGGTCCCATCCAATCCAAACCATTCTGTGATACTATGAGTAGTTTATTTTAAGCAGATAGCATATTTAATAGATAAATAAATAATATTTATCATTTGTTCTATAGTAGAAAAATAAAACCCGCAAAATAAATTCTTAAAAAATTGCGTTTTCTCCCAACTCCTGAAAACGAAGCTTGAGCATTATGACTTCTTGAGTCCTCTGGTGTGATCACTGAAATAATTCAGTATCCCAAATCTGAAGGGATGGATAAGTAGCCCACAATGGTACTCAAAATTGTTCCCATCTCAACACCTATATCTGATATTTTCCTCTGAACTCCCTCTTAGAAATGGAGAAAAATAAAACCCATCAAGTGTGACTCACCTCATCCGAAAACAAACATCCAAGTAAGAAGGCTTGCACCCAAAAGTCCCATTCTTTCTGCTTTGTCTGGGCGATGACTCAGCTCTGACGGAAACATCAATGCACTAGAAATAGAAAGTGAAAGAAGATGTGTTTTCAGATGTCAAGTAAACAGAGAAAAGTAAAGGTAGGAGAAACATCCAAGCACTCAAACATCAAGCCATTTGCCCTGAGTGTCAAAAGAAAAATAGATCTTCACCCCAAAGTTTTACAGTAAAAAAATGTTGAGTACCATGTCCCTCTCCAGGTATGTTGTACAATTACACAGGAAAGCCTTGGAGACACTGAGAAATGAAAGATCAAGGGAAATTCAGAGAAACTGTTTTCAAGCTGGATTTTATTTTGAAAGCTGCTGCTTCTATCAGAGATTTGAGGAAAGGAGTTTAAAAGCATCTGCAGTGTTTTGGTTTTTTTTCAAGGATATCATAAAAGATATTTCCTATTTCTCCCGACCTTGCCTCACCTCTGTTCACAGTTACAAGAGGACCTGCATTGCACCTGATGTAGGAAGTGTCAGAACAGTCATTTTTCCTTGCAAAGTCTCTACCATCTTTCCTCTTCAGAAATAATGATCCCCAAAGGTGAGTATTCTGATAAAAATTTAGGGAAGGTGAAAATTCTGCTGTGACCGATACAACCCATCACAAAAGGTCAAAATGTTTGCTTCAGATAATTTTTTAATGAACTCATTAGAATCAAACAAAAATCATGCTTGCACTGGAAGAAAATAATGCTTAAATGCTTGTGTCTGTTTGGTCTTTTATTGGCTCACACCTGAACACACCAAGCATTTGTCTGTGAACAACCATGAAGAAACATAAGGAATTTTTTTCCCTTTTATCCATTTCCTGATTGTTTTCATTGTCCATTTCATTGTCTGCAAACAGCTTAGGAAATTATAATTTGCCAACAGCTCTAGGGAAATCAGCCACAAAACCCTGCCCTCATTCAGAAATTTTAATTCAGTCACATTCCTGTTCTGACCAGAAAATGTCTTTCCCAAAGCCATTCCAGATCTGCTGTGTTCAGTACCTGGTAAATCTCTGATCTGACACCTAAGAACACAACAGATTTTATAGAAAGACATCCAAGATCCAAGATCTACAGATAACTATCTCATCCTTTTCTCTGACTGGCATATTTCTTCCCAGAGATGATAACCAAATACTGCAGCTATTTTTCATTTATTTACTTAGGCAACTACTTAAATTTTTATGTATATTCATCTCTGTTTATGTTCAGATTCTCTAAGTGTTCAAGTCTTAAAGTGTTATTATAAACCAATGACACAAAGTGTTTTCTGGCTGAATCTTACAAGAATTTTCTTTGAGGTGTCTGCACCATTCACCTCTAGCATTCAGTAGTTTGTTATTCTAGGGATGTATTCCATACAAGCACTTCTTTTCCTGTATTTATTTATTAAAATTTTACCCAATTCTGGAAAAATAAAATATTATTATATTATTATATATAAAAATATTATTAGATTAAGCATTTAATATTACAAACCTCAACTGCTAAAATAAATTTCAGCATATTAACTCTAAGAATTAAACTTGTGCACTGAGTCAACGTATTCTCACCTGGGTACAAAGCAGGGCTTCCAAAGTATCAACAAAATGATGAAGTTGTTTTCATAAAATAAAATCAGGAAGTTGAAATAATATGCTTTTTCAATAGTACAAGCAGCATATAACATCTTCAGCTGTTTCAGTATAAAATGTGGTAGCCTTCAGAGCAGAGGAGGATAGATCTCACTGACTGATAGAACCAGAACGCCTGAAGTCATTTATTGTCTGAAACACACACACACATCTCCCGAGCCAGTTAAAATATGTAAACTTCAGTGAAGAAAACAGCAACACTAAATAAAACTTCTCAGCTCTGCCAAGGTCAATAGCACCACAAAAAGGCCCCTGGAGCTGGGGAAACAGAGCAGACAGAGCTGCATTATATCATCTTCTCCCACACTGACAACTGCCTTACACTGTGAATGATGGACATAAATTGGAGCTATTTGCTGAGCAACTCTGCTTCTCAGTCTGGATAAAGGAAGGGACAAGTTGATTGCTGGACGTAGTAGTCTTGGTCTGGCTATTTTTGAGGGAACAAATAAAACAAAGTGAATTAATTTATTGCATCAGCTGGGAAAACCTTCAGGTGACCTTGGAAACAGTGGGGAAAAACAAAGAAATGACTCAAGGGAAGAAATGGACAACTGGAGAACAGTGCAAGGAGAAAAATGAAAACTCAACTGTCTCTGGAAAAAAATTTATTACCTTGAGACACAGTGAATAATGAATTCTGACGCATCCAGCAGATTTTTTTCAGATGTTGTTTTTAAGTGTCCTTTTTAAAGGACAGTTTTACACTTTTGTTTTCATCCTCAAAGGCTGGACTCAGTGATCTCAGAGGTCTTTTCTGTGATTTTGTGATTCTGCGATTCCCAAGCCTCGTTAAGATACAGGAGCAATGTCTTAGACAGCTGTGAACAGCCAAATTTCCTAAAATTGCTTTGAGCATACTGTGCCACACAACTGTAAGCCTCCATCAACACTATTTATATATTAATATAAAGGTAGCTTTATATTAATATATAGTATATCAGTGACTTACCAGTTTGTTATGGCCAAGTTGGATGAGGCTTGGAGCAACCTGGCCTAGGGGAAGGTGTCCCTGCCTGTGGCTGGGGAGTGGAATAAGATGATTTTTAGGGCCCCATCCAACCCAAACCAACCTATGATTCCATGAATTTGCCATGGTTTTCATTCTCTGTTGAGCACTCTATCTGGAATAAGTTCTAAAAATCACAAGTGATAAATTCAAGAAAATTTTAGGGTTTTTTCAGAGATAGTAGTGTAGTTTGAAGGTTTCAGTGTTCCTGGAAGAGGGGAAAAAACAGAGCAAATTAACCTGTTTGTTAAAAAAAAAGATAATAAATGATTGACAACATAAAATATCTAGAACTCTTAGAACACGAATTAATGAAATCACTCACACCAGGCCTGATTAGATGTAATTTCTCTCTTTCTGTCTAAATACTGCATGGGCATTAACTTTCTCCTTTACAATGTTAATCTGATGTCTTGTCAAGGGAGAAAAATTACTTAAAATGTGTAAAAGCTACCAGCAGGCTGATGGTTATTACTTTGAGCAATACGATTTGAAAACATTAATCTAATGGGAGATAGACACAGGTCTTTCCTGACTAAATGGAAAACGTGTCCATCATCCACTGCTGCAGTCTGAGGAGCTGAGGGAGCAGCAAACAGCAAACACAAAGTTACAAGAGAGAAAAGAAATTACTGCAGTGCTAATGACGAACAGGAACTCGTGAAACAGCACATGACCTTCTCTCACAGTCTCTCCTTTACAAGTAAAAAGTCCTTTTAATTCCTTCTCATTTGCATTATTGCAAAATCAACCAGATGCAATATGAATGCTTTTATTTTTCTCTCTTTTTTTTCCTAATTCTGCCCCCAGTTTTCTCTCTTTACTTCCTGCCAAAGCACATTTAAAGCAGAAGACATGTCTAGGTGGCCTGATTCAATAAAATATTTCCACTGGGCAACCCCAGTTTGCATAAAATAATTAAGGGACTTGGGACAAGAAATGAACTGGCATGATGATGGAACTGGCAGGCTGGAATAAATTAGTTCAGTGATCAGCAGTGAACAAGCAGAGCACATGTGGTCTTTAAAAGAGACTGAGAGCCAGAGGGAGAAGAGCAAAGTCACGTTTTGGATGTCTGCAAGGATTTTCCAGGACATCATATAAATGTTTTTGAAGAACAAACTGTTTACAACTCTTTGATGATCTAAAGCATTCATGGCATGATTTCATTTCTGTAGTGTAGTTATCACCTTCAATTTTGACTGCAATTATCTTCATAGCATCTTTCTGGTCCTGGATACTATTAGATTATTTTTATAATTCTAACAAAAAACTTCAGCTTTGAAAAACTAGGAGTTGGGTGAATGAAAGGACGTGGGAGACTTACTGCTGCCAAACTAGAACTGAAAATGGTATTAAGAGTCTCATTGGTTATGATTTGCCACTGAGTAACCCTGGAGGCTTTTGAAGCTTCCAAAATCACAAGGAATCAGGAGCATCCTCTCTCAGATAAGAGATGCACTAAACAGGAATTCTGCACCTGAACTTGTTGCCCAAATTGGTTTGGTAATGAATGGAGAAGCACAATTTGACTGTGGTTAATTTGAATTGCCACCAACTTCTTATGATGAAGAGTCTTGCCTAGAACTGCTTGATGACAAGACCTATTTTGTTGCCCAGGGACAGCAAGATAGCTGAGGATATTCACTGAGATATCTGAGGTTAAGCAAAGGGACAGGATTCACCCAGGCTTCGGGTTCTTCTTGTGGGTCTGCAGTGTACAAGGCCAGAATTTCCTGGATGCTGGGAGCATTTAATTTCCAATAGTTGCCTCAAGATGAGTCTTTCTTTTCTGTCTGCAATTTTTAGATCCCAACACCCGAATTTTCTTCAGAGTAAACAGCTTCAGGAACTCAGAATCATGGAATGGTTTGGGCTGCAAGGACCTTAGGGATCATCTAGTTCCAATCCCCTGCCATGGACAGGGACATTATGCAAAATAACACTGAGGGAGGAGCTGATACTGTTTCTCTGCTTGTATTTAATATTTCAACAATTACTCCGCCAGCCCAGGAGAGATCTGAGCTCCTGGCCCTCTCCCAAGCACAGTCACTAGTGAACAGTTTGGACCTGAACACACATCCAGTGATTTAATAAGCTGCTCCCCGTGCCTCCACCACGGTGAAGTTCTTGCCTAGAAAATGGACAAACAGCAATTGGAAGTCAGGTTGGAAGACAGCCCATCACTAACCATGCCAATCACTAATTTGGCAAAAAGGAAAATCAAGCCTGGTAATAGAAACTGATCCTGGTGGTTTCCCTCTGAAGCCGTCTTGCTGATGTCCTCTCACCTCTCTTTTTACATATTTGCCTTCTTCGAATATTTTTTATTACTTTGATAGGAAAGGTGTGTGCTGATGCCTTTACAAACATTCCATGGGTGAGGGGATGGGGATTAATGTCTTTGAGATGGGGTTTGATGTCTCTATTAATTGCAAGGATTGTTACAGAACCTGAACAGTTTGACTAATGAGACAAGTGGGTCTGCACAAGCCTGAGTTTCTGAACTTTGGGGTAAAATGCCAGGTTCAAGGGGGATATATGGCAGGAGGTTTGGAAAGGCTGCACCTTCCTGGTACCTCGGGCAATGGGGAAAGGAAGAGGGCAAGGTGAGGCCGGGAGTTTGGGATAAAAGGAGGCTGCACCCTCCAAAATCTTGAGAGAGAATACCCCAAGGGCATGTGCCCCCGTGGAATCTCTCCCTTCATTAGAATAAACTTGCAGGACTCCTCCTTTATGGACGCTGGCTTTTCACAGCATGATTTTCCATACATTTTCAACTAAAATTTATATCATTTGCTGTAATTATACTTTCTGACGCAGAAACAGTGCAACAGAAACAGGTGCCAGTTACAGAAATAATGAGTAAACTGCATAATATATAGGTATAATGTTCCCAAAAAACCACTCAGAAATCCAGACTGCATGGGAACAAATTGGGACAACATAAGCTGCTTAAACTCGCAATATAGGTAAAAGAATTAGGAATAAGAATAGGAAGCACTTATATTCTTATTTAACAACCAGGGAAGGTTTTTTTCCTTTCGAGGTTCCTTTTGCTTCTGGTGAATCCTCACTGGAAAGCAGAAATGAGCAGCAAGAATTGCAATGGAGACATTGCAATACTGTGATATCCCAGATCTCACACCTCAGATCAGGAATTCTGCCCACAACAACCACGAAATAAAGACAGGCTCTGTCACAAGAAAAAAACCCTGTTTTGGCACTATGCTCAGGTCCTTCTTGAATTTTATTCCCAATATGGAAATACTGACTGGGAAGACTGTACTATAATTACCTGGGGAATGTGAAACCCCAGTAAATAACAGTTTTATGCGTGCCCTTGGACAATCTGTACACAGCTTGAAGAGATGTAAAGGTCTGAGCTGCTGTAAGATTCATGCTCTGAACCACACAGAAACGCTGGTGGCTGGGGAGGAATGGGTGGATTTTTTGTGTGTTCCCACCCTTCCAAATACATCCAAAGCTGTAGAACACCATGGGAGAAGCTGTAGTTCCAAACTCCTTCTCCTGCATCATCTCTGTGTTGCTCCATGACTTCTCCAACTGTATTTAAGTTTCTATACTACCAAAATAAAGCTTCAGCTAAAACCCAGCTGGTGGGTAATTTGGGGGGAAAATGTCAGTCTTCTGAAACACATTTAATTTTTTAAGTCTTCACTTCCCTATTTTCAGTGTAAAAATAATTTAAAACTGACAGTTCTCCTAATTACCTTGCACTACATTTAAATAAATATATGGATAAATGAATAAATAAATCTTATCTCACTCTGCCAAATACATGAAAAATAATGGAACAAAAGGTTTGGCATCCTAAGTGAGAGAGGTAATATCCCAGATTTAAGAGACATTACCTAGAACACTGAGAGCAAGAAATTCCCAATCTCAGAGCATCTTTAGGATGAAGAAAAACCTTTTTTAAGACCTGAGAGCTCAATCTATATCTGGTATCTTTAAACTGTTGTTTCTGTGTTGGGTGGGGTGCATGGGAACTCCAGGAGATCCTTCTGAAAATGAATTTTCCTAAAACTGGCAAGATCTGCTCCGTGGTTGAAATGGATCCGTTTAAAAAGAACTTTGCTTGTTTCTGAAGGATGGGGCTTTTGGAGAATAAAACCCCACAAAATTCTCTAGTCATGTGGAACTGTTCACAATAAAACAAACCTTGCTTCTCTCTAAAACATTCAAAAAGTGACACAAACACACGATCTGTGCTCAACTGTATCAACAGTCTCCAAAACTTGAGTTCAGCCTTGCCTTTGATTCATTTTGGAAAGGAATTCTGCTCTCTTTGCCCTGATTGCACCTTTTCTTGGAAAAAGGATAATGATCCAGGTGAGCTTGTTCTCTCACAAATGCATTTTGCTTCACAGTCAAACTGCCTATTTGCTGCAGAAATTCTGTTGTTTGGGTTTTTTTAATTGTCAGGGAGCAATTGACTGTAAAGAAAGATTGAAGCATGTTGTCACTCCCACCAATAAAATCCAGATGTTATGGCGTTACTTTCTCTTCTGGAGCTTTAGGGGATGGGAAGGCTTCCATTAAGAGGAGAAAGGATTGAGGAGAAGCAGTTATGTGGTCCCATTTTAATGGAAAATAATCCTGTGTGCAACAATGACAAGTGCACAAATGAGAATAATTAATCCTAGATGGATGGAGACAAGGCTGAGCTGATAGCTTGATGCATACAGCTTTTCCTGAAGAAATTTATTTGATCCTTGCCTTGTTATGTGCTTTGCAGCAGCATTTTGTAGTTCTTGGCATTCTGCTGATCAGGCTGGAGCCAGCAGGGAAAACAGAGATGCAGAGCTTAGTTCATTTGCCTAACGATGCACCCAGTGTGACTGGGGATACCCCAAGGTATTTGAGACATTCACAGGGGTTTGGCAGATCTGACAAAGGTCCTAAAGGATGTGCATATATTTTTGGAACTGGGAGCCACTGCCCTAGAGAACTTCAGATTTCTCCAGGTACTTTGCCAAGAATTAATATGAAAAAATATGTTACAATAGTCCATTAATTTATAAGTTAAATGTAACACAAATTTGCATTAATAATAATTTTTTTTTATTGTGTTCTAGCCTGGAAAAGAGGGTCAGAGAGGACCTTATCCCTCTTTACAGCTCCCTGATATCAGGTTGTAGCTAGTGGGGGTGGGTCTCTTCTCCCAGATAAACAAGAGGACGTGGCCTCAGGTTGTGCCAGGGGAGGCTCAGGTTCAACATCAGGAAGGATTTTTGCAGTGAAAGGTTGAATAAATATTGGGACAGGAGGGTGGTGGAGACCCCATCCCCAGAAATGCTCAGGAAATGACTGGGCATGGTACTTAGTGCCATGGTCTAATTGACAACCTGGGGTTCCAAAGATTGGGTTTGATGATCTTGGAGGTCCCTTTCAACACTAATGATTTTATCTTCAAATACATTTGGTCCCAATTATCCCAGAAAC
Organism: Acrocephalus scirpaceus scirpaceus; assembly: GCA_910950805.1. Taxonomy (NCBI): domain Eukaryota; kingdom Metazoa; phylum Chordata; class Aves; order Passeriformes; family Sylviidae; genus Acrocephalus; species Acrocephalus scirpaceus. Next base: position 3,024,785 of record OU383773.1, read on the forward strand.
GAGTGGCAGAACCAGGAGCGATGCCCAATTCCTCCTGACTGCAGTATGAAAAAGATACCATATAAAAAAATATACTATATAAAAAAAAAACATATAAAAAAAAATACCACCTCACCCTGTGCTGATCCAGGGACGTTCAGGGATAGGCAACACCAGTGTAAAGTGAGACTCCCTCTGTCAAAAACAAAGTCAGGCAGAGGTGGCTGCTGAACTCACTGTGATATCTCCAAGTGTTACCATGGAAATTTCTAGGGAGTTTGTTATCAAGCATGTGCAGAGGAAGTCAGCCTGGGAGCTGCTGGGTGAGGCATATAAAATATATACTTCTTCAGTGAACTCAGTACGGCCAAAGTGACAGCTTTGGATGGCTCCTCTGCTCTCCTGCTGAGCTCAGCTCTGACTGCCACAGAATTCCAGCCTAGCACAGCCCTGTGTTTCCAAATGCTTCTGTCTAGACTTGGGTCTGGACAAAAGCTAATTGATGGTTTGAGCAGCAAAAAGCCTTAGAGCAGCTTTCAGTTAAACTTCTGAGTCTTTAAATTGCAGAGCTGGGGAGAAAGGAGCGTGAAGGGAAGCATGAGCTGATGCCATGTGTGTGCAGGGGAAGGAGGGAGAGGAATCCAGGTGTAGAATTGCAGAGCTGTGTCCTCTCAGTAAAAGCTGTGTATTCTGCAGTCCTTTGTCCAGCTGGAAATTCCTGGAGGGGAATTCACCGTTCTTTAATTTTGGTGCTGCATTCATTAGGATAGTCTTAGTATGTGGGGGGAGCTAAATAAAAAATGAAACCTTCCCCAACTGCAAAGTTCTTATTTTAAGTGTCACTTTAGATCAGTTGTTCAGTAGCAGAAGCACTTCAACAATGAAATCCAAAAGTACTGCTGGCAGTGGGAACAGCAAGCTGAACACTGCCATTAAGCTGGAAATGTCATGGATTTATCCAAACCTCAGCCTTTATGGCCTTCTTGCACAGTGTTACCTAGCAGGTAGAAGAGTTTTTTGGAGATTCCAATGTATAATGCACATTCCAAATCATTCAGCAATCAAAATATGCAGGTGGCTTTAGGGGGCCACATGTCCCCCCTTTTTTTTTTCAGGATGTAGAAAAATTTCCTCCCCCACTAGTGAGAGAAAATTGATGCTCATTTTTTCCAGCTGAAATAGCAATAAGACCTTTTGAACAGCAATATAATATGGAAGATAAAGCTTGTTGTTTCATAGAACAGAATTTTGTATTTATTATTTACGGTTCACAACAGACAGGCAACTCCATGAAAAACCTTGGTCTCCTTTTTAGACATTGTGGAGCGGAATCATAAAAAACCTTCCAGTTCTATGGAGGGAAAGAAGACAAACAGCAGGGAAATGAAGTTTCAATACTTCCATCTTAAGCTGCAGACTACAGAGAGCTTTGCCCAAGGTCTATGAATTGTCTGTGGCAGGGTCAGGAGCTGCAGCCACAGCTCAGAATCCCAAATAACTTTTCTCAGATAATTTCAAGTATTGGTTCAATACTTGCTCATAGGCTTTTCTGTGCTCCTGCACACAGCATGAAAAATAAGGTGTATCCATCTAAATTCTCTGAGGAAACTTAATTTGAGGTTATTTACTTGCTGTGCTCCAAATGCCAGGCTCTTCCTCACACTGGTGTGGGTGTACTGATGTAAGACCACATCTCCCAGCACAGGGATGATGTCCCAGGCTTGAGCTGGTGGGAAAACATCAGACTTTACCCACTGGGTGCGGCCACTTCAACCAGCTGCCTGGATCACAGAATCACAGAATAGTTTGAGTTGGAAGGGACATTAAAGATCATTTAATTCTAACCTCCCACTAGAACAGGCTGCTCAGAGCCCCATCCAACCTGACCTTGAAAAATTCCAGGGATAGGGCATCCACAGCTTCTCTGGACAACCTGGTGAAATAGAGGCTGAAATACTGTCCAGAAAACGAAACTACTGTATATCTCCTCATTGGTACTCAATTAAAGACTGAGAGTAAGAAAATCAGAGTCAAAATATTAAGTATTTCACTGCCCATTCATTAAGGGAAGACTAAAAATGTCACACAATAAAGTAAAACCTGCCTCAGGTCTCTCCTTTCCAGGAATGGGATCCCAAACCTGTTATTATCAGCTCAGCAGTGGAGGTGGGATAGAGTTTTAACTAGTTTTCAAAACTTACTGAAATTCTGTTTTAATCCAAGTTTATTATGTCAAGCCGTTGGATCAACATATTGTGAGGTTTTGTGCAGAAAGATTTATTCCAGTTCTATCCTCCAGGATAAAGAGGTAGACAAGAAATGCAAGAAAAGCAAGAAATGTCAGGTTCATTTACTGCCTTTCTTGGGATGAACCAATACAAATTACTGGGGTTCTCTTCCCCCGGTTTAGGTAGCAGCTGAGGAAGAAAATGTTTCTTTGTCTCTTCCTGGCAAAGCAGAGTTTATTTTGGATGACATTATGCTCAGGTCTCTTCTAAGGAAATATGCACATGCACTCACCTTATTGGTCAGCAAAATGCAATGCAGAGTGAAATATCACTGAAATTTTACATAACCTATTTACTCAGTGAAGAAAAGGCACAGACCTACTTTGCATAATTCTCTACACAAGAAATCTTTGAACAAAGAAAACATTTGAATATAAATTATTCTGAGGCCTATCCAGTGCTGTTGTTTGGAGCAGCACTATCACCTGCTTGTGATGAGAAAGAGGGTTAATACCCACAAATCCACAGCTGATAATTTTTCTCTGTCTTTTGAATATTTTCATGTTCCCTTTCAGGCCTTGGTTTCTCAGGAAAGCAAGATAATTATGCTAATAGGTGCTCTTATTCTGGCATGGAAATTACATTGTTTTTTTCAGCTTGCTTTGTATCATTTAGAAAAGAGTTTAGAGAGAAGTGAAAATTAAAGAGCACTGATTTCAGAGTGAGAGTATTTACCCAAGTCTGTGGTTTAGACTTACTGCTTTAGATGTTTTCCTTATGTCTGTCTTGTTTTGTGTGCCCAATTCAGCTGATTTGGGTAGGAGTTTCATCTCCTTATACAGATAATGATAGAAGTTCAGTTCCCAATTTGCCAGTTATTTAATGACATTGATCCTGAATACCAGTAGCACTTCCAGAAACAGGAGGGAAGATTTTATCCAACACCTTCATTTGAACACAACCCATGAGATGTCCACCCAATGCAGTAACTCAACCTTTCTTGGTTTAATTAAATTAAAATGCTGCCTTTTCTCTTGGTATCATTAAAGACTACCATGGTCAGAACTAATAAGGCTCTTCTTCATACTGATTTATTTTATTATTCCCTACCAGAGATGCAGATTGATGGGCACTCAGTAATCACAGCACGTTTCTTCAGGGTTACATGTTGGTGACAGAAAACACACAAGAAACTCATCATTTTCTACCCCAAACAAAACATAATTCTATTTGTCCTCTCTCTCTTACTCAGAAAAGAGCAAAAATCAGTGCAAAGAAAGCCTACACAAAAGGAAACATTCCCCTTTCACTCCTTGCTGTAGGAAGAGGTTCAGAGAACATACAGAGCCTGAGCCGTGGTAAGGGTGTGACTCCATCACCTTTGAAGAGAGGTACAGATGTCAGATTTGTGAAACTTCAGAGCTGTAACTGCCTAAGTACTAAGATGGGATGAAATATTAATCCAGCTCATAGTTCCTGCCTCTGGCAGTGACCAATAATGTATATTTATGGGAAAATGATAGTACTAGGAGAATGCAAGGTGTCTGAACATGCACACACTCATTCAATAATAAATACCAGTAAGAGAAAAAAAGATCCAACCTCAAAGGAGTGATAAGGTCCCAACTTAGGTGCTTGCACAACTATGGAAATTTGCATCCTCCTGGCAGCTACTCAAAAAATGCCAAAGAAACTCTTCCTGGGTGCAAAGCAGCTACTGGACTCCCACAAAGTACTCCAGAAAGAAAATTTAAAGTAGCCCAGAAACTGCAGTCTGGATGGTTCAATCATCATCCAGAGGAGAATGAGAATATGAGGCAGCTGCATTACAATTCCCAGGAGATCTTGTATCACTGCCTTGATGCCAGGATGGTGATATGGGAAATTTATATGCATATGAAAATTCAGAATTTTAGAAGCATAGAGTGTGCTTAAACAGATGAAGGGGAAAACAGAAATAGATAGTTTATTTAGCAATTTTGTAAAAGTAGAGAAACAGCTTGTAACAGAACACACAGGTGTGTAACTTGTTAGTTAGAAACAACTGACAGAACACATAGGAATTTAGTTGTTAGGTAAAGGCCACAAAAATAAGATGCATATTGTGAAAACTCAGTAAAGCAGGACTTAGGTATTGTGAAGACCCGATAAAGCAGAACCAGTTAACAAAGAAACCAGCAAGAACCAGCCTCCTGGTTTTGGCCTGGACAAAGTGAACTGGGAATCAGCCAGACCTCAACTGCACCTGCCCAGAGATCAAACAATAAACAACTGAGGAAGACCTCTTACTTCATCAGAGGACCCCTGACCGAGACCACCAGGAGGTGTGGCACCAGGAAAGACTAATTATAACATGGAGTGCAAGGGGATTGGGTGGACAGGGAGATGTGGTTTGTGGAACCTAAATGTGTTTAAACCTGGAACATTTCTAGACCAGGTAAACACATATGGTGGAAAATCCCCCACGTGTCCCAGCTGGAAATAAAACATACCTGCTTTACAATTTTTAACTGTAAAATCCTTATTCCACAACTCAGTGGTAAAACATCAGCCTTGGGGAATTTTTGTGCATTTTCCACACAGAGATCAAAATATGTTCCATCTGGGGCTGTGCAGCAGATCAGACCACAAATCCATTCTTTTGCATCTAACTCTTGTTGCTGCCACAGGGCTTGAACAATGTTTTGTTACCCAAAGTATTTCAGTCCAGAACACGCTCGGTGCTCCTCAGGTTGTGGGGAGTCTCAGCAGGATGGAATTCATTTTGAGCCCCTAACTGAGCCAATGTAGTGGAAAACTGTTGGAACCCTGGAAACTGAGAATTTCAGGCTTTCTGTGCTAAAGGGCACAGACCCTCAAGCAAGCACTGCATTTGACCTGAGGCAGTGGAACAGGCTTCCAAAATTGACAGACAGCACAGGGATTATGGATGTGTAGTTTGAATAGAAGTGTGGGATATCACACAGTATAAAACCTAGGATCCAAGGTGTTAGTATATAGTAATATAGATAAAGCAATATGAAGGATTTAGGACGTTAGCTAAGTTCTTCTTTCACCTTCTTCATGGGTTTGGGTGCTGTTTTCTAATTGGGTGAAAAGGTTGGCATTGAGGACCTTGGGTGGTCAGTTATTGGGTTAAAAGTATAAATAACATAGGTGTAATCTCGTTATTGGATAATTAGTGCCTAAAAGAAAGAGTTAGAGACAGAGCCATTTTTTACCTTGTTGGCTGGAACTCACAACTCATGAGACTGTACTTTAGATAAGAATTAATAAAAAACTGAGTTCGAGCCTGAGAAAACTGCATCTCCCATACTTTAATCCCAGCTCTAACAGAAGAAAAGAAGATAAAACCCCACAGGAAATGTGGGATCTAATCTCCCAAAGTATCCATTACTACAACTGATGTGACCAGGGCAAACTGAAGGGCAAATGTAAACTCATGGAAGCTGGACTAGGGACTGTTTTTAAGAAATCTCTTTGATATTCATCATCCTCATGAGCACAGGACATGAGGATGAAGCTGGGCACTTCTAGCCTAAGATCTCCCCAGCAGCTCTTTCCAAGAGCTGTGCAGATAATCAGAAGTTTGCAACAGATTTTTCAGAAATAATTACGTGTGGGATTCCATATGGGATGGGCCAGTTTGTTTGTTCAATGAAGGAAATGTTACCAAAATCCTTCTGCCAATGCATTAAATATTTAGTGTCTTCTGCTTAGCTCCTCTGTATCAACAATTTAACTTCCCATTCTCTATTCATACAACAATTTAGCTGGATTAAGAGAATTTAACTGACATGTAAGGCAAACACAACTGTATCAAATAGATTTCTTGGCCACTTTGACACGTGTACTCAAAACCTACAGGAATACAGAGCCTGAAAATATTTGTAATAAATTGTTTTTATCTATGCATGAAAAAAACCCAAGCATTAGTATTTCACATTACAAAATAAATATAGCAAATATAAAATTTATTACTTAATCATTTCTTCTGAATGGAGGATTATGAGAAGTTTATAAACATTCTTGATAAAGGAAGTCTCAAAGTATTTTGCAAGAAATATTATCCAAAATGACAAAATATCCTAATGCTGTTTGGTTTTCAATATATACGGAAATGTTCTGCCCACACACATATTCAGGGTAGACATACGTGCACTGCTTTCTGGGGCCTGATCTGTGGAGTCTGATTATTACCACTAAGTTTGATGGAATTAACATAATTATACCTCTTCATTGTTTCTTTTTTTTTTTTTTTATCTTTACAATGTTGAAAATTTAATTAAACTTTGTGATATTTTCATTTCTCTTTCTTTCTATTTCAAAGATTTTTCCTTTTTTTTCCAAGCGTTTTCTGAAAATGATTGAGTATTACTGGGAAAGCAACAATGTTTGCATCCTACTACCATTATCTCTTTAGAAATAGTTCCTCTTTTCTTTATCCCCATGGCAAAACAGTAATTTAGATCACTGAAGTCCTAGCAGTGATATTTTCCCTTTCTAAAATACTCCAGCTTAAAAATGCTTTCAGATAAGGCTGAGATCAAATAGAGAGTATTTGATAGGATGTTTTCATGAGAAAGTTCACATGGGGAATATTCTACTCATCTGCAAAGTGCCACAATGCTGACATTGTTTTGGAAATACCTAAAGCCGTCTCAGAAACACAGGTGTTTTGTTTTTCAAGCTCAACTTTCATGACCAGCATGCTGTATTGCTTTGAAAGTATCCAGCTTCCTAGGAACATGGAGAGGCTGTTAGGACTCCCGGGCCTGGCTGAAGGTTTAAAAGATTCTCCACTTCCTCCAGTATCAGCACAGCCTCCAACTGTGGGTAAAAGGTGTCCCATTGTCACTTAGTAGCCTGACTCATTGGGAAATGTTCCTTGTCCCAACTTAGACCATTAAATTCTGATTCCCAGCTCACCAGTTTTCCTCAGAAATGAAGGCTGTCCCTACTTTAAGGAATAATTCAGAACAGCAGCCGTGGGTCTGCACCAAAGAAAGAAAAGCTGTTTTTAAAGGCCATGTATCCATACTATAGACAACTTAAGTTTTTGGCTCAATACTGGACCTAACCCAGTGGTGTGGTCTTCTTGCACACACAGCTTGATTGGTTTGGGTGAACCTCAAACTTCTAATTCCTTCCAAATGGAGCTGAGTTTGGTGTCTGCCAAGCTCTGCGACAGAAAACAAAGTGCTACACATGAGAATTGTTGTGACATCCTTCTCAGCACTTCTGATTCAAGCTAACTGATCTTTCTCCATCTCCTGGTTTAAACTAAAACCCTCATGTGAGAACACAAACTGCTGTGATGACATCAAACCTTCCCCCTACTCCCTACACAAATATTTTGCTAAATACCAAGCTGTGCAAGAGGTTTATGGTTTATTGTCTCTGAGATGCTTTATAGCCCAAATCCAAACTGGTTATCTATCTATATGTGTCACCTGGAAGTTATGACATGGTATTCAAGTCTGAAGGACCAGTTGTGTTTGTTAAATTCAAAGTTTTGTTTATGGGCAGAGAGGAAGCCTTACCTATAGATTAGGTAAAACCAAGAATTTGTTGGTGTAATTTACATTTAACTTACAGTCTAATAACTCACAGTCTAATTCAGAGTCATCACAAGTCCAATTATAAAGAAGATAATAATGCAGGTGAAGTAACAAGAGAAAGTAACAAGAATAAAATCATAGAAAATCTCCAGTTGGCAGGCACCCACAAGGATCAGAGAATTTAACTCACTACACCTCATAGGACTTGCTAAAACTAAACCCTGTGACTGACAGCATCATCCAGGAGCTCCTTAGTGCCATAAGCACTTTCCTGGGGAGGCTGTTCCAGTGACTGACCACCCTCTCAGTGAAGACTCTTTCTTAATGTCCAGTTTGAAGTTCCCCAATGCTGCTTCATAACAATTCCATGTGTCCTCCTGGTCACCAGTGAGAGCAGATCAGCTACTGGTTTAATTGGTAAACCTACCATATAAATTCATTCAGATATGGAGATGACCTAAAGAGGAGAAAAAAAGGTGTAGACTGTGATGAGGTTCTCCAAGCTGAAAGAATTAGTTAAACCACATAAATAAAACTGTTAATCTACACACTTCTGAACATCCACCCTCTTTCCTGGCACTATGCTGACCCTTCCACAGCTCCTGTGGAGCAGTGTCAATAACTCTGCAGGCAATAACTCTCAACCTGGAACAGCAGACGTCTCTATTTCAAGAGTTAATCTCAAAAAAGAGACAACCCTTGCTAGAGAAATTGGCAAGACAAAGTAATTACATTTCCAAGGAAGCAGTGTCCAGCACAGCTCCTCACTCTCTCCTGTGATCTGGAGGACAGGTTTACAAAAGTGGAGTAATGGTAAAAAAAATGAGATCAGTCACTCAATAGGTTGAAGGAAGTTTTATCTCCAGTATCTCTTTCTGAAACAGAGTACTGCACTCAGGTAAAGCAAAAATAAACCCATAATAAAGTAAAATGCTGCTATGGCTGGTGTTTTTCTTGAGGAGACCTTCAGGAAGAGACCAACCATCACATGACAAATGTGAACAGTAGCAAGTAATGCATGGCCAGGTGACTAAATGTCTCTTTGAGAGAGGTATAAATTATTCAGGCACAGGATTCTCTGGGTGTATGTTCATGCATGAGAGAAGCATGATAAGCAGTCCTATTTCATGCTTAATAAAGTGTCTCACTATCACCTTATAGCCAAAAAATACACTCACACTGGTGAGTACCTTGTGTGTCAGATTGTGAGGAGACATTTATTGAACAGTGTAAAAATTTCTGTGTGTTTCTGTTTTATTTGTTTTCTACTTCACTTCAGGAGGAAGAGATAGAAGAGCAAACAGCACAATTTTGTTGACCAATGGATATACAGGAGGTGAACACACAGTTTTCATCAAGACAGATGCACCATTCAAGGAATTCAAAAGGTTAAGAAGGAAAAGCAAAGAGCAGGTGCAGGAGTTTACAGTCCCCAGGGCAGCAACAAAAATAAGAGCCACACAGCAGTCAGTGTTAGAAGATCTTTCTTCCATCATTAAAATGAGCTCACAGGATATTTTTCATGTTATGTTTTAGATTTTAATTTTGGCCTGACTCAGGGAAGGACCACTTTACAAAATTTTGAACAGATTGTAAAAAAGGAAACAGGCTGAGATCTCTGTCTGAAAAAAATATCCAAAATAAAGGGACCTTAGAGAAAATTAAAATAAAAACTATTAGAAAAAAAACCCAGAGGTTATCTCTTTGAGAAAATATGAAAAGAGTAGTTCTCACCTCAGAATATAGATTTACATAGGCTTGTAAGAAATTATTCACATTCCAAGATCTGGCAACTATTCATGTTCTCATATGCAAGCAGTAGCTTAACTGCTTAACAAAATCAAAACCAGAGTATGTGTAATGGATTAATCATTCAAAACTACTGAGTCGAGAGGGGAATATACCAGAGACAGACACAAATTATTTTGGCTATATTAAAAAAAAGTAATGCGTTAGAAATAGGAATAGAAATAGGAAAGGAAACAGAGATAGGAATCTGGAACAGAGAAAATGTCACCTAAATATTGAGAATTGTTCCTGATAGGGATCTGAAGACTATAAACCATCTTCACTGGGCAATCAGTGGCAGTGTAACCACTTGGGAAACTGAAATGGGGGGGACCAGCTCCAAGGAGCACAGGGAGGGGACGGCCTGACCTAAAGGGTCTTTTCCATCTAGTGCAAACAGAACTCTACGTAATAGACTTGCCAGCTTCTCAAAAGCAAAGCATGAGCTGAATCAACCTCAGAATGTACCAGTAATAGGGATGAAAAATGCTGAAAGCCCATTTCAAGGTGATACGAGTTAGATTGGCAAAACAGGATGAATGCTGGCAGCCAGGTCCATGGACTGAAATACAGCCCATGAAATGAGTGGCTGGTCTGCACAGCAGTGCCATTCGTCTCTCATCTTGATTTGGACATCAAGAATAGACATATTTGATCATGCCCAATACAAAAAGAAATTCACTGTTCAGTGTTTTCCAAAACCTACCATTTAAATTCATTCAGATATGGAGATGACCTAAAGAGGAGAAAAAAACCCAGTTACACTTCAATTTCTGTCACAAAACTTCTGCTGCCTTTGCTGACAGAGGGAGAAATACAGTTTCTGTTCATCCTGTAATTCCAATTTTATCTGAACAGAAACCAAAGACTAAGAGAACAATTCTGGTCCCACTAAATGTACCTGTCTGCTTTACTATCAATTGAACTTGTCTCTCTAAATATTTTACAAGGCATAACTTTTTTCTTTAATTTCTCTTCATCTGTCTCTTCACTTCATTATTTTTCTACTGGGAAAAAATGCCAGATTTGTTAGAAGTCATTACTTTCCCTGTGGGTCACCTCTAAGCTTTTTTTATCATGTACTTTTTCCTTATTCTGACAGAATATAAGACATTATCAGATATGCCCTCTGCTTATTGAGTTCTGCCTGGAACTGTAATTGTAATATACATGAGCTAGTACTTCATGCTTACATTGTGCCTCACATTCAAAGATCTCATAGTAATTCAGAATGAGGTATAAAGTATTAATGACCTGTATAAAAGGAGGGGAAATATAAAATGAAGAGTAGAAAAGGAAGTAAATTTGCAACCATATTTTATTTTGGTTCTTCAGAAAGGAGACAGTATTTCAGCTCAGTGGAAATGAAAATAAAAAGTGTGATTTTGTTTTGAATGAAAAAAAAAGTAATTTTAAACTTGAAGGACTTACAAAAATTTAAATTTTGAGACACTACATGTTTGAAAGCAATCATCTGTATTTATAGATATCATCCAATTCATTTACCAAAGAACATTGTCAGACAGTGTTATTCTTCAGCTTCCAGAGATTTTGAAAACTGGATGTGTCCAAGAATGCATTAAGCCACACATAAAATTTGAGGAAAAGGTCAAAGAAAGAATGTAGGACTCGTGAATGTGAAAATCAATCTTCATGCAGGATGACACACACATTGTTTGCTGCAGCCCTAAGAGATAATTCTACTCTAGAGCAAAACCTAGAAACTGGCTTTTGCAATTTGCTATTTACAAACCATTACCTAGTATCTCCTTTGGAAAAAAGGCACTAGAATATCTACTTTAAATGAAAAATAAAGCAAAGAATTTGACCTTAAAATCTCACTGGAATCTTTGAGTAGAAAGAATATTACATTTGCAAAGAATTGTAATGGTTTCAATACAGTCTACATAAAATATTCTGGATATTTGTGACAGTCCATCAGTATTTTTGTCACCATGTAGGGGTTTCCCTTGATTTGGACTTGAAATCTAAGGTGGACATCGCAAGTATTTTTCAATTCAAAAGCTTGTTGATTTCTAGAGCCATCAATTGTTAAACTGTAGCTTTTTTTACAAACTGTAACCACAGAGATGAAAATGTTTAGTACCACACAGGTATTATTGAAGTGATTTTGACAGCATTTCACACTTCATTTGCTGCCAAAGTTATTAGATTTTAGTCAATGATCAAAGAGTCTATTGACTCTAAAGGGCTCCTTTAAAGCACTGAGGCATGAAATTACAACAATTTAAAAATTATCTTGATCTTTACTTCATCTTGTGTTCAAAGTAGAGATGCCCATCTCTTCTAGCTACCTCCTTACTTATTTTAAAGGAAACACTTGGGGTTAATATAAGCCTTGAAATGGTGCCACATTTATGTGACTTCTGGCAGTGGAATTATTTGGAGGGGTAACTTTGACAAAGCATCTGTTTGAGCGTAGATTGGCTGTTATAACTTCCAATGACAAAAACCACAGCCAATCTGGAATGAAAGCTGGTTAGCAAAAAGTGCCTTTCCCAAGGATGAAATCGTCAAAACTCATAGAACTTGCAAAAAAACAGTGAAAACAGAGTTCAAGGAGACACATCCTGTTGATTATCCTCTTATCTCCATGATCTGATGTACATATGACATGTCCTGTCACACCTTTTATACCTGTGTAAAAATACTATTGTGTTTTCATTGCTCATAATGCTGCAATTATTTAAAGTTCCATTTCTAGACAAAGTAACTTCAAGGTATTTACATCAGCTGGGCCACCACTTAACTCTGTCCCAAAGCATCACATCTGCATGTTATTTGAAGACTTCCAGAGATGGCAATTCCACCACTTCCCTGGGCAGCCTTTTCCAGTCCTTGAGAACCCTTTTAGTGAAAAGCTTTTCCTGACATCCAACCTAAACCTCCCCTGGTGCAACGGGAGGCCGTCTCCTCTCATCCTGTAATTTGATAATAGGGAAAAGAGAATGACATGCCTGGATGCAGCCTTTTGTCAGGGAGCTGTGGAGAGAGAGAAGGTCCTCCCTGAGCCTCCTTTTCTCCAGATTGAGCCCTGCCAGCTCCCTCATCTACTCCTCATCAGGCTTATGCTCCAGAACCTTCTCCAGCTCTGTTGTTGTTCTCTGGACACCTCAAAGTCTTTCTGGTGATGAGGGACCCAAAACTGAACCCAGGACTTGAGTGTGGCCTCACCAGTGCCAAGTCAGGGGGACAATCACTGCCCTGGCCCTGCTGACCACACCATTGCTGACACAGGACTGAGGTGGAAGTGTCACAGCTCTTTGCCACCTGATCCTTTTCTGGAAGATTCACTGTTTTATTTATGGTGAGGACCCACAGCTGTATCAGCCTAGCTCCCACAAATCAAGCAAGACACATTTGTTTAAGATCTGCACAATTAGGCCTCCAGTTTTCTTGCTTGTTTCCCTGTAGATATATTATATTTCCTGGAGGAATTCCTACAACTCAGGGCACTTTTTGTCAGCAGTGACAAACTCCCCACTCAAGTCACTTAGCCTCTGGGAAGTTGTCTCAACACCTGACCTGGTTCCATTAATTTGTTTTACCTTGAAAAAAAGATATTTAAAGTGGCTTAAAACTCAGGTTACCCCATTTATCTTCTTTGTAACACTGATTTGGCATTTGAGGACACTCTTGTTTGCATACAATCCCAAGCCACTTTCTAGGAAACAGATTTCCATGCCTGATGGTTTACTGATGGCAAAATATCTTTGATTTATTCCATAAAAACTTCCCAGCTGAGCTATTAGTTCTCTTCCTTGGAACCAAGAAACCATTAAAAAAGCATGGGTTTCATTGTTTAAATAAATAAATAAATAAATAATCCCTTTTTTCACTCTTACAGAGTTGCAGGAAGCTCTTTAGTTAAATCAATTGCCGGTAATTAGAGTACTACTTCTAACTGTGCCTAAATCATATTTGATTGGGGTATTGTGTTAGCTCTTCTCTTGCCATGAACTGTATTTCATTGCATCTGAATTATTCTGAGTGATCCTCTAATCCCCTCACTTTCCTTCGATTCAGAGATGAATCTTTGCTTTCCACTACTGTATTATCAAAACCTCCTCTCCAGACTAATGCGCTAGCAAGAGTCATTTTTCACTGAATGTTAGGCCTGACAAAGAATTATTATTCTAATGTATTGGGGAGATTAGCTCATTTTCACTCTCCTTCTGCCTTCCCATTCATCACTCTCCTGCTGTTGGGACTTCCAAAATGATTTATTTAGGCAGAAAACTTGAGTGTTGTGGAGGAGAGCTGAAAATACACAAATGGCACAGGAAATGCTGATCCGTGCCACTCCACTCCACTAAACGTGACTCGTGAGTGTGTCTCTTCCTTTTAATTTTTGTAAACTGGGAAACTTAGGAAGTCTCTCTTCTTATTCTTTCTCATTTTTACTGGTAGCATTTACATAAGACATATAAAATAGGTCCTCTCTTCTCTGTCAGGTCAATCAAACCCATCTTTTTATTGTCATTTATTGTTAGCATCAGCCTGAATTGCTGATAACTCACTCTCTTCTAATTACATTTCAGGTTCTTTAATGCTGTCACAGGGCTCAAAATACGGCCCTGTTTATCCCACGAATCATCTGGACAACAATTCCATGAAGACATTAAAGCTATGATTTTATGAATATATCATAATGTATTTATGATGACTTAGAATGGCTCACAGAGTTCTCTGTGTCGTATTTAGTTGTCCTGGTCAGTGGTATTGTGGGATTCTCAGCTGATGAGGAGCTCAGGTTTAGAAGCTTTTTCTTAAGGTCAGATGGAAAAAGAAGTCATTCAGAATGACCCAGAGGGATTCCATCCATGGAGACCTGAACAACCTCAAGAAATGGGCTCACGGGAATCTCATGAGATTTAACAAGGCCAAGTGCTGTTTCTGTACCTGAGCCAGGGCAACCCCTGGTGTCAATCCAAGATGAGGGGATTCTTGCCTGATAGCAAGGAAAAAAGTCTTGCTACATTGTTAAAACAGTAAAATAAAAAGCAGACCTTTATTTGGAAGCTTCCGGGTATCCCAGTGGTCACAGGCACATCCAGTATTGCATTTCTACAGTTTTATAAGTTAAAAAAAAATTGTCATATTTAAGAGATGTTGTCTAATTAGAAGAGAAGTTGGTTAAGTAATTTTTCCCCTGGTACTGCTCCGTTGGAGTTAGTCCAGGGCTTTTTTACCCCATTTTCTTGTTACTTCTCAGATTCTGATTGGAAAACAAAATGTACTCCTTCTAGGTTCTTTTCTTAAAAATAAGACTAAACAGTATTTCAGGAATGTATTAGAAGGTTAACTTATTTTTCTAAAATCTAAGAGAGAGGGTGGGAAAAATATTAGGAGTTACATAACTATGTAATAGCATTCTATGAGCTATGAATATATGCAAAATACATAAAAATCAAAAATCTTTAGGCATCAGGATGAGCAGATCAAGAGCAGCCTTTGGGGGAAGGACTTGGTGGTGCTGGACAGTGAGAAGCTGGACATGAGCTGTCAATGTGCACTCAAGAGTCCAGAAACCCTCTGTTTTCTGGGCTGCATCCAAAGCAGGGTGGGCAGCAGGGCGGGCAGCAGGGCCAGGGAGGGGATCCTGTCCCTCTGCTCTGCTTAGAATCACAGAATCACAGAATCACAGAATGACTGGATTGGAAGAGACCTTCAAGATCATTGAGTCCAACCCAAGCCCCAACACCTCAACTAAACCATGGCACCGAGTGCCACATCCAGGCTTTTTGTAAACACATCCAGGGATGATGACTCCATCACCTCCTCAGGCTGACCATTCCAGTACTTCATCACTCCTTCCATGAAGAACTTTTCCCTAATATCCAACCTATATTTCCCTGGATGCAGCTTAAGCCTGTGTCCTCTCATTCTGTCAGTTGCTGCCTGGAGAAAGAGACCAACCTCCACCCAAATAAACCACCTTTCAGGGAGTTGTAGAGAGTGATAAGGTCACCTCTGAGCCTCCTTTTCTCCGGGCTAAACAACCCCATCTCCCTCAGCCATTCCTCACAGGGTTTGAGTTCCCAGCCCCTCACCAGCCTCACTCCACTCAGGTGAGACCCCACCTGCAGAGCTGTCTCCAGCCCTGGGGCCCAGCACAGGAAGGACAGGGAGCTGCTGGAGCCAGTCCAGAGGAGGCCACAGAGATGACCAGAGGGGATGCAGCACCTCTCTTATAAGGAAACACTGAGAGAATTGGAATTCTTCAGTCTGGAGAAGATTTGTGGTGTCCTAATTGTGTCCTTCCCATACCCAAAGGGAGCATACAAGAAGGATGGAGAGAGAATATTTACAAGAGCCTGGAGTGGTAGCACAAGGCAGAACAGCTTCAAACTGGGAGAGAGTAGATTTAGATTAGATATTAGGAAGAAATTATTTTCTGTGAGGGTTGTGAGACCCTTGTACAGGTTATCCAGAAAAGCTGTGGCTACCCCATCCCTGGAGGTGCTCAAGGCCAGTCTGGAAGAATTTCTGAGCAAACTGTTCTAGTGGAAGGTGTCCCTGCCCATGGCAGAGGGTTGGAGCTAGAGCATCTCTAAAGTCCCTTCCAACCCAAATTATTCTATGAGTCTATGATGGAGGGAAAAAAAAGGGGAAAGATTGATGTAAAATGACCTAAACACACAAAACAGACAATGGGAAAGCATTATCTGAAGAATAGTGAGTCAAAGCACAAGAATGAGGCAGGCTGAACAGCAGAGATTTTGGGAGGTTGTGATTAAATCAGTAAAGGAACCCAAAATATCTTAAGATTCAGTGCAATTTGATCAATGAACAAGGTGGAAATTGTCAGCAATTGTTTCAAAAGGGCTTTTTTAAGGAAAGAAGACTGAAAAAAATCTGGCAAATCTTTCATACAATACGCAGATCTTAAAATTTTGTCATGTGCAGAAAGGGAACACAGTTTATGTACAGATCAAGAAATTTCTTGTTATTGTATCCATTGATAGTCTAAACTAAGTATTATTCCTCTAATGAATATATTTTTTTAGTTTACAACATAAATATCTGTCTCTGGGGTGTCAGATTGTCCAGTCCTGCTCTTGGGGACAGGATCTGTGCTACTTAGGCTTCAACTGACCAAGTAAGGATGTCTCAGTAAGGTGACCCAAATCATATCCTAAACTGCATTTACTCTATTAATTACACTCTTATTGACTGCAAAGGGAGTTCAAGTCTGTGCTATCAATGCCTTCATTGAACCAGGCAAATCCCAACCCTGAAGTAAGAGCTGAATCCCACTCGGTCTTGTACTAGGGTTATTTCATCATCATATTGAGAATTTCTGATATTTTTTACCTCACACAGCAGTTGGGCCACCTTAACCTGCACAAACTATCTCACATCCTCATGTTTTGGAATAGGCTGTAAAGCTCACCTCTCTGCTACTCAAATGCTTCTTATTTTCTTCCAACAGTGCCATCTGCCCTACCTCCTGCTCCACTGGTTTAGGTGCGGTGTTGTCATCTTTCATTAAGGTGTTTGTGTAGGAGAGGAAAAGGTATTCATAAATTAATTGTGAGGAAGAGACTCCTCTAGAATAACTCTCTACTCTCTCTACTGCTATTTTTCAATTTTGCTCTCCATGACTACCTCTGGTGACCTCCTCATCATAACCTGCACTAGGTGGAAGATCCTAACACAAGAATCCATAATCAGGATATTATCAACTATATATTTCTCTTCTTGAGGCACAAACTGGCTTGGAGGCATTTTTAACAGACCGACTAGATAAATCCAGGTCAGTATAGTGTAAATCCAAAGTTGTTCATAGTTTGAGAAGGTATTAGCCTAGTTCACCTCCAGAGGTTCTTTTTAACTTAACTAGAATAAGGAATGAAATTCTACATCTCTAAGGTAAGGAGGAGAAAAGGAGAAAACCCTATAGATTAGGGTTAGACCTTACAGAATCTGGTCGTCTAAGAGTTACAGAGAAATTCTTTGTGAGCAGAAAGGTGCCTTATACCTCAGTGAGAACCATTTAGGGATTCATACATTGACTTCTGCCTGCAGTATTAAACTGACATCAGTTTTCTTCCAAAGGTGTCTCCATCACCACCATGGGAGTGCAGACAACCTTCCCAAATATTTCCTATAAACCAAGAAGAGAGGATTTTTTAAGACATTCCAGTATCCAGAAGAATCATTTAGAGGGAAAGCTCTTTCTTTTGAATATTTACAGCTTGCAATAAGTTAGCATAAGCTGGGCACTCAGCACAGAACAAGGGTGTATGGGCTGTCGTTTACACACTTTTCTCTTCTGCTAAGTGAGACACCAATACAGAATAAAGGTGAGCTCCTGTGTTCACTAGATGGTGCTCCAACATTCAGATCCAGTGTTTCTGGATCTTCCTAGGACATTGAATTCTCTTGTTCACCAGGCTGTCTCTGTGCCTGTCATTGTTTGTAATCACAAAGTTCCCATGAGCTGGACATGCTCATTCCTTACAAGCAGTACCCGTGGCATGCCAGAGGAGTCTTCTGCATAGATGCATTATCCATTCCTCTCATTTATCCTGCTTAGTTGAGCTTATTTGTGGTAAAATGTGGTCTTTTAATGAAAGGTTTTGGGTTGTCTTCTAAACCAGTAAGACATAAAGATGCAGACAAGTGACTCATCTGAGCACTTGGTTGGTTACCTCTAGTACTCAAGTAAAGTGATATTTTTGTGTGTATATGGTTTTCCTGTTTGAGATGCCTGTGATGGTGTAAAAATATGTGACAACCCACCAGATAGACATTATTATAGCATGACATAAGAAGTACACGGTGCTTGCCTTAGAGCTGGGCATGAAGAGATCTGGTGGGTATTTGGGAGGCCTGCAAATTTTTGGATTAGTTTTGGAGGATTGTACAGGTGTGTAGGAGTTACAGCAGGTGCAATCTTTACTACACCGCCTGAAAGAAAGGGTCCCTAGAGCTGCCTACTCCCACAACCAGTGTAGGCTCTTCTTTTGGGAGAAAATAATTTGTCTTCTCCAAAAATAACCAGGCAGTGAACTCACACACAGGCTGTGTATCTGGTGAGGGGACCAAGACCTGAGTGGGAACAAATAAAGCATGAGTTTATTCTCAGACTTTTCGAGCTTATTGATCAAAAAATTGGGGTGTCCCTCCACATGCAATAAAGGATGTTAATGATGTGGTACCAAAGGTGGGGCCCCCTGGATGGAGGCTGAGGTTTTAAAGGATGTTAAAGGACATGAGTTGACAGAAGCAGTGCTTGCCTGAAGGAAGAGGATTATGTCTGAGCCTTCATCTCCTTTTTACCCATGGACCTCATAAAAATAAATTGTTAAATGCTGTAAATGACGTGTTCAACCCAGAATAGCTTTATTTTAGTTGTGAGTAACCTAAGATAGGAAATATCAGGTCAGGAGTTCATCATGGTCTCTTCAGACAGAAAATGAAACCTCAGTTCTGCTGGATATAGAATCATGGAATTGTTTAGGTTGGGAAAGGCCTCAAAAATCATCAAGTCAAACAGTTCCCCTCGCACTGACAC
Organism: Acrocephalus scirpaceus scirpaceus; assembly: GCA_910950805.1. Classification (NCBI taxonomy): domain Eukaryota; kingdom Metazoa; phylum Chordata; class Aves; order Passeriformes; family Sylviidae; genus Acrocephalus; species Acrocephalus scirpaceus. Next base: position 3,043,885 of record OU383773.1, read on the forward strand.
ATTCAACACATCCACACTTTCTTTGAACACTTTCAAGGATGGTGAATCCATCACTTCCCTGGTCAGCTTGCTCCAATGCCTGACCACCCTTTGAGTGACTAACTTTTTTCTAGTATCTAACCTAAACTTTCCATGTTGGGGAGGCTCCATATGGAAAATATGGTCCAAAAATTCCATTAACTGAGCCGTGAAACAATATGACTCTAGGCTAGACATGAGTGTCTCTGAGAACTCTGCTTTACAAGGTGAAAATAGGAGCAAGATGAATTTCACCATGACCTGAGCAGAAATCTCACTATCTTCTGACTTCCAGAAAGTAAGATTGTAGTCAAGCACCGAGGGCTCCTTATCTGCATCATATTTCCATTCATTATGTTCCATTCTTTATTTTCCCCCCATAAAAATGGGACAAAAGAAAACAAAATCCTTGCAATGACAAAATGCTTCCTGGCATCTGGAAAAGTCCCGATCAGTTCAGAGAGCATCCCTGTTGGCTGAGGGAAAGTGGAGCAGTTTGCAAACTGAGTGTTTGTGGCAGGGATGTTTTCCTTCCCCTTGCCTAGATTCAGCTGATTAGATCAGAGCAGAAACAGAAGAAAGGGAGCACATATAAACTGACCTTGTCATCCTAAGTGGTTGTGGCATTTCCAGGAATGCTCACCCCGCTCCAGCTCTTCGTTTCTAGCTGCTTTCACTTTGTCTCACAAAAGGTTTCTGCAACAGTGAACAAACAAAGAAACAAAAAATCCTATGGGAAAACCTCCTTCAATAACCACATCGCTCTCCAACACTTCTATTCTCATCACTGCCTTCTTTTAACCAACAAATAAATATTTCACTGCCTGGTGGAACTGTTCCTACTTGATGTAAAAAAAGGCCATGATCATGAAGTGGTTACAGCTTATGGCCCTGAACCCAAACCCACAGCAAGGCAGAGAGCAGAGCTGAGGTCACAGATCACAACAAGGGAAATGCTAGGCTCTGCAGGCAGAATATGCATCAGGTTATCTTTAATGAAACTAAATATTGGATATTTAATTGCCCCAAGATGGTAAAATTTGGTTTTGTGGACAAAATAAACACAGAGCAACTGGTTTTGGTCACCCTTACAATTGTCACCTGTTTTCAGGGAATTAAGCCATTCCCTAGCATCTCACTTTGTCTACTTTTCCAATGAGCATCTCAAATAATAAAACCATAGGATTCATTAAATATATCTCCCCTGTGACTCTTACAGAGCACACTGCCACAGAAATAATTCCCATGTTTTACTGGAAACACTAATTTCATTTCTATTTTTCCTTAAACAACCAGAAATTTATATTCTCTGTCTCTGTTCCTCCAAGAAAGCAATTTGAGTGCCACAATTTCAATTTCTGGTGCCATTTGAAATGTCTCAGTATATCCTGCATGACATCCATTTGCAAAATCAAACTCAACATGGTGCTGCAGTTTCCATGTTCTTGTCTGCTCACTGATACCAAGAGTTTTTAAATTGCCTCCAGACATTTTTGTGTAGGTACCTGAATTCCCCCCCAGACAAGGATGAGGTTTCTTGGAACCCTCAGCCAACTCTGAGGAATTCTCTTCAGGTTAACATAAAACAAAACCAAACAAAACAAGCCCAAAACACCCTAAAGCAAGCAAGCAAACAAAGAAACAAACAAACAAACAACATTTAAATTTGCTGGGGTACAACAGTAAGACATGGATAGTCTGGAGAGAGAGAGACCATCTTGGCAGCCATTCAGAAAATGCAAGGTTTAGTAAAATTAGAAAGTGAGGAGTGTGTGAAACAGTCAGCAAGCCCATTCACAACCCCATTCACAAGTTTGGGTTACCCTCTGTGCCCTCATCTACATTTAAGAAGAAACTAAAATGAAGGTTTGATACAAACTGCCCAGAGAAAGAGTGCAAATACATTCAGCACCTCAGACCAGAGACAAATTCTTGTTCGAACAATTTTGCTAAAAATTAAACAGAAAGATTACTTATGGAGATCACAGAAACACAGAATATGTGGAGTTGGAAGGGATCCACAAGGATCATCAAGTCCAACTCCTGGTCCAGAGATGAGTTGGAAAGGAAAGGTCAGGTCCAAAACAGGACTTGTGCACCTCAGAATTCCTCAGAACACAGCCAAGGCACAGCAAGGTCTTCACTGAATTCAGTGTTTTTAAAACATGTTCAAATGCCAAATCCATCCTGCTAGACCAGCTTTGCACGGGAGCTTTCCCCCAGGCTCTTGCCTGTATTCTCCTGTTAATTCACGGGCTTAAAACCCACCCACTCCAGAAGGACAGTTTACAGCCAAGCTGGGAAATGCTTTGCTTCTCTCTCTTGGGATTCCTGCCTCTTGAAGGAGTTCACAGAGCACTCAGTAGTTCATGTGCTGTAGACTCAGTGTTCAGACCACTCCCCAGGCCTTGCAAAGTAGTCTCCACTCTCACAGTATCATCCATTTGTTCTTGAAGGCCAGTCTTGATTGTTTAAATGCTCCCCCACTGAGCAGACAAGACATGAGTCATAATTCAGATCTTAATCAAGCTCAAGAAGGTCAATGGAAATAATTGGACTGACTTAAGTACTCTGTTCCTGTGATTGATGTACTGAGAGAAGGGCTGGGAGACTTGGGCTACACATTTGTAATGAGCTCCCTGCTCTCCACTGATGCTGAAAAGAGAATTTTCTGTTTTTCAGGGAGTCCCCAGAAGATCTCCTTTCAGGATTGTCACCTAAGCACAGCCCTGGAAGTGTTGCTGCCCTCTCTGATGTGCCTGAGCTCTGCCATCTGTGCAACAAGTTGCCTACTCAAAACAGATCAAGAAGTCCCTGTTCAAATGCTTTATTTGAAGCTTGGATTTTCTCTTCTCATCACAAATGGTGAGTTAATTGTCTCAGAGGTATTCTACATTTGGAACAATGTTTTTTAGTAAGATTTGAAATATGTGCACTTGGCTCACTGGGGAGTAATACTGCCAGGGCTTCATGTTGAACATGGAGATGTCTGAATTCCTGATGAGACAAGGGTCACTCGTGGCATTCTTGTGCTCTAATTATGTGTGCAAATTGCAGATGCACACCCAGCCAGACTAATGCAAGTACCACTTAAAATTCCTTGTTCTTGTATTTATTTTTTTTTTACCAGTTAAGCTTTAGGAGGAGCTGAAAGTGGCCTCAGCTCACAGCAAACGAGTCCAACGCTTGGAGATAATACTTATACAACATTTACCACGTTATTTTCCCTGAGGCACTCTCAAATGATCCATGACTTGATAATGTATGTAAAGTGGCTGGAACACATACACAGAGCAAACTACGATTGCTGCCTTCTTATTAAATTTGGGATATTATTACCCTAAGTGCTTGTATTAGTATTATTAGTGGTAGATGATAGGGCTTATTATGAAGAATGGCTACAAGTTTCAGTAATTGTTAGAACTGCTCCCATAAGGTAGTTTGTTCATCTGTCCGTTCAACCTAGGTCACATAATATTTCAAATCAGCAGCATGTATGGGGTTTGTTTTCTGCCAAGAAAAAGGAAAAAAGGAAAGAAAAAGGATGATACCACTTGTTCAAATTTTGATGAATGATTAAGATGCTGAGGTGTTATAGAACACTTTGGTTAAACACATATGTAAATTTTTCTCCTGCAGACATCTACCTTTGCATTTTTTGCTCCCACAGAAGTGGAAAATAGCATTCTCAAAAATTTTCAGAGGGAGGGGGATGTCAAATAAGATGAAAGAAGTGGGTTATGTCCCAATACCTCTTACAGTGAATAAACCTGTATTTAAAGTTTCATTTAAATTGTGTCAGTTCCCATTTCTCACCATCATTTAACTCCTAATGCTGTTCAATTTGCCTCCACTGTGCTCCCAATATTTATCATTTTTTTCATCATAGTGTTTTTATACCAAGCATGGAAATATAAGTTTTTTTCAGAGATTGCTTGTCACTTGTCTTATAGAGAACAATCTCTCCATTGCTGTGCTTGATTACTTCTGATGAGACTTGGGCTGGTGTGAAACAATACCACTAACATCCACTGCAGGAAATTAGATTTACATTTTCCCAGGATTAAATTAAGAGTGATTTTGTAACCAGTATCAAACTGCCAAAGGTTGGACTGGACAGAGTAGCCTTGGTCTTTCAAAGAGGTGGGAGTTAGATCAGTTTACACAGTAAAGTCATAACTATGCCTGAGTAATGAGACTTAAAATATTGTATTAAATAAGAACTACATTTCAAGAAAAAGGAAACTATCCTGTTATTTCTTATGGTATTCACTCACTTAATTTCCAATTAAACATTTGCCTGATTCTGCTGGCTTTAAAGAATGTGCTTAAACATAGGCTGGAAAAAGGATGATCTCTTGAGTCATTTATATCTCCCCTGTTCAAAGAAATAGGAATTGGTTCTACTTCTCCAGGGCCAAGAATGCAAGGGTCAGAAACATGCTCAGACCCACACATTTCATGAAAGCTGTATATCTGTTACTAAGCCTAGTAAAGCCATAGCAGCTGGGAAAAGAAAAACTTCCTTCTCCTTTATCTCACTGCTTCGTATCTGAATTTTTTAAACTCCCACTGGGTAAGGCCTCTTTGTAACTCTGCATTTTACAGCACAGGTTTTCATGAATGTTTCACCACAGCAGACCCGTGGTCACTGCATGATCCCACTGGGAATTCTTTGGTAACCCTGTGAAGAGGCACTCTGGGGGTTCTTAGGCACAAGTGACTCCTGAAGAATGTTGTAGCAAAGAATTACAGAGAATCATCGACTCATAGAATCTCCTCAGCTGGAAGGGACCCACAAGGATAGCCAAAGCCTAACTGCTGGCCCTGTACAGGAAAGCCCCCAACAATCCCACCCTGTGCCTGAGAGCATTGTCCAGATGCTTTTTGAGCTCTCAGGCTGGCACTGTGACCACTGCCCTGGGAGCCTGTTTAGTGTCCTGATGCCTTAAGTTTTAGCTTTCATGTTTTTCAGATTCTGTGCTTCCTAGGGGTGTAGTTCTGAGCCTCATATTGAGTGTCAGTCAGCTCTCTTCACAGGGCAGGTAGACAAAGCAAATCTTTTTCCTCCTGGAGACCAAGGAAAATGAGTACAACTTTCAGACCCAAAAGCATAAACAATGGTGGAGTGAAGAGAGAAAACAAGAAGGATGTGATTTCACAACCTGAAGAATAATTGGACAATTAAACCCCAATATGCAAATGTACCAAAACTTATAAAAGTGTAAGACCTCGTGACCAGTCGTCCATTTTGTGACCATTTTGGGTCCACCTTGGGTGCAGCCCTGGTCAGGTTCTTGTCCTGCCCAAGGTGTATCCTTAAAGGCCTTTCAATAAATATCTACTTTATTCTCTAGCTCTGTCCGGTCTCTGTTTCAGGCCAGTCTTTCCAAGGCACCAGTGCAACCACCCTCTAGGTGAAGAACATTTTCCTGAAATCCAACCTAAACCTGCCCTGACACAACTCCAGGTCATTCCCTCAGGTCCTGTCACTGTCACCACAGAGCAGAGATCAGGGCCTGCCCCTCCTCCTCCCCTCATGAGGAAGCTGCAGACCCCAATGAGTCTCCCCTCAGTCTCCTCTTCTCCAGGTTGGCGAAACCAAGAACTCTCAGTCATTCTGCCTGTGGCTTCTCCTCAGTGCCCTTCACCATCTTCATACAGAAGCAAGTTCCATCTATAAGTGTCCTTTATTTCTTCTTGTACAGGGAGTTTAGCTCTGCAAACACACAAAATCTGATTTCCAGAATTAAACCCCACTTCAGTGGTCTCCGTGCTGCTGTTGTGTTGGGTAGAAATGGTGAAAAGAGGTGCAGGAAAATACAGACCTGGAGCTGGGAAGAACTGAGCCTCTCTGCTTTTCCCTCTGTGAATTTTACCAACCCTATTATTTGGCTTTGCATCTGAGTTTGTAAATTATCTTCCACATAACACCACAGAGCATTTTGCTGTTGCATATTAGTTTGGCTGCAAAGTTCTGTGTCGATCTTACAAATTTGTAGCAATTAAGAGAAAGGCAAAGGAAAGAGATAAAATGAAAGAGAAATTAAGAAGAAGAACAAAAGGAAGGGGAGGAGGAGATTGAAGAGAAGGAGACAGGAAGATAGGAAGGGAAGAACTTTCATAATGAAGTTCTTCAATAATTTACTTCTGAAATTATTTTTCTGTCCTAAATTAACTTAAAAATTTACCAACTCCAAAACAACACTAAACCCAGATGCCTCTATTGGAGTCAAACAAAAATGGTTTGTGAAACCAGGAAGCTCATTTTATGGGACTATTTAACAGCAAAGTCTTTTCATTTCTGGAGTCTATTTCAATGTATTTCCCCATTTTCCAATATTTTCAGCTTGACAGGAGGATTAAAAACATTTGTATTCACTGAACTATCTGAAATTTTTAAGGTGCCCAGACAGAATAACAAGGGTCTATAAGTCAGCCTCCTTCTTATGTCTTGCCTCTCAATACAGATTAAAATGTCAGAGGTATCTGGTAATATTCATGGCTAGAGCCTGGGAAAGGGTTCATTGTTGTTGTAGGACACAAAAGAAAAAGAGTCCAAATATTTCAGAAGGCAAAGAACATAGAAAAAGCTTTATTGTCTAATTCTTGCTACCTTTTATAAGATGTTACGATACAGACTTAACATGATAGGTGAATAAGAATGACACCTCTCTAATCCCATTGTTTGAACTAGAGAAATAGCAAAATGCCACCTGGGGAAGATTGTTTTGAGAAAGAATAGTTGTTTGCCAAGATTGTTTTGAGAAGAAGTTTTCTTGAGTTTTCCCTTGGGAAAAGTTAGCAGCTGCTAGCAGGCTAAAAATCTCACAGACTCAGAAATATCAGGCCTACAGTTCATTTTCAATCCAGGTTCAAAATTACTCCATTTCATCTTAACTCAACTGGACTAGGTATCACTGTCCAGGTGCTTCACCTCGTTTCAGAAAATCTCAGCCATTCAGAAGAAACTCTTCATGGTGAAAACTCCAGGGCAAATCACTACATGATAAAATGTAGGATGAATTCAAGCTTCCATAGGATTATTTTTGCAGAGGGTGAAACAATGTTCTCCGGCCCGTTTTAATTTCCCATCCCCACTCGTATGCCTGATCTGTGCCTAACATGTCACTTTGGAAAGCTCTGTATTTTCTGCCCCAGTGCCATTTTAGCATCCTTAATCCCAGCAAAATCAGTGACTGTCCAACCGGCGCTGCATCAGGGAGAACTTGAAACCTCTATTTGTTTGTTATAAACCAATAGTCTGGAAATCATTGGAGCTACAAATAAGGATTGATGTGCTGTACAGTTTGGCACAGAAAGAAAAATGGCCTTTTATCAGGAAGGGGAAAAACATGGAATGATGCAGAGCAGTAGAGAGTCACTTTTCAGAGAACTAGGACTGGAAACACAACGTTGTATCCCTCCTAGTTTCTTTTGCTGGCTTGGAGTTCAGACCACTCAAAATTTTACTAATGAGGTTTTCAAAAAGAAAAAAGATCTTTATAGTTACCATGAAATATGAAAGAGAATGGGGGGGGAGCAGGGGGAAGGGGATTTTTAGTAAGATATGTTTACTTAAAAATATATGTTTATTTAAAAAAAATAATTCTTGCAGGAACAGAGGAATTCCAAAACTTTAGCTGTTTCTCCTTTTCTTATTTGATTGGTCATAAGAAAACAGTTTTTCTTGTGAGAGATTTCATAGAATCATAAAAAAATTTGATTTGGAAGGAACCTTAAAGGTCATCCAGTCCCACCCCCTTGCTAAGGGCAGGGACACCTTCCATTATCCCAGGTTGCCCCAAGCCCCATCCAGCCTGGCCTTGGACACTTCCCAGGCATAGGGCAGCCACATCTTCTCTGAGCAAGGAAAGTGGTCATTTGCAGGAAAGTGGAAATAGTTGTAACAATAATGAACAAAACACTGCCTGTTATCCTGACTCACCAGAAGATGAAGAAAGAATTCTTAATATTGGAAAAACAGGAATTTATCCCAATGACCCCTCTCAGACTGAAACATAGAATCATAACTTTGTTAAGGTTAGAAAAGACTTTTACATTCATTAAGTCCAACCATTAACCCAGATCCACTGCCATGTTCATCATCAGACCGTGTCCTCAAGTGCTCTATCCACAAGTTTTTTGAGCAGCCCCAGGGATGGTGATTCCACCACTTCACTGAGCAGTCTGTTCCAATGCTTAGAAATATTTTCAATTTTTTTTCCTTAATATTCAATCTAAACCTCCCCTAGCAGAACTTGAGCAATCAAGGTTCAGGAAGTGTGGTAACTCTCAAGCATGGAAGCGTGAATGGCCCTGGCAGGACTCTGGGGTGCTCAAGCACTCAGCTGTGAAGGCTGCAGAGGTGAACAGAGGCAGAGCTGCTCACGGGGATCACATTTCTGTGCTGGAGGAGAAGGGAAGGATATTTAGTGATTCATTTTGTAATATTAAGGGGAAGCACACAGAAAAAGTCATGGCTTTGTGGGAGAAATTCAAATGTCTGCATCTTCTACCATGACAGATGAAAGAAAGTAAAATTTACCTCTATTGCATAAAAACCTAACAGTAGGATTATACATACAACAGTTATTTTCACAGATTTACTCTCCTTTACTAGTACAGCTCAGTGACTTCAAGACCTTACAGAGAATAATTTCTTTTGGTAAAGATCTCTAAGATCATTGAGTCCAACTCAACACCACCAAGTTCATCACTAAGCCATGTCCATAAGTTTCACACCCACACACCTTCTGAAAACTTCTAGGGACAGAGATTGTACCACTTCCCCGGGCAGCCTGGTCCAGTGCTTGGCAAAGCTTTCAGTGAACAATTTTTTTTATATTCAATCTAAACCTCCCCTGGTGCAGCCTGATGCCTTTTCCACTCATTCTGCAATTTGTTTTCTGGGAGAAAAGACCAATTTTCACCTCACTACAACCTCCTGTCAAGGAGTTGTAGAGAGAGAGAAGATCCCCCCTGAACCTCCTTTTCTCCAGGCTGAGCCCCCTCAGCTCCCACAGCTGCTCCTCATCAGCCTTGTGCTCCAGCCCCTTCTCTAGCTCTGTTCCCTTCTCTGGACATTCTCCAGCACCTCAGTGTCTTTTTCGTAGGAATGGCCCCAAAACTGACCCCAACATTCAAGATGTGGCCTCACCAGTGCCCAGCACAGGGGGACAATCCCTCCATGCAGCAAACACAAAACACAATGAGGTGTTTCCAACCAAGTGGAAAAAGTTCCGTAAGGAAAGTGCCTAACCTCCACAGCCTTGTTTTGTAAGATTAGAGCAAGCAAGTGGAAATAAAGCCATGCCAGTTCTGACTTTTAAACACATCCTTACGTTTACAACACAGACTCGTACACACATAGCACCGAGCACGAGGCCATGAATCTTGTTTAGTGGGTGGTTATAGTTGTATGTAAAGAGTGGAGATTAAATTAAGCATTGCAGGAAGGTAGTGCATCTTTTCTGGGCAATTACACATACCTTGTATAATCTAATGAGCTGTTACTGGACCCTAATGGAACATTTAAAGAGAGTTATTGTATTTTTTCACAGTTTGCTGGATTGGAGAAGTTAATTGATTTACCAGGGAAAATTCCTCTCCCTTTCCCTAGACCCCCACCTTATTTTTGAACACATCCAGAAATAGAAGCACAGGAAGAAGAAAGACAAGGGTAGGTAGTAATTGAGTACAACATCATTAAAAAGAGATCAGTTCCATGATATCTTCCCTGATAACAATCCACAGTGATAATAGCAATTCTCAGCTCTGCAATAGCTCTGTAAATCCATAGATTTCAAAGTGTGTTGTACTGAGGAAAATACAGAGCATTTCCTTATTTCAGCTTGTCATTAAAAAATGTAAAAAAAAGGGACACTGCAATATTCAAATGCAGTCATCCCAATTTTTTTTTTTTTTAATATTCCACTTCTACTGGAAAACTTATTAAACCCCAGAGTGCTTTCAAGCACTATTTAAGTAAGATGCTATGGAAGTACATTATCCCAGTTATTTTGTACATCGTGGGTACAATATATGGAGCCTCAGGGATTTTTGGGGAGCAAGATATGGGTTCACATCAATACATACTGGTAATAACCACAGGTTAATAACTTTTATTATTATTATTTTATTATTTTACTTTTTATCTAACTATAAGCAATAACTTCCCCCAAGTTTAATGGAGGAAACCAGAGCTGACCCTCTCATGAAAGCAGGCAAATGTCATTTCCCCAGATTGTGCTCAATCTCTGCTGCAGTCAGAAGTGCTTTTTCTAGGAAAATTAATCAGGCTGATAATTTCTATCTAATGTTTTCTTTGGTGGCTTCTGAACTCGTTATCCAGCTGATTCCAGGTCTCCCAGGGGTCTGCTGAGCCTGAAGGAATTTGGACACTACAGACAGTGCAAACCTGTGTGGTGTCACTTTGGTTCTTCTCCTGCTTTGTCAGCAAATAAGGGAATTCACATTCAAAGCTATCACAAAGGAGTTCAGCCTTGTCTTTCCTTTTCCTGATGTGATTTCGTTAACTCAGTGGGACAAAGGCTGACAGCAGAGGTGTGACAGCTTTCACAGAGGCTCCTGCAAAGGTGATCTGTAGCTTCTGGGATGCCAGGAACAGTTGGGATCACTCCAGACTCTGAGAGTGGCTCTTCAGAGAAACACCTCCCCAAGGGGCTGCCAGCAAAAAGCCCTGAATGTCACGGCTGGAAACCAGCAGGTGAAGTGACTCATTTCTCTCCAGTTCCTTTTCACTGGGCAGGTTAAAACAAAGAGGAATTTCCAGTGAGACACTTTAGAAGTTGAAATGTTGAATTTGGCGTAATTTTGTTCCTTTCAGGAGTCAGAATGATAACTGGTGTGGGGAAGGGCAGGAGAATATCCTTCTCTCTGTTCTTGTGGAATCCCTGGTTTTGCTAATTCCATTGCACAAAAAATTGTCATAAGAAATTGGGAAGATTTTTAAAGTTCAGGAAATTACTATTTCCCATAGCAGATTATAATTCTACCTATAATAAGGCAGCCTGTCCTGTTCCATTCCAAGTTACACATTTCGGTTGCTGGCGTCTTTGTCTAAATTTCTCATTTGCCAAACATTTTTCTTACAACTTATCTACCTTTAATACTCCTAGAAAATTTGTAAGTAACAATTCATGTATTTCTGAGATATTTTCATGTCAGGAAAAAGGGACATATCAACAGACACCAATGCCCATGCTTCTCATGTTCTCCTGACATCCATCCTTGTACACTTCCAAGAAATAGCAGGCAACAGACACAGAGAGGACAAAACTGTGATGCAAGAGTAAAAAAAAGAAAACAAACCAAACAAACGAAAAAACAAGGATGAGAAATATTGGGAAGAATAATACTTAATACACACAAGAGCTGGTTAAAACGGAATTTGATGATCTACAGAGGATTGAAGAATACCAGACTGGGGTTGATTGGGGTAGTTAACTGGGTGGATGCATTAAGCTGGGACAGACTGGAAGTGAAACCAGTTTTGGGAAGGACAAGTTGTAAAAAACAGGCTCAACAGGGACTACAATGTGAGGTGAAATAACATCTAGTTGGATAGAGGGGTGTAAGAAAAGTAGACATGACAGAGTGAGGGATGCTGGAGGAAAGAAGGAAGTGAAAAACGGAGAAAATTTAGTGGGAAGGGGTTGCTGGTGGACACGAAATAAAGACAAAGAAACTCCAAGATTCTCAGAAGGCAAAGAATAGAATGCTTTATTTTTCCAATTCTTCCTATTATTTTAAGGCTTTACGATACAGACCCAACATGATTGGTGAATAGAAATGACACCTCTCTAATTCCATCAGTTAAACTAAAGAATTAAAAAACACCAGCTGGGGAAAAATGCTTTGAGAAAAAATATTATTTGCCTAGATTGTTTTGAGAAGAAGATCTTGTTGAGAAGTTTCCCTTTGGAAAGGCCAAGAAGTTTCCCTTGAGAAAGAGCTAGCAATTGTTAGCAAGCTAAAAATTCTCTCAGGCTCAGAAATATCAAGCCCACAGGAATGAAAACACAGGTTATAGAAAAAGGGGGTTGAATTTAGCAGGACAATGTGACAGAGACAAGGAACTGAGCCAGGAAGTAGGGATCAGGACTAATTAAGAAAAAAAAGACAAAATGACAACTGACAAATTTGACAAAAATAGCAGCATCATCAAGATCAGGGAGATGCATGACAGAGGTTCAATACACATTTCTTCTGTATTTCTGTATTGATTCAAAAACAAACAAGAAATCATATTTTAAAAACACATGAACTAACTATAAATAATAACCTAAAGCCATTCCACAGATATCTTAATAAGATGGATCTTGTCATGTGATGCTGTTACAGATATCCATGAGATTAAAACATGTTCTTTCAATATATCTTCACTTTTGTCCTGTGCGGACGCTTTGTCCAGTGGGCACTTTAGGAATTTGGTTATTTGGATATTTCCAGATATTTTCAGTGTGGCTGGATAGCCTGGTGAATGGTCACTGCATGAACACATCCAGAATACCTTGGGTGTAACAAGCTCACTCTTATCAGAGTTATAGTACCACAGAATCATCATGGAATCATGGAACTGTTTGTGTTGGAAAGGACATTAAAGATAATCCATTTCCAGCCTTCAGCCATGGGCAGGGACATCTTCCACTATCCCTGATTTCTTCAATCCCTGTCCAACCTGGCCTTGGACACTTCCAAAGACAGGGAGACCACAACTTCTCTGGACAACCTGTGCATGTGTCTTGCTTCCATTATAGTAAATAATTTATTCTTAATATCAAACCTATATCTACTCTCCTTCAGTTTAAAGCTATTCTCCCTTGCCCTATCACTACGTGCTCTTGTCAAAAGTCTCCCTCCATCCTTTTTGTAAGTCCCTTTTAGGTACTGGAAGGTTCTTCAGTGACCATCCACACACCTCCTTCCTCAGACACAAATGCTGTGCCTCCACACATTCCCCAATACACGAGACCACTGAAGCCTGGAATTTCATCAAGGATATTCTTCTTTATCCTGTACAGTTGTCTTATCCTCAAATCAACTCTATTCTTTGCATTAACTAAGGCAGCAGTCCTCTGGAAATGGAAAATATGAGCATATGAGTGAAGACAATATCACACTGCATAAAGCCTGCAAGGGTAAGATAAAATATAATGAGCAACATTAATTCAGGCATTTTTGAACTTCAGGGTACTAATCTTATACTTTAAAAATGGTTTTTTGCTGCCTTTTTTTTTTTTTTTTTTTCTGGAGGCGTGGTTTTCATTTGGGTTGTTTTTTGGGGTTTTTTTGTTAGTTTGTTTGGTTTTGTTTCGATTTCTCCCTGTGTAGAATATAGGAAGGAGATGCAGCTGCATTTCTGGGGGTGTGAGTCGATAGTTCATAGAAACAGTGCCATCTACTGACGTCAGAACAAGTAATTTTTTTCCTTCAAATATTTAGGATCACTGCTGATGGGTCCCTCGGAGGAATTTTTGACAGTCTGGTTCCCAGGAACAGAATACACGCTGCAGAGGGTGGGAAACAAGACAACTTTGACTTGAATCTTGTCATAGCTGTGGAGATCCCTGACTCAGCTTCCCAAACATGTCCTGTTTCAAGATAAACTTTCATTTTCTTTCCCTTCTGCCTGTGTCCAAGCTTTTGAGACATTTCAAAAAGGCTTTGGAGACATAAATCAGCCTCAACTGGCTATGGATTTTTAAAAAGGGGATTAGATGTGGCACTTGGCAATGTGGTTTAGTGGCCATGGAGGTGCTCAGTAGAAGATTAGACTTGTTCATCCTGTGGGTTTTATCCAAGTTTAATGTTTCTGTGATTCTATGAAACTGGTTCTGGGTATAGTTTGTTGTTTGGGTTATATCTTCTCCAGTAATATTTCTATTTTCAATAAAGCAGGGAAAAAGGAGAGAGAAATAAGCTCCAAAACAGTGGTGCCAGTCCCTCCAGCTCTGAGGCCAAAATGTACAGTTTCCATAGAGTTTCTGCCTCTGTCTGGCCAATAATTTTCATGGAATCACAGAAAAGTGTGGGTTGGAAGGGACATAAAAGGTCTTCCTGTTGCACCCTCTTCCAGCACCCTTCCACTATCCCAGGTTGCTCCAAGCCCCATCCAACTTAGCCTTGGACAGTTCCAGGGATGGGAAGTTCAACATCTGCCAGCAAGAGTGAGGAAAGCTCATAAACACAAGCTGGTAGCTCCAGGTGATGCCAGATTTCCTTTAGGGCTGCTGCCCATAAAGAGAACAATTTTTGGAGTGATAATTCAATAAAAGCTTGGATCACCATCCACCAGTCAGGATATCTGCACTCCTGACATGAACTCTCCTCCAAGGATTTGGAGAAGGGGCCAATTCTCCCACACTTAGGAAGAAATGAACAGGAAGAAGCTGTAATGCTGTTGAGTGAAGGCCCTGAACAGAGAAACGTGACAAAACTGTCTGGTTACTGACCCCTGGCTTGCCATACAAATGAGAATGCATTTGCATAAGCAATAAAAATGTAATTAAAAATCAGCAACATATTAAACTCACATTGAAATCCTCAGGAATATTTCTGCCATTGGGCAAAGAAGAAAATACTATAAAAAGACACCGGTAGTTAAAAGCCAATTAAGCATGACTATCAGTTTTCTATTATCAGCACTGAGTTCTGTAAATAAAAAATATTAATTGCCATAGGTCGTGTTGTTAACTGCCAAATGAATCCATACATATTTTTTACAACATTCAATGATAGTTAGCATGCAGTTCATGTATTTGCTTTGTTAAAAAAAATTGAAAGAAGACAAAAAGAAAGAGAAAAGAAGCTTTTGATTACCTAAATTTTGAAAATTGATCTAGAAAAACAACTTCTATAGTGTCATTATCACTTTGGGTCTGATAGCAAATAATTATATTTCCTGGACATGAACTAGTATTTGTCTATTTCTGAAATTTAGTTTCATTTCCCCCACCTTCATCTTTTTCTTTTTTTCACTCACCCCCTATGGAATGATTCATTCTCTGCTAATTAAAGCTGTAGAATTCTGAATGCAATATTGCCTGCGGTATCTTTGGAAATTTTTAAATGTACCTTTCATTTTGCATGTCTAGCTTGGAACACCTTAAAAGAGATCTGATTTTCTCAGGGGTGCCGGTGGTACCTTTCACAATTAAATCCTCGTCATGTCTGTGTCTGAATACCCCACCTCACAAATCCCGGCACACAAAATCACTCATATCTTCCAGAAAGCCTGGTTCATTGTACTCCAAAGTCAAGTAATTCCTGACCAAACAAGTGATCTCATTTCCATGGCAGGGAGGATTCTGCAGTTCATTTAAGCAGCAGTGGTGAATGCCCAGTCCTTTCAGAACCAGGACACGTATTTTAGGTGACTGCTTAGAGATTTCAGAACTATTGAAGGAAATTTGGGCAAAATACTCTCCTCATTGAAAAAGCAGCCTTTAGGACTCGTATCACAGTGCTATTGAACTAGATTTGAAAAAGCTTTAATTATCTCTACCGGAATTTAGGGCTTTAAAAAACCAAACCATTTTAAAAAGCAGCAATGACAGACACAGCAAAGCCCCATTTTACAACCCTTTTAACCCAGACATTTGCAAAGTCTGCCAGATATTCTCCCTTTCCATTAAGCAGGGAAAATGTATGACACAAAGTCTAAAGGATTTGTGCAAGATGACCCAAGGAATTCTACAAGTGGTGTTATTTGCCTCCTTTATCCTTAGCCTTCAGGGTACTTGGCAAGTCTGAGCAAACCACCTGCGATCAGCTGACAATGCCAAATTCCTCAAAGTGGGGAACTCCCATCCATCCCTGGAAATGTTCAAAGCCAGGTTGGACAGGGCTTGGAGCAACCTGATCTGGTTGTCCCTGCCCAAGGCATGGGGGTTGGAACTGGATGATCTTTAAGATCCCATTCAACCTGGACCAGTCTGTGGTTCTGCAATCCAAGGTGAGTGTCCAACACAGACAGAATGAAATGTTTATCATTGCCTCAGTTAAACCTCAGCTAAGGACTTTACGCAGCCTGGCCTGCAGCTGATATCCACACAAATAATCTTACCTTATGCACCTTATTAAACTCTCCAAACCTTCAACATGATGGCCATTTCCAAGCTTCCAATTAGTCCCTGGACTGGGTTAATTCTGGAACTCTGCCTTACTGTTATTTAAAAGACTGTAAAGGTACATGAAGCCCAAAGGTTGCCAAGGACTATTGAGATCAGCAGTGTCAATGGTGCACTTCACCTCTTGTGTCTGTGCCCAAACACTTAAATTTACACAGCCTTTGTGTCTTGACCAGTGTTGTCCTTAAGACTTTATAGATCCTAAATCTTTTTAGACTACAGTGACAATAGAGAGCTAAGAAACGTGTTACTGGTTATAAATTTCTATGTCTTGGCTGTTCCAAATATTAGGGTTTTGAGCACTCTGTAGGCAACAGCACTGCCTTTAGCTAAAACAGAATCAAACACAGTTCTCAGGTTCAGTTACATTTTAGAAGGATTGGAGCAATATCCAGAGCCCCCACAGATATAGAACAATGGCTTTTTTACACAACAGAGGCCCTTGGAATGCTCAAAGCCATGACAGGTTCATTACTATGTCTGTGGTATTTGCTTTGAGGTCCTTCAGCCTTTCCCCTCAGCAGAGAACAAATCCCATGAGGAGCAGCTGAGGGAGCTGGGGAGGCTTAGACCAGAGAAAAGGAGGTTCAGGGGGACCTTGTCACTCTCTACAACCACCTGGAGGGAGGTTGTAGCCAGGTGAGGGTTGGTTTCTACTCCCAAGTAATAAGTAATCAGACAAAAGGAAGCAAACTCAAGTTGCACCAGGGTTTGATTGGATATAAAGAAAAAATCTTCACTGGAAGGGTTCTAAAACACTGGGATAGGCTGGTGGAGTCACCATCCCTGAAGGGATTTAAAAGATGTGTAGATGTGGCATTTGGGGATGTGGTTTGGCCATGGCCTTGACAGTGCTGGGTTAACGTTTGGACTTGATGATCTTCGAGGGTCTCCCCAACACCAGTGATTCCTTGGCTCTGTGGTGCTGTGATTTAGCACACATAATTTTGAAGCAGACTGACAGTGCAATGCTGCAATGTGATGAAATCACAGGGACCAATGGGACATGCTCAGTGTTGATGATTTGAGATTGCTTCATTTTGGAGAGATGTCTCCATTAAAGCTGAAATTACTTTCTTTGCATAATTTATAAGGAAGAAAACATATTTAATGTCCTGGGTATATCTGCAATTTCCTAAAACCAGGTTAAGCTAATCCAAAGCATACACAAACAGTTCCCATTATGCTGTAGTTTATTTATCTCTAAATGTTTCTGACAACTTTGGTTCAGACATCCATTTCAACATTATTCAGAGCAAAGAACAAATGACAGGTTTGAAGGGCTTTGCAGAGCACTCAGGATAAGAGGACACAAAGACAAGGCAGAGGAATTGTCATTCCTGACAAATGATTCCAAGCAGTCACTGTATGACTGGGCACCATTGCCTGGCTGCAGCCCTTCAGGGCCCAAGGGTGAGTTAGGAGACTCTGCAGCTGATACCTGGTGATTTAGAAGCTGTCTTCATCAAAGGTGTGTTAGAAGCCCACCCAAGTCATTCATTTCTTTAGTACTGAGCATGAGCAGTGAGTTATGGATTTGCCTGTGGTCTTTCCCAGTGCATTTTTGCTCTACTCACTGGCATTTATCATCCCATTGACTTTTCCTTACCTTTAGGAAGATCATTTAATGGCAATTCATGTGCATATTTTGCTTATAAAATTAGGAAGTTGGACTACCAGTATGTTTTAAATCTGACTTTGAACTCCTTGAAATCAGAATTTTCTTTGCTGGAGGGGTTGTACACCAAGTGCCACATTGCTCCAGTAAAATGCTCCAGAGAATTTAGGTTATGCCCAACTCGAAATGGTCCTGCTAAAAGAAGTCAGAGGTGCTGCATTCACTGGATTTTTTGAGATTTAGACCTTTATTTCTACCTCCTATAATTGAATTTCTTTCCATTTACGACATACACTAGAGATTCCCAAGAAGTGTAAACAAGCCTGCTGATAGCATCTCATGATATATATGTTTTCTGTCAGGATAATAGTAAAAAAATTACTGTGTTAGTCAATTTCTCTTCAAATATCCTATCTCACCTTTAATTGAAAATGAAGATGTGTTCACACATATCTTGAGTAATTAAAACCCTATCACTTTTTCCTTATCTAATTAATGAAGAAAGGGAAAATCAGAAATTGCAAATTGGGCATGAAAACAAACAAAATTTAATTAGGGTTTTGTGTGTGTATGAAGATCATATAAGAGAATATGGTTAAAGGGAAATTTTAATAACTGCTTGCAGGTGTTTAAGCTATAATTAAATTTGTAAATTAAAATGTTGCTTGCGAATAAATTTTTAACATTTGTGTTACAGAAAGGAAAGTCAATTGAAGAAACAGCAATAGAAAAAAACCCAAATACCAATTCTTGGCAGCATTTGACCTTTGAGAGGAGTCCAATCAATTACAGCCATCCTTTCACATTTCCCAATTTAGAGAGATGCATTATTTTACCGTGATGATATTTAGTTAACTTTAACATTTTTCTCAGTCCTCTTGAAGGCAACAACACTCAAATATATTAAAAAAATCCCTCCATTCAATACTTCCCTGGAAAAGGATTTAAGCTTGTACTGAAGATCTTTTTCCCTAATTTTAAAAAACATTTCTCAGGTGAGCAGCAGAAATAGGCACATATTTATCTTTTAAGGAATTCATGTTTCTCTTCTGTTTCTGCTGCTTAAGATGAAGTTTTGTTGTGCTCCCTTCAGACTGCAATGCCAGACCCAGTTTGTGTGTTGTAGTATCACTTTATTTTTTATAATTAGTGACTATATCATGTATCTATAAATATTTTTATATAAGGACATAGAAGTATAAAATTGTGCCTTCATGCCACATGGAATTTGTAGGTATTTTGGGCTTCACACAAAGTGAGAGAAAATGCAGTGCTGAAGGGGAAATCTGTGCCCTAATGCATGACAGCCAAACTCCACCAATGCAGGGAAGGGCTTGTGTTCATCCAGAACCAGTTGGAACTGGTTATTCAGGTTATTTAGGCACATGGTGTGATTCCTAGGTGTGATTCCTAGGATTGCTCTGTGCAGTGCCAGGAGCTGGATTTTTGAAGATCCTTGTGGACCCATTCCAGCTGGGGCTATTCCACAACTCTGATTCCATGGTTCCATTGATTGTTAAGGAATTCCAGCCATGGTCTGTTGTGCCACCCATCAGACATCCTTGGTAGTATAAATTATTCCTCTTGGTGGTTCCAGTTTCTCCCTATCGGCTGCAGAAGAGCCAGGATGACTGTGTCAGGCTAAAAGTTTGCATGTTAGCTGCTAAATTTGGGCAAAAAATCCCCAAATAATGAGAATTTCTCTTGAGATCCAACCAGAGAAGACACATTCAGGTAAAAAGAAGCCTCGTTATCTTTCTTGTTGGGGAGCCCTGAGGTGCAAGGAGGCAATCAACTGCTCAAATGCAAACACTGAGCTTCTCCTTAAGGTTTAATACCTTCCCCAATCAAAGAACTTTCCTGTCTATTAATTACCCCACTGTCTCCCATTGAAGAAAATAGATCCTTTCAAAAGTAAAAGAGTATTCATTATAAATAGTCTCTATGTGTGAAATATAGAAGCAAAGGTATAATTATATAATTACACTGCCTTTTTTAGATCAATTACATTATTATATCATCCCTGAGGTGTTCAGATACTGCGGTGTGATGAGTGTGGGACTGACAATTCTAGTGTATTCTGAGATAGATAATAATATATTTGTATTGCAATTCTCCTACTGAAATAGTCCCTCATGTAAGCTTCACCTAGTCAAATATCCCATCTCCTGCCTGGATACTGGTATTTCTGGTGCAGATGGAAGAATAGAAAAGAATCAATCCTTTAGCACTGCTTTTTTGTGAATTGCTGGGCTTTCTCAAGCAATCACTCATCAGAAAAAGGTTTTTTTTGCTTTTCAAGATCTTGGGATGAGAGAGTATTCAAGAAGCTTCATATCATCTAAAGATGTGAAACCATTTAGAAAGTGAGACTGTATTAATTAAGAGTTAGCCCAGCCAATGGATAACATCATCCATGGGATCTTGGAACAGCAGAAAGGGCAGAGGCTGCCTGTAAGAAGTGCACAGGGGACCAAATATCATGTTCAGTTCACAACACTTGATTTTGGAAAAAGGAAAGCTGAAGAGGATTCAGGGAGAGAAACAAATCTGAGCATCCTTGGAACTGGAGAAAGAGAGTGGAGAAAGAGAGTTTAGAGAAACATTACTTGTCCAAGCAGTAGGAACAAAAAACTTTCAATTGTGGATAAAACTTTGTTTCATTGTACCATGTTTTAATGGTCATAAGGAAAAAAAAATCAATTTTCTCAGATTCAATCCTCAGCAATGACGGTTCTGAACTGACCTAAGCTGTTCCCAGTATGCAGCTTGAATACACATATTTTATTATTTTATTTTATTTTATTTTATTTTATTTTATTTTATTTTATAGTAAAGCATAAGACTTAGAGTACCTAATGCCAGTCGATTACAGTGAGTAAGATTGTCCCATAAAATCACAGAATTTATCCTGAAAGGGGCAGAAGTGCAACAAATAAGAGAGAGAAAGAGAATTCTATTGGAGAGCTTTGCAGGGAGGCTGAGAGTTGATCAGGCTTAGTCAAGACTGTCTAAGTGCATCTGGCAAGAAATTTGGGCAGGATTTAATTGTTAAATCAACTTTGGGACAGAGAAAGCAGAACAGTGGAAGACACCTTTCAGGTTTTGAGCATGAGGCACTGGGTTTTTAATCCTGGATTTGAAAATCAGGGAAGTTTTTAAGGAAATAATTGAATAAGCCTCTTTTGGAAGTGGAAATGAGGGGTGGATCCAAACCCACAGAGCAACCTGTGGTGGATATTAGGGGGGACTTTGAGCAGAACTTGGTAAAATACAGAAAATTCAGTAATTCAGCAATTGTGTCCCATTGTACAGCAAGGTGCTCTCCAGTGCTGCACCATCCTGTGTCATTAATGCCAACCTCTGGCCACTGCTGTTCTAAACAATCAAGAATTATTTCTTTTGACTTAAACAAAATTGCAACAAAGGTCACCTCCATCAGGGAAGAAACTTCCAAAGTAGATGTATCCACCTCTTCTCAGTGGCAGCTTTAGCTGATGGCAGTACTTGACCAAATAAATATCTTGTGCAGTACAATTTTCTTCTCAAGAATGAGTTAGAAACTTCTATTTTTTTAATTCATTTTTCAAAATTGAGTCAATTAAAAAGAGAGAAGAAAGACAGTAACTTTAAATATCAATAAACTTTTGAAAGACTAATATTGACAGAAGTAGAATATTGGATTTTAATGAAAACGCACCAGACAAATTTTGTACTCTAGAAAAGAATTAAAAATATAACAGACATGCACAAAACTTCATAAGTGCATATGGAAATTAAATTAAGGGGAAAGAGTTTCAATTCATGCAAACTGATTTTTCTCTACTGACTTAAGTGTTTGCAGATTCATACCGTTCCTGTTAGAAATTTTTTGACGCATTGCAAGATTAAACCCAACAAAAACAACAATGAAAGAGTCCTGTATAAACAAACAGGTCCTACTCAAACCCTCTAAAGGATGAAACCAGACCTGTGTGCTCAGGGCTTTGAGCAATTAAAATCTGCAACAGAGACTGCAAAACCACTTTGGGCATCTTGTTCCTCTGCTTGATTGTCCTCATTGGAAAAAAAAAAAAAGTTTCTTATACCCACACAATTTTATTTTAAAGAATTCTGGAGCACTTGGATTTAAATTATAATGATATTTCAAATAAGCAACCACAGCTGAACAAGTTTCTGAATGTTAGCTGAGCCTGGATAACTGATTAAGGACACTCCCTGCTCCTTGTACAAAGTGTCAGGACTCACTGTATTTGATTCTCTCCCCCTGAGGTTCAAGCTAATGTGCTTTATCTCTCACTGGCTGGGTGCTAAGAACGTGCATGTGGTCAGTGACTGCAGCTAAGCTGACAAGTGCTGACTGTTCCAGCCCTCCTAACTCAGCTGCATTTGGGTCAGACGAAATTATACAAGAATGGTTTGTACATTGAGGTTTATGTAGACAAGAAAGTTTCCTGGATAATACTTGCAAAGGAACATCTTCCTTTTTCACACTGTTTCCTGCCAGGACTTGCTCTCCTTGTGAATGGTTACACAGGAAAAGGGACATGGTTTGTTTTTTTCTTGATTTGTTGATAAAAACTTTTGAAAGAGAGAGGAGGATTGTGACAAAAAAACAATATAACATCCTAATCTTGTTTAAGTTCATTAATTTTCTTAAGCCTACTTACATTTATAACATCAAATCGGTATCCCAACTTACTTGACAAAGCACTTAAATGCTTTCTTGTTGTTCAAGCTCTACAGCTTGTAAGCAAATATTTACATCCTTCAAAGACAGTGACTAAGAGCAAAATCCCTGTGTTGTTTCTTTGAAAAAAAATATACTTTATCTAGGATACTCCATTCTGGCTTTAAAACTGGGAAACACAGCTCTAGATCTTGTGGTGACATCACAGACACCTATACACATACACATATTCATATTTTACTATGTAATTTTATATATTTATTGCAATTTTAAATGTTTATACACCAATGCCCAACATAGAAACTACTCAAATAAGTAGGAGGTTATCAATGTGTATGTACCTAACATACACACATACATATATATACATATATGAGTATAATAAACTTCCAATTTTACACTCAAGTACAAAATTTTTACTGAAGAAGATTGGTAATAATGAAAATTCAAAAGCAGTAATGAACAAAATATCACTGGATATTTTCCACTTTCAGAGCATTAAAAGAGAGTCAAAACCTTTTATTTTTAAATTAATATTCCTAAATTGTTAATAATGAAATTTAAGGAGATAGGTAATAATGAAATTCAAAAGCAGTGGTAAGCAAAATATCATTGGACATTTTTCCACTTCCAAAGCCCAGAGACAAGTCCATGCTGTTTTCAGGCAAGAAGGAAATTCAGCATTTAGATTTTCTGCCTGGTTACTTCCTCCTCTGAACTACGAGATAACAGCCATGCCATCAGGCAGGCTATGGACTGGTGTGACTTCATGGCCTGATCCAGTATGGAAAATCCTGTGTTCCACACATTTGAACGTTACATTTGATGCTACAATACATATTCCTGTAAGCTCAGGAATTAGGAAGTGCATCAGAAGAAGAAAAGTATTAAAAAAAAAGTTAAGCCAGTGGGAAATTTTAAATTATTTAACCAGTATCTTTAAAAGTGAATTTTTGTCAGCACAATTCTGATAGGGTAGAAGAGCTGGCAGAGGTTCTCCATCCCCTCTGTTCTTATCCACAGAGTATTTTTTTCTTGGAGGGGAAGAAGGTAGCACTTCCACCCTCCTCTCCCTCTGTAAAGGTCTGTTTGTAAGTGAAGGACAGAGGCTTAGAATTAAACTGACCTTTCCTTTTTTCTGAAATCCCAGCCCATGAGGCCCCAAGCTGCCTGTTAGACATGGGGCTCTGCCTCTGCTCCCCCACCTAATTCTGATTTTTTTTATCCTGCTCCTGCAGGATACTCTGTCTCCAAATATCAAAGCAGGTCCAGTGGGTACATAATCACACGTTGATGCACCCAAACATTTGCAGCTTTTGCAGAAAGAAAGAGAAGGTTATTTCAGCTTTGCACCACTGGATTAAGGGTTGGATTTGGTGATTTTAAGGTTTTCAACCTTAAAGATTCTGATTTTACTTAGGGAAGGTTAAGGCTGTGCTCTCACTCCTCAGCATTTTACTATCTTGATTTCACTGGAATTAAGCAGATTTTAATCAGCTCAAAAACTGCTCCCTTGGAAATGGCTTTTTCATACATACCCTGCTCCTTGTACTGGTACCTTGGCTGTGGAGCTTTACATTCACTAAAACACCACCCTCGGGGTTCAGTAAATAGGGTTTCTTCTTCTGCCCAGACTTCTGTCTCATCACACCATCACAAAAGACTTTTCAGCTTAATTTTTCATTTTAGCTTTGCGTATTTTTGGGGCTTCTGAGAATGGCAAGGAGTAGTTCCCACTGGCTACCTCCATATGTTAAAAAAACCTTTCTATTTCCATGTGTCTTAGGTTGTAATGCAGGATGTAACCAGCAGTTTGTATTCTATTACCAGCTGTTAAAACCAGGTGGGGCAGTGTTCCTTATCTCGCCCATGACCCATCCTCCCTCCAGGGGATATCTGCTGTTCATGGGCCATCGAGGCTCACTGCATGGCTGATACAATTACATCATCCCATTGGGAGATGATCCACCCAGGGGGAGGAGCCAAGAATTCCTAAAATAAAATCTGGGATTCAGAGCACCAGGACAGCCTGTTTGCACTGCATTCCCAGAGGAAGACTGGACCCATCTCACCACCACTGGATCTTCAGAGGAAAGCTACACCCTTCTACAGGATCATCTCTACTCCAACAGAACCACATCTGCCATTCCAGGAAGAATTAATTGGACTGCTAGCAATACCCTGACAAAGAGGGTGTCAGGTTTTATTCTGACTCTGTCAGTGTTTTGTTTTGTTTGGTTGGTTTTTTTTTTTTTTTTTATTGCTACATTTTAATTTTAATTTTCCTAGTAAAGAACTGTTATTCCTGTTCCCATATCTTTGCCTAAGAGCCCCTTAATTTTAAAATTATAAAGCTCAGAGGGAGGAGGTTTACATTCTCCATTTCAAGGGAGTCTCCTGCCTTCCTTAGCAAACACCTGCCTTTTCAAACCAAGACACCTCACCAGGATCTAAGAAAACCTTTTTGTGACCATGTCCTGACTCTTTCATTCTTCCAGATATTCATGATCCTATGTTCCCCAAATTGGCTTTAATCACTGTAACAATCTGGGAAATGCTCAGTGAGGTGATAAATTTTAAAGGTTAAAAAGGGTTAAAAGGACTGAAACAAGAAGAAATCCTACCTCAATGCCAGCCTAAGATTTAGGCCAGCAAACAAAGCAGAATGGGAGATCTCATATAGATTTTGTTCTAATTTTCTAGAAAACAAACATTAGGGAGACGTCATAGAATTGTAGAATAATAGAATAATTTAGGCGGGAAGAGACTGTAATTTATTGAATCATAGAATTACTCCACCACTGCCCTGGGCAGCCTGTTTTAGTGCTTAATTAAAACTATTTAAAGTGTATTTCAATGAAAAAAATTATTCCTTAATCCAATCTAAACCTCCCTTGGTGCAATTTAGGGCCATTTCCTCTTGTCCTGTTGATTGTTACTTGGGAGAAGAGCCCAACTTCCACCTGGCTACAATCTCTTTTCAGGTATTTGTAGAGAACAAGAAGGTCTTCACCGAGCCTCCTTTTTTTCAGGGATAAACACCCCCAGCTCCCTCAGCCTCTCCTCATAATCCTTTTTCTCTCAATTCTTTATGAGCTTCATTGCTCTTCTTTGGACATGAAGATCGTCCAATCTAACCCCACTGCCACGAGCAGGGACAATTTCTACTACATCAGGTTGCTCCAATCCCTGTTCATTCTGACCTTGACCATTTCCAGGGATGGGTATCCACAACATCTCCGGGCAACCTGTGCCAGTGTCTTACCAACACTCACAAAAAAAAAAAAAAAAAAATTCCTTCTATCAAATTTAGACCTACCTCCTTTCATCTTAAAACCATTTCCCCTTGGTTTCCCCTAGAGAATTTGGACCTCCAAGTGGAGATCAAATTTACTGTACTTTTAGTACTCAACTAAAATAACTCATTATTTCTTATTTTTGTTGTGGCAACACAGAAGACTCTCACTACTCCTTCCCAGAGAAACTGCAGCCCAGTTGTGCTGCGTGCCAATGAATTTTTAGTATTTTAAGACACTCAAACAAACATGGCCAAGTGAAATGAAAAATTTTACTGTTATTGTCTCAACTTCACCTTCAGGAAATTAAGTCCCACTAGAGACAAGGAAAATTCTCTGAAGTCATTTGTACAAACTTTGAGTGAGCTGGAGACTGTCCCTCTTTTGAGGACATGTCTGATACCTTAGACTCACTTTCCCATCAGCTGAGAGCTCCATGCTGAACATTTCCTACTTCTCTAATTTTTATAACATCCTTATTTTCCCTGCCCAGCAGGTCTGCACAGATCCATCCGACACTCCTGTCTTTAGTTCAGCTTGACACACTGATTATCTGTGAACACCTGTGAGGAAGATGTATCTGGGGTTTTTGTGTTCCTGCCAAGAACCAGCCAGAGGGGTTGGACAGTAAGAGAAAACAGTCAAGGAAACAAACCACAAAAGTAGCCTACTCAAACAGGAAAAAGTCACTGCTTAAATCAGAACTTTGAATTGGGAGATGTAATCTGTTTATTTTCTGATGGCTGAAAGAATGAAAAATAAAGCCCTTTGATCAAAGTTTTGTGTCTTTGTCATTTTCAATCAAACTTCACATTGCTTCCTAAAAAGATCATAAATGACAAAAAGGTTTGGAATGGGCCTTGAATTTGAAATTTTCTGTAATGTTATGTCTATAAAGCACGTAATGAAATTCTGTGCACACTAAGACCATAGAAAAATGCCACCATATTCTACACAATAATTTTTGGACAAATATCCTAAATTAGCTTACAAGGTTAATGAATGCAATCTCTGAATTTAAAAAGAAAGAAAAGAAAGAAGGAGATTGAAAGGAAAAAAGGACAGGTGATGAAGGAAAACATTGGAAAATAATTACAGAAAAGCACATCCAGCACCTCCTAATTCTATAGCTACACAGTTTGTTTTAAAGTTGTTTAGAGATGCAGAGAGAGGCAGCTTGCAGTGCTTTCTAAAAGTTATTGGTTAACATTTTTCTTTCCTGGAACTATGTACAATTTTCAAGGCTGTGAGGGGAGCTGATATTACAGACAGAGAGATAAGAAAAATATTAGTAATAACACTCTATAAATTCTGTGTAAAATATTTCCAAAAGCAAGGGAGGTATCTAAAGAGCAACTATAGGCAGAAATTTGGTAATGTGACTTTATGCCACCTCTCCACCTTCTATTGAGGAGTGAGGAGGGTGTTCACCTCAAAGGTGGATGGCAAAATCTGGGGAGGTTTTCAGTTTCCCTCCTCCCACACACAATATTCTGAGTATGTTGTGTAAAACATACTATTTTACATAGTATAAATAAACAAATATATTTTATATATAAATATAAATATAAATATAAATATAAATATAAATATAAATATAAATATAAATATAAATATAAATATAAATATAAATATAAATATAAATATAAATATAAATATAAATATAAATATAAAACAGCTCTGAACACTTTTCATATGCACATCTGAGACAAGACTGAAAAGTAATTCCATTTTCCTTTGGGCATGAAAGTTTGGAGAGTGTGTTCTTCTCTGCTTAAGCTTCTATCCCTGTTCCTAAGAAAGTCAAGGGGCAATCTGTCCTGAAGTTAGAGTAATTCCAGGAATTCTGGGGAAGACTGAGGATACACTCAATCTAATCTCCAGGTAAAAAATCAGTCAGTGGCTGATTTTTACGAAGTGAATATAAGCAGAGGGCATGTGTGGAGACAACCTAGCAAAATTCCCCAGTTCTTCATAACCTTTTTAACAAATTTCAGACTCTACTTTTTAATCCAAGCTGTTATCTTAGTAAACAATATTTTGTTGTCTTTTTCAGTCCTAGAGCTGCAAGTGTTGCTCTAACTGAGGGGCCGGAGATTCTGGTTTTATGAAAATATTCTCAGCAAAGGAGAGTTTGATGTGTTGAATCTGGTCTGTCACAGAGTGGTCATCCTTTCACTTGCCATCACAATGAGCCATTAAGGATCTCTTTGCTGCTAGAAAATTCAGAAATCACATAAGGGCAACCTAATCCAAATATTTTCTTGGTATATTAGAGAAGGTTAAATCTCTCTCTTTTTTTTTTTTTTACGTATTATACCATAGAGATTTATCCATGCATTCATATTTCAATTAATTATATTAACAGAGTCAAAGGTTAATGCTCATAAAAGTTGACAGGTTTTACTCAAATGAAGCTGAATTGGGATAGTATCAAGGGCTCCCAGATTAGTCTCTCTTCACTTCCAGAATTTAAGCTACAACAATCCTCAGGTGTTAAGTACTTCTGGATGAGAGGCAAATTAACTGTGTTTTTTGCAGGCTGGGTGGGTGTTAGAATTTATATCATCATTTATGTTCCCTGACCTATTTAACGAGTTCAAGTTGTAATGAAATATATTTCTGTCTTACAATAAAAAACTGGAATTAGAGCTAGAGGTAAGCCTTGGAAGAAGGAAAAGAGAGCAATGGATAGATGATGGGAAGAAAGAAACAGGACAAAAATGGAAAAGATGGGGTTTAACTTGCTTTTGCACAATCTGATCTTTCTTCTTTTCCTTGTTGATCATGGCTAAGTCCTCTATCAATTTGCATGGTGCGTGCATTTCATTGCCCACTGCTTGCCTGTATTTAAGTCTGATCTTTCCTCAGCATGATTATTTTGAAGCATTAATCATTACCCCATGCAAGTGCTCATAACACGGACTGCTGTGCTGGTTTGGCACTGGAATGAAAGAAATTGATGAAAATTCAAACAGTTTTGATTTTCCCAACATTTTTGTGTGTTTCTGTGATGTTTTTAACTGTGTTTGGGATAGACTCATGGAAATTTGTAGCTCCCTTTTAAACCATATATGGGCCACCAAGATGATCAGAGGGGTGGAGCACCTGTCCTACAAGGAAAGGCTGAGAGAACTGAGTTTGTTCAGCCTGGAGAAGATTTTGGAATGAGCAGATATTTATCATGGTCCTTCATGGGCTGCAAGGGGACAACATGGATCAGGATGGTCTTCACTGGTCTACAGGGGAATCTCCAACCTTGTGCCTTGTGCCTCCCTCTGTTCCTCTTCTGAGCCTCTGATTCTTGTCTGAGCATCTCAATGAGGCTGGAGAAAGCACAGAAATGAAATGAAATAATAAAGGAATGAAGCCTTACAGAGAAAGATGCCTTAAAAAGAGAGACTGTAAAGCCCAGGATCTTTCTCTTTATAACAGACAAGGCAGATAAAGGGAAAAAAATCAACTTTACAAAACCATAAAGATGGTGGACAAACTCAGTGTAACAGATCCCATAATGTTAGAGTGGGGGATGCTCAATAAAACAAGAGAAACTGGATAAAACAAAATACTCTTTTATATAAAGGATA
Organism: Acrocephalus scirpaceus scirpaceus; assembly: GCA_910950805.1. NCBI lineage: Eukaryota > Metazoa > Chordata > Aves > Passeriformes > Sylviidae > Acrocephalus > Acrocephalus scirpaceus. Next base: position 3,073,248 of record OU383773.1, read on the forward strand.
GTGAAATTTTGTACTCTGTTGCCACAGAACAGAGGCAGACAGGACCAGAAGTTCAAATTGAAATTAAATAAATTGATGGACAGCAGGTCCATAAATAGATACTAAAAAGATTATGCAGAGACAGGGCCTCTAGCATCACTAACAGATCATGCTCAGAGAATTCAAAGGGGAATGAATGACAAAAAGTACCCAGACATGTGCTTTTCCTAGATATCATTTCCTATTTCCCCTCTCACAGAGAATATAGGGTTAGACAGAATATTGATGGGAGCCACAAGATGCTCTTGGCTGCATCTGCATTGGCTTTGCCTCACTCAAGCACCTGTAGCTGCATATCTCAGCCCAAAAAAGGCCTGAAGTTCACCTTTTTTGCAACCCCTGAGTGCTAAAGGGCCAGAAAATAATAAAAAAAAGAGAATTTAGCCTGAGTCACAGAGGTGTAATCACAGGGGGAGGCCATGAATATTTTAAATTGCAATAGGAAAAAGGAAAAACTCGGACCCTGGTGTGCATCTCTTTGAGTATAAATAAGAAAATCTAGCCAGAAAAATAGACAAAAGGAAACTGATCTAGCCAGAAAATGTGTCTTTTTCTAGATGAGGAATTAATGCTTTTTCTCCATGAGACCATGGAGGGGATCTTTGATCCTCAAGCCAGATCCAATTTCCAATGTCCACACAGCAGGGAAGTATAAACAGACACCCATGTGGCTGCATGAGCATAAAGAAATACTTCTTTTTCTCTAAATTAGGCAATATATGCCTGCCAGACTTCTTTTTGTCACGGGCTTTGAAAGTCCAATTCCAGAATGATTTTTTAATAATTTTTTTTTGTAGTAGAAGTGTTTGAAGCGATATTACTCTCTTAAATTTTACTTGAAAGAAAGCTTGGAAGAAGGGTTTTGGAATATTATTTTGACAAACTCTGAAATATAATTAAAGTGATTGTTTATAAAGAGAGTCTAAGTACAACTAGAGCTCCAACCCAGCCTGTGAAGACAACACATGTTGACAGAAATTCAAGAAACAGACAGGAAACCCAGAAGAATCCAGTGTGCTGTGTGATGTGATGTTGCTTTATCAGCTGTTACCTCAGCGAAGTTGTTCACTGGCTGAAGTCTCCATTATGCTTGTGTGAAGCATAATGGAGAAACATTTCCTTGAAAGGTCATTTCCTCTCCAAGTCTTCATGAGATTAATTACCTATGGCTGATCGAGAAGTCCATTTAGCCCTATAGGCAATGATTTTAAGTTAAAGTATTAATTTCTCCTGAATTCTGAAATAATTGCTGTTGTCTTGACTTCTGGACACCACTGGACCAATGCTCTACTGAAAGCTTGGATAAGTTCATACATCAGATCACTTCAGGGCCTCATGAACTCAATTTTGAAAATCTCCAAGGAAAATGACACCCTAACCTTCCAGGCCCCTGTTCCAATATTTGACCATGTATTTTGAGGAAAATTTTTCCCCTGTACCAAACAGAAATCTCACTCTCACCCACTACCTAAAGTCCTTCATAAAATTCCCCTGGGAGGTCTGGGTCCATCCTCTCTGCCACAGAATCCTGGAATGGGTTGAGTTGGAAGAGATTTTAAAGACCATTTCATTCCAATCCTCTGTTTTGGACAGCGACACCTTTGTGGGGGAGATACGGGTAAGACTGGACTGGAGAGGGACAGGCGCTGCGGAAGACCTTCGGAATGTTACGGCTAGGGAGAGGCACATACCAGAAACTCAAAGATAAACAATCTCCAGGCACCAGTCCCCCTCTCTTCTTGCTGTCCATCTCCTTTTTAGGAAATGTAGTAAGACCCCCGATGAGGGGGAGAACCAAAGAGTATTTAAACTGCATGTAACCGTTAATAAACGCATTTTGACCGTCTGCCATAATGGTGTATGCGAGTTAATGCCCGAGCGACACACCGAGCCTGTGTACGCCGTGCCGTCTTATCCTAGATACCAGGCCACTAGAGTTGTGGATAAGAAACGCAACACACCTTCCACCAAACCAGGTTTCTCCAAGCCCTGTCCAACCTGGCCCTGAACATTTCTGGGGATGGGGCAGTCACAATTTATCCAGGAAAGCTGTTTCCTAGTATTTCCTAGTAATACATGATAAATTCCTAATTTCCTGTATTACAAGTACCTCCAAGGAGACGGCTGGACAGAAAACCAAAACACTGGAGGCCTCGTTTTCAGTCTGGTGTTGTAACTGCTCAGTTCGGGGCCCTTTCATTTACCAGTTCACTGAAATAACTTCACTTGAGAGCAAATCTGCCTCTGTTTTCCCTCCCAGAGCACAGCTCAGCTCATCCTCTGAGGCCAAGCAGAACACATGTTTCCGAGTAAGTGTGATTGAATAGAAACTGTTCCATGTCAGTAGCATGAATTGCCTGAACTTCAGCCTCAGAGGGATGTGAGGAAAAGTGTGTCAAAGTGAGAATGAGCTTGGACATACACTGCATACTCTGGAACCCGGTTTTTTTCCCTTTTTTCCTTTTTTTTTTCTTTTTTTCCTTTCTTAGCAGTTGCAGGAACATGAAAGTGAATTGCTGTGCTTGTTCAAATGGCACAGAATCTAAAAGCAATTTGTGGTGACAAGGTCACATGGGGCAAGTGGAGGCTTTATATAACTCTGCAGAGAGCTGGAGAGTTTATCTACATTATATATACACACAGTGAGAAATACAAAATATTTTACTGTTAATGATGCAGCCACAGAAAAAGAAATGGATTCAACTCTACAGAGGATAATGTGTGAAATTATACTGAATCTTCCAGACAATTTAACTATTTACAGGATTTTTAAGTGGGGATAAAAGCAGCAGAGGAAGAATGCATAATGCTCCCTTCCAAGGAAGGTTTGGATTGGATATTAGGGAAAATTTCCTCACTGAAAGGGTGGTTGGAACAGGCTGTCCAGGGAGGGGGTATTGTCACCATCCCTCGAGGGTTTAAAAGGTGTGTAGATGTGACATTTGAGGACAAGGTTTAGTGGTGGAGCTGGCAGGGTCAGTTTAATGTCTGGTTTATTTTGGAGGTCTTTTCCAACATTAACAATTCCATGATTTCTTTAAGAGCAGAACAAGAAGAAGACACACAAAAAAGGATTTATGCCTGGTTGAATCTTAAATTCCAAATCAAAGAAAAGAAACACAACAGAAGGACTTGCCACAAACACTTGAGTGCTTCTTAATACTTAATTAAAAGATGCCAGATTTGTTTTTAATGTTAATAATAACAATTTGCATACACATTAATTCACTATTAAAATAGAGTGGCCCACGGCCTATTAAGATCTACAGGGTGATTCCTAATTTTTTTTCTTAAACTCTTTTCAGACTCCTGTTTAGTTAAAAACGCATTGCACAACCAGGATAAAGTGTTGCAGCTGAGCTGAGACAGAGGTGGAACCTGGAGAATGACCCTAGGATGGTGTCTTAGCTGTGAAATGCCCCCTCACAATAGAAACCAGCCTTCTGTTAGTGTTTTCTTTAGCAAAGCTCTCCACAAATTCCAGGCCAAAAGTTGCTCTGCTTCAGGAGGATGAAATTCTTAGTGAATGCAACAGCTTTGGACACATGGTTCCAATACACGTGGATATCACAAGCCTGAATTTTCCAATATTCCCCTTCCTCAGGAAAACAGGCCCTCAAGTAGTGACCATTAGGCCAGTTATGGTAAATAATTAACAATTAATAGCCTGTTTTTCCTAGGGGGTGCTAATTAGTAATTACAGCTTTTGTCTGGGGCTATACCTCAGTTTTTATTTTCAGCCTGCACCCCATGCAGCACAGTTGTATGGGCTGTGCCTAATTCTTCTGGTTTGTAGCAGCATATGGTCCTAAACTATTCTCATCAACTGTTATCATCTTCCTCTCGGAAGAGTCTGAACCCAGCTGAAAATATATGAAAATATATGAAAATGTATGCTGAAATCCAACACACAATCTAGATCACATCTTGGGATAAGAGATTAAAGCCTCTTCTCTGGATGGGGAAAGCCCCCACAGCGGAGGAAGGTGGCACAGAGGGAAAAAAAATGAAAGGCATGAGAAAAAAGTAAAAAAAGAAAAAGGCAACCCCCCAACAAAGTCTATGATTTTGACATGCTGAGAATGAAGATCCCAAAAAATCAGAGATGCTGTTTCTCAAAGATTCTTTGGAGATTGTCAGGAGTGAACAAATACCACAGTCATCAATTCCAGCTATTAGAGCCAGTGAAGCACAGAGCTCCACTCTGGGGTTCAGACACCCACTCCGGAGTGTGGGAAGGTGTTAATAGTAATCCAGGGAGACCAGACGTGTTCAAAAAAGTTTGGAACCCATCTGTGGTATGGAGAAGAGAACTTCAGTAGGTGTAAATCAAGAGAAGCATGACTGAAACCTCCACCAGGCACAAATCTGCCCCAGTGGTTCCATTTGCCATCCATTAACACAAATTACCAGGTTTGAAGACTTTGTTTTGAGGCTGTGTCAGAAAGAGCAGGTAGTGATTTTGTCTCATGCTTTGCAATTATTGACTAATTTGAAGGGAGAAAAGGCTTTTAGAGTAGATATGAGAGTCACTATACTGCACACAGCTTTACTCATTTCAAAGTTTGGAAAGGCACTGAGGCTTCAGCATATTGGAAGTTTATTTTTAAAAGTGTCTCAGAGTAAATGATTCCTCCTCCTCAGAACAGGATGAATTAAATGAAAAAACTGTTGGGGATCCATCATTGCAATCTTTTACAGGGAACAGTCAGTGCAAAACGTCACTGATTCTTAATGCTGCAACATTTCCATCCTCCAAATATTCAGTGCAGGGTGGAGAAACTTTTGGATATTGTGGAATCTGAGTCCTTCATTCACTGAGATGAACATATAATGATGTCCACTAAATTAATGAAAAGTTAGATACTTGCCATCAATTCTTTTTTGCTGGTCATGGCATGGATGGCTTTAAGCTGAAAAAGGATAGATTTGAATTAAACTATCTGATACCAGGCACTGCTTCCACTTCACAGTTGTTATTCAGTACCTAAGATATCCTCTCTTGAGCAAATCTCTTGTCTTTTTGGGACAACCACAGAGACATAGAATTAGTCAAAGCCAAGGTGTAAAAAATAATGTTATAGGAGCACAGAATGGTTTGGGTTAGAAGGGACATCTTCCACTATCCCAGATTCCTCCAAGCCAAGTGTTCTGTTCAACCTGGCCTTGAACACTTCTAGAAATGAGGCAGCCACATCCTCTCTGGGCAACCTGTGCCAGGGCCTTATCACTCTCATCATAAAAATATTCATCTCCATTTTGCATCTTCACTCAGTTTAAAATGATCCTCCCTTTTTCTGCCACTAGAGGCCTAGTAAAATTCTGTCTTTCCCTACAAGCCCTTAAAATACAGTTTCTTGCAACACATTTCTTACCTACCAGGAGTGTGTACTCAAGAGCATTTGGCTTCTGTGTTTTTTTAAGTTGTCCAGAACACATACGAAGAAGGAAAAGCAGTTTCTATGATATTTTTCAAGACAGATTTCTCTCTAAAGACAGCAGATGGTCACTTCCCTCTGGTGCTGATACTGCTTTCGACTAGTTTTTTTCAGCTGTGCTCACACATACATTAAAAAGACACAAAATACAGACAAGTTACTCAAAGATCAGAGATGCTGCCATGCTGCAACTGAAGCTGGGTAAGTCATTGTCAGCTTCATTCCAGCCAAGTGTGCTTCAGTCTACAGTTAGATTGGACTTTAGGAAGAATTTCTTTGAAAAGATAGTCAAGAAGTGGAACAGACTGCCCAGGGAAGTGGTGGAATCACTGTCAAGTAGCCAATGAAAGGCACAGAAATCAGTCTCCAGGGCAGCCAGACAAAATGGAAAGGTTGATCTCACTGTTTTAATTACAGTACAAATTTCTACACCTGAACCTTGGTCTCTGTTCTGCAGCCCGTGGAGTGACACAGGGCTGTAGAGGTTGAAATCAGTCAAATCTATGTCATCTATATGTTTTAAGGTGAGAAGTAGTCCTGGACTTCACTAAATTGACTCACTCTCCATCACTACAATGGAAGCTTTGGAGGGAAACAGTTCAGATGTAGCCACTTTCACTGGAAATATCTATATTTCAGTAAATGTCTCCTCCCTCTCATTATGAAATCAATAAGAAGTGGTCAGTACCTATTGAAACCTCTTTCACTGATATTATGATTTTTTTTCATTCTGCCCGTATCACAAACCTGGATCAGGCAAACTAATGGTAATAAGTGCTCAAGAGGACAAAAGAAACAGAGTAATCCTTAGACTTCATTCTCATCCCTTCTACAACCTTTTTGTGCCACTCATGTGTCTGCAGTCTTGTATCATTTTTCCTTTCAGTCACTTATTTTCCAGGTTGAAGATGCCTAATCTGCTCATTTATTCCAAGCTATTTCTGAGGTTCTATCATCTTGTTGCTCTACTCTGAACCTTTCTTAGTTTTGATACAAATGGAATTACACACTGTCCTTTCTAAAATCATTGGTCTGTTCTCCCTATTTTCTTTTGATCTGGGTGTGGTTTTTTTTTTTTTTTTTTGAGATTCTTTTGAAATATCTATTTGCCCATTGTCCATGAGGTAATTTTACAAGGAGGAGAAAGTGGCAAAAAAAGCCAATCTACATCATGGATTTTGTCACAGAAACAGAAGTGTGGTTGGAAAAGCATAATACACGAATTCAGATAATTGTACTTGTGTCCTGGGATGACTTTATAGTTTCAGTAGCATTGTTACCTTGTGAAATTATACACAGTCAATACAGTCAGAGACACGGATGATAAATTGGAGAGCCATTTCAGGAACAGCTTGTTTATGATTGTTTGTCCCTGAAAATTCCCTTCCTGATCACCAGGTTAATGGCTTTGGAAATCAGGGGTTTGCTACAAAAACAGGAAGATTTAAAGAAGGTATTTCCTAAAAATAAATCCAGGACATCAAGATTTAACCACTGATTCTTCACTGGGCACAAATTCTTGGATGCCAGGCTCCAAAGCTGTTGAACTTCCTGTAGGACAAAAAAAAAAGAGCAAGCTAAGGGAAAAATATCAGGGAAGAATCTCATCTGCACATCCCTGATATTTGCATTTGGAGAACCAAGGAAACTGAAGGGGGAGGCTTGTTGTGGTTGGAAATTGGATCCTGTAACCAGAGAACAGCTCCTTGTAGAAAATGACAAAAATGGTGCAGAGGGAGCTGGCCATTTACTGCCCCCTTTGGATCCAGGGTTCAGTGGGAGTCAGAGCCAAGTTCCAGCTGACAGCTCAATTTACAAATTCTCTTCATTACTCAGTGTGAGACAAGAGCACCCAAAACAGCTTTCTCCTTGCAGGCATCATGAAATGAAAACCAAAAGAAGCTGCAGCTTGCCTGGAATTAGTGAATTGATTACATTTTAAATGTTTTCATGCCTTCCTGCAAACTTGGTGAACACTTTGGTGAGAAAGAGAAAAAAAAAAAAAAGAGGAAAAATAAAGAAGTAGTGGGTGATGTTTAATATGAAAACACAGGGATGTGGCTTCCCCCTGCATCCTCTCTTCCATTTCAGCAGTGTGCTCCCCATTCCCATTGTGACACCAAGCCTGTCCCACACAGCTTGGTAAAAGACAGAAAGCCATCCTGAGAGGGAGCTGACTCTGCTGGAAGATCTACAGACTCCCAGGAAACATTGTTCATTCTGCTGAAAGACATATAACACTCCAGAGGATGCACTTACTGAGAAAAAATTGCAACACACATGAATCTGTGGCCAGGAGTGTTTCCTGGCTGACTGAAATTGGGAGAAAGTTCATCCTGAACCAAAACTGATGATGTGAATGTTGCTTCCAGGTCAAAAAAAGCAGATCAGTGAATGGGACTTTGGAGTGGGGATTTTAGGACAAGCCAAACAGTGCAGAGCCAAAGAAAGAGAAGAACAGGGTGGGATATAGGATGTGGATTTGGGGGATATTTGGGAGCTTTCTGTGTGCTGGCAGACCCAGATATTTCTGTAACTAAATGCTTGACTGATCCCACACTCTGAAGGGTTGCTCTGGTAACCAAGGGCGAGGCAAGGGCTCAGCCTACCTGGTTCCTCCTCACTGAATGGATCCTGTGGTCATTATTACTCCTTTCACTTCCACTCAGCAGCTTCTCAGAGCTATTTCTGACTTAACCTTCGCAGATCACTTCTGGGCAAAGGGGAGAGACCATTGGGGAAGGGATTATTACTGTCATACTTATAAAAATACACAATACTGTCATAATGGGCCTGAGAAGCTGACACTGCTTTTCCAGGGTATCTGGTGGTCTGGTATAATCAAAGGCAAATTCCAATGGGCTTCTGTTGTATCTGGGAGAGCTCAACCCAGAAAATTTCTTTCCTTGGACGTCTTATGCTCTCCATTCAGAAAATGAAGATGCAGTCAGCAGTGACTGTTCAATTCCAGTGAGGATCTCAGTGTCAGAGACAGGAAAAATATTCCATCCTTCAGGACATCTTCCAGTTTCCTGTACATGAAAGCAAGCCTCTCTCTTACCCTGTACACTTCCCTTTTTTCACCACCTTGCTTAATTTCACATTGTCTAAATAATACCATGAAGATGCTACAGACAACAAATGCGTTAATATCTGTCCCTGATTTATCCTCAAACTTAACCCAATTCCTCTGCAGTTCTGCTTTTCCCACTCGTGCCTCTTTCTGCTTCTTCTAAGAGCTGGGCACCACCAAACTGTTGGAAAAGCTGCTGGAAAAATAGTATTTTCTGGTTTATTGGTAAGAATGACATGAAAAGGGCACCCGAAACCTCATTGATGTTCATTTTGGGATTGTGGGGATTCACTGACTTGATGGAAATAGAGCACCTGGCAGTTTTCTTCTGCTCCAGGGCAGCTAAGAAATTGTCTGAACATAATTAATTTTCAGTGGACTTTCAAGTGAAACTCACAGATATGATACCAGCAAAACTCCTGGCAACTTCCAAGCCTCTACACAGATTGGAAAAACCTGTTAGCAGTGAAATAAAACTATTTTTCTTTTAATGTCAAAAAAAAAAAAAAAAAGCATTCTGCCCAACCCCCTTGATTAAAATTATTATTGCTTTGAAAAACCAACCAGACAAAATCAACAAAACAAAATATCTCATCTTGGGGTAGAGATCTGGAGAAGAAAAACAGCAACAAGAAAAACCAAACCAATGAGCCAAAACCAAACCGCTCAAACCTCCACAGAAAATATAGAAATCTTAAAAAGACACTAAAAAACTCAAATGCAGTGCACATTGTAATGTGTTTAATGACCTTAATCATGTTTTTATAAATTGATCCATTAGACTTCTCTCAAATGAACATAGCACACAACATTGTTTTCTCTAATTACGCTCACAATAAATACTAAAAATGTGTGACATTTTCAGTTACAAATTTATAAAGCAGAAATAAAGTCTTCATTTTATAAAACTTAGAAAAATACAACCCAGTGGAATTTATATCAGCTCTGACTGAATTATAGAGTAACCTGGACCCAGAACTGAGCTATTTGAAGCAATCTGGCATTTGCTCAAGATGTATGTCAAATTCCTGGAGGAAAATGCATTTATGGGAAAAGAAATCAGAAAATTTCCACTAGGAATTAGGGCCATGGAAGCAGAGATCAGTAGTATATCTTGGGTTTCATTTGCTTAGCAAGGAGTAACAGCTTCTATTTTATTCCATCACAGCAGGGTCATTAATAGCATCTTTTTAACTCTACTTAGATTCCTTTTTGCCTGTTGAGGCATCCTAGGGATTTCCAGCTATTTTCAAAATGATTTTGACTAATTGCATTAGGCCCCATGTTGGAATCTTAAATATATTGTAAATAACTGGAGTTTTCATGTCAGGGCATAACATGCTGTTGCTTTCAGACCTTATCTAATGACTCTTGGTTGTTGATGTTTTATTAATAACAGCAAGTGCAGCAGTAATTCACTGATTCATCATGATTTCAAGGGAGATGCTGGATGCCGGATGTCTGAAGGTTCTGCTGCAGTATTTGGACACTGGAAGGGGTTCCCCAAGAAAGTGGTGACAGTCTCAGGTCTGCCAGAGTTCAAATGTTTGGACATCACTCTGAGGTCCAGGGTGGGATACTGTGTCCTGTGCAGGGCCAGGAGTTGGATTCAATGATCCTTGTGGGTCCCTTCTGACTCAGGATTATCTCTTTGATTCTACAATTCTATGAATCACTTTCTTTCTCCATTTCCCTCCCAAACATCTTTTTTGGCATAGATTCCTTAACAGACTCGATGTTCTGAAACAGGACATCGTTGCACAATACAATGTGTGAGTTGAGTTTTCATCTCACCTAAGTCACCCATGTTCTTCTGAAATACGTGGAAGAACAGGAATGGTCACCTTCTTGAGCAATGTGCTAGAGAAGAGCTGGTTACACTGTGGCTGGATCACTGGGATGCTTTCTGTGTTCAAGCAAGTGCACACACCCCAAAAATAAAGTACTTTACAATAGACTTTTAAACGCCAGAGTGCACAACTGCTCTGCACGTGCACAGCACACCTGCACATGACCCTGTCCTGAATCTTTCTTTCTCCTGAACTTTTATGAATGGGGAAAACTGCCAATGCAATTAAAGCTTTGGCTCCTGCATCATCCTTTTTCCTTTTCCGAGGGGCAAACCATTTGCCTGATCAGAATTCTGACTGCTGCTGCTGTTGAAAATATAATTTCATAAACAATTCTCCTTCCTGGGAGAAAGAAGAAAAGGCTGATGGGCTGGAGATATGTAAGGTCATCTCAATCAGCCTTCCAGTGCATACAGGGAGCAGAGAGCTTTTCAATAAGTCAAGGACTCTGAAAACTGCTTTACTATGCACCCGGAAGGGAATAGTGTTTGAAGCACTGGTGCCTTGGTTATTCAGAATAAAATGAAAATTTCTCTGTAGATTCATTCCAGCTAAGCTTAAAAGCTCATTTCAGAGTGTCCTGCTGGTTAAAGCAAAGTGGGAAGTTCTGACTTTTTGATCCCCTGAGTTGGTGCCATTTAAAGCAATTGGAGAACATGGCCTTTATTTCAGAGAATGATCAATCTCAGTGGTGCTCACATAGGGATGAAGACTCATGTTTAAAATGGGAGGCTTTCTGAGCTTTATCTAGTTGCAAATTCTCCTTACTCATCAGAGATCTTGTTCTAAACGTCTTCTGAGTGGCTCTTGCATCACTCACAAATTCCAGTTCTGTATATGCTAAATTCTTCAGCATTGTCTCCAGCCACTCAGAGGCTGAGACCTGAAAGGCAGAGCTGAAATGCTCTGAGAGCCACTGGAATGCCTAACTGTGCAAAACCCAGGTGACTGAGAGTGGGATTTCAGCGTGTCCTGCATTTAATTCAGGCATTGTGTTCGTGAAAGGTGGAGTTCCTCAGTTCAAATAATAATCACTCTGGTTTCACTAAGATTGCTTTCATTACATCAAAATTTATTTCTTTATTTTAGTGCCAAAAAGCTGGAGTTTCATTGCAGTTGGAGGAAGATTCAACTTTATAAAAAATACTTTTACCTCCTTAGGGACTATAATTTCATTTTGTTGCCACCATCACAGACATTCCAGTGGTCAGTCCTTGGGCTGGGAGGCACAAAAAGTTGTCACTTTTTGTGAGATGACCCAAAACTTAGAGGGGAGAGTTGTCATTCCACTTTCCACCAGCTTTCAATTGGCTTTGGATCAAATTCCCTTTTCCTTACTCACATCTTCCCAGATATGCTTGATTTCTTCTCAGGGTATGTTCTCTGTCTAGGAAATTGTTGTATTGCTTGAGGCCCCACAACATAAATAATGTTACAATCTTCATGAAGCCTTAGGGAAGTGAAGAATTATGCCAAAACACATCAAAGATTGTAGACAAAGCAAGACTCTCCATTTTCATATCGTTAAAACCCATCATCTTAAATTAGGTTTAGTCATATTAAGAGTAACAAATGTATTTCATTGCATAATTAATGCTGGCCTTGAGCAAGAAAGTTTGGGCAAATTCTATTTTTTCCTGCTGTATAAAAGGCACTGAAATTACAGTGGGTGGAGCTTTTCCCACTCTGATTTTCCAAGGCTGGAGAGGAATCTCAGCCATGGATCTGTTGACATGTTGGGAGCAGTTGTAATTGATGACTGTGACTCCCTTCTCTACTCTGCTCCTTCAAAGCAATCTGCTGGAATGGACGTGCTGCTGGAAGCACAGACCTCTGATGATGTATTACCTGCCTGCTAAAGGTTGTCACGAGGGGGCACTCAAAAAATAAATACCTCTGCAGTTCTCTAAAATAGCCATTTTCAGTTTGGGTTCAGAAAGTCGTTTCATTTCTTTCCTCTTCTTTATATAACATTTTTGTTTGTTTGTTTTTGGTGCGGGTTTTTTTGGGATTTTTGTTTGTTTGTTTGTTTTTGTTTAAAAGAGAAAGCACCAGCATCTACCTTTTTACAAAAAACAGGGAAAAAACCCACAAAACTTTCCTTTGAAATAGATTTTATTTTGCCATTTAACTGTGTGCTCAGTGTGCTGGTTTTGCCTCTTTCCAGAACTTGGAGACTGCACAGTAACATTTCAGTCCCAATGAGTGGGCTTGATTAAATGTTCAGAGAGAGATTCTTGCTAACAGACTTCAAGCCCACAACTTTGTCAAAGCAGTTCCTGGTTACATATCACTGTAAAAATATAAAAATTAAAAATTTTTAAAAAATAGTTACAGAAATAAAAGACAAAATGAATAAACAAAAAAAAAGCCTCAATACACCCACACCCCACAGAGAGCAAACACCACCTTTCAGTGAAATGCACAGATTTGTAGATGTGGGAGTTCACAGCATTTTAGGATTTTACAGCCACAAGGGAAGGAAATTCCTCTTTTTAAACCTATTTTTCTTCTTTCTCTCCCACGCTCTGAGTCTGCATCCAGCAACTACTTCAACTCCACTTCCAGAGCTGGTTGTACGAGGTGACCCTGATCTTTTAACTCAGGTCCCACTTCCATGTTTGGGGTTAGGAAAAGCAGTGTGAGGGTTCAGCATCAGCACAAAGCTACACCGTGAGGCAGGCCAAGCTCATCTCTTCCCAAACACAGCATGGGCACTTTTATCCTGTGACACAGAGGATGAAAAAGAACAGCAATAAAGACAGCAAGGCAGAGAGTGTGAGGGGACACGGCACAATGCTGTCACCTCACACCAAGGACCTGGTGAAGAGCTCCCAGGGTGGTTTGGTGTTTGCAGATAAAGCTTAGGTTTGATACTGACATGGCCATGTGTGTGTGGGACCCCTCACAAGGTGGGCAGGGGATCACAGATTTCATCCCTTGAATAGCAAATTTTTCAGGAAACTGGTCCATCCTCTCAGGAAACTGCCAGGAAGGTGTGAACTCCTCTGGGAAGAGCAGCTCCCACCGATTTCACCTGCTATGCTTGTGGTGAGTAGGTACAGACATGATTTGCTCCATTGCTGAAGAAGAACTGAGTATTCCCAAAGGATTTCCTGGTCACACAGTCTGAAATGCCCTCAGCAATGGAAATTCCCTTGGATTTAAAAGAATAATAGTCTCCCAGCTTTCTTTTCTGAGAACTAACCTCCTATTCATCCCTCAGTAATTTCCTCTCAGGCATCTTTCAATGTGCAGTAAGGACTATACACCTCAATAAATGTTTAAATAAAGTTCCAAAATTATCAGAATGATATTTTGTTCTTTTGTTGGTGGTGGTTTTTTGCTTTGGTTTTTTTGGGGTTTTTTTTTGTTGTTTTTTGTTTTTTCTTTGTAGTTGAGAAATCTCTAATAAGTTCATCTGTCATTAGAATTTTACCAGACAGCTTGATTTTATTTCTGAAAATAATAGCAGCTCTGTAACTTCAACAAATTAGATCTTATAATTAGATTTCAAGATAATTGCTAGAAAAATAATTAAGAAGTTATTCTGGGACAACTGCTGGAAATCAATGAAATATAGAGATGTCACTATATTTTCCATACATAACTGGTTAACACTTTGAAGGTAAAATTCTAACATGTAAAACCACTTTAATATGAACTGAGAAAAATTATAAAAGATACTGCACACGGGGGATTAACATTACATAAATTTATTGCATTGTTTTAATAATCAAGGTAATAAAATTTCATTGAACTTTTAACTAAATAGTCTTTCAGCAGCTCACATTGAATAGAGGAAATAATGATTTTCTTGTGGGGGGGTGGGCGTGAGGTGGGAAGAAAGATATTTGACTTTGTAGATATTTAGGATAATCTAAAAAACAGCCCTGATGATTTATGTCAACTGATGAGTTAAAAAAACAGGATTCTCACAGTGTGGCAATTATTAGACTCAATTTCAGTATCCCTGTTGATGTTGATTCATGGACTCAGTAGCCTGTGGCAGAGAAGAAACCTCTTCCTCTGATAAATTGAATTAAGAATGGAAAAGTGTGTTCCATGAAAGATATCAAGGAGCTATTGCTGGAAAATGTAGTCCAAAGCCTGTGTTTAGAAGGACAATGATTTGGAAAGGTGAATGTGCTACACATGCAGTCAAAGTAGCCGTGACTGCTGTGGGCATTCTTGGAAGAATTTAATGCTCAGCTGTGCTCAGACATTTTTTTACCCCTGGGCATTTTTTGATCTAGATATTGGTTGATGGAGTAGTAAAATCATAGGATGAATCATACAATGATTCATAGAATGTTTTATGTTGGAAGGTACCTGAAAGCCCTTCTTGTTCCAACCCCCTTCCATGGGCAGGGACACTTTCCACTGCTCCAGGTTGCTCTAAGTCCTGTCCAACCTGGCCTTGAAGCCAACCTGACCTTTTAAACCTGGCATACTCCAGTGGATAATATTAGTCCAAGCCACTTCAAAAGCTGTGAAGATTTTTCTGCTATGCAGTTATGAAAGTTATCCAAATCTGAGTTAGTTCACACCTCCCTGAAATGTAACTGTGTCCCATGTGTACCTTGGCTGTTCCTCAAATAATTTACTTTAGATGAGAGTGAAACAGTGAAGCTGCAGACAAGAACTGCTGCAATACATGGGGACATCTGGCTTTCCTGAGAACATGCTGTGGAACAAGATGCAAATGGATTCCATACCTCTTGCAGATCAGCTCTTTATCAGACAAATTGTTCCATTTTTTTTTCCCTGTACAATGGGAATAGACACAAAACACAGACATAAAAGGAGTAAATTAATGCTTATAAATCTTCTCTTTATCAATGAGGACATTAGGGAGCTATAAGCTAATGTTTGTTTTCTGTGTCTGATGAGCTGAGGATATTGTTTCCTTAGCCAAGGAAAGAGTTGTGCTAAACAAAGGAAAAACAGAAACTTCACAATTTTTCACAATCTCTTAATTCACAAACATCTGTGGCCACAAATCAAGCAGTAGTTCATCACAACAATGAGAGCATCTCTCTTTAGACTTCAGAGGCTGTAAAATATGAAGTTTGCAAGAAAACAGATAATTTATCCTCCTTTGTTTGTTTAGATTGGAGATAACACAAGGCCCTTCATCTTGAAAGAGCTAAGTTGGATTAGACATTTTTCTTTCTTTCTTCTACCAAACCAAAACCAGAAGGGAGAAGTCAGTGTGTTATAGGAGTCGTCCAGTGCTTGCAAAGGAGGTTGCAGAAAATAGAAATTCTGGATTAAATCTACATGTTACTGAAAGGATATGTGCTCAGATCTCTGTGAATCTACAAGGAAATTAATCCATGATGTCTGTCGTGTTCTCCAAAGAAAAATGTTTCCCCCATTTATATTTGACAAATAATTCAACCCTTCCTTCCTGTCTGTGCATAGTAAAGGGCAATACCCCACCAGTGTCTGATGGTGCAACATCACATCTCCAACTTTCAGATTCCAAGATTAACTGGTCTGAATTGTCTAAACTGGATTATAATCATGCTTCTTTTTGCCCTTGGTCTTTTGACATCAGAGTTTTTTAACTGGTTGAATGCAGATCACTGCAAACCCCTCCCCCCAAAAAAATCATTCTTTGGCTAATAATGCACATCCCTAAGTCTCTAGTATTGATGTCAAATCTTGGGAAAATATGCAATTGTACTTGAGAAAAGAGGAGGGTGTTTAATGAATGAAGTGGTGCAAAGATATCCTACTACAGTGGCCGTCAAGGAGATGGGAAATCCCTTCCTATTTCCCTCCTTTCCATTCAAGTGAGGGGAAGAAACATAAATTCCATTCAAGCGCAAGAGAGCAGCGCAGTCAGCAGCTCCACTCTGCAACAGATG
The DNA here is from genome assembly GCA_910950805.1 of Acrocephalus scirpaceus scirpaceus. Lineage (NCBI taxonomy): Eukaryota > Metazoa > Chordata > Aves > Passeriformes > Sylviidae > Acrocephalus > Acrocephalus scirpaceus. The sequence goes on from OU383773.1 coordinate 3,089,524, forward strand.
TATTTATGATACAGAGATCAGGGGACAGAGAAACCCAAGAACAGACCAGAATTCACATGGAAGACTGAGAAACATGTCCTAATCCTGATTTTACTCCAAAAGATGACAAATATGAGAGGAAAAAGTGATGGAATATGCTTGTGAACATTATGCAGAAGGCAGACAGTGGCAGTTTATTTTTCTTACTTCACCATATGTGACAGGAAAATTTTCAGAAGACTGAAAGATATAAAATTGAGAACTGATCAAGTACATTTTTTACTCAATGCATATCTGAGCTGTGAATTTCATTGTATGAGGTACTGTCAGTGTAATCTTCTTATCAAGGCTTAAGAAAAATGTGGGATGCTCTTACCTCATATATATAGATAATTTTATAGCAATACATGTAAACAGAGCACAAATGTTTTCCTGTCAGGCATATAAAGAATGAAGCTGAATTCATACAATCATCATAAAATCACAGAATAGTTTGGGTTGGAAGGGACCTTAAAGATCATCTTATTCCAACCCCCCTGCTATGGGCAGGGACACCTTCCACTATCCCAGGTTGCTCCAAGGCCCATCCATCCTGGCCTTGGACACTTTGCATAAGATAATAATGACTCTTAAACTTCTTAAACTTCCAGAGACTATCTCTTTGTATGCTTTGTCTATATTTGTCTATATTTGTCTATATTTGTCTATATTTGTCTAAATCTATATTCTAAGTTTTATGGGAATAGAACTGAAAAATAGCTGAAAACCCCACAGTTTTGGGGAGTACTACAACCAAATCTAATTTAGATGTTGTAATTTTTTTGGATTGGTTTTTCATTACTCCTTCACAATCCTGTGCTTAAGGATAAATATTTGACAGCATAACAGATACAAGGAGCCAAATTTAAATTGTTCAACATTCTCCTAAATTAACATTACCACTATTCTATAGGTTTTCCTGCTCTTGGGACCAGATAGTTCAGCTGTATACACAAACCTCTAAAGTCACTCCAATACCTAACAGCTATGGCAATCAATATTCATAATTTGGCACGAAGTGTACAGGACTTTTTAAATTGTTCAGAAATTCCCCTATGTCAAGTGATATCCCTTTGATCAGAACTGGGTTTTGACACTTTAAATAAACATCTCTAGGTGCTTAACAATATTCTCAATCTAAATGATGTGAGGAAGTACAGTTAAGTTTTAAGGACATTTATATAGGGAAGAAAAACATTAAATATATTCTTAAACTGCATGTATATTTAACATGCTAAAATTTAGCTATCTCACGAAGTACATTTCTCTTGTTACTAGGATTTGATCTATCCTAAGGACATGGACCCTTCCAATAGATTCAGAATGGGAGAGCTGATACTAAAAGTGTGTATTTTTGATGGTGAAGTCTAACTTGTCTAATTTAGAACTAAGAATAAAGCTTAAGAAAGTTTCTAGGCTCTGTCTGCAGGCAACACAGATAAAGATGAACACTTCCAGATGGCAAAGTGTTCCAGTCTCAGGCAAGGTGTCGGTCTCTCCTGACTGACTGCAAAGAGAGCTCCAAGGTAGGGTTTAACGTGGGTGTTTTCTCTGTTGGGCTTCACGTTTTAAACAAGTTTCTATGTGCTCCTTTTTAGAGCTAAGGAGAGAGTCATGAAATTATTAATTTGTAGGTGCAATTTATCTTATCTCACATGGGATGCCTGCATATGGTCAGGGGAATTCTTTTCTTGTGTAGACTACATTGATGTCCTGTGCTGTCCTGTTGAGTTTCCAATCTTGCCCTCAAGGATGTGGATTTATGGAATCATAGAGTGGTTTGGGATGGATGGGACTTTAAATGTCGTCTCATTTCACCTCCTTGCTGTGAGCAGGAACAGTGTGCTAAAATCCACACTTACACTAGACCAGGTTGTTTAAAGCCCAGTCCAACCTGGTCTTGAACAATTTTCTTCTCTGGGATGAAAAATTCCAGTTCTCCCAGCCTTTACTGATATAAGAAGTGTTCCATTCCTCTAATAACCTTCATGTTTTTTGGTAAATAAGTTATGATAGTTCCAATAGAGTCCAGGAGAATTTCAGCTCTGCTCTGAGCATACAGGCACTGCCTGGACTGAATTCTGACCTTGACTGGGGCAGTGACACAGCTTCTGAGGGGACAGGAGATGTATTTGCATTTCCCTATCACTGAGACAGGCTCACCAGTCCCTAAATTATCAGAGACACACCAGCCTTTCTGAACCCATTTCCACCAAGTGGTCCTCAGGAAAACCATTTGCAAAATCAGAAGGTTGAAAGCATCATCAGAGCCCCCGGGTGATTTTGATAGCAGGGGCTGCCTCAGAATTTATATAAATAGGCAACCGACCTGATAGTTTGAGGATGGTACTCAGCATTAAAGTCAGTTCCTCCTAAGCGTAGACACAATCTGTGCAGAGCACACATAAATTAAAAGCATCAGACAAGCACGGAGAGCTCCGAGTTTTGGGCAAGTTCAGTTTGGTGCTTTAGCCTGAACCTCAGGTGACCCACAGGAACAGCTTCCACTCAGGTCAGCCCAAACGCCAGCAAGGAGCTTCATGAGATCAACTGGAACATCTTTTAATGCTCACTGGAGGGAAAGGGAATCAGTAAATTGTGGATTCCTGTGCTGCCTGGGACATCGCACATTGCTGCCAATAAACATGTTGTGGTGTGAAATACGGGATGGCGTGAGAATAATAATAACTTGGAGCAGAAGTAAAGCTATAAAAAGAGAGAAGTTGTTGTGGGAGAAATGGCTCAAAAAAACCCCCGAAGTGTTCTTCTTTTTGCGTGAACTTTTTTTTCAGGTAGATGAATGGTCGCCATGTATTTGAGCAAGCAGGCATTTATGTCTCAAGGAGAGAGCACTTTGTGGAGGTAACAGAGATCATAATCATAAGTAGCCACACTCTGGTGCATCATACAGCAAAATATATTATACATAAAAAAATAAAATATTATAGCTCTTGAGTATAACCCACCAGTATGGGTTTAAGATGGAAGATATATTTTTAAACAGAAAGATATATGATCTGTGTTTAAGGGCATAGAATGGTGCTGAAATACACAGTCTGTGGAAGTTATGAATATTGTCGAATACCAATATCATAGATTTGGGTTCCATTTACCTGGAACAACTTCAATTTTCGTGTTGTTGATGTCCATTCAGTGCACTGACTCTTGCTGTTTTCTGTTAGGTTAAAATGTAATCTAACATGTTTTCTCCTTGTGAATGTTCTCAAAGGTCATGATAAACCATATCCTAAATCTTTTAATGCTAAATGACATCTGTCTATTTATGCCAGGAATAATACTCCGAAAGAATAAAAGAATACTTGCTTTTTCTATGAAACCCATTCAATATGGATTTTGAGTACCACAAGGATTAGGGCATTTTCAAATTTAGTTTCAAGAAAGTAATCTTTTGAAAAATCAAAATCCTATGGCTCCAGAGAAAACTATTCCAATATTTTAGCTGCTTTCTTATTGCAGTAGCATAAAACTTGGATATATCTATATTAACTCATGTTACAGAAATCTCATGAGGTCATCTGCTCCAATCCACAAGGAGAAACAGGGTTGGCTGCTTAATATTAGGTCAGGGCCCCAGGCACCTCTATTATAGTCAAAGCAACAATCCTGTTACAAAGTGTGTAGGTAATAACCTCTGAAAAATAGCTATAGTGGTTACAGTTCCATATAGATTCTGTTGTGCTGTCACTATCAAATGGAAAATTGTTCTATCAAAAAATTTCAAAGCCCTGTTATTTGCTTTCTCTTTTAACAGAATGGGTGGTGAAGGAAAACAAAAGAAGATAGAAAATTAAGAAAATTGAAAAATTGAGAAGATGAATTTGAATGCCTAAATCATCTTGGGATTCAATGGAAGTACCTATGATGAAAAATTGTCTTTTCTGGGACAATTACCTTGTTATCTACAGGTAGTTTAGGTGTTCAGAGGAAGGCAAACACACAAACTCCTGCTACTGCAGCTCAAACTTGCTCAAAAGAAACCATGAGCCCCATGTGAATGAAATTATAAGGAGCAAATGCCAATCCCCTCTCACATCAGAATTCTTCTATTTTATCAGTAAAGGTAGATCAATTATTCTATTTCATGTCTGCAGCTTTAGGAATGCTGCAATTCTAATAACTGGTACACAGTTGCAACAGAAACAGAATCTGTAATTGTTGATTAAATGTGGCACAGTATTCTGTAAGATAAAAAGCAGTAACTTCCACTTCTGTGCCCAAGAGAACATACAAAATGCAGAAAGAGTTGGATGGAAAAGTCAGTTATAAGAATGATGATTTTTCCTGTAAGCATCACGTGTTCCAGGCACTCAATTAAGCCATTAGCTGGGAAATGTGGAACAACTGTAATTACTCTTGCTAAAGGCTTCGATTCTCGTTGGTGCCATGGGTTTCATTGCACTGATAATTGTGTTTAGCCTGCTTAGAGGAAAAAGGCAGGCAGGAATTTAACATCAGGATTAATAATATTTATTTTCGTATCTACCTAAATAAGCAAAAATGGAAAATGCTCCAAGGGAAATGTTTCAGTTTCTCATAGGCAATAAATGAATAAAAATATGCTGTGATTCTTTAAAAATGTACATCTACAATATAAATACTCTTAAAAATGTTTTTATTATATATTATATATAATTATGTCACATGTCCATGTAGACTATAACAATGTCATTTAATGTGTATGTATCCTTATATGGAATACAGAGACTTTTTATATATAATATATACATAATAGTAAAACATCTAAAATATATGGTGTAGACATATTTATAACTCAGAGAAAAATCCTGTGTTTTTAACTCCCTTCAGTAATATTTCAGAAACTGATCTGAGGATGTATCATGTGAGACAGATATTTGATCTAGTTCTGATTAACTGTGGCAAAGTTTCTGAATAAAACTACTTCATGCACTTGAAGTAGGAATATCTTGGTTTTATTTATTCACCTTAAATAGTGAAGTGACTGCAATGCCTCAGAAACCAGGATTTTCTGGAGCCACCCTGGGCACCCTCCATCCTGCCAGTTTATTCTCCAGGATGTTCCAAACTACCAGAGGAAAACTGTTACCCAGCTGTTGACTTCCTCCTGCAGTAGCCAAGGAGGGAACACAGTCCCTGCTGCAGAACAGTGCATTGAGGCTGCTTTGTTTAGAAATTCACCAAAAAGAGGGAGAAAAACAATGGGAGACTTTTCCAACTGTTCAAGTTACCTATTTGAACTGATACTTCCTGATAATGAGGTAGACTTATGCATCAGGATATGCTTGAACTCCTTATTTTTCCATTTGGGTTCTCCTCCACTTTTCCAGCACCATGGAGGGACCATAAAAACACTAAATTAAGAGAACAATTCTTTTACATGGGAAATTTTTAATTCAATAAATTGTCTTTTCTGATTTATGAATCAGGAGAGAGGAAGAACAGAGGGAAGGGAAAGGAATTACTGGCTGACTGTAATTATTGCATTTTCAGTCAATGCACAAGCCTTAATACTGAGAGCACTCCCTATTAGAAGTATTCACTAAAAAAAAAAAGAAAAAATAAAAGTAAGTGTGATAGCTTTGGAAAGTGTCTTTAAAGTAATATTTCCTGCAGATAAAAATCTGTGCATATCTGAGCATACACGAAGACATTTTGAGATGAGCTGGGAAGTCAAAAACCAATATTTAATGCAGTGGTCAAATGGATACTGAGTATAAAATATATCCAAGCAGAAATCTCTGAACATTCTGACAGACGACCGGGTACCAGTTTGCTAAAATTTATCCTAGATCTGCAAGTTTCGAGCAGTAAATAAAGGGTTGTTCTTCTGTGATCCAAGGATTTTCTCAGCCAGGTATTGTCATCTGGAGAAAGACTGATAGCCCATGATTTCTACAAGATTTTTATCACTCTGTGCATGTGCGTGTTTGGACTTTGGAATAAATTTTGCACTTCTCTCCACAACTGAAAGTTATGCTAGAAAAGAATAGCTGGAATTATGACACTTGCAAGCATATTTGAGGAAGTCTGAGGAAAACAGGCAGAGCTCTTACTTGCCACTGAAAGCAAAAGAGTAAGTTGCTCCCTCAAAACAGAAATAACTTCAAAGTCAAATAAAATTAAGTCCTAAAGCCACACGTCCACTAGGTGTCTGACCAGTGTCTTCACAAGAATTCCCATCTTTTCAGGGCTGTTGGATGGAGTACCCTTTGAAGAAGAAACATTCAAGGAAACTTGGATATTTAAGATTGATCTATTACCTTAGGAAGAAGAAATGGGGTATGGATACCTCTCCTATGTCATCTTTTCCTACTCGAACAGAACCCTGATAATTTGCTTTGGCACAATGTGGAGCTACTGGAGTGGGTTGCATTAATCACAATTTTGAATTATTTGGCAATATCCATAAAATATTATAAATAATAGCTGAACAACTGGGCCTTGATTTATTGCTTGAAATCCAGACAAAGTGACTTGTTCTCTGCTAAAATCCAAGCTGTTATTGCCTTGCAAAATGGGGCTCCTATCTCTCCTCTGTAATTTACTGACTGCCTAAAAATGAATAATAGAACAGCACCAACCTGTGACTGCCATCTCTGGGCCCAGCTCTGCAGCCCCTGTGCTGGCAGAGCTGCCATGAGGGCCATGATTAAGTGCCACAGGAGAAGACTCCAGCACTGATAAAATGAGATTTATTTCTATATGACTGGTTTAAAATACATATGTTTGACAGTGCCAAGGCTATTATTTTTCCCTCTAAAGGAATGCCATTGTTTGTGGAGGGCTTAAATCCAGGGCACTGTGTTCATGATGTGCACCCTCCCCTTTGCCACAGGAGTCAGCTGCAAGGAGAGAGAGAGAGGAGAAAGAAAAGGCATTTCTAGGGTGTATCCTGCGCAGTCAACTTTTATTTCTTTTCTGATCAGCTCAGAGAAATGTTCCTCTCCCTTCAGAACATCTGATGAAACTGCTGCAGGGTAGAAAGAGGGAGCAGTGATTCCTTATGAGAATGAAAGGAGGGGTGCTGTAGTCCTCTGCTGGGTCTGTCAGTCAACTTTGACCATCTCTTCTGTTGGCTGGTTAAAAATGGCCCATGTTTCCTAAGATCAGGGTGGAAACACTTTGGAGAACAATATTAGAATTCCAAATAACCTTGATGTGAACCAGTACAAAAAAGAAAGGATGTGATTCAATAAGACAAGAACAAAACAACACAGTTGAGTTTGGACTTAGCTCTGACCTTGCCTAAAAATCACCGAAGGGTGAAGTCTTTGGTCTCATTTGATCATCTGGATGCCTTGGACCAGATGAACACTGACTCCTCTGGGAACTGAATCACCCTTCCCACTTAAGGAAGGAACAGCACTGGCCTTTGAGGTGTAAGTACTTCCAGGATGACCACTGAAGCTTGTTAAAGCAGACATTGGATTCTGTCTGCTCTCGAGCTGATGGTGACAGAGGGAATAATTTCCATTGTTTTGGAATTTAGGAGATATAAGTAAAGAAGTGAAACTCTGGACAGCAGTTTGTCAGCAAAGGATTGGGGGATTAGAGTGGATCAAGGGCTTAACAGGAATCAGTGTCAGGCTGTCACAAGGAAGGGAGGACATCAGAGCTGGTCTTCCCATTCCCCTTAGCACTGGAAAGCTGTCAGGTGAACATCTGCATTCATTTCTGGCCACTGAAATCCAATAAAAATGTAAATCAACTGGAGAAGGGCCAGAAGGCAGCACTAGGAGTGATCAGAGGTGTACAACACATGGCCTTTAAGGGAACATTGAAAGAGATAGAATTGGTTTTGCTAAAAATCAGGAGAATCAAAAGAAAAGATGTGATAGCAGAAAATTTAGTTAAATGAAATCTCAGTTTTTGAGGATAGTTAAGTATCCGGAAATGCTGTCTATAAGCTGGTTGAATCTTGGTGATTTTGATAAATTGGACATCTACATAAAAGATAGTTATGAAATAATTTTCAGAGGTGAAACAGTTCAGTGATGTCTTTGGAGGATTATCTTCTCTGGGGATGGAAGCAGAGTTTTCTTTATGCTGCGCAGCCAAAGCTTTTTATTAATCCACTCAATTAAGAATGCGTTTATTACTAAAAGTTCAGTTTTTACTTTTAAATCCTTCCCTTCAGCCTGTTCTCCTGTTTCCTTGCACACAGGAGGCTCTGCACTAGTGTTTAAATTACCCGTGATTGTTTTTCAGATCACCTTCTAACAAAAAAATCTCTCAGAAGCCAGAGTCCACAGGCTGAACAACAGGCTGGACTACAGCACACCTTGATCAGCCTTTTAGACCTGTCTTACTGCAAGGTCAGATTCAGTAAAAAGGCACAAGAGCCTCTTTCCATCAGAGCTATCACACACATTCTTCACCCCATGCTAAAGGACTCCACTCAACAGGAGACTAAAACCTCAGTAATTGGGTGGTGAATCAGGTTTCACATTTAATCTGTGTATATAAAAAAGGTGAATGCAAAATTCCCTTCTCATGCCCGAAAAAATGGCTATTTCTGGACTTTTATTGCATTTTTAATCCCTCTAAATATTTCATCTTTATAGATTGTATTATTTATATATTACGATCCTTGTCATCCCCTCAAGCTGTGCCAGGACACCACTTCTCCCTGTGCGAAATAAATTGCTTATAAAATCTTTCTTCAGGGGAACTCAGACACAAATAGCAACGTTCACTCCTTCTAAGTCACAGATAACAGGCTGATAAATTGTTGTTCTTAGCACCTGTATTGAATTTCTTGCCCTAAAGGATCCACATTCCTGTGCATACTAAGGTGGCTTGTTATAAAACAGAAACTGCTTTAGGAGAGAGCTGTCTCACCTAACTTTGGACAACTAATTTTCATGTGCCTAGCCTAAATTAGTTACCTAGGTTTCCCAAATACTCAGAGGAGAAAGACAAGCACTTCCAGCAGGTGTTTTAGCACAGCTGATCTAAGTTATTCTCTGGAGATGCTTGACAGAGAGGCAACCAACTTAGACATCTTACTTTATTTCCTAAAGCGTGCTGGGAATGCACCCAAAGCTTAAAGAAAGATTGTTCCTTGGTTTTGTCAGATGGTTGGGCTTGTGGGAGTTAGTAGTTATATTAAGGTTTCACAGCTAGAAGCTCCCAGACTACTGATTTTAATGGAACAATGTGAATTTATCACCTAAGGAATCCAGCCCCATCAGCTTTCCTCTTCTATGTCTGATTCTTGCTACTTCTTGTGCATCAACTCATGTATCTACTCCATGAAAAAGTAATATTTTTTTTTCAAACTTAGACCTCCACAAATTAGGATACCAAAAATAAGGCTAGAAAAGTATCCTTAATTCTGCTCTTTTAGTCTTCCTGACCAATTTATTCCACAATTAACAAATTTAGCCAGACATATTTGACAGAGAGGCTAAAATGACAGAGATTCAAAAATGACAGGAAAAAGTGACAAGAAAGAAGAGAGACCCTATCGGTGCCCCTGTTCAGAGAAAGATTCAATATGTTTTCATTCTTAATTAGAGAATTCACCCAGGAAAAGGGCTTTGTAAGAATCCCAAATATCAAAAAAGAATCAGCCCTTATGCTTCATTAGATAACCAAGAATTTAGGACCCAAATGAAGTAGAAAATAAGTTTCAACAGCTTTCCTGCTCTAGGCATAGCCTGTTTGAGCATGTTTTCCATGTTTGTATTTTCCATGTTTGTTCACGTCTAGGAATAACATTGATTCATCGTGGAGAGTGAGCCTGGCATTCTGCAGAGAGGTACAGATTCAGATTTCAGCAGGCTTTGAGACATGAAAATTGACTCTCTTTGAAAAATATTTTCCAGGAATTGAGATGCTGAGGCATGGTGAATCATGGACAGATTAAAGCTGAATATGAGTGTAGAAAGAGTAAAGACCAGATAGCAAACCATATGATGAGAGACTAAAAATATATTTTCTGCTATTGTCATTACAGCATTATCTTGATTGTGAGGGTGCAAACATGCAAAAATTTAGAATACGAATTACCAGCCTGGGTGATTGGATGCTCCTATCTGGTGTGGCCTCTGAGATCCCACAGTTATGCTTCTTCATCAAGTCATTTTAGCCACTTAATATTATCTATTAATTTTACCCATCTTCTGTAAAACTCCACCTCAGCAGGAGTCCAGCACAGACTTTGCTTTTTGTGCTTCTTTGCTCATACAGCATTAAGTGCAAAGTCCTGAGCAAATTCCTAACCATGAGATTCACTAAGTACTGAAATGGATGCCTTTGGCATCTGAGCTTGAATAATTCCTAAGATGGCTTCTTTTGGGCTGCTGACTTTTGAAAAGTTTTAACGAGTTTGGAAACTGTTAAAAGATTGTTCTCCTTTAGTTGTTTTCTTCCAGCCACCTAGAAAATTAAAATTGCTGACTTTCAATCAAGGTCACTGGTGTTTCCAGTTAAAACATCTCTTCCCTGAACCCCAAATAATATCAATTCCTTTATACCAGAGAAACTCTATAATAATACTTAAATAGAAAAAAAAATTATGAGCAGCTGCAGTGATCAGTGGCTGTTTTACAGAGTCAGTAGGTGCCATTTGGAAGGCAAATGAGAGCCCTTAAATATACCAAAGACCAATGAAAATGGTCCTGATGGATGGAAAGTTGAATGTGAGTCAGCAGAGTCAGCACCCAGGAGGACCAACCCTGTCCTGGGGCCATCAGGGACAGCATCACCAGCTGGGCATGGGAGGGGATTGTTCTGCTCTGCTCTGCACTGGGGTGACCTCACCTTGAATATTGTGTGTGGTTTTGGGTACAACAATGTAAGAAAGATATAAAACTCTCAGACATCATCCAAAGGAGGCCACAAGGATGGTGAAGGGTCTGGAGGTGAAGCTGTGTGAGGAGTGACTGAGGACACCTGGTCTGTTCACCCTGGAGGAGACTGAGGGGAGACCTCACTGCAGTTACAATTTCCTCGTGAGGGGAAGAGGAGGGGCAGGCACTGACCTCTGCTCTGTGGTGACAGTGACAGGACCCAAGGGAATGGCCTGAAGTCATGTCTAGGAGGTTTAGGTTGGATATCAGGAAAAGGTTCTTCATCCAGAGGGGTTTTGGGCACAGGAACAGGCTCCCCAGGGACGTGCTCACTGCAGCAAGCCTGGCAGAGCTCAAGAAGTGTTTGAAAATGCATTCAGGCACATGGCAGGATTCTTGGAATTGTCCAGTGCAGGAGCACTGTCCAGTGCCAGGAGATGGACTTCCTGATACATGTGGGCTCCTTCCAACTCAGCCTATTCTATGACTCTGTGATTCCGTGATTCCATGATTCCATGACTCTGTGATTCCATGATTCCATGACTCTATGAAATAAGGTCTTCCTGGACCCTTCTCTTCTCTAGGCTACAGAACCAACTCTCCAAACTTTTCCTGACAGGACACTCATTCCAACTGGATGCAGTCATTCCAACCCCTCTAACAGTCCATCCAGCAAACTGAGATCTCTCCAGTTTAATGACAAGGAAGCTGTGTTTGACTGTGGCAAAGGCCTTAGAGTAGCTGAGGTAGATTAAATCAGCTGCTCTTCCTTTATCCTCCAGTCACTCCATTAAAGAAGGCAACCAGATTAGTCAGGCACAATTTGTCCTTCCTGAAGCCATTTTGGCTGTCTTTCATCACCTCCCTATTGCCTGGAAAAAGTGATTATATAATTTTTGCATATTTTATCAACATTCATTCAGAGGGGTGTGAAGTGTATATTTGTCATTACTTCACTATGGTATTCACATGAAAAAAAAAGTGTGTGGTAGTTCTTTTGGTTTGATTTGGGCTTTCCTATTTTATGCAAGAAAAAGCTATTTATTTTGGAACAATGTGTGGGGATTTTTTGGAAAACAACTGTTTCACCAGCAAAATTTTATTGACTTTTTTTTGTCTTTAATTAGCTTCCAACTGAAATGTGAACATTTAGTTGCTAGAAAGCAAACAACAGAGCTCTTAATTTTCAGCCTTTTAGTGGAAAACATTTCACAATTGCTCCTAGTGCTGTCATGCTGCCTCTGCTCATAAAATTGCTTCTTTCTCTTAATTCCAAGGATTGCATTTGCAAATAAAACTGTGTGAGAACTGCTCAACTGGATCAGGCAGAAGTCCCTCTTGCCCAACATTCGGTCTCTGAGAACAGAATGTTATAGATTTTGATGGAAACAGCATCAGAAACAAGGCAAGTATAGATTAATGTTACCCTCTCCATAAATCAGAGATTTACACCTGCTCAAGAAGTTGATTGCATCTGAGTCACCAGACTTCACAACTCCTGAATCACCTTTTCTCTGTGAATTGGTCCTAACCCTTCCTGAGTCTCTGTATACATTTGCCTTACATAACAGGCTCTGATGATGAATTCCAGAATTGAATCATGCATCTCATGTAAAACTATGTAAATTATTCATTTTATGTAAAACTGCATGAAATTCTTTCAGTTTTTTGAGGTCTGCTGCCTAACTGCTTAGGAATTCATGCCAAAGTGAGGGAGAAACCTGCACAGAAAAGAAGGAGAGCTATGTCCAAGTAAATGCAGAAATGCCTGATGATTTTGGACATTGCGAGATCTGCACTGGGATTTCCTTTGAGTGAGTGTACAGTAGTGTGCATGAAATGTGTTTTAAATTAGGACTTTCTATCATGTTTTCTCACCCACTCTTTTGTCTTGGTGCCATCCCTCTGCAATCTCAGAATATTCCAGGAAACCTAGAAAAGATCTGTTGAGCTCTATCACCTCCCGTTTGTGAACAAATGCATCTGCTCCAATAACCAAAGATTTCTAACCTTCAGCTGTTCTTTGCCCATCAACCTTCATTTTCCTGTGGTTCATATCAGAAGCTTTTGGACAACTCTCACAGGCAGAGGAGGGGATTTTTGGGATTGTCCTGTGCAGGGGCAGGATTTGGACTCAATTATTCATGTGGGTCCCTTCCAACACAGGATATTCTATGATTCTCTGATTCTGTGATTTTATAAGTCCCCATTGAATGGAGTTGGACTTGACAATCTTTAAATGTCTCTTCCTACCCAAACTATTCTGTAATTTTATGTTATTCTTGCAATGCCATAGTCTTATTCTGGCATAGCAATGGGATTTTTCACTAGCATAGTTCACAGTTTGCCTGGGCAAACAAAGAAATATTAATCTGCTAAATTATGCACCTTTACCTCATCAGAGTGAGGGTGCTGCAGGTTTTCCATGAACAAAGAGGAGCTACTCATGGCAAGATCTCACTGGATGAACTGGCACCCTGGTGAATCTGGAAGGGCTGTAAATATTGGAAAGATCCTCAAGATTATTTGAAACCCCTGAAGCTTCCCTAACTTTCCATAATGGACTTGTGAATGTTGTTTGCAATACCTTTATTTCCCAGGCAACTTTAGGCATGCATTATTGTTTAACTTTATAGTTCAATAATAATTATATTCTTATGCAACTGTGGAAATGCAAATGTGAGATTCCTGACACTCTGAGGATTACCCAGCCTGTCTGCTGTATAAATAGAAGCATCTGGGGAACTGTTTTGTCTTATGATTTTTGGTAAATGGTTCGTAAAAAAACAAAGTGCCAAAGGTTTCTCCTGGACTTATGGATCCTGAAGGGATCCCTTTGTGTCTGCAAAGCGTTCAGTTAATGGAGCAATTTCTCTATGAGCAGGGACATTAACAATTCTCTCTCTTTCATTAGGCCATTTTCACAAAGTGTTTAAGAATATAATGTTTGTGACTTTTGCCTCTCTGTTAAATTTGTCTGAAATTGGCCCATATTGCAAATATGGCTGAAGTGGGTATAAACAACGTTACTTACAGATTACACTGGCCTGAAGATGAAAGAGGGCAGGTTCTGATTAGATATTAGAAAGAAATTCTTCCCTGTGAGGGTGGTGAGGCCCTGGCACAGGTTGCCCAGGGAAGCTGGGGCTGCCCCATCCCTGGAAGTGTCCAAGGCCAGGCTGGACAGGGCTTGGAGCAACCTGGGATAGTGGAAGGTGTCCCTGCCCATGGCAGGGGGTTGGAACAAAATGATCTTTAAGATCCCTTCCAACCAAAACCATTCTTATTTTGAGACTCTTATTTTCAGACTCAGCTCCTGGTCCATGTCAGGGGACTATAAATTAAGAATCTGGGTTTGTCTCTCAACCTTGAATTGGATAAAATTTAGTGACTTTTTGCTCTCATCATGCGATGTGCTGCTATATCAGTAACAGCACTATAAACTATTCCTCTTCCCCCCTGAGATCCGTACCCCAAAACTGGATAGTTTTAAGTGGAAAGGATGTCTTAGCAACCTTACACACACAGGACAAAAAGATGAAAAGAAGGAGGAAAACCAGCCACGAGTAAAATTGACAAGACAATTTTTCAGCAGAAAGTGCAATTTAATCTAAACACTTCAAAGAAATGTGCCCTATTTCTGTGGCATTTTTAACATGAAAATGATAAAATGAACCATCATCACTTCATCTTATAGTTCTCACAAAGTCAAAATGTTTTCCTTTCAATAAAGAAAACACTCCTTTAAATTTCCCTCTAAATGAATATCTTAAGATTACCATTGTATGAAGTCCTTACTATTGTGCAGAAAGTATTGAATAAAATATACTTCACACTAATGAAATATGACTAATAACAATAGACAACATTTTTATCTCGTGGAAAAATCTACAGGGTTTTGGGTTTTTTTCATATTTTAGAAATCAAACTTCTTCACATTGAAATTCTGGCAAAAATGGCTTGGGGTTTGATCTGCTGGTGGTGCTAAACAGGTATGAACCAACATGCTGCTGGAGATGCCCCTTCTACCAGGTGACAGTGACAGGATGAGAGGAAATGGCCTCAAGTTGCACCAGAGGAGGTTTGGACAGGATTTCAGAACAAACCTCAAGGACTGGAAAAGGCTGTCCAGAGGAGTGGAGGAGTGACCATCACTGAAAGTGTTCAAAAAATGTGTGGATACAGCAATTGGTGCTGTGCTGACTTGCACTTGGTCTGAAAGGTCTTTTCCAACATTACTTCTGTGATTTAAATGTCCCTTCCTACCCAAACTATTCTGTAATTTTATGTTATTCTTGCAATGCCATAGTCTTATTGTGGCATTGTTACTTCTGTGATTCCATGCCAAAGGGCTTTTCCTCCCATGGGAGGAGCAGAAGGCTCAATCAGCAGCACTGCAAGGTTAATGCAACATGTGCTGGGCTCCTCTGCTTCTCACAGAAAGCAAGAGAAAAAAGACATTTCCCCTCAGTCTTTTAAAAGTGCTCCCAGACTCTTCTCCAGCCCTTTCCTTTCCTTCTGCCCTGACAGCAAATGCAATCAAAATATGAACCCTACTAAAACACTCCTGGCAGTTAAAGGAGGAAAAATAAGCATCAAGGGCTGTTTTTGCTGGTTGTGTTTGAACAGCAAAGCCATGTCTTTAAAAATAAAATAATGCAGCCTCAAGCTGTTTATCTGAACATGATTGGAGCCATGGGATTTATATGGATACCCCCAGTTATAAATAAATGCACTGGGTTTTCAGCACACATCAGAATTTGTAATCATATAACTGATCACTCTCAGATAAGAAGGATGTTCTGATAACCACAGCTCTTGTTGTATTTTCAATTTGGCCTTGATTATTTTTAGAGAAAATCTGAAGGAGACAATTGCAATAAATGTGATGAAAAGACCATTGAGTTATAACAGTGAAACCAGCCTCTGAGTAGGCTGGGCATTTAACTCCTGCTGCAAGTCACAACTGCCAAGGGTAAGCTGGGTAACCACTTGGGCATAATTGCTGGGAATTATGATTTTTTTTTTTAAGAGAATTGACAGCACTGGCATGCAGAGTTCTGCTTTTGTGGTGTGCACACCCTACCTTTCAGTTTCAGAGCTGCCTGGCCAGCTGCCAAAAAATAAGTGCTATCACAGAAGATACTTCTTTACATATTTCTACATATGAAGGAGAAAAATGAAGAGTTGACTGCCATGGTTTAATCCCAGCCACAATTACCAGGCAGCCACTTGCACACTTTCTCTCTCAGAGTAGGATGGGGAGAATCAGAAGAAGGTAACAGGTTGAGAGAAGAACCATTTAATAATTGAAATAATAATAGTAATAATAGTAATATTAGTAATAATAGTAATTATTATTAATAATAATAATTAATACTATATTATTATATTATTATATTATCATATTATATATTATTATAAAATATATATTGAAAAATATATAAAATAAAAATATAAATACAAATATATTTTAAATATTTTTATATTTCAATATATTTTTATATTTTATAAATATATATTTTTAAATTTATATTATATTATATTATATTATATTATATTATATTATATTTACATTATTGTTATTATTATTAATAATAATGGCACTTCCTCGGGCCCTGACTCTTCCAAAGGACAGTCTGTGTGCTTGAGATGCACCCACAGGAGTGCCTGCATGTTCTGGAATTCCTAAATTTCCATCCCCTTCCAAACTTGCTCTTCAGCACTATTTACTGACTATTTTCATTCTTGGTCTGGGTTTTATAAGTGTGTGGGAATACCAGAAAAAGTCTTCAAAAAAATGCATTCAAATGATGTAAGGCAGTATGGATTTTTTCACCTGCTCTCGGGGGAATAGACGAGGGACTCTGACACTCCCAATCATTTCTCTCTTCTTCCACAAAATAATCAGAAGGTTTTTCCCTTTAGCATTGCATTCATCTTAGATTAGGTATCCATCTTCCAGTTCATTGCAGAACTGTGCTATTGTGTGGAGGAAAAAAGGGATTTTTTTCAGTAATCACTGGGAAGAAGGAAGACTCAAACACACAAAGACACAAACATGCAAAGCTCCAGGAGGGAGAATCAATTCTTGCAGAAGACCATTTGCTCATCCATCTATGTTTGCCAGGTAATTTCGGCCTGGGAAGCAGTACTGTTAGCAAACTGAAACTGCATTACTTGCCACTGCTCAAGGTGAATAATGTGGCCTTCTAAGGCCAGGGTCATTATCTCCCTGAGCCTGCTCGTGGCAAGGCAGAGGGAAGAAATATAGTGTCTATCTAAGAAGAACAATATTTTCAATTCAGATGTGGTTTATATGGAACAGGAGCCCAGTATTTTATGGGGTATGTCATCATTTCCAGCACGCCTTTAATATTTGCTTCAGGCTGGCAGAAAAACTGATACTGTTGAGCCAAACCTTAGAATTGGAAAAGTTAATCACAGCAGTGGTTACACTTTTCCGTATTAATCACAGGATATCCACCAAGGATAACAGGCAATAACAAAAACAAAGGAGCCCAATATCAGCAGGCCAGAGCCAGGATGGTGGTGTGAGAGCTGAGCTCCCCGTGTCATCAGCGCTCAGCAGGAGATATTCAAAGTGCCCAAATTCAGTCCTAGCAGGATTCATCCACACTAAATTCAGATGCCTACAGTGTAGGTGTCTGTGCTGAACCAAGTTATCTGAGATTCTGTAGCTGGAGGATATTGTGTGCACGGAATGGCAGGAGCACAATTCCTCTGATTCGCTTCCTATGTTAGGAGGACTTGAATTACACATTAAGTCCATCGATTCTCTTGTGTACAACTTCAGCTAAGGCAGCTCAACAAAAACATCAGTGCAGCTGGAGATGCACCAGAATGTCCCCTTGGGGGTCTATTTGGTGATCCAAAAGAGCTTGGGTCTCTTAAAGGTCTGGTGTTTTACCAATCTGAGGTCTCAGGTACCTTAAGGCATTATTACCAGATGCCAGTGCTTCCACAGCTAATTTAAACTCCAGAACTTCAGTGGCAGTAAATGTAGCTATGGGTGATTTGTTCAGATGTAGAAAGCTTTCAATAAATGGGCTCTACCTTTCCTTTATCAGAGGTATTTTCACATCTTTTTCAGGGCATGACTGAAGTTTTTTTATCTCATCTCCCACTTCCCATGCTGATGTTACTTTCTCTCCAACCTATCAAAGAAGAAAAAACATGGAAGTTAAATGTGCCATTTAATAAGAATGATGGATATTTTCCTACTAGTGGCATGAAGTTGCAAAAATTACAATTCTTCCTTGATTCTTTTATAAAAAGCCAACTGCTCTCTCCCATTCCCTTTCCTCTGCAGGGAGCCAAAGCTTGTCTGTCTTAAGTATCACACCTGATTTACTCACCACCTTTCTCTTATATCATTGCTGTTACAATCATTCAGTTGAATGGTAATTCAAATGTGGCCCAAAGTAGTTTTGGTCAATGAGATTTTGACTTTTCCGTTGGTGGTTTATGAAGAGGAACTGGTTCCCTCTTTGCTTGACTGTAAAATAGTTGGAACTTGTGGAGGGGAAAAGATCCAAACAGCAGAATTATCATTCCTTCATGTGAGTCAGCATAAAAGATCTGGAAACAGTCAGATGTTCCTGTTTCCCACTTTCCTTTTTTTAGAAAGCACTGGAGAGAGTGAAACAACATCGTGACTGTGCTGTTGAGGAAATAATGAAACAGATTCAGAAGAGAAAAATACTATAGCAGCACTACTAATTGGGGTACTGATTAAATCCCTGACTATTGACCTTGACATTCCTTTACAATGGGACTACTATATAGTTTATAGAAAAAAAGAGAGAAAGAGAGAAAGAGAGAGAGAAAGAGAAGAAAAGGAAGAAAAGGAAGAAAGGGAAGAAAGGGAAGAAAGGGAAGAAAGGGAAGAAAGGGAAGAAAGGGAAGAAAGGGAGAAAGGAAGGAAGGAAGGAAGGAAGGAAGGAAGGAAGGAAGGAAGGAAGGAAGGAAGGAAGGAAGGAAGGAAGGAAGGAAGGAAGGAAGGAAAGGAAGGAAGGAAGGAAGGAAGGAAGGAAGGAAGGAAGGAAGGAAGGAAGGAAGGAAGGAAGGAAGGAAGGAAGGAAGGAAGGAAGGAAGGAAGGAAGGAAGGAAGGAAGGAAGGAAGGAAGGAAGGAAGGAAGGAAGGAAGGAAGGAAGAAAGAAAGAAAGAAAGAAAGAAAGAAAGAAAGAAAGAAAGAAAGAAAGAAAGAAAGAAAGAAAGAAAGAAAGAAAGAAAGAAAGAAAGAAAAAGAGAATTTTACAGGTATTTCAAACATTGCAGGTGTCATCCTCAGTTTTTAGTCACATCTAAGGATGGGGCAGCCACAGCTTCTCTGGACAACCTGTACCAGGGTCTCACCACTCTCACAGAGAAGAATTTCTCCTTGACATCTGATCTAAACCTACTCTCTTTCAATTTGAAGCCATTTGCTATGTCCTGTCACTGCAGTTCCTCATGAAATTTATTGTGACCTACTCCAGGCCCATCTCTCTCACACTTTCCCAGTCCTCTTCTGTTTTTAAGCCTGTCTTACCTCAAGGTTATCTCCTCTAATTTTGTCCTAATGCCTAAAGACTTATAATTTAATTCATCCTTTGAGAAATGCAGGTAAATCTCTGACAGAGGTGACCTGCTAGAATTTGAGTCCTCCTTGAAAACATTGGAGAAAGTAAAATATCTAAATCAAATCAGATCTATGCAAATCAGATCATCTTGATATAATTTATTTCTTAGCAGAGTTGCATTAGGATCCATAATCCTGTTCTTAGCAAAAGACTATTTAATTGAAAATATAGAAAGTGAAATAAAGGCTCCCATTTTGAGAAATCATAATTCTATGTGACATTACTTGTTTCCTGACTGAAATGAAATATATTAGCACTTGAGCTGTTCACGTTCAGCTCCTGAGACTCTCTCAAGTGCTGGAAAGGTGCTGATTGACAATCCCAGTTCCCAACTGACAGAAAAACTAAGCCAACAAGGATCTGATACAATGGACATGTTTTTTTTTTTCTTGAGATTTTGCTGCATGCTCAAATCTTGCATAATCCCTCTAAGGACTGCAGGGTTTGCAGTAAATCATTATCAAAGCCCATCTTTAAACCATTCCTGCAGCTGTTTCAGTCCTGAATCCCCCGTCATATGTGATACCTGCCACGTGGGTTTCATTCATATGATAATTTTGGTGTGTGGTTGGTAATGTCAGGAATATTAACTACTTTACCCCACAATTATGTCTCCATAGAAAAGTCATTATTACTGCAGCAGAGTTGGCTTCAGCTATAAAACTGGGTAATTTTGGATTTTTGGGGTGAGCCAACTATCTTCCTTGCCTCTCAACTGCCATTTCAATGCTCTATTGAGGTGGAAAAGGGTTGAAAAAAGCCTGTGTGGTTTTATCCCACTTCCCCAGAGCGTGCACTGCACACCAAAACCCACTTTGCATTCAGCTCCAGCGTGTCACTCTGAAAGGACTGTGTCAGCAGCCTTAATTGCTTGGCTGGTGCCACAAGACTGATGGATTGTAGGCTCCTGCTTTTCTAGAGGAAGGATGAGAACAGATGGGATTTTGCTAATTTAAACTTCTGTACATGTTTAATGTCCTATTTATCTCTTCCAGTGAGCCTGAAATGGTAATAAATGAAGTAGATTTTTACTGAAATCTGTTAATGTCGTGAGAAGTGTTTGTGAAGAACAAAAAGCTCGATTAGCCTACATTGACCTGCAAATAAACAACAGGCTGTGAGGAGTGGTTACCCACTTTCTAATTTGCTTAATGGCCTTTTAATGAGTGGGCTTATGACTGTACAGTAAATACACTGGTCTAGCACCCTAGAGGCCTCTATTCAGGCTATTTCCTGGAAATCTGAATCACCTCCTGTTATTTCTGTCCCTCTATTTTTCACTCAGATAAGCCCATAACAATACACCCAACTAACCCTTAAACTGTTTTTGGGCTGGAATACAAATAAGAACACCAAGACATTCCTGTTAAGAGTCTCAGACCCTCAGTGGCCCATTTAGGGCTACCAGATTGGTTTTCCCTGTCTAAATCTTAAATCTAAACCTCTGTCTATTGAGTCTCTGTACCTAAAATGGAATTCGTTCTTCATACAGAAATGCAGCCCATTTTTGCCATGTAGAGATCATGATTTACTAAAAGTCTTTGAAGGATTCAGAGCTGTAAAAACCATAATTATAATGGAATCACTGTTGTCTGGGAAAACAAGCAGAGGTGGCTGCACACACCAAGAAGAAAAGGATGGAAACAGTTTGGGTACATTTAAATTTGCCAGCTGAATCTGTAACACAGTTTTAGCACAGATAATTTCTAAGGTGTTTGTTTATTCTGGCTGAAATACCTTGGGTATGGATATCAAAACAGAGTTATAATTCTGGCACTGCTGGGTAAGGTGTTCCTGGGAAACCATCCTCCTTTTTGGTCTGCAAGAACATCTTCAAGGATCCCAAACTCAGTTACATCTAACAGGGAAAAATAACAGGAGAAAACAGCTTTACATCAGTTTTACAAAACTGAAAAAAATGGATGGATTCCAGATTAAATTTTAAGTGATAAAAATATTTTTAAACTTGGGCATGTTTATTAGGAAAGTGTAGCTTATCCTGTATGTTTTAAGGTTTTAGGAAAGAATTACAGCTCATAGTGCCCTGACTTTATACCCTGTAGGCACACACAGAGACATAAAAATCACACCATTGGCCTCCTCTCCTGCAGGTCACACTTTTTTCCTGGATTAATTACTTTTTAACTGAAGTAAGAGAAGCAGTGTTTGAACTCCTGAAACAACAAAGCCCTTTTCACATACTTTGGTCCTGCAAATTAGAAAAGGTTGGTTCAATAATTTATCTGCGACCACACAGTCAAACAGTGACACTTTCAGGAGTAGGTAAATCTCCTAAAAGCACCAGCTTAGTCCATCCTCCTACACACAAATAAAAAGCATTAAAAAATAGCATTCAAATTACTTCAACAGGTAATTTGTTCCTCCAGGCCTTACTGAGCACATTTACTAATGATTCATTTCCAGAACACTAAACCAAAAACACTTAGCAAGAGCAAAAAGTCTGCAAGTAAATTAAAGAATAGCAAGTTCCAGTTAGTCTCCTAATAGAGTCGATGATTAAATGGTTCCTATTTAAACAGCAACAATACCAAACTCTTTTATGTAAAATTGTAAAGGCTGCTAGATTCAACAGGCTTTAGACAAAAGAGGGAAAAGGAAGACAGGAAGTATTTTCTCAGCTTACATAAAATGTGTTTCAAACATCTATGTACAAAAGTTTCTATTTAAAGGATGGTGATGCCCTGGCACAGATTGCCCATACAGTTTGGATGTCCATAGATGTACACAGGAATAATGGTTTCAACGTTTCCTTCAGTGGTTTGTTGTGCCATCTGAAGATCATAATTTATTTTTGTTTCCTATTTGTCTTCAAAACCCAAATTTTGGACTTTGTGAGATCAAGCACAGTGCATTGAAGGAAAAGTGGGCAAGAGGACTGACTCAAAGGCTACATTATTACAGCCAGAAAAGATTTTCTAAGATGACACCATTCAGCAGCAAAGATTAGTGCAATTAGA
This sequence comes from Acrocephalus scirpaceus scirpaceus, assembly GCA_910950805.1. Lineage (NCBI taxonomy): Eukaryota > Metazoa > Chordata > Aves > Passeriformes > Sylviidae > Acrocephalus > Acrocephalus scirpaceus. The sequence goes on from OU383773.1 coordinate 3,111,962, forward strand.
GCCCAAGAAATGCAGAAAAGTCCATTTATATTTGTATGAGTTCAGTGACTTTGACTGCTAAAAGTGGAGAGATTTTAGAGATAAATCAGGCAATCCTGTCATCTGAGAAATGTCTTCACAGGCACAGGAACAGGGTGACTAATCCTAATATAACAAGAGTTAACATAGTAAAAAAATATGTGTAATACTGCCATTAACTGTAAGAGTCCACCAGAATATATTTTACATAGTTACATGGAAATATATTTCTACTGACTTTAAAAGAAAAGATAAAACCAGGGGTTGGAATTCACTCCATATAACTTAGGCCATATAACTTTATTTGCACTAATTATTTTCACATTCAGACAGAATACCTGAAGAGTTGGACTGTTTGGATGATTGATAGCATGTCATGAGACAGAGAAATCACTCCACTTTAGACAGTGACTGTAAAATATTGGAATAATCCTTTACTCAGTAATGAATAATGAAGAACGAAAACAAATTAAAGGGAATTTTATGACCAACAGCAAGATAACTTTACCATAGCTTGTTTCATTAGCTGGCAGGAAAGGCTTTGGAGCAAATGGGTTCATTTTTTAATATGAAATTAGAGGAGAACACAAAGAAACATGTAAGTAATTGGAAGTGACAGAAGAATAGATTAGATCTCAATCACCAGATTTCACAAATAGTCCTTAGAGTGGTGAACAAGTTTTCCTGATGTCCAAACATGAAACATCAGATTGAATAATGAAGTTGTTTTGTTGCAGGGGGGTATTTTTGCCACATTAACGGTTTACTCTAAGAGCCTCTGTGTACATACGTGGATATTTGAAGTAATTAAACATTGGCTGCTGAATAATAGCGAGGTTTGGTGTTGTAAAGTGTCTCTGCTTCTTGTAACCCCCGAGTTCCTGATTACACACTAGGATGCAGATTTGTCTCAACCACCAGCCTGAGTTAACTCTCTCTACTTGTTGGAAATGATATAAAGTTTAAATATTTTTATGTTACTAAAGTCAGTTTTGTTCTCCTTTGTGGTGGAGGAAGGGGATTGAAGTTCCTTTTCAGGAGACTCTTCCACCAGGCGAGGTCTGATGAGCTGAACATCCCAACAGACTGGGGGTAGCACAGAAGATGCACAAAAGATAACGACCATTCATGACCATTAATGACCATTAATGACCATTGACGACCATTATGAACATCAATTCCAACCATCACCCCTGGCCTGGTCAGAGACACCTGGTCTGAGTAAAAAGAGATAATGAGAGCCTAATTAACATCGGAGGCAAAGAAATCCTATCCAGTAGGAACGCAAATATTACGAATTGGGACAAATGAACATCAAGCCAATGAATTTCTCAGGGTTTTGACTGTATAAAATTACTAAAATAAAATAGAAAAATCTGCTAAAATTTATGTGTGATGGAAGGATTTTCTCTGCACAACCCGGGCAATGTGTAGACAAAATGATTTCTGTTGCACATCCTGGCCAGAACAACATCCTGGCCAGAATAAAATAATGCCTTGATTCCCTAACACTAAAAACGTTGTTGTAAGGTTTTTGGTTGTGGGTTTGTTTTTTTTTTTTCCCCCACAGTTTAGGTGACGTGCTTATTTCAGTCCCTTTGTGCCTCTGAAGAGACATAATGTGTCTGCTGAGTAATTCATCCCACTTATGTTAGACATCCATCTCAGACTGGGATGAATCACCCTCTGGAATTACTGATCCCTCCTGTGTGATGGCTGAGGAGGTTTAAATAACTTGGGAATTGTTGTCTACCTAAAGGGGAACTTTTTATGGGCTGCAGCCATATGTGTGTTATCCTACTATTGCCTGCAGTCCTTCCAGGCTCAAAGGGATTACAGCAGATGGAAGGATCTGTGTTTTCCTCTAATCCTCTCCTTAGAAATAAAGTGACACGGACATGTCTGATAGCATAGCTCACCAGGAAGGGAACCAGCACATCCTGTTTGAGTGTTTTCTCTATGAGATTTAAAACTACCAGATATCTTCAGTAAATAAGGATTTACCAGGTCTTATAGATGATCTCAAATAGTTTTCTCCTTCTGTGTTCTTGGAAGAAAGTTGGAGATCCTGGGGAAAAAATGGAAAAAAAAAAAAAGCATCACAGCAATTTTCTTTGTGCAACAGCAATCAAACCTCCCATTTATGCCCCACCAAAGTGTCTGAGCCTGTTGTGGACAAAGTGGACAAAAATTCAGTACCATTTTCACAGTTAGAATTTCACCTATGTGCTGAGTCTACCAACAAGAGGATAATTATGAGCCAATTTACAGTTGCAGCTTTTATGTTATGAATATTTCTCCTGCAGTTCCTAGTTTTGTTTCAGTGAAAAAGTTGATGTGCAATAAACATTCTGAGTCTGTTTAGGTCTAGGCTGGGCTTGAATCAGATGCCTCTGAAGAAATTCCCTACGTCTCAACTCAAGTTCAGTAAATATTGCCCACAGCATCAATATGATTGCAATAAATGACTCAAGTAAATGCCCTCAAGCACCACCAAGACAAAAAGCAGCTGTTTTTAAAAAATTCTAAAAGTATTTCAGTTAATCTTAAAGACAAATCAAGCTCCAAAGGAACATGTTCTTAATTTAAATTGTAACTCATTGCAGAAAATGATAACTGATCACCCATCAGTCAAGTTAGGAGATATTCCACTTCACGCTAAGTTTATTAAATTGTTTTCCACCTCCTCTGATTTTAGGTGTTTAAGCCTAAAATAATTTGTCAGACTTTTCTTTAATCAAGACAACTTGAGATTGACTAAATACTTTTACAGACTGGCACCATTTTGTCCTTTAGAGATAATGACAATGACACTCTTATCTTCATCCTAAATATGCTTCTATTTCACCTTAATATGAACCTCAATTAAGAAATAAGTATGACTAAAGCAGTTATAATGAAATATTCTGAGCCTACATCTTTCCCCAAGATTTAACTACAAAAGAGCACTAATTTAAGATTATAAATTATTTATACATTTGACATGGTTTCCTACTAATCAGAATCAGAACCAGAGCAATTTGCAAAATTCCTGTGGCATCTATTAAATATTTTCTTCTAAGTAAGTAAATGAAACAGATTTACTAATTCTAGTAGAAACTTCATTGGTATTGGGTGAGAGATTCTAAACACAGGGGAATATATTAATTCTGTACAAAATGCTAAATACTGCTCAGATCTCTGCTAAATTCATTTAATCCCTTTTTGCATGTTTTAAAGCCCATCAGACTTTATAAGCATCGATATAATGTAGTGAAAGGCAACTATTTACAAATAAAGGACAAAAATCACAGAGAAGTATAATTTAGCATGACATGAGTGTCTCACTGGAGTTAAGAATTTGTAATGTTCTTCCTTTTCACTGTGATACTAAACTTACCTCTAGAGGTTGGTTTAATTGAATATTCTGGGGTGGGTGACTGTGCCTATTTTAGAAATATCTGGGATTTGAATAGCTTTTTTTCTATGATAACAATCTCCATGAATTTATGGACATCTGAATGAAATCCATTCAGACAAAATTATGACAATGTCTCTGAGCTGAGAAACTCCACTGAACAATGGTTTAAAAGAAAATTTCCCACCTTTTTGGACCATCATCATCAATGATCACATTTCCTGCTGGATCAAGATGAACTTTTGACATAAAATATTCAGTTAATGAACTTGATAATGTTTCTACTCTGTCATATGATAGTATCATGAAAACATGGAATAAAAGAATCACAGAATCATGGTATGGTTTGTGTTGGAAGGCACCTTAAAGATGATCTAATTCCAGCTCCCTTCCATGGGCAGAGATACCTTCCACTAGATCAGTTTGTTCAAAGTCTCATCCAGCCTGGCCTTGAACATTTCCAGGGATGGGGCACCCAGAATTTCTCTGGGCAATCTCTTCTCGTGCTTCATCACCCTCACAGCAAAGATTTTCTTCTTATAAATCAATAATTAATTAATATCAAATAAAGCCCATGCAGAATACACATCAGGGCCTCCCTCAGCTACAATGAGGAGTGTGAATCTTGGAGCTTCATCCATTCTCTGTCCTGTCTGTGCCTTTGGTGTGCCCTGGGGAAGCCAGCTTTGTCCATTTGGTTTGAAAATGTACCCTCTGTTGCTGGTCTTACTTTGCTGACCTCCCTTTGCTCTCTTTTTGAGTTGTCTCTCCTTGAGATCTCATTTTGCCAGGAAGAAAACTCATCCTCTCCCACTCTTGGATGTTGACGTGTTCTTCAGAGAGACAGATAAAATCTTTATGAAAGCCACAGTCTGGGACAATGCTCACTTCAGCAACGTTGCAAAACAGCCTTAAAATGCATGGAAACAACCAAATCTGAGTTCCACACAACATTGTAGCTCTACTCAACAGTCCCCCCAGATTTTCATTCAGTTCCAAATTCTTAAGGGAGCATGGTGGAGGTTTCAGTCCTCCTGCCTAGGAAAGCTTTTCCAAAATTAAACTCTATGTTCATTTGAGCCAATTGGTGACTTCAACACAGATCACAGAATTTTTAGGGTTGGAAGGGACCTCTGGAGATCCCTTCAGTCCAATCCCCTTGCCAAGGCAGGAGATGGAGATGAAAACTTAATTCCTGCGAAGAGAGTGATTTTATTCCTGCACAAAACAAATGGAATAAAAGAAATGTTGGCTTGCATCTTGGCTAGAGTAAGATGGGGATGTTTCTTTCAGCTGTCTCCTTACCTTTTCTTTTATCCCAGTGGATGGATACCTGAGTTAATGATGAGTCTGAACTTCCACCAGCTATAGCACAGAAATTCCACATAATCCAAAATCAGAAGAGATTTTCCTGGAATTCTTGCTGGTATCTGAAGCCACTTAGAAATGACTGAGCTGCACTGCAGGAAGGGAGGGAAAGATGGTTCAGCCAAGGGCTGTTTTCCATCAGCCATACCATGGTCTGATTCCCTCCTTACCAGACAGGAGTGGGAATGACCATGCACTGCTTTAGGGAAATGTTAACCTTGGGGAAACAAGGAAACAAAAACAAAAAACAAAGCCAAAAACAAATAAACAAAAAACCAAGCAAATATCTGTTTCCCCTTTGCTTATAATCTTACAGATTTAATATTTAGCTCTATCTAGCAAGAAATGGACCAAGTGTAAAATTCAGTATTACTTCATGGTTCTTTTATTTGTTTTAATCAGCTACACAGCCCTGTGGTGCCAAAGCATCATCCCAACTTATGCATTATTTACTAGTTAATATCTCAAAACAGATGTCTCTAAATAAAATAATTTTCTTCCTCTTGCTTGTCATGCCTGAAGGCCAAATCAAAGGAACAGAGCAGCTCCCTGATAATGTGCAGAGCACTCAAACCATGACATCAGGGTCACCAAGCCTCTGTCAGAGTGGGTCTTGGGACATTGAGAAATTTGTAGCAAATTGTGTCTCTCTAAGTCAGGGTCAGTATTTCTCTGTTCCGCTCTCTCTCGTGTCTCTGCCTTTCAAGCAGCCATTTCAGCCCTGCACACCTTCTGATTTCAAGGATCATCTGTTTCTTGCAGATCTCTGTGGCAAGTGTGTTCAAGTGTCAAGGGATGGTCTGGCTGTGTCAAAAATATTCCTTGAAAACTGTGTAATTATCCAAGTGGAACACACATTTAACCAAAATATTTAACCATTTATTTGGCACACTTTGCCTTATCTCTGTGTTTTTCAAGCTCAAGAGTTCATAACATATTAAGATGGGGTCTTTATGGGGTTTTATCCTCTAGGATAAAACCCCATAAAGTTATGGTACCAAGGTTTAACTCCAGGTCACAAGCACCAGCAACTGCTCATTCCCTCCCTCAATCCCATTCGGGTTGGATGGGTAAGGAGAATCAGAAAAAGGTAAAACCTGTAGGTTGAGAGAAGAACAATTTAATAATCGGAGTAAAATAAAATTATGATGATGAAAATAATGATGATGATGAATGGAGATATTAAAGAAAGAGATAAAAATAAAACTCAACAAAAACACAACCAGCTGATGGACAGTGCAGTTACTCACCATCTCAAGCAGCAATTGACCCTTTTAGGCCAGGTCCCCCACACTTTATGTACTGGGAATGGTGTTGTGTGGTACAGAACATCCCTTTGGCCAGCTCAGGTCAGCTGTCCTGGACCTTTTCTTCCCAGCTCCCCAAGCAGAACACAGGAAACTGAACAGTCCTTGACTGAGGATAGACATGACTTCACAACAATTAAATTATCAGTGTGTTATCAACATTTTTCTCATCCAACACAAATGATGTGTCTCTAAGTCTCTGTCAAACTTGTTTCAAGGGAAACAAGTCAACTGATGTTCAGGATCAAATGGGATTGGTGATTCAGGATCATGAATGGGATTGGCGTTTCACAGGACCCAAAACACATTTGAGCAGTGCCTTCATTGGGGTGATGGAGGGATACAGGACAGATCAGTGAATTCTGGTAATCAGACTTTGTCTGCAGGTGGAGGCTTTGCCCTCAGCTTTAATGAACTCTGAGAAGCACATCTGTAAGGCAGGACTCTGCAGCTGTCCATGAGATCTGGATTTTCTGTCCAGATATGAATTGAAATGTGCAGTTTTAGGGAAGGGAGTCTCTGAAAAGAGGTAGAGAGAATTTAAGACTAGTCCTTGGTAACTTGATTGTAGGTATTGATTTTTCATGGATTTATTCAAAACTGAAGTTAATCTGGAGGACACAAAACCCAGAAGTCTTGATTTTCTTAATTTTTTCCCTTTTTTTTTTTTTTTTTTGTCATCCTTTGTTATGCCTTATATTCCTATAGTCTTCACAGAAAAAGTGGGAATTTTGATAGTGTTAAGTGAGTAAATAGAAAAAAGGTATATGAGTGTAGTAGGATAAAGGTTAAGTTTCTTCAGCAAAGCTTCAACCTCCCAAACTCTCTAATTTTGTCTAAATGAAGCTTGAGATGAGATGTCTTATGAGACGTTTTCACTTACATAAGATAATTTAATCTATGCAAGACTTGGTAACTATACACAGTAAAGAGGACTCCCAGCCTGAAAAGGTTGAAATTTATGGAAAAGAAGGTCATGAGTGGAACAAATCGATTAATCCTGTCCCTGTTGTTTAGGATGAGGCTGAAGCGAGTAGGCACAAGTAGGCCATGGCCACTCATATGGTCTTTGCAGGAGAAAGAAAAGGTATTGAGAGCCTCGGGGGAGTGCAGAAATTACTACACTGATTTGCGTGGTGGTAGGAAGGCAGTGTTTATAATCTGGGTGCTAAAAAGGGGAAAAGACAAGAAACTATTGAATAAAAGAGGATTTGGCAACAACAACCCCCTGCAGTGTTAGAGGCTGGGGACGGTGTGGCTGGACGGTGCCCAGATGGAAAGGGACCTGGGGGTGCTTGTGACAGCAGCTGGACATGAGCCAGCAGTGTGCCCTGGTGGCCAAGAAGGCCAATGGCCCCTGGCCTGGATCAGGAATGGTGTGGCCAGCAGGAGAAAGGAGGTCATTCTGCCCCTGGACTGGGCACTGGTGAGGCTGCACCTTGAGTGCTGTGTCCAGCTCTGGCCCCTCAGTTTAGGAAGGACATTGAGTGCTGTGTCCAGTTGTGTCCCCTCAGTTTAGGAAGGGCATTGAGATGCTTGAGCACGACCAGAGGAGAGCAATGAGGTTGGTCAGGAGCTTGGAACACAAACCCTGTGAGGAATGACTGAGGGAGCTGGGGTTGTTCAGCCTGGAGAAAAGGAAGCTCAGAGGTGACCTTATCACTCTCTACAACTTCCTGAAAGGTGGCTGTAGTCAGGTGGGAGTTGATCTCTTTCTCCAGGCAGCAACGGACAGAATGAGAGGACACAGGCTTAAGCTGCACCAAGGGAAATATAGGTTGGAGGTTAGGAAAAAGTTTTTTACAGAAAGGGTGATAAAGTATTGGAATGGTCAGCCTGGGGAGGTGGTGGAGTCACCATCCCTGGATGTATTTAAAAAAAGATTGGATGGGGCACCTGGTGCCATGGTTTAGTTGAGGTGTTAGGGCATGGGTTGAATTCGATGATCTTGAAGGTCTCTTCCGACCTAGACATTCTGTCATTCTGTGATTCTGTGATTCTGCAAAAATAAGATGAAGGGAGTGGAGACAGCTTAGACAAATATATGCTTTACAATCTATTGCTTTGGGTACAGAGAACAGCCTGGAGTGATGTGCCAATAATCACAGAGCAGAGAGAAAGCAAAGTTAGGACTAACACCCTGCTGAGTCCACGGCCAGAGCTGTATCCACACAGTCTTGTGCTCCCAGCCATGCTCTGCATCCCACCATTTGCATAACTTCCCTGGAGATTTGCTTGCCTCTGCAACACCTGGCAAAGCACACAGTCTAAACTTTATGGAAATTCGCACAAGAAGCAAAACTTGTCTATTTCAGTGTTTAATAGCCTGCTGGAAAGGGTGGGAAAATGTTAAAAAAAAATCATCAAAGTACCTAGTCACTAATAGCAAATTATATAATTATAAAGGACACAAGACAAAAACTAACTAAATTTTCACAAATTTCTCATCCTTACCCTTGCCAGCCTCTAATATATGTGTACCTCTAGCAATCACCTGGCAGTTATCCACAGCATTCACAGAATTAAGCAAATTACAAATGGGTCCAGGATGGGCAGAGCATGCCAGTCTTGGCTCTCCAGTGAGCCACATAATGCTCTGCAGCATTTGGCTTCTCTCAGCAGGTCCATTAGTCAGGGTGGATGAACCTCATCAGCTGGAGGGAATGCACACTAGGAAGCATGCTTGGAAGAGTGGAGATATTTGACTTTCATGAGACATGAAGAGAAACAGAACTCTGGCTGCTCTGCTTTGGCCTCTCTCCCCTCCAGTGACATCTATGCAAATGCAATCCTGTCTTTAGTCTCATCCAGAGTGAAGTCATCTCCCCAGGCTTCTGTCTTTGTCTCTGTTGTGCCAGAGTAGGCAAAGACACCTGGAAGGGACTCGAAGCAGAGTAAGGCAATACCTACCTAGCATCTTGTAAAAGAACTGCTGGGATTTCAGAGGATGTTGCTGTTGTCAGTGTTCACTCACCAACCAGGGGCAGAAATGGTCAGAAGTATTGGGGAAATAGCCCCATAACTTAATAGAGGTAAGATGGAAATGTCTAGGTTTCAAGGACTGTATTTCAATTTCCAGTCTCTCCTGAGTCAGTTCAGCCTGATCTGCCTCTGGAAGCCACATCTGGTTTGTTCCTGAGTCACTGGTTAAAGATGCCTGTGGGAAATGTGACTGTCTGATGGTTTTGGTCTCTTTTGAGAGTTACATTGCATTTTCTCAGCCTTACTAAAGGGCTCTTCCTCTTGACTTCCTCTTTCCAGAAGGCCCAACACCACCAGAGAGAGAAAATGGATCAATATCTGTCTCAAGCCCAACTAAATGAACAACTGATACTATTTCTGACAATATATCCCACCTTATCACTGTCTTGGGTGGCCATTTCACACACAGAAGTTTCCAGTTAGATTGGTACTTCATGCACACTGCATTTATTTACACTTTATGAACACTTGTCCTTTACCAGAATGATTTAGAAGTGGTCTCAGGCAAATACTGACCTTTAATTACAGTGATTATTATTAAAATTCACTGTTAATCACAGTGGGAGACAAAAAAAGGAAAAGTTTTTGTATGTTTATGTCATATGGAAAATATGGGATAATGTATTTAAAACATCAGAGAGACCGAGAGAACATATTCAACAATTGCTGGATGTTTTTTCTACAACATTCTGCACCAATAACTATTTTGTCGTTTCATCATCAACTGAAATCAACCAGATATTAATGTGAGATATTGTAATCTTTGAAGTTTCCTAGATCTGTTTGCCAGGAGTGCTCTGAATTGTTTAGAGAGCAAAAACGCCTCTCTGAGGATGGATAATTTAGTCATTCTGAACAGCAAAATGTTTCTGACTGGTCTTCACAGGACAATGCATGTGTTGTCTGTATCTAAAAAATAAGAATTGTAATTATACTCAGAATTTGCACCTGAATCAATGCAAAAAATAGAAGAAAGAATAAAGTTCATATGAGGAACCCTTATAACTGCAAGGTGGAGTTCATATCATCTATTCTATTTTTCTTTCTGTCTCAGAGTTAGGTGTTTACTGTTACTTGTCAGCCAGAATCCTTCTGTGGTCAATAGAGATGAATAGGCACCTACAGAGGGTGAGTCACCCAATCTATCTTAAGAAGGAATGAATCACCCACTAGAAGTGCATTATTTTTTTTCTCCATCTTCAGTTTCGGATCTGAAGTGTGAGCAACTGAACGATGTGTTTAGGTTCTTCCAGCTGTGTGAGATGACATAATAAAAATATTACCTCTCCTTATAAACTCTGTCTTGCCTATGTCTCCAAACCAACATGATGACAGTGATAATGTTCTGCTCTGGAGGGAGACTTCAGTTTAGCTTAGAGATTTATTGTCCTCATTGATGAAATTAAGTGACATGAATCCCATGCAAACTGTTCACAAAATTTTGTCTAAAAGTTACACATACTTTTTCAAAGGCTATGAGGATTGCTTTGAACACTTTTAAGTGTTTTTCTGATAGAGAAAACATTAATCTGATTAATTTTCTGTCTGAAAAAGTTGTCTAGGCTACATTACCATTTCTTATCAAGCTTTGCATACAATTGCCATGAGATTCAATCCGATTAAAAATAAAATGTTTTGAAATGCCTTTGCTTTTTTGTTTTTTTCACCCTTCCCCCATAGAATGGAAATTATTTTCTGTCCAGTTTTGAGTAAACAGATAAGAAAACCAGGGTTAAAAATTTGTCAAAGAACTTGTTCTTAATTCATTAGCAACTCAAACTCAGAAGAAAGCTGGGGTTACAGTTTCTGACATGAAAGTGGTCCTCAGAATGTTTAGTATACATGGTCTAACTGAGTCCAATACTCTTCAAGGTCATTCAGTTCGACCCCCTACTATGGGCAGGGACAACTCCCACTAGACCAGATTGCTCAGAGTTCCATCAACCCAGCCTTGAACACTTCCAGGGATGGAGCCACCACAGCTTCTCTGCACAGCCTGTTCCATGGCCTCACCACCCTCTGAGAAAACAATTTCATCCCAATATCCAATCTAAACTTCTCTCATTCAATTTGGAGCCATTCCCCCTTGTCCTGTCACTACATGTGCTTGTAAATACTCCCTCTCCATCTTTCTTACAGGACCTCTTCAGGTCCTGGAAGGCCACAAGTCAACCCGAAATCCTCTCTTCTCCAGGCTGAACAATCGCAATTCTCTCAGCCTTTCCTCACAGCAGAGCTGCTCCATCCCCCCAATCATCTTGGTGGCCTCGTCTGGGCTCATTCCAACATCTCCATCTCTTCGTGTGCTGGGAACCCAGAGCTGGAGGCAGCTCTGAAGGTAGATCTAAAAAATCTAAGTTCCAGATCTATTACGCACAAGAGGAGGAACTGCACAACACAAGTGCAAAGCAACTCACTGTAAAGTTATGAACCTACTTTTTTAGTTGGTTTCTTTTCCTATTGTTAGGCAGAAAAGGAGACTGAACTGGAAGTACAGCTGAGTTCTTTGAGACTTGTTAATGAAAAGCATGACAAGGTTCAGCTGGTGAAAAGTGACATATTTCAACTGGCTCCGTGGGTGTCATGTCAACATGTACCATCTGAGATCCTGGCACAAAGAACAGAGATATTAAGATATGGCCTGTTCTTTCATGCTGAAAGCCAGGATGCCAAACCAATGAAAAACCCTGGAAAAGCCATTAAAAAGCATTTTAGCACTTTGGAAACCAAGAGACCACATTAGAAAGTTTAAGTGGACTAATTACTTGAATTACATTTCGTTACAAACCTTTTACAGCCCTGTATTTCAGTCCTTGCTGTTCCTTGCTAATGAAGTTAGCTATAAAATAAACAGGATGATGCTCTGATTTTTACTGACCTGCCAAACATAAAGACTTTTTACGGCTCAGAGCAGGGGCAGAATGCAGGGGATGAGGAGTGGAGTTAACAAGCTCTGTGAAAACTTGTGCTCTCCAAGCTGTGGGGAGAAGCAATATTTGTGCATATCACAAAAATTTGGCTCAGTTCACAGTCAAACACGTCTGTGTCCCACTCCAGCAAATATGCAAGTCATGTTTTGGCACTTGTCCTGATGCCAGATGGTTACATGTGTGACAACACTAAAAGCAGGATTGATGTGATCTCTTAGCAGTCAGCATAAGGAAGGTTTAGTAGGATGAAGAGCTGGGGCATTTGAGTTCACTGTGTCTGATAGAGCAGACTGGGGAAGGGAGCTCTCTTTATCTGCAGCAGCAATCCTGTGGTATTACATTCTCACACAGCACTGTGAATCACTGTGCCTGATCACAGGGTTGTGTAAATAGAGCTACAGTACTGAGGTCTGCTCCTCAAAGCGTAGCTCTGCTTGTGTCCAGTGGTGTCCTTCCAAATTCCAGGCAGAAAAATTCTTCTTAATATCATTAGGAACAAAACAGCTACAGGGAATGCAGAGTCCTTTTGCTTGGAGAAAAGGATCTCATTTGACAGGTTTTGAGGATTTTTAAAAACACAGCTGCAATGATCTTAGCCTTCAGCTAACAGATGCAAGCAGTGTAAAAATTCATTCTGTCCATTAATGGGTTGATCACCACTGATGGGAATTTGCTGCCCACAGTGCTGAAATACAGGCTTCAAGAATATCAGGATCTTTTTGCTCCAGTCTTCCCACAGAAGGGGTAAACTTATTAATTGCTGAGTGGTATTTCTGTTCTATTCTGGCCAACAGGGTTCAACTAGGTGAGTAGAGTGATTAAAAAATGAAAACTATCACCTGATAGAATTGCTACAATCACTAGAAGTGCTGGTGTGGCACAAAATAAATCTGTAGAGGAAAACCTGACTGCACTGGATTTTAGGGAATCCCTAAAAGAAATTCAAAGGTGATTATCTGATTACGATTTATTTGATTTGATCACAATTACATTTATTTAGCTATTGTTTTTTAAAAAGCTCAGGAAATTGCTGAGCCCATACTCTGTTCACCATACTTAGAGATTTTCTGTGCATTGGGCTGCTTCTTCTTTACAGAGAAATTTTGCTGGGACCTGTTCAAGGATGTTTGTTTTCGATGACACGAAAGTAGAACTGAGGTTCAGAGCATTTGCATTTTTTTTCTTTTGCTGAACTTAACCCTAAACCCTCCTACTATTTCATAGAGCCAATATGAGATCAATGATTTAGGGCAAGCAGAATGTCACAAGAGAAACAATGACCAGAAGAACTTGTCCTGAAGAAAAAAATGAACTTAGAGGGCAGTGATAATTGTTCATCTTCTAGTAGGTTTGGGGAATCAAGACCATGAAATTAAATCTTGAATTTATAGGCAGCCTAGATGAAAGCTCTAAATTTTTTATTAAAAATAAATAAAGAGAAATTTTATTTCACAGTCTCTCTGGATAGATGATTTCAGTTTAGGAAGATATCCAAGACTTAATGCATCTTGCATTCTTTGTGAAAGGAAATTTGCTCAGGACAGGCTGCTTGTAGGAAGAGAAGCAAAGCAAGAGAATGGCCCTTGTAGAATATTACAAGAATGTTGTACAGAAATTATCAGACAGAATAATATGTGGATGGATAAAAAAAGGCATTCAAATGCTATTTTTCTTCCTCAGCAATGCATAGCATACACCAAACCAGCTGTGTTCTGGCGTTCATTATCTGCAGACAGCTAATTTAGTTCAAATGCAGGCAGAAAAAAGTAACTCCAAAACTATCCAGGACAAAAAAAAGGAAAAAAAAAAAAGGAAAAAAAAAAGTGTATATTGTATATTCACCAAAGTTGATACAACCTGGAGCAATGTGACTAAAAGCCTCTTTGCCTCATGATCATGTTGGAGTTAGATTAGAAAGAGGCGTCTTTGGAAAGGTTTGCCAGTTACAGAGATGGAATTTGCCTCAAGACATCAGCTTCATGATATTGATCACTGTAGATGTCCTAACAGGGTAAAACAAGACAGTAAAATGTCTCGGGTTAAATGCCACTGAATATCCTGCAGTGAATTCCCTCCCCAGGAGTGCCCAGCTGGGATGGGAGGGTATTGTTTGCATTGTGAAGCCTCTCCTCTGAATCCCTGTAAGTACAAAGGTCCCTGAGTGAGAGTTTTGGCTTCAGGGCTGAATGAGCCTTTCCAGACACACCAAAGCTGTGTCTTGCCCTTGCTTTCAGTTGAGAGAAATTGAAGCTCTTGTCTCAAATTCAGAATTTCTGAGTTCTCAACAGCAGTGACCTCCAAGGACATCTTTCTAGCATGAAATTACCAGAAGGGATGGTCCTTGGGATGCTGTTCCTGGAAGTACCATTTTAATGAGTAGGTCATTTGAGGACTGGCAAGATGCAGCCTGTTTGAAAAGAGAGTTGAACTAAACATTAAGAAGTTTAGAGGTTTAAGTTCAATTTCTAATTTTTACCATCTTTTTATTCCAGGAAAGCAACTGCCACTTAAACTCAGATAAGCAGCCCAACAACCTGATGATGTGTCTGAACAGACACTTCAGAGGAATATGAAAAAGAAATAAACACCTCAAAGTGAAAACATTTGCCCTGCAGGTAAAAAAAAATAAGAGTTGGATGAAATGTAAGCTTTCAAGCTTTAGAGCTGATTAGTTTTTTTCTCAATACTTTTCATTTAAGCTCTAATTATTCTTTCCAGCCCTTTCAATGTTAATCCATTATTAAATGGGTCAAAGAGGCACCGAAACATTCATGTCAGACTTTGTAACTGCCAAAATAAGACTCTCAGAAAGTGTTTTGAGGAGGAAGAAATCTAATTAGTTCATTGGTTAATGAAGTAAATCAAAGGAGATTGGCTATGGAACCAATCTCATTCACTGCTTTCACTAACTCCTAAACCAGGGCAGGATGTTTCTCCTCATGGCCGGGTTACAGACCTTGTGTAAAGCAAGAAAAAAAGTGTAATTACTGTCTGGGCTAATTGGTGGCACGTTTTGTGACAGGCTGCCCTGGCAGACACATTGTGATGTAGCATAGTGCTGGATTACCACAATCATAGTATGACACAGACCTTTATGCTATAAGGGGAAAAGGAAGAAATGCTCCAATTTCCATTGTATTCTGGTTACAAAAGGCTGCTGGAAGCACTGTCCTGTGATAGTGTTTGGAACTGTTTCCCTGTATCTGTGCTGAATTGATTTCCTTGCAGGGATACTGCACATTTGGTGCCATTTTACATTTCTGATAATTAGGAGTTTGAACCAATCTGCAGGGTAAATAATTTTCTCATCTGGGCAAGCTTAAAGATGCAACAATGCAACTGAGTCCAAATGAGGATGGGGTTCAATTTCACCTGCTTAAACAGTCCCTGTTCAGCCAGTGATCTCCCATCCCAGGAACTGGAACAGCCACCCACCTCCCCAGCACCACTGACAGAGAAATATGGAACAAATGGGTAGTGACAGGACAAGGGGGAATGGCTTTAAACTGAAAGAGGTCAAGTTTAGATTAAATATTATGAGTAAATTCTTCCCTGTGAGGGTGGTGAGGCCCTGGCACAGATTCCCAGAGAAGTTGTGGATGCCCCATCCCTGGAAGGTTGCCCCATCCCAAGGCCAGGTTGGATGGGATTGGAGCAACCTGATAGTGGAAGGTGTCCCTGTCCGTGGCAGAGGGATGGAATGAGATGATCTTTCAGGTCGTTTCTAACCCAAATAATTCAGTCAGTCTGTGGTGATTCTATGGTTATGAATCTCTTGTAACTTTTTAGTGGAAAAGCTGCCCAAGCTGATATCACTGATTTTATCTTTCAGCAGAACTGGGCTATGGAAAAAAAGGGAATCAGGACTTGGCAGAACCAGCTGCTACCTGGCACTGCATATATTCCAGTGGATGGAAGAAGAAACCCAAGATGATGGATATGGCAGCAACCACATCACTGCTTGTAGAATAAAATAGGCAGCTGTAGCATAGAGTGGTATAAAGACAACACTTTAAAAGGACCTTTGATCCCTTTTTAGCAGGAGATGCTTCCCAATCACTTGGAACAAAATCCTATCAAGCCTGAACTAAATTTTGCTGCTTGGGAGCAAACCTTTATACCACAAGGTTGGAGTTTGGGTCTGAATGGAATTGTGGGTAGGATATTAGTGGGCAATTTTTATACAGAAATGACAAACACACTGGAAATTTTGCAGCCTGGACTCCAGAGAATTCATCAGATTTAAGTATTGCTGCAGCATTGCATTTGAGTGAAAGGGCAAAGAGAGGGAGCATTTATCTTATCAGAATATTGACTTTCTTGCAATACTGTTGTTCTGCTTTCTGGGGATGTTATAACACCCAGTCATGTTTGCATAGCAACAAGGTAAAGGTTTCTTTTTTAAATGTGTGGTTCCACTCTGAAAAAGAAAACCTAACACCATGGCAACACACAGTGATTCCTCCATCAAATATACTCTCAAAAAGTGCTTTGCTAGATTTAGGAATCATTATTAAAAAGAAGAGAGATATTAACAAGCTTGTTTCCAGGTTTTTCAGTGTTTTATTTTTATATATATATATATATATTCACAGACATTATTACCTCCACCTTATTTATTAGCTAAGTATATCTGCACAGACTCCCACAATATTCTTCCTGCTAACCCTCCTGCTCTTTTACCATCTGTCACTTCACTTCCAAGAGTAAAACTGAATTAATTTTCTTTAAGCCTGCTAAAATACTGTTAAAAGCAGACAAGTTCCATCCATGTGAGCTTTTAGTTAAAAAGTGTGTGCAAGCCTTTATGAACATACCCAGGAATAAAGTAGACAATGTGTGCACATCTGCACCAGGAACAGCAGTTTCTCCACTGGATCAGTAGGTGCTTCACCTTCCCTTGCAATCTGTGTGACTGCAGAGTCTGTGCCTCGGTTTGGGAATTGGAGATAAGGATTGCTGAGGAAAACCAGACCTTTGAAAAGCCTGGATCTCCCTTCGAGTGACTGACTTCAGAAGGTAGCAAGGCCAGTGGTTTTCAGACACTTCAGATGAAAAATATATTCCAGAGAATCTCCAAATGAGGAAACAAAAAAACCCAAAAAACCAAAAACCACCACAACAAAAAAATTAAAAATAACAAAGAAATATCCACACATTAAAAAAAAGCAGATCTTTATAGCTTTTCTTCTTTTAATAAATTTTTTAAAAAATCCTTAAAAACACCTTATTTAGTTAAACTTTAATAGCAAACTGCTATCACATTCAACTAAAGAGGAAAGGTTTTTCTCTTATTTAGCGTGCATTTCTCCCCTCTATTTGCATGTGTGGGTAGGGGACTGAACCTCTTTATTTAAAGTTCTGTTATTTAAAGAGATTCTTGTTAATTAAAAACACCTCAGGAACCCTGAAAACCTGCTCAAGTGGAAGGTGTCCCTTCCCATGGCAGTGGGGTTGGAATGAAATGACCTTTAAGGTCCCTTCCAACCCAAACCATTCTATGATTTTATGATTTATAACCTGGTTGATTTTGGCTGCTGTGGTCTCCCTTTGAATGTCACTGGCTGGATGTCACTAATTTTATATTTTGATCATCTCTGTTGGGGAATCAGACAGACAAGTGCAAAGCAGGACTGATGAAGAGGGGTTTCAGCAGTGACCTCTCTGACTAATTACTCAAAAATGTGATCTCCTTCCAAATGTTTGCCACAGCCTGGAGGTCAGAGCCTCCCTGATGGTGACAGATCAGTCCCCAGCCAGGTTTTCATGATGATTTCACAATCAGTTCCAGCTTCACATCTGATGCTGCAATCAGATCCATCGTGCCTGCTGAATTTTGATCATTTTTACTGACAAGTAATACAGTGGAGCAAAATCCAAAGAGAGCAAATGAGAAAAATGGCCCTGCTTGGAGCAGAATTTCCAGGCCTTTCAAAAGACAGAATCATGGTTCTGAGCTTTCATTTGCCTCCTTCTCCCTTCTCTGCCAGTCTTAGCTTTGAATTAATGACAAGGGAAAGAAGGGAAAACAGAGAAAAGGAAAAGAAAATAAGGCAAGAAAACTGAATTTCTCTGAAGCTAATCAAGCCATGCAGGTGACATGTGACAAGAAGTGATCATAAATAACTCTGCTTTTTCATGAAATTCACTTAGGAAGATCTTTTATGGACGATTCATGTTGCATGAGGCAATTGTTCCTCTGGTAGGTATAGCAGTAAAATGCAGATGTGGTGGAAGCAAAAGGACAGAGCTATCTCTAATGATGAACAGATGAGCTGGCAGTTCCAGCCCCCACATATGTGTGTGACCAATACTTCCAGCCAAGACTGAGCTGACATCCCCTCCAATCGAATATCATTGGACAAGTTTCAGGTTTTGTACTCAGCTATTGTCAGGAATTCTAAAAAGTCGGAAGAAAATTCCTCTCCATGTAAACTTGTCAAGCAGGAGGCAATTCCACAGCTTTATCCAAAGCTGTATTAGCATTTGAATGCACTTTTTGCAACTGTGTAATGCCCCAGAATTCACAGATTCCTTTAAAATGAAAGATTCGCCACATTTCCAGAGGGAATATTTCCACAGGGATCAGATAAAAACACTGTTTAATATAACACCTGGCCTTTTACTGCGAAGATGTTTGCATCAAAGTGCTGCATATTCAGTACATTTGTAATTTTTAATCATTGAGTTTTTCCTGTACTGAAAGTTTTATTCATCTAAAAGAAAAAACGAGCGTGGGAGTTATAAGGAGGATTCAGCCTGTCTTCTGAGTCTCAGTTGGAAAATATCATTTGAGATTTTTAGGAGAAACTGCTCTTCCAGAAAGATTTAATTCTGTGATGTATTGCTTCATTTCCCTGCCTCTATCTTTAGGTGTGAACCAGCTTCCTCTCCTCCACTTAAACCAAACAGGACAGTTTTGCTTTTATATTTACAAATATATACATGAGTATATATAGATATTTACACTCGATCTAGTCATCCCTGATTCATTTTGTAAGGCAACAGAGAGAAATCTGCCCTTCCAGGGTGAAATTCAGCTGAACTCTTTTGCACAATGACTTTAAACCAGGATGTATTGCAAGTCATTGCACCTCTCTGACAAAAAGTGTTCCAAAAACAGGTGGAGGTAGCACTTGAGGACATGGTTCAACTGATAGTTGAATATGATGATCCTAAAGGTCTTTTCCAACCTCAATTATTCTATGATTCCATGAAAAAGGGAACAGATTCCAGATCACTTACTGAATTCCCCATTTAGTAGGATGAATGTGACTGAGATGGACAGAAAGCCATTTACAATGGTCTTGGGAGGAATTTTGGCTTGTTTAAGTCTTCTGCATAAAGGGCTCCCATTGTGTTACAGTAAACAAAATGTGAAATTTTAAAAAAGAGGAGAAAGGGTAGAATTATATGAGCTTCTTTGCCTCATTGCTTTACCCTGTGCCACTTCAGTCTAATTAATCTCCTGTGGGGATCGGTGGATTTTAGGCAAGTTTTTAGCCAGGTTTGGGGTTGGGGTTAGGATTGGGGTCCTGAGACAGGGATGAGCCAGGAAGGTCTCTGAGAAGAGACCTGAAAAGTAATGCTGGCCTACACCAATCCACGTGTCCTACCCAAAGGGAAATGGCACAAAACAAGGTGAGTGAAGGGTTAACCAATACAGACCCAAATTTCTTTTCTTTCAATCTCAAACTAATACCTGGTCCACCCTAGGATATGTATTTCCTTTCAGGAGACACTGTGGATTCTTTGCTGTAAATCAATGCAACTTCTTCTTTCTTTCCCACAGAATAAAGAAGATAATTTCTTATTTCAGGGTAATTTATGGATGTTCTTAACTATCCTGCTTTTCCATGATAAATTACCTCCTTAAATCTTTTTTTACATCAGTTGCCCATTCTCAAGACAGTATTGTGAGTTTTTGGGTGCCACTGTTTGAAGGAGCTGTGTGCATTTCTCTCCTGAGAGTGGAAGTGTGGCAGCTGCTTCAGTTGTTGCCATCTAGATGCAGAATGTGTATTTATACATCTATAAATATACCAGTGGGTGCTAATAAAGCCCAGCAGAAACTTGGCTTCACAAGTTCTTTGGAAAAACAGGAAAACAAAACTAAATCAAGGTGTTCTTTCAAAGCACACAAAAATATAATATTTCTACATTTGGGAGGAGCCAGTTTAAGACACTGCTCCCACCCAAAACTGGAGTTTAAGTGTGGTGTGATCTGCCTGACGCCCTGCAAATAAGCAGAGCACCTCTCTTCTGTCTCTCTGTGCTACCAGGTTGTGCAGTGCAGCTCTGCCATGACCTGTCTTTTAATTTCCAAACAAACAAGGTCAACAAAGCTGGCAGCAGGTAGTTAAGTCTGTATAATAGGATTTTGATTGCTTTCCTGCACCAGGGGAGTATACAGGGAGATATGTACATTATACTTCTGAGTGAAAGCACAAGACCTATTTCAAGGTTTTCATTAATTGCATTTATCTTTAAAGATAGGAATACCAAGTGATGCTTAAGTAAATAATGAGGCCTTAACTTCACACACTGAGCTGCAATAAAACTAGGGCCTGCTAAAAAGAGATTTTTTATTTTATTTTAATGGGGAGCATGACTACTGTATTTTTTCTGGACCCAAATGTTGCAGAATAATGCCTTGCTTTGGTACTGCAATTAAAAGTAAAGGTACCTTATTCTGTGGGAAGGACAGGGAAGGCTCCCTTCCTGCCTACATCTGACTCCACACTTGGTATTGGCTACAGTCCTATTTTAAATATGAATAGGAATACCCAGAGGTTCTTTCTAAACAAAGCATTAGTTCTTTAATCTAAATTCCTGAGTCCCAGTAATTCCCACCAATGCTGTGTTCTACAGAAGAATCACATCCATGCTGATATGAGGTGGCTTTGTTTGCATTTATTCCATTTCATTCAATGCAAAACCTCTGCTATGATGGCTGCCCCATCCCTGGAAGTGTTCCAGACCAGGCTGGACAGGTTTGGAGCAACCTGGAATAATGGAAGGTGTCCCTGCCCATGGCAGGTGGGTGGAACTGGATGGTCTTTAAGGTTCATCCAAATCATTCTGGGATTCTCAAATAAATATAATATAAATGAAATAAATAACAGTGATGGAGGATCTTCCTGTGAGTGTTCAAAAAAAAAACCCAAACAAACCAAGCAGACACTTGGCAATGTGGTTTAGTTGACATGTGGTATTTGAACAAGGGTTGGGCTTCATGATCTTGGAAGTCTTTCCCAAGCTCAAATGATTCTATGATTTCTTAACTTCTTTTGCTTCAAAAATTAGTTTTTCCTCATCTTAAGCTTGCCTTAGGTTTTATTTCTTTATTTTTCAAGACTATGAGGACTATTCAAAAATCTTACTGAGTTGGCATCTACTGGCCTGAAGTTGCAACTGCCTTGACAGTTGAAAGATCACAAAGAAATATTTAGGATCGGTCTCTGTTTTATTTTGCACCATTCAAATTCCAAACTCTCTCTCTGTTCATCTTCAGCTGGATTCATGTCTGATACAGAGTGGGGGAGAAGTTAGAGGGCTGGAAAAGGCAGATGAAACAATTTCTGCTTTAGCTGTTTCTCCTTCCTTGCTTCATAACCTCGAGCAAAAGTTTTCAGCTCCCTGAGACTCAGTTTCTGCTCGTTGTAGCACAAGTTCTGCAAGGTATGAACTATTTTCTGCAATTCTACAGCAGGCAGAGCAGTAATATCCCATTCCCACATCAAGCCTCCAGATATGACACCGTGGTGAATAATAGTGGGAGAGAAATCAGCTCAAAACAATTTTTTTTTTTTTTTAAGAAAAAAAAGCTCCAATACCTCCTTCTCATTTGTTTCTGCAGTTTAGGAAACATACGTTCCACAGTGCACTGAGCTATTTCTAATATGCCCAGCTGTGCAGGTTGATAGGCAAGAGATAAAACCATGCTGCTAATGAAAAACAGCTGCTCATTAGTCAGGAGAAAACTGGTTAGGGTGTTTAGAGATACAATTATTTTTACTGTTCTTGTCCCTTTTACGCTTATACAGAAATTATATTATTATCAAATCATGCTAGACAGCGTCTCAGGTTGAACATTTTAAAAATGAATGTGGTTCATTAAAAACATGATGAATATTTAAGCAGGATTACAGAGCATAATGAACTTCCTTTAAATTTTTTTTCAAGTAGAAAAAGCTCAATAAATTTGCTAGTATTTTACTGGTTAATGTTGCAATTACGTGTGCAGCATCTTTTCCCAGATTTCCAAAGATCTCTCTTTTAGTGCTGACTCTGAATTTAAGTCTGAGGCACAAGGCTGAAAAGCTGCAATTTTTTTAATTCTGAACCTTAATCAGGTTGATACCTGAAGTCACTTACATAAGCAGTCATCTCATTAGCAAGAAACCTCTAAAAAGGAAAAGGAAATCAAGCCAAATACTCAGTACCTCAGAAGTAAAACAAAACTGAAACCTCATCTTCTGAATCATCATTTTTGTGATCTTATCATCACAAAAATAATAACAATTTTTCAACTGCGAAACACTTTAAGATTCTTCTAATTTGTTACAGAAAAAAAAGTTGAGAAAATCAAGTAGAAAGAAATGATTGAATATTGTTATTTCTAAATACTCCTTCATAAATCTAATTTTTTCATTGTCAGAGCCACATTTACTTAAGGTCTGGACCTTTATCCCAAGATACTTTTTGTGGAATTTGGAATTTTTTGCCATGAGCAGAGTGGGCTTAGTGCTCCTGAGCCTGCTCTGCTCAGACAACCTTCAGCTCAATTTACTCAGCAAGGAAAAGCAGCAAATGAAAGAGAAAAATAAAGGAGAGGGATTGAAGATCTTCCTGAGTGCAGTGGTGGAGTCACAGCCCCTGGAGGGTTTTAAAAGATGTGTTTAGGTTGCACTTAGGGACATGGTTTAGTGGCAGCTAGGCAGTGCTTGATGATCAAGTGGACTTGATGATTTTAGGGGGATTTTCCAACCTCAAAAACTCTCTAAAAGTCTCTGTGGCCAAATATTTCTCTTGTGCTCTCTCCTTCTCCAGACTTACAGATGGAAGGCAGGGATATTCCAAGACATAATTTTATGGACTCAGATATCCACGTTGAATGGCTCAGCAGAAATCTCCTAAATGAGATAAGCCTGACTGAAAATATCCATATAAAAACACTTTAAACCAACTTTTATTATTTGATGTCAAAAAAGCCACTTCTTTTCCCCCCATAAAATGATGAATTCAGGGAATTATTTCACTGACACTTCTTGAAGAGGAAAAAAAAAATGTTATTTCAGGTTATCTCCAATAAAATTAATACATCTGGAAAAATGCTGAGCTTCCTGTTTGCTGGCAAGATCAGAACTGGAAACAGTTCCACTGCAATGCTAATTCATTTATCTGGAACATTTGGAATTTACCAATAGATGTCTGCTGTGGAGACGGAGTGAGGAACTGTATCACAAGCAAAGTTCACTGCTAATAAATGTCTTGAGGCAAATCCTTTTTTATCCCTCATGTTGCAGGTAAAATAAACGAGAAATTATCTGCACTTACTTAGAATCCCAACCCTGGGACAAAGTCTTTGTGCAAGATGCTCTACAATCATCAGCTGAAAAGAAGGTTATAGTCCTGGGAATTTAATAGACTGAGTAGTTAATAAAAGACAAATGAGCAGAGATGGGGACTGGGAAGGATGAGAAGTTAATGTTTATCTGGAGACAGAAGATTTATAATGTGCGGTCAAGATCCTTGTCTCAAATGTTTTGAGTCTCACAAGACTGAAGGAATTTGAAGCCAAAAGAAGCTGCTTTTCAAGTGTGGAGGGAGAGTTATTTCCCCAAAATAAAGGCCTAAACAGTAGAAGGCACAAATCTGGGATGGAAAGCAGCATCTTCATGGCATTATTGGGTTTTACCTTGGCTGTGACCCACATGAGCTCTGTGTCCCCAAGTGTTTGATGCATCACTGGCATCACTTTATGTGGCTGAACTTCTGGTCTTTGAGACCACCTCAGTAAAGTTCAGGGGCTGTTCCACAAATGTCACCAATTTGCTGTTGCAGGGTGGCCCATGGGACAATCCAGCTGCCCTGGGACTGAAAATGCACGTTCAGGGTCAATCTTCTCCATTATTACACCATCCTGCTTAGGTAGGAACACAGAAATTAATTGTTTGCATGTACACGTGCAGCACACAAACCATCCACGTCTTCATCTGCTTATGTTAAATATTTCTATCACAGTAAAGCATGCCAAAAAAAATCCTCTTTGGACTCACTCAACACTGCAAACCTCACCTGAACACATCAGTTGAGAACCTGGGACCTTGCCCAGAGGAAACCACACTGTGGTTGCTGATAGTTTTCCCTCTGACTGTTGCCTCTGTTCTCTGCTCCCAGATCAGGTCTCAGCTGAGTTATTCAGTCTCTCACTACGTGTGCACAGCAGGTCCCCAGGGCTGGCACCCTCCTCAGGAACACTAGAAAAGGAATCCCACAGGCCAGCAGCACAGGTGAATCAGACACCAGAGGATGCTTTGGATTGGTGTCACAGGTTAGTCAGAACAACAAAAAATAAATAGATGAGCACAATTTTGCATTATATCAGCACAAGCTACAATAGCTGAGAGTGGGGAGCTGATTATTGCTCTGCTACTTACTGGAAAATGTCATGCTATTTATAGTGCTGATTAAATAGCAAATTGCAATCATCCACTTCAGATCCATTCATTGTGTTGCTCTCCAGGTGGTCTCCCCTTCTGTCCCTGTACTGTAGCCTAAAGCAGTGGTCAGTCACCATGCTGAAAGCTTGGCACAACCATGGCCAATTGGAAAAACAAAACAATTAATTTTGCTAACTCCTGGTCTCCATGGGGAAGGAGGCTCAAGCCTGGCTTTGCAGAATTATGCTGCTGGGACAGGTTCTTAGCCTCTTTCAAATGAGACTGATAAAATAAATAAACTTTACAGCATTCAAGATAATTAATAGCATAATACTCTGATTAAACACCTCCAACAATTTAAATCACCTGATTAAAAACCAGAACGGGGGTACAAGAATTCTACAGAGGGACTTTTTACAATGTTAGGTAGTAGTGGGACAAGGGGAATGGCTCTTAGGTGAAGAGCCCAGGTTTAGATTGGATATTAAAGAGAAATTTTTCCTGTGGGGGTGCTGAGGCCCTGGCACAGGTTTTCCAGAGAAGCTGTGGCTGCCCCAACCCTGAAGTTTCCAGGCCAGGTTGGATGGAGCTTGGAGCAACCTGGGATAGTGGAAGGTGCCCCTGCCCATGGCAGGGATGTGGAACTGGATTTCTTTAAGGTCTTTTCCAACCCAAACCATTCTGTGAACCCCCAGCACAAATATATTGTGGGTATATTTCAATATTTATTTTTGCAAATTCGTAACTTGATAAAGTAGGAGGCTGCAATTTTCTGTACAGTTTCACTGCTGGTTTGGTTCTGGGACCTTCAGGAGTTTTGCAACTCAGCTGCTTTCCCCATTATCTGTTCTGCTGTTTTTCTGTCCCAGGTTTTCGCCAGGGCTCTGTCTCAGTACCTGGAGTCTATCTTGGAATAATACATTGACTCATCTAGACATTAACCAACTTTCAAATTACTCAAGTTGTGTTTTGTCAGTGCTCTGAGACTTGTAGTCAGTCCATCTCAAGCTGCAGCAAACCCTTGGGGATGCAGGGGATGCAGACTGAGAATGAAAGAGAAGTTACCAGGCTCTCTAATATTTCAGGGAAATCAGCAGTGAAAGATGGGACAAAAATCCTGGAGAGGAAATAAATGTACCAAAAGTAGAAGCTGATAGTAGGAAAAATGATTAGACACTGGAGAAAAGCTGGCAAAGCTCTGTTATTTGCTCTCTTCTGTTTTGCCTTGTCAGAGATGAATTTTCATAGGTCATGAACGCTATCAGGAAAGGGAAAAAAAAATCTTAACTTAGGCTAAAGTAACCTTAGAGAGCAGGTAATCTGGGTTTTCACTCCATCAAGCAGCTAAAATTCAACCTGCTGTTTCCCACAGGCAATATATGGAACTGCTAAATTGAATTCAGATTTACTAGATTGGTACCAGGATTACAGGCCTCTTTTTTTCTTTCCAGAAAGACTTATATTTACTTTTCTCCATTCATCTCCCTTCACAAGTCACTGTCCAAAGGGAGAGAAAATACAGTAACTTCTTTGCTCTGCACGTGACATTATGTGGAAATTTCCTCTTAAAAAATAACCTTACTATTTCAGAAGGAAATAGTGTACTGCAATAAGGCTTTTTCAATAATCACATTGGAAGGCAAGAAAAGGTCAGAGGTGGAAAGGGAAAGTAGGAAGAGCGTGAGGAAGTAAAAATCCCTGGTTTGTTTGTTTATTTGCCTATGTAGAATTTTGAACATATCAGCTGGAATCTTCATGAAAGAATATAACCTGATTTGTAAAAGAAGTAGTTTTTTTGCAAAAAGGAATGCTAAATAAAGCTATCAATAGAAATCTTCCTTTCCCAGGTGAATTATATTCTATATTTGTGCTCCCAGAAAGGGAGCAGAGTAAACCAATCTCCTCAAGCACACTTCAAACAAATGGTTTTTCAATCTGGTTTTAAATACTTGCTCCTCTGGTAAAGTAAAACTCTCTTCAATTGCAAAATGGGGGCATTGAAACAGAAATACAGGGTTTCACTCTTTTCTGCAGTAGTGGCTTTGATATAGAAATGTAAATGAAAGGCCAGGAAAGAGGAGTTTGAATACAGATCCCTGGTTTGTGTTTAGTGTGAGGGACTGGAGTGCCCATTGTATAAACAGCTCCTCATGGCAGTGCGAGGTCACATGGCTGAAATGGCTGAATTTTGCTTTCAAAAGTAACTTAGGGCTAAACCCCCAAGGGGAAGGAATAGGTAGGGGCATGAATCTAGGCAGTTTTGATGAAAATATTATTTCTTTAGGCAGTGAGTCACAGAATTCTCATTGGAATATCTTTGACTATTGATGTGCACTTAATAAAGGACTCAGTGACAAGATCCACAGGACCAGAGGAAATGGCTGCTGATCAGAAATAAAGGTTTTTATTTTATTGTTTTCCCCAGGGAAGCCCAGGTTGCCTCTCTAATACTCAGAGGAAAAGTGTTTTTTCTGCCAAGTTTTTTAGCAAAGTGGGAGCTTTCCACCCTAAAACTCTCCCTGGGGGTAAATCTTCATGGAGCAGCTGCTTTCATATCTCTCTCCTGTTTTCCACAACCCTTTCCTTTGCAATAAGTCCACAGTGGTCTCCAAAAAAAAAAAAAAATGAACATGGATTATGATCCCTGTGCCTCTCCAGCTGCAATCTGGGAAGAGGAGCTTCATCTCACATTTGCCTCCAAATCTCCCAAGTGCTGCAGAAAGGAGATGTCTCACACCAGCTCCTTCCTTCCTTCCAGACCTGTTCCACTCATCCATCATGCAGTAAAAATACACCTCCAGGAAAGATGCTTTGCCCCTTATAGGACCAGAAGATGAATTATTGTTAAAAACATTCTGGATAGTTTTCCTCAAAACCAGGGGCATTTTGGTTGCCTTGAGGCTCATTCAGTCTGAGTGAATCAGCTGAAGGTGCTGCTCTGAGGATTTTTGCAGCCACGACACCCAACCCCATCTACAGAGAAATTCCTCTTCCGGAGAAGAGATTTTCATGGAATCACAGAACGGTTTGGGTTGGAAGGAACCTTAAAAATCATTCAAACCTCCTGCCATGGGTAGGGACACCTTTCACTGTCCCAGGGTGCTCCAAGACTCATCCAACCCGGCCTTGGACACTTCCAGGGATGAGACAGCCACTGTTTCTCTGGGAAACCTGTGCCAGGGCCTCACCACTCTCATAATGAGGAATTTCTTCCTAATATCTAATCTACATCTATCCTCATTCTGCTCATTTTCAACACAAACATTATCTTTTGCCAAAATTATGTAAATAATAAGGGTGTTTTAAACAAACGCTTTATAATTGTCTGCCCAACACTGTCCATTTCTGGAGAGTAATGCTTCCTATACCAGCACCATCAAAACCTTGACCAAAGGGATAATGCCAGATAAAAAAGAGTTAAGAAAGAGGTAAGAAAGAAGCCCACACCAGTGCCAGTGACATTTCCCTGTTGGATAGTTTAGGAAGAAGCCTTCACTTTGAAACTAAATCTAATTGGAGTTTGTCTGGGATTCAGCTCTCCTACTGACTTAACAAGCTGTTGGAAAGTCTAATAAATATTGACATGATCCTTTTCTCTTTGGCAGGGCCTTCTGAGAAATCCTCTTTGTAGCTCAACGATGCCTCCCTGTGTTGCCTCTGTCACAATGTAGAGGGGAAAAAACCCATGGTCAGCACCCACTTCTACATGGAAATGTAAAGAATATATTTCTAAACTTCCTTCAGCCAGTCCAGCTGAAGGAGTCATGAACTTGATTTCAAGCAAAAACGACTTCTAACCCCATTTCACAGCAGGTATCTTGTACTCGGCTTGGTTTTTACCCTCCCAAAAGGGTAGGACATGGTGTAAATTGATGTTAATAATTGCCATGGTTACCCTTTTGTTAGTCCCTGCTTACTCAATATGGTTCCTCTTCCATCATTCCATTAGAATTAAAAGTTAAGTTAACCCTGGTGACAGAACAAGAGAATTCTTGTTGCTTCTGTGTGTGTCTCAAGGACTGGAAAGAGAGTTAACCAAAGCAGGGAGACTGCATCAGACTTTGTTTTGAACTTGAGCTTTATATACAGATGCTTTGAAAGGTATAAAATACAGCTATAAATAAATCCATAAGTAAGAACAAGTTTAGACTCTCAGCTAAAGACTATTCAGTGTCAGTTTACCAGGCTGATAAAAGTTCACAGTATAACAAGAGAGAATAAGTAGAATGAAATTGGGGTGAGGGACAGCTCAGAAGAAAAACACAATCTGTGTAACGTTAGGCGAAGATTTAGGGAGAACAAAAAGAATAATCACTGACCATTTTACACAGTCTTGGTAATTCCCCTCCTCTCATTTCACTTGTATCCTGAACACCACCCTCATGTTTATTTCTTCACTTCTGTACCTGCCAAGGCCTTGCTCAGCCCCACACCACCAGGTCATGCCACACTGTCTTTGGAGTTGCAGCTCTGGAGGAAATAAGGGATTCTTTGGAGACCCCTGGAAGGGGGTGTGATCTGCATTTGAAAAATCACAGATTTGTGACCATGTATTCCCTTCTGGCTGATTGCAAATGATTTTTGCTGGAGTTGGTGTCTGCAGATTGAGGAAGCTGCATCAGTGGGATGGAGGAAATCTGACCAAGCATATTTGGGTAGAGGGAAGTTACCCAGAGGGTTTGTGCACTTTTCATCCCTGGAAATGTTCAAGGCCAGGTTGGATAGGGCTCTGAGCGTCTTAATCCAGAGGAAGGTGTCCTTGCCCATGGCAGGGGGCTGGAACTAAATGATCTTAAAGGTCCCTTCCAATTCAAACCATTCTGCCATTCTATGAGAAAAACAGTTAAACTATAAGACTTTAGATCTGCAGTGGTGATGTGACTTCTCTGCTCTTTCATGTACCAAGGTGCTTTGGAGCACAAAACTAGCACTGTGTGTCTGTTTCCACCTGCCTGAGTAGGACCAAGCAACACTGAGTGAAATTATACTGCTGAACTTCCACAGTTTTTAGGTGACACAATTAAATGTTGCTTCCTCTCCACGGGATGTGTGAGGATGGTACAAACTCTGATGACAGAGAATGGACAATCACACACATGGGCAAATCTCTCAGGTTTTTCTGGGGGTAAAATAAGGAGACAAATTCAATCCAGAGATTTTTTTTTTCTTCATTGAATAACAGTAGAAGTTTGTGTCTTCAAAGAATTCAGAGACTGGAGGGACAATAAAGGGAAGCAATTTAATACTGAGAAGTGCCTGCAAGCAGTACATCTTACAAAGGTGCCTTGTACTGGCACTGCTCTGCAAGCATTTGGCCCTTTTATAACAAACTGCTGAGGTTCTGTGTTTTGATCTCATAAGTATTGACCCTTGGTCATGAGTTTCCAGCTGATAAAATGCCTGTGATAATCCAGCCCCTCAGCCCAGCACCACCTGCAGAATAGCCTCTCCTACCCATGGATGGGGTGGGATACAGTGGAGTTTCCCATCCTCCTTTGAAATACTTAATTTTGATCATCCTTAGGCATTTCCAGATATGCAGGAGGTGGCCCAGCAGAATCAGCTCTAAGATCAGCTGGCTGCTAATTAGAATTACCTCTGACAAGCTCATCACTTTGCCCTCTTGTCCCTACTTAGAGAGGGGACACATTGGAGTCCCCATGCTGCCCCTGCTCCCTGCTGATGTCCTTCCTACATCCCTCCCTAGCTACAGCCAGCAGGATTCACCCCTCTTCTCCTCACTGTAATTCCCAGCCCAGCAACTCTCTCTGTCTCTGTTCCCTGGTGATGAGTGTTCACAAAATTACAGTGAAAGCTGCAGTCAGAGGTCATTTTCTGCTCTGCCTTCTACGCCAGAAAAAGCTGAGATCCCTGTGATGGACCACTTGGTTTAATGTGAACATGAGGCATTTTGTTTTTCAAGTCCATGAAGTTAAGAGCTATTAAAAGGCAGCTGCTTATTGACAAACTATCAAATAAATTTGGAATGCATCCTGCTGTGTAGCCATCTGATGAAGTCGAATGGGAAAGCTAATGACCCTCACGCTGTACTTGCCATAAAATATGGCCTTTATTTCAGCACTTGAGGTTTATTCTGTAGTGGGGCAAGGAAGCAAAATGTAATGTATCCCATTTTGCTCCAGCATGGAATCACATATGCACATTTTGGTTACAAACCACTCAAAAAACTTGTTCTGTACATCCTGCCATGTGCTCCTCCTGCAAGCTCGAGAGCAAAACACTCTGTGGCAGGCAAAGCAGCTCCTGACTTTCGTGAATTATTTGGAGTTATTCCTCAAACACGAGCTGGAAGATCAGTTGGGGGATATCAGTTAATTAGCTCTGCCAGTTTTCTCATGCTGAGAAGCTGACACAGTTGTTATAAATAATTCAGAGCCTTTTCATGCTCTGTGTGCTGCAGTGGTGTAACTATCTGTGGAGTTTTGCTGATAGTGACATCTCAGGCTCATGTGACTGGCTGGGATAGAACCCGATATTTGTTTTTATCAGCAGCACACTAAACATGGCATTACCTGTGTCCTCTGATTGGATGAAAAAAAACTGAGAATGTGATTTCCAATAGTGAAAATGCATTTGGAAATAATCTTCCCAGCACAGGCTACTTTTTTTCTCCTTCTTTGTCTGTGTTGCACCCAACACAACAGCAGCCTGACTATGCCTGTAATGATAGCAAAATTCAGGT
Organism: Acrocephalus scirpaceus scirpaceus; assembly: GCA_910950805.1. NCBI lineage: Eukaryota > Metazoa > Chordata > Aves > Passeriformes > Sylviidae > Acrocephalus > Acrocephalus scirpaceus. The sequence continues at coordinate 3,143,332 of OU383773.1, forward strand.
AATAATGTTGAACTATTATCTACCCCAAGTGCAGAGGGTAATCTGCTGTTTAAACTCTCAGAGTGAAGGATGGAATCCATTTGTTCTTACAGTGGGACACATTGCATGTATTGCAAACCTTCCCCACTATTTGCTCAAGTATTGACTGTTTTCTTTAACGCTGCTGCACAAAGAAGCAAATACAGTGAAGGCATTGGGCACATTTTACCCAGAGACACTGAACTTAAGCTGACAGCAAGAGCAAACACTCAGGTGTAACCCTGCACCTGCCTCCAACCCCATGAACTCAGTCAATAATCCTGGCATTTAAGGCCACACATTTCTGATTTCAGAAGTCAGCTCAATGAAAGACCAACAAGTCAAAGTGTCTGTGTAAAATGACTCAACAAACAGACATATTTTTTATATTTTATAAATAACTGATCTGTTGATGAAGAAAGTCCCTGTGGCACTGGAGGCGATGTCAAATATGGAAGTGGGATTTTGAAGAACATTTCTAGGAGCAGAAAGATGAAAAGGGATAAAATCCAAAATATTTGTCTGTTAGCCACCGACCGTCATCTTGCTTCAAATCCACCCATCTTCCCGCATTCATATTAACTTCTCCTTATTACAGAAATATAGAATAGTTTGGATTGAAAGGGACTTTCAATATCACCTCATTCCAACCCCTTGCCATGGGCAGGGATACCTTCAACCATCCCAGGGTGCTCCAGGCCCCATTCAGCCTGGCCTTGGACACTTCCAGGGATGGGGCAGCCACAGCTGCCCTGGGCACCCTGTGCCAGGGCCTCACCACCCTCACAGGGAAGAATTTCTCCCTAATATCAAACATAAATCTACCCTCCATCAGCTTAAAGCCATTCGCCTTTGTCTTATCACTGTATTGCCATGTCAAAAGTGCCTCTTCAACATTTTTGTTGCTTCCATTCAGGTCCTGAAAGATCACAATAATATGACCCCAGAGCCTTCTTCAGGCTGAACAATCATAGTTTTCGCAGCATTAAAACCTTTTGCCAGTATTACTACCCCTTTAAGCAACCTTTAAACAATGACACAACATGTGTTACTGCGCATCTTTGGGCCAACAATAATCAGTTTATATCCATGTCTGGATGAAAAAATAGAAGGAAGTATGGTGAAGAAGGGCAAGCTAATTAGACTCCCTTAAACCCCATGTTCTGAAGGAAATCATTATCTTCATAATTTTCCAAGCCATTTGCAGGCAATCAGCTGGGAGGTTTACACCAGGGAAGGAGGTATATTTGAAACATATCTTGCTTTCCACACGTTTTTCCTCCAGTATGGATCACCAGCCACAGGTGGGGATAGGCGTGAGTGCTGCACCCAGAGGGCCACGCTGACAGCTGCTGTTCTCAAATTGTGCAAAACCAAGCTGGTGCTGAATTAGTGTATTTTCAGTGTCTATAAAATCCATCTCAGCCAGCTGCGGCCATCTAGGCAGATTTTTAGGACCTTGGCTATTTCTCACATGACTACATGTGGTGTGTACAGCAAAATCATCAACATCCACAAAACACCTCAAGATCCTCTGACAGCCAACTGAAGTCCACCCCTTCATCAGCAGAGACTAGAGAGAGATTCCTGGGTTCCCTGAGTAGTTCTGCATGTTTTATCAAGTTATAAAATCACTCTGTTGGTGATTAAATCTGTCATAACTAAAATGGGAGCTTAGATTTAGACACCTCAAATCAGATGACGTGTGTTACCCATCACCTTATATAAGAAACAAGGAAGTATTTGCAGACATCAAGATATCCCAGTTTTGAGGTTTTGCTAAGGATGCACTACATGTTTGGTTTTTTTTTTTTTTTGGTGTTCTACAAATGTAGACTGATTTTAGTGATTAACTATATTATTGTTAAAGATTATTTGCATTGGAAGGCTGGAGAGGGACTTTTTACAAGAACATGCAGTGACAGCTCAAGGGGGAATGGCTTCAAGCCAAAAGGAGGCATATTTAGATTGGATATAAGGAAGAAATTTCTTATCATGAGGGTGCTGAGGCCCTGACCCAGAGAAGCTGTGGCTGCCCCATCCCTGGAAGTGTCCAAGGCCGGGTTGGATGGAGCTTGGAGAAACCTGGGATAGTGGAAGGTGTCCCTGTCCGTGGCAGGGGCTTGGAATTGAATAATCTTTGAGTTCTTTTCCATTCAAAACCATTCTGTGATTCTCTTTGTAAAAATAAAGAACATTATGACTCTTCTGACCAGTTATATGACTACAGAAGTGGAAAACAAAGGAGGGTCAGAATAATACCCTTTAAAACCTGGTCTTTTGGTTAACAGAATGAACTGCTGAGATCTCTCCCTACCTACTGAACCTTCTGTGTCACATCTAAAATAAGATGCTTAAGCTTTTTTGCAAAAGTTCTGCTTTGGGCTAATTTAGGACTCCAGTTCTTGAGAACTGAATATTTATTTTTACTTCACTGCAGGCTGGTCAAACACAAGCCAGTTCTTTTTTGGGTTGCCCTCACGTTACCATCACTAAGCCCAAGTTAATGAACCTGGCTGAGAAGCATCTCGGGGCTGTGAGAGTGAGCACAGGCTCCTGTTGGTGACCCTGCACTGAGTCACTGCTCATCTCAGCCCTGGAGGCAGCTGGAGAAAAACTCTGTCACCTCCGTGAGCTCCAGGTTGCTCTGCTCAGTGTCCCAGCAGTAAATCTCTGTCCCTCTACACTTGGCTGCTCTCTCCCATCAGTCAGATGCAGAGCAGCAAGATTATCCCTCCAGCACTGGTGATGATGCTCTTCCTGAAGGAAGAGCACTTTCCAACATTTCCAACAGTTCCCTGGCTTTTTCCAGGAAACAGCCACTTTACAGCCCCTCCTAGTCACTGGGGGGGTGTTTTGTGCCTCTGCTTTGTGCCAGCTCCAGCTGTAAAGGCTTTGCACACCCCAGTGCCAAAGGCTGGAGATAAAACTGTGTCCTACATGCATCTAAATCAGTAACCACGTATTTTTTATGAGAAGGCAACATGTCAACAAATAAATTAAGGAGATCTGAGAGCATTTTCCAGCACTGAGGCCAGAAATGAGCTATGTTTATACAACTAAACTTTTTTTGTACTGGGATTTGAAGTTGCTGTATCCAGACTGACCACTGGGAAGGGTTTTGGGACTGTGCCAGGTATCCATCAGCATCCAGGAATTGTAAAGACAGTACCCAGGCGAAAACCCCACCAGGGATCATTGTAAAAATGTTTATCAGCAAATTCCAGTGCCCAGCATTGTTTCCTAACAGTTTTATTTCCTAGTGTAGCAGTAGTCCCCTTATGGCCTCAGTGTGTGGGGACCCAGGCTCTGGACACTCTGGTAGCAGGTGGTCTCTAACCTTGTTTGTTTGTTTGAAAATAAATATTTTAGAGTGGCTGCAACAACAAGCTGAGTTTTCATGCACAAGGGGTGGTGCTGGCCTGTGATTCCTACAAAAATCTGGGCTCCAGGAGCTCTTAGTGACTGTAAATTCTGCCAGGCAAATGGAGAATTTCTGAGGAATGAGGGAGATGATTTTCTTTTATAGATGCTTCACACACTGGGTGTTGCCTTCAGAAAACACTGCTTTTTGCATGTAGAACATTAAGTGATCAAAGCATCTCTGAGCAAATGGATTTGCAAGTGCACCCAGTATGTTGCTATGCCATTAACATGCTGAAAGCCCCTTCTGTCATCAGTTTTGTTATAGCTGATTGGAATTAAAGCTCTGCAGAGTCAAACTTTGAAAAAAGGTGGCTGCTTATTTTATTTCATTTATTTTCTGCCACAAAATTTTTTTCTAGAAACTCTCATGGTGATAATTGTTAAATAACGAAAATATACAATAACAATTCAGCTCTCCCTTGCATCGTGAGATTTATATAGCACAGTATTATGAATATTCTATGTGATTTTTTTGTTTGTTTTGAATGTGATAGAAATGTGAGGTAATCTTAACAAAGCACAAAGTGAGCATTGTTATTTTTAACCTCTATGGGGAGACGGAGCAAATAGCCCATCCACCCAGAAGGAAACAGCAAAGCTTCATATGAAACATAATTGTTTCCATGGGATTTTAGGGCTCAGGGTATGGGGACAATAAAGTTCCAAAACGTCACTTCATCTTCCTGCTTTATAATTGCTCATTGTACAGCTGTTCCCCTCACAGTGTGGGTGGCAGATGTCTGTAACAGGGCTTTAGAGTCTCTAAAATTGCTAATGAAAAGTGTTTAATCCCTGCTTGCCACGGCAAATCCTTAATTGGTGAGGCTGCTGGTGCTGCAGGCAGTGTGTCAGGAGCTCTGGATGCACGCATTGGACACCATGGTTACCAGGAATGCTGGGCATGGGGAGCCCAAATCCCAGGATTTCATCATCACCAGTGCTGGAGGGATAATCAGCGATTTGTATCCTTGCTCCAGCAGTGTGATCCATCTCCTCAGTGAGGCAGCTGCTGAAATACCAGCACAGCCCTTGGAGTGGAGCTGATTCACTCCTGGTTTGGGGGATCATCGCTGCACACTCCATTCCCAGCCTGCTCTTCTGCTGCCTTAGTCACGGCACTGAAATCCAGCAAGGTGCTGAGATCATGAGGAAAGCTAAAAATCCTCCCAGTGAAATGGCAATCATGATGTGTTAGGTTGGAAGGATCATGAATTTCCAGCAGCAGCAGGATGGATTGGAAGGTGCAGATTTTCCACGGAGCGTTTCATGGAGGGAAATTGAGGGAATAGAGACTCTACAGACTTGAACCTGGTGTGGTTCCATCCTGAGAGCTGTTGAGCATCCTAAACCATCCTCCAGGGGTTCCTTTGCTCGTGAGATGACACAGCACATCCAGAGGAAGAGGAAGAAATCTTTAACTTGTACCTCAATGAGTTTTTCCTTTCTGTCCACAGACACATCTTTCTGTCCACAGCTTTAATTTTTTGTTCAGTTCCATCACCACATATAACATATAAATCTATCTTTGCACTGAATTAAAAGCACCAGTGAGGAGAAGCAGCTCCAAATGTTGGGATTCTCGGAGCTGTCCTGGGCAAAGCCAGGAGTTGGACTCAATGATCCTTGTGGATCTCTTTCACATCTACAATTCTATGATTCCCCCATAATCCAGATGGAGGCATTTACTCCAAAGGCACCTAAAAATGGGAGGTGAATCCCACCCTCTCTGTTTTCACTGCCAGAGAATCTTATTAATTTTTTACAAGTGACTCCCTCTCACTCTTTTTCTTTTAGACTCGTACATATTTAAATATTTTAGGCAACATGAACCAGCTCTGCCAAGGACCATGAGAGCTGGAGTAGCATGGGCTCTTCTAGAGCTTTGTGAGAACAGGTGTCTCTTCAGACCTCGATGGGAATTCAAGTCCCTACAGGCAGAAAATAGTTTGAATTCCATGAACACCCTCCATGAGCATCCAAATTTGTGCATTTATATGCACTGGAATATCCAGATTTCACTGGTATCAAATAAAGTCTGCCTCAGCTACAAGAACCCTTTCATTTAACATTTATTTATTTATATATTTGGCTTGACATTTACAGGTACTTACCCAAATTTAGATGACCAGCTTTACATAATCTTAATTAAATGTGATAAAAATGCTATGGAATCAGAAAAGTTATGCTGGATTGCCTGCCTAGGAATAATCATGCGCTGGGGACAGAGATGCACAGATAGACATGCAGCTACATTCATTCCCTTACCAAAAATGATCAAATGGAAAATAAGGCAAGCTTACAATTCTATCACAGATAATATTTTCTTTTTTTCCTTCAGAGCCCAAGAGAGTATTTCTGGGAATAAACTGAGAATGATAAAATAGTCCCTTTCACTCTCTGATTATTCTTTACTGATATGGCATCTAATATAAAAATAACCCATAGCTTTTATAAAATTCAACAAAGTGAAGATTTTTGACAGCAATCGTTTCTGAATATAGTAATGTATTCTTTTATTTACAATCAGGATTGAAACAAGGCAGAAAAAAACCCTCACCAAAACCCTTTATAAAATCCACAAGTTTCACTGCAACAAAATTAAATGATACAGATTTGACACAGGAGCAAAAGACGTGATAACAATATATGTGCATTTTTTGGGGATGAGGGAAATGAAAGAATGAACTAATTGCATTTTTATCTTAAAAAGAAGTTAATAAATTACCATTTCAAAGTGGGATTTACATATTCCGACACTTTGCAAAGATTAGCTCTTTCTTTGATAGTTTTTTCCTTCTCATTTTATTATCCTGCCTTTTGGATGAGATACTCAAACAAAAAAAAAAAATTAAAAAATAAATTCCAAAAGCCCATTCCTTTGCTGTCGTTAAAAGGTCCTGTGGCACTTTCCACAAGAGCTGGAAGTGTTTTAAACATCACTGTCCTGGCAGAAGTCCAACTTGGGTAATTACATTCCATCCTGCCTCAAAGAAATCTTTTCCTCAAGCAATAATTTCATTTGGAGACACTGTTCCACACTTCTCTGCCTGGAAACAATTGCTCTGTGATCTCAGCTGCCACATTGCAGGCAGGAAATAGCTGCATTTTAGTGCAAGTAAGTGTTTTCTGTAGACTCCCTGTCATTCAGCCTCCCCATTGCACACCTGAGTCCAATCCACACTCCAAAACCTGCTCCCAGTGTGCACATGGGTGAAGCCCTCAATATGCCAAATAAAGGTGATTTCTGTAAGAAGAATGAGGAATAATGCCCTGCATTTCACAAAACAACAACTGCAGTCATTTGTCATTTGTTGTATATGGGCACCTTATGGTTGCCACAGTTTGCAGCAAGGAATTTAGAGGTAAATAGAGTTGACAGCTTGTATCACAAATTTCCTCTAGGATAAAATGTTATAATGAGTGATTCACAAATGCAAAATGGCTGTGAGACTTCAGAGAAAAATGTTTTCCTATAAACATAAGGCGCATCATGATATTATCTTTGATTCCTGTCACAGGAACTGAATCCTCTTCACGTTGAACAGGATGTGATGAGATCTCCCCGTGTCTTTTCAGATTGCCTCCATGGGATTCAAACTGGAGTTTCTGCTCCTCATCTGCATAATTTTTTCTCTCATAGAGTAGCAGCACCATGTCTAATGATAAACAATTAAAAGATCTACATCTAAAGTAGGTTTGAAGATCTACTCTGCCATCAGTGGAGAGCAGAACTCCATAAGCTCCATCCCTTCCAAAAAGGGGTCTTTAGGAACATGAATATGTGAATATCCTTGAAGTTATTGTAGATAAATTATGCAAGATGTTGGACTCAGCTGAGATGGATTATAGTCAGAATGGAGAAAATTTGAATGTGAATCAAAACAAGGGGTGTTAAAACAAGAAAAGGTTGTGCTGTAGGACAGCATGAGTAAATGGTGATGAAAGCTGTCTCTTACCCTCAAGACAGGAAGCCACACAGGACTATGGTCCTGCCCTCTCTGGATGGTTGAATCACAGAATGTTTTATAGTCTACTAAGGGAAATTATCTCCTGAGTCAGAAATGTGCCCTCTGATCCCAGGGTCCTGCAGACAGCTCAGCAAAAACCTCTGGCTGTGGCAATCCTCAGCCTCCCGAGATTTCTGCCACAGACAAAGAGATTCAGCACCTAAAGCAAAACACAGAATCAGCAAGAAAGGTTTTCAGTCTGCAACAGGTGCTACATCAGAACTTTACTCAACTTCATATTTTAGGAGGGAATTTTCCTCTTCCTGGAAAATTCCAGGAGGAATTAAACTCTGACTTTGCCTGTTTGGAAAGAGATTATGTCCTTGACTTGATGTCACTATTTCCTTTCCCTTTAATTAAGCAAAAAACTCAGCACAGGGTAAGAATGAGAGAGAGAGCAAGAGGGAGAGGGGAAAGAATTAAGGAGAAGCTGACCAGAAAAGCCAAGCAGTTAAAGTCTTTTAATTTAGTATTTAAAAGCTTTCCTGTGAGTCTGCTTCTCAGAGATATGACTGTTAAAGAAAATTAATTTTTCTACTTCCAGCCAACCAGAATATATGTACATATTTATACACACCCACAGCACAGACACATGAATGTACAGAGAGGAGGAGGAGAAAAATTTATACTGAAAAAGATGTTGAAGTTGTACTAAAAGAAAAAGATGCAGAAAGAATTTTTTCTGAGAAAATCCACTTTGTGAATCCATGTCTAATCCCTGCAGAACACACAAACACACACAGAGAAAGGTAAAGAATGAAGCAACATAGCTACACTTAAAAACATATTCAGTTCTTGGCACGTACACTCAGGATTGCAGCAAACCCCTCCGGGCAGTAAATTGCCCATTGTTTTTTTAAAATAAGTTTTAAAAAAACGTATTTACCTTCCCACTCTGTTAGGAAGGTAAATAAGCGGTTGTCCAAATCCCACCAAAACCCAACACAGGCATCTTGTGGTGGAGCTGTGAGCTAAAAAATTATACCAGACTAGAGTGGGGAAAGAGCTCACTGAAGAGTTTTATCAGACATTCGTGGTGCTATGTGCACCTTGAATCTAAATAAAACCTTTGGACTTTCCTCTCCCTCTCTGTGGAGATCACCATGGAAGGAAGGAAAGATGTGCTCCAGGGGCAAAGAGTGGGGAGGGGTCAGAAGAAAAGAAGTTAGAGGTTGATTGCTTGAATGATATTCCAACACTCAGGCCATGAGCACATTTTTCTCCAAGGAAGCCCTGAGTTATTCTGCAGCCCCTCCAGCCCATGCAGTCTCATGAGGATCCCTCTTGTGATTATTACAGATTTCATTGATCAAAAAACAGCCAGAGAGTCGAACAGCTTGAGTTGTGCAGGATTTCTGGAGGTTTCTTGTTCAACCTGTCACATGGAGTAGGGAAAGCATCAAAGTTTTACTCACCTCAAATCCCTCCTTGTTACATTTTGATTCCATGAGGAGACCTAAATACAGGCAGAAGGGAATAATCTCTCCCTTTGCTCTAAGGTATTTGGTTATTTAATGCAGCTGATTGACTTCTCCAGTGGTGATTTTAAGTTAATAAATAGTTTCACACATCAGTGTACACACAGACATAACTTCATCCCTCTGAGGATGGATGGACACACGTGCAAGAATGAATGAATAAATAAATGTGATGCCTGTTCACCTATCCTTACACACATCAACACAATAATTTGCCACAGTTTGGTTTTCTTTATGAATGAAAACCAGAGAGACTGGGATGGCCCAGGGTCACCAACAGACCAAAACCCTGTGGATTTTTGGGGATGACACAGGTTGGTTGGGGAAAGCAGCACTGAGCTGCCACTGCCATCCCTCACACTTGTGGCTAAAGGTCTCTGACCAGTTTTCCACCATTTCCAAAACTCACCAGCTGTGGCCATGTTGCCCCTCCTCTGGGAGGATTCAGTCCCTAAATCCACATTTTTATCACCTTGCCTGGAAAAGCAAGATTTCCAGAAGAACTGAAAAGCACTGAGTTAGTAAACATAGCACCCACAGGAAAGAGGAACACAAGATCTGGATTTTTCAGAGATTTTTAAATGTAGGCCACCTGTTGCTGGACTTGGAATAGTTTCCATCTCAGCCCCTTTTCTGCTATTTTTTGCAAGCCCTTGTCTTTCTCCTTTTAGATCTTGCTTTTCCCAGCTCCAGCCTGCCTCTTCCCAGCCAGCTGTGTATATGGAATGACTTTGGGACATGCTGGCAGGGAGCAGTTTTAAAAATAAACATGGTGATATTCACCAGGAAGACACCGCAGGCTGCAGGTTCCTTTCTGGGTGATAAAGATTTAATTACTCCATGCTGGCCCTCTTTTCCTTCTTCCCAGCTGTAACAGGTGCCTGAGTTTCATCTTTCTTCCAGCTTTTTCTCAAGGTAATTAAAACTTTATCCTGGAGATAGGTAAATTCAAGTATGTGAGTCTCTCACTGCATTAAAGGGAGACATTTTTATTTTTTATTAACTCTACTAATCAGCAGAGGAATTATATATAAACTAAGCTAGGGAGCCTACAGGGAATTCTAGGTTTTATCTGGTACTGTGTTTGTCTGTAAAATAATTCCATTCTGGGGAAACCTGCTATGGTTTTGCTTTTAAGCAAAGGTTGTGTTCATTTTGTGATCCTGATAGCTTTATTTCCCACAACCCTGGGATTTAGTTCTAATCCTGAACAAAATGATTTTTCATGGGAGAGAAAAAGGCTGCAGCAAGGAGGACAAAGCCCTGGCCTGCAGCAGGATTTTCCCTCCGGCTCATTAAGTCATTTGGGGCAGGACCCTCCCTGGTAGATTTTATAATGGACCTCAAGTCACTTTGATCGTGCTGTGATCAGATGCTCCTAAAATCTCCCCATAGTCCCTTTTACCAAACATTTGACTACACGGGTTGTGAAAAAGTAGAGAATGTAAAACAGCACCATTTAGACATCTGGACCCCAGGAATGTCACACATAAAACTTTTAAAGTCGGACTTGATGATATTGCAGGTCTTTTTCAGCCTTAATGATTTCACGACTCTCTGAAGGATAACAAAAATGAATCTTTACAAACTCTCTAATGGTAAATGACTGGGAAAAAAATTGTTGGGAGATTCACACTGAGAAATTCAGGTCAAAGATTGAGTTTGGGACTGGGGTACTGTGTTGATTTAACCAGACACTGCCCTCTTTACACACATACCTCGTTCTTCAAAGGAATGACTTGACATAGGATGTCACTGCAAAAGATTTATGAAATCAATTTTGAAGCAGTGCATACATAATAGGAATCACACTCCACACAGCAAGTCATAGAATCATGGAATGCTTTAGGTGGGAAGGGACCTTCAAGACCATCCAGTTCTAATCCCTGCCATGGGCAGGGACATCTTCCGCTATCCCGGGGTGCTCCAAACCCTGTCCGACCTGGCCTTGAACACTTCCAGAGACGGGGCATCCACAGCTTCTCTGGGCAACCTGTGCTAGGGCCTCAGCACTCTCATGATGAGAAATTTCTTCCTAATATCCAATTTAAACCCATAGTCTGTCAGTTTGAAGCCATTCCCCACTATCCTGTCATTCCATACCCTTCTGAAAAGTCCCCTCTCCAGATCCCTTGGAGCCTCTCTAGGTACTGGAAGATGCTCTCCAGGCTGGATGTCCCCAAATCTCCCATCTTGTCTCCATAGCAGAGGTGCTCCAGCCCTCTGAGCATCCTCATGGCCTCTTCTGGACTTGTTCCAAAATTCCATGAAACCTGAATATTATTTCCCTGAGAAGAAACAGTTTACAGCTTGTGCTCCTCTGATGCTGTTGGAGACAAAAGAATAAGCTGAACAGATTTTAATCAATCTGCCCATTCTTTTGTAGCTTTGTAAACTCTACTGTTAATGGAAGTCATGCAACCATCCTTATATTATTCCCCTTGCCTGAGGAAACAGAACTGGGCTGATTTTTGACAGGTCATTAGGCAAATGTCCAACCCCAGTGTTTTATCTTTGTGTTTTGAAAATCCTTGTTCAGTTCTTAAAGGCATATGACAAATGAAGCCAAATGACACTTTTCTCTCCATTATTGTCCCATATCTGGGGAGGGAAGTCATTGACCAAAAAAAACCTTTGAAATCAGAGACAGCCAGCCTGAGAGGTAAATGATGGGATTCAAAGGTTTCTCATATAGAGCTAAGAAAATTGAACAAGAAACCACTTTTGGTTTCTTTCGTGTTTGTCAATAAGGAGTTATTTCTACTGGCCACTGAATTTAGAAACATTGCAGATCAGTAAAGATTCAAAATATGTTCCATATATTTCTTCTTCAGCGCAGTTGTTACTGGATCTGTAAACTCTTGAGTTATAGAATCAAACCCTCAGCTGTTGTAAACTTGTGTGACTTGTCACCACTTAGAGCTCCACTGAAATTTGGTTCACCTGACACATTCATTGCCAAGGTACCACATTGCACCACCTTGATTTGCTTCAAGAGTTGCTTTAGTGTGAAGTTTCTGGCAGTTCCTTGAGACCCTCAGAGTAACAGAATCTAATTCTCTTAGTGCAAGCTTGTATCACCCTACTTCTTGCAGATATTTATCAAGCCTCATGAAGCCCCATTTTGGCTCCTTTTTACCTCATTGTTCCCACCCAAAATCAGTTTCTGGAACATGAGTGTGTTAGTGATTAGGAGTGTTCTTCTAATTGCCAGCCTTAATTTATTCATGGGCAGTTTACTCGTCGTTTCTTCCTCTACAAACATTGTCTCTGCATTTATTTTCTTATTATTACCCCTCCTTGACTTTGTATTTAGTTCAGAGCTTGTAATGAACACTCCCTCTGTTTTGAGCAGCATTTAGAGAAACCTTCTCTGAGCAGGAGCTCCACTCTGAGCACACAACTGGGACTTCAGTAGGTGCTTAGGCACCTTCTGAAGTGAAGCTTTAAATGGTGGGGTTGTACCAATAAAGGTAAGAAAACGTTCTCCACTAAGTGTTTAACCCAAAAAGGACATTAAAAAGTTAAATAAAGCAGTTAGAGCTTGGGGAAAGGAAGAAGATTCAGAGTTTCTTGCTGCTCTTTCTAACTTCTCTCAGTTTAACTTTGGTGCAAGTCACTGGTTGTTGCTAGAAGGTTAAAAAGCTTTCATCATCCAATTCTGGGGTGCCCAGCATAGGAAGGACATGGACCTGATGGAGCAAGTACAGAGCAGGCCACCAAGGTGATCAGAGGGATGGAGCAGCTCTGCTATGGGGAAAGGGTGAGAAAATTGGGATTGTTCAGCCTGGAGAAGAGAAGCTTTGGGGAGACCTAAGTGACATCTTCCAGTACCTGAAGGAGCTGACAGGTAAGATGGAGAGAGACTATTTTCAAGGTCCTGGAGAGACAGTACTAGGGAGAATGACTTCAAACTGACAGACTGTAGGTTTAGATTGGATATTAGGATGAAATTCTTCTTTATGAAGGTGCTGGCACAGGTTGCCCAGAGAAGCTGTGGCTGTCCCATCCCTGGAAGTGTCCAAGACCAGCTTGGATGGGCTTGGAACAACCTGGGATAGCGGAAGATGTCCCTGCCCATGGCAGGGGGTGGAACTGGATGATCTTTAAGGTCTTTTCCAACCCAAACCGTGCTGTGATTCTAAGATCTCTAGTTCTATGGTCTACTAGAACTGCTACTACTGGCCCATGTCAGAGAAAAAATGTCAGAGAAAGACTGGAACAAACCTTAGGTCTTACATGACCTAAGTAAAGCTATTTTTATGAAATTAATTTGTATCAGCAACCTGGTCTAGTGGAAGGTGTCCCTGCTCATTCCAGGGAAATTGGAACTACATGATCTTGAAGGTCCCTTCCAACCCAAACCATTCTATGATTTGATGATCAGCTCACACAGTTAAACCAAATACAGGGGAATGATAATTCAATTCACATCAGAGAAGGAATTTTCTTCAAAGAAAGAACTACTAAAAAACTACCCACAAAACACTTGGAGATAAGCTGTCCACTTTTAAGGAAATAAGAGAAGATGGGTGTTTGATGCTATTTATGCTTTTCAAAGAATCATAGTTTGTAGGCTTGGTCATACATAGCACTCAGTTGAGACCATTTTTTATTACAGTGCAGGGAAAGATGTCATTTTCTCATGAGTTTTCCTCCAGAGGTGTCTGGAAATAGAATTTTTGTCCTCTGGGAAATTTCATCTTCTAAGAAAGGGGTTTTCATTTGTCGAAGAAAATTTCAAAATTTACCACATGGCCTAAATTCCCATCCAAACTGTTTCAACCTTCAAACATATCAATTTGCAAAGTTGAATATTACAGCTAGTCCAGAAAAAGAAATTATGTTAAACATAATTTTGAGACAAAATTAGAATGATTAAAATCATTTAGCAAAATGAAACAACCCTTATAAAAATAAATAGTGTTGGGGTTTCATCTTTAGAATAATGAAGCTTGGTCCTCTTTCATCCTGTTCTAACATATTTCTCCTTGGAGTGTGTGGAGATACTTCTCTTGGATTTTGGGGACCCCTACCGAGGCTACTTCTCAAAATGAAAAGAAAGAGACCTGCCCAACAAGTGTTGATATGGTACCTAATTCTTTTCTTTTGCTAGCTTTAATATAGTTGCTTTAATATGATTGTTTTAATATAGTGCATTATATTATACTATACTCAACTAGTAGTTTCAGCTTTCATACTGTGTTGTAAATAATTCTGATTGAGATCTTTTTGTTTAATCATTTATCATGATAATTCATTTCTATAAAAATTTATCTGGTCTGCCGTAATTAAAAGCTGCCCGACAAAGTTTCAAAACTTAAACTTTTGACAGTCTGAGGCCAAGATAAGATCCAGCTGCCCCCCAGGCTCCTCTTTCTGGGAAGGAGTTTAGGAAGCCAGGCAATCCTCTCTACACCTCATTACCCAGCATCAGGCTTCTTTAATAAACTTTTCTGAAGCTCCCACTCCACCCACAACACATGGAAAAGGGCATCTTCTTTTGTCTTTCTTTTTCATCCTGAATTTCTAAATATCAGTGTTGGTGCCCTGGCTCTCTGGGTCACCAGTGAAAGCCATCAGTTGGATCTGGGTTATTCATCCGCACACCAATCTGCATTCTCCTCCCAAATTCACAGATAAAATAATCCACAGTACTAAATTTGTCTAGTGTCTTATTTGAAACTCACAAAACCCACAGAAAACCTGCTTCCAACACCACCCATTAGGGAACAAGCCTATTGTCAGGAGCTTCTCAGGAGCTGACCTAAATATTTTGCTCAGAGCTTTATGTTATAATTATTTTAATATGCCTTCTGTCCAGGAAAGTGACAAAGAGCTAAAAAGAAATCTTTAAACCTCAGAATGGGAAAAAAAAATCCCCAACAGTCCTTTTTAGTCTCAACTGAGTCCAGACTGGGGTAGAGTGACAGTGATGCTGTAAGGTAATAATCCCTGTCTCTAAAATCAGAGCAGGTATCAGTGGCATTTCCTCAGGTGACATCAGGCATGGAGGTTTCATTAGACAACTTCAAGGAGAAGGTCTTTAGCTGTCATTTTGATGCCTCTGTCACAACATTTTTTTTTATTTTATAAGTAATTTTCTTCTCTTTGTCAGAAATATCCTGCTCCCACAGGTGACCCAGGCTTCCTCAGGAGAAAGTGGAGGGGATGCAGCTCATTTCCCCTTGGTGCAAATAATGGAGGCAGCTGGAAGTTATTGGGTGAGAGGCCACCTAGGACTGCTGCACTCCACCTCTGAATGTGTCCTGGGGTGGCATCTCCATGTGATGAGGACTTCTTACACTCTCTTAATTTATGGGAATTCTGCCTATTTTCCAGCTATCACATTGCATTCTTTCAGTTTGGCAGAACTATTCCCAGCTGCAGGATCACAGTCACAAAATGGTCCAATTTGAAAGGGACCACAGTGGGGTTATGTGGTCCCACCTCTCTGCTCCAGCAGGACCATCCCAGAGCACAGGCACAGGATTGTGTCCAGACAGTTCTGGAATATCTCCAGTGAGATATGGATCCCCAAAAGTGAAGGTGTTGTTGCATCAGGGTTGTTGTAGTGCCTGAGAGGGAGGTACTCTCTGTTCTGCTCTGTGAGGACTCCCATACTGAAAGTGCCCAGTACAAAACCCCTTTTGGGACACAACTATTTGAGACATTTAAAACAGACAAGAAGAAAATTACCTTGTTGCTGTATCTTTGTTGGGATATAACTCCAGGTACTGAGTGGCTTGGGCAAGCTCCAAGTGTATGAAAAGTTCAGATCATTTCATGCAAATGAATCCATCCCCCATGCATGACCCAGTAATGAGAGGCTGAGCAACCCCAGCTGTCTCAGCCTCCAGAGAGGTGCTCCACCTCTCTGAGAATCTTTGTAGCCCTTCTCTGGACCTGTTCAAACCATTCCACATCCTCACTCTGTTGGGGGCCCCAGGGATGGATTGGATTTTACCAGAGCACAGCAGAGGGGCAGAATTCCCCCTCACCTGCTGCCCACCCTGTTTTGGATGCAGCCCAGGAAACATTTGGCTTTCTGGGCTGAAAGTGCACATGGCCAGGTCATGCTGAGTTCCTCATCCACCTACTTGCAGTGTCAGCATGAGGCTCACAACCTAACTGGCTGGAGTTGAAGGTACAGTTTAAAAATGCAATTCAGCAGCTGGAAGAGGCAGATGAAATAACCTGAGCCTTAGCTGTGCTGCTCTGTGAAGATTGATTCTGCAGAGTCCTGCTTTCCCAGGAGACTCAAGATGCTACGTGCAATTTCATGCACATTTTAATATTGAAAGGGAAGCTTTCCTTCAAAAATATGTGTATCAGAAACTTCAGCACTTCTGCCTGTGTGGAGAGTGTTGAAAGTACTCTTTACACTGACTCCTCAGTCAGAACCACTTCTGGTTGAACTTTCTCGGGAGAAAGTTTTTTTTCTCGCTCTAATTAACTTTCTGTCAACCACTAGCAAGGCAAAAGGATAAGTACTTTTTTCTCTTTTTTTCAGCAAAGATAAGGCTGAGAAACTGAGAGCCAAGCTTATGCTGACAGGCATTAGGCACTATTAGACTGATCTATCAGCCTGAATGATTATGGTCCCATGGAAGCAGTGAACACATCACCACTTAAAGCATTTAAAACTGATCTGGACACAGCGCTAGGGGATATTCTGGCAGAAACAATCCCAGACTAAACTGAGGATTAAAATATATGGCCTAGTGATAGTGTGGAGGTGTTTTGCTTTGGGGTGTTTTTTTATTTCATTTTTAGAGATGTTTTTTGTGCATCTCTAAATGCCAGGAGACACATGAAAAGAAATACTGAGCTCCTGCACCTATCACAGAAAAACTCTCAGCACCATGAATTTGTAACAGGCCCACAAGCTGAAAAACCCTCCAACGTGGGGTTAACTTCAAGCACGTCAGACATCCCAGTGGAAGATATTTCATCACCAGATTTAATTGAGTGTGTCACAGAACATTTACTAAAGAAACTGAGAAGAGCAGACAGATTAATCACTCTGAGAATATCTGGGGCCAGCTTTCTGAACATGCACATAAGAGCCCTGCATGTACATTTTCTGAGCATTAACACCTCCACATCATGGCCTTTCCAGGCACTCCTTGCAATGAAATTGGGATGTAAATTTTGGATTTGGCTTAGATAAAAAAAGACAGCAGATACACAAGAATACACAAGAATAATTGACACTGGTACCTTAAAATGTTCGAGGTAAGAACAGCTACCAGGGCACTGTATTTTTCAAGAATACTATGATTGCTTTAAACAGAGTCCTAGAAAAAACAGTTGTCCCAAATCTAGCTATAACAGGATCAAGTTCCCAATCTCATTTTGTTGATCTCTACTCCATTGCCTGAAAAAAGGGAAAATGAAGCAGGCAAAAGGGTTTATCTGCTGAGGAGTTGCTTGTGAAAGAAATCTGACTCAGCCTGAGGGCACCTCAAGACAGCACCATATAACCTGATAGCTGCTATTAAGGCAAGAACATTTTCCTCTCTAATATTCACAGGTTTCTTTTGCTCATCAAGGCAGTGATGAAGCTGGATAAATAGTTCATGCAGTTTTTATCCCCTGACCTCGTGGTGGTTATGCTTGAAGGGGCCTCATACAGAAGACAACGATCTCTTTATCAAAGCCTTAACTCTCTTTCTGTTGGGTGAGAAGAAATATCGAGTCATATACTGACATTTGATTCATGTGCTCTCCAGGGCCAGAGGAAATACAAGGTCTCTTTGTATTATTTATCCAGAAATACCTAGGGAACCTAAGGGGAGTTTATATCTTCCACCATCGGGTAGAAATGTGTCATTGTTCCACTGGAAAACATGGCAAAGTTTAATTAAACCTCTCAGTCAGGAAAAGAATCTGAGGAATCTGCTGTCTGCAGGAGAAATCCAAGACAAATAAAGCTTCTGAGAGTAGAGAAGATAGTTTACCTAACTAATGCTGATTGTGCTTTTACAGTTTTTAGATTAATTTAGTAGGCCCTAATTCAGCCCTTTCTTCAGAAGCTGCAAAGCTTTAGGCATTTCAGCATGGTTGTTGTCACACAAGTGTATAAATGCTCTCCTAACTCAGGATTATAATTTAATTTAGTATTGATGTATTGTACCTCTGTGGGCTTTTCTCTGCTTTTAAAGCCTGTGGTCACTGCTAGTCAGAACAGTTTCAATGCCAGCTGTGTAAAATCTAAAACCTGAGTTAGGTTTCTGCTGCTGTAAATGAAGAGGGAGCCATGAATCAAAGCAACAACCTTAAGTACTTGCTCCGATCACTTTATCATTCCTGAGATTGCAAAGTTTTATGTCATTTCCAGTAAAGGCAGCACTTTGGGTCCATCAGCCACACGATGAGTGCTGGGTACTAAGAGTAAGCTCTGGGTCAAGTTCACAAGATCTTTTAGTTATTTTAAAGAAGGTAGAAATAATAAACTTGCAACACCCTCATTTTGAAATTAACCTCATCACAGGTGTACAAAGTGGTACAATATTGCTCCTGTAATCATTTTCATCCCTTCTGGGTATGGCTGCAACTCCTATTACCACAATTACCTGAAAAGAGGTTATAGACAGGTGGGGAGTCAGTCTTTTCTCCCAGGTAATATGAGATAAGATTAGGAGGATGGAGTCTGAGGAGTCCTCTGTCTGAGGAAACAGACTCCATTTGAACCAGGGAAGGTTTTGAATGGATATTAGGAAAAATTTCTTCACTGGAAGGGTGGTCAGGCATTGGAACAGGCTGTCCAGGCAAGAATGGAATCACCAACCTGGAAATGTTAAAAAAAAAATCTAAGTGGGATGCCTTGAGAAATAATATAGTGGTTGACCTGACAGTGTTGGGTTAGTGGTCAGACTCCATGATCTTGGAGATCTTTTCCAATCTCAATAATTCTACGCTTTAGAATTATTATTAGAATTCCTATCTACCTATCAACTCTCCAGCTTTCCTCATTCTCTTCCTACTGGTGCTCCAGAAGGATTTTTTCTCTCTTACAACACCCTGTTCCACTTGCCAGTCTCTCTTGAGACAGAGATGTCTCAAATATCCAAATGTGACTCAATGAATGCTGATTTTCAGACAGAGTAGTAAATCCCCCCAGGCAAGGGCTGGTAGGTCTGGACCTTTTGAGGACCTTCTGAATAAGAGAATCCAGTATGGGAACTATAAAAAATTCCATCAGAACCAAATTCCCACCTTTTTCTCAGTGTTGGGTGCCAATAGCAACGCGAGGGAGGATCATAGCTTAGATGTTATGGACAGTGACAAGGTGAATGTTGTCCACAGCTCACTGAAACACGCTGTGCTTTCTGCGTGCTCAGCAATTAAAGAAAATTCATCTTTACACCTCCTTTATTGACATTCAATGCAAAGGGAAAAACTCTCAGACAACACGAGGGGAAACTCCATTAACTCCAGCAGTGCTGTGATGCCTGTCCTAAGCTCACAGACTGAGGATGTTCCCTCTGTCAGAGAGGGGAGGCCATAGATTCAGAAAATCGATTTATCCACATTCTGCCCATGATTTTGTCAGCACTACAACAATGAGGGATTGGGTCAAATGAAGCCCTCAGCAACCTGGTCATCCCTGCCCATGGTGTGGGGTTGGGATTACATGGACTTTAAAGTCCCTTCCAATCCAAACCATTCCATGATTTGATGATCCTTTGATTATATGGAAAGCATTACTAAGCATGGTGTCAGCAAAGGACAGATCTGTTGGAAAAGAAGGGACAATTTTGAACTGCCACAGACAAAAAAAATCAAAACCAAAAACAACAACAAAAAAACCCCACCAAAACACACACAAACCAAAAAACCCAAACCAAACAAAAACAAAAAAACCCAAAACAAAAACTCAAAACAATAAATCTCCATGGTAGAATGTTTTGATGCATTTGGAGGGTGCAGAGCACAATTACAGGGTAATTTAGCCTAGTAACAGCAGTGGTCTCTCCTCCAAAGAGGAAGGCAGCAGTTTTCCTCTAAGCCTTTCCAAACAGGTGCTGCCCAGGAGGTGATCTTTGCCAAAATCCCCTTCTGACTGTGCTTCTCTCTATAGTGACTTGGAAACAGAGATGGCATTTAGAAAACAGCATTCCTAACTACTCACAAGGCCCTTAAAGTACCTGCATGGCTCTTCATTATAAAAATTGCCTCATTATTTTATGCCCTCAAAAGGGATGTAAATTTTCATCCTGTCCTTTGCCATCTGAGATCAACACATCATATCAGCTTGAAGGAAATTAAGAGGTGGTGGAAAGAAGCAGCTGAAATACTCTTTTCTTTTAGTTGGTCTGATGTTGTGAGAGTGTCCAGTTGTGCCCAGTTAGGATATAATTTACCTTCATTGCTGGAAGAAGCTATGGATGTGTATCCACACCTGACTGACTCTGGCATTAAAAGATGCGTGTCAGCTCCAGTCAAAGTCATGCAGCATCTGTAGTTAAAGATGAGCAATAACAAGGTTGTAAATCTATGGAAAAGAAATACCATCAATTTAATGTGAGGTTATAACCCTGGAAAAATAATAGAGCTTAATCTCCAATACGTGTTGAAATAATATCTGTCTCTGTTCAAGATACACTCCTGGGCTGAATGGACACTGATATCAGCCCACAGGAATTTTTTCACATCCATATCTAATTCCTGTAAGATATTTTTACATTTTAATAAAAAAACAACATGTCACAGATCAGATAGAGCAATTTATTGGTCAGCAGATAGTTCCTACCCAACAATTAGAATGCGGGACTATTTTTAGCATGGTCTGCTTCTAGTAGAGTCTTAAAGACTGTCTTTCATGCTTATTGTGCAGTGACCTGGAAGAAATTCTTACTGATAAGGCTGTCAGAGGACCTATGAAGATGAAAAGATGAATAATGTGGACTCTCCCCAGGGAAGATATGACTCCAAAAAAGATTTGTCCCTACCTCACCCAGGCTGAAGAAACAGTTATGGGGTCTAACCCTTGCCTAGCTTTTCTTTTGAAGAGCAACTTGGACCCTTTATTTTATCAAGTAAAGGAAAGAAATGGCATAACAGGGTGTCTTGGGTTGTGTAACCAAAAAATGTGTATTCTATTTCATCTGTTGAAAGCAGTTTTTTCTTTATCTCTTGTAACTCCAGGGGGGCGGATGCCTTCTGATAATGGGCCAGCCATTAAAACCAGGTGGGGCAGTGTTTCTTATCTCTTTCACCACCCGTCCATCCTGCAGGGAGATATCTGCTGATAATGGGCCATGAAGGCTCACCAATGACATGACACATTACATCATCCCTTTGTGAGATGCTCCACCCAGTGTGGAGGGAGCCAACCGTTCCCACCTGGATAAAAACTGAGACTCAGGAACAGCTCACATTCCAGGAATCTGGCCTCTCCATTGGGTTCCAGGAGGAAGAGGGGACCCATCTCGCCACCAATGGACTTTATTCTACCAGATCATCTCTGTTCCACAGAACCACATCTGTTACTCCAGAAGGATTTATTTGGACTGCTTCCAACACCCTGACCAACAGGGTGTCAGGTCGTATCCCTGACCCTGTCAGGGTTTTCCAGGACTTTTGTTTGCTTGCTTGCTTTTCTTTGTACTACTACATTTGTATTTTCTTTTTTTTTTTTTTTTTAGTATTCCTAGTAAAGAACTGTTACTCCTATTCCCATATCTTTGCCTGAAAGGCCCTATTTGCAAGATTACAATAATTTGGAGGGAAGGGGGTTTACATTCTCCTTCCAAAGGAAGGTCTAGTTTCTGCTGGCAGACAACTGCCTTTTAAAACCAAGACAACCCTCTCTTTTTTTTTTTCCTTTTTTCCCCTCGTCTAGGGAAGCTAACACAAATTCCAAGATCTTGGAGCTCCTGAAGTATCAAGGAGAAGAAGAGCTTTAGAAAGAAAAGAAGGGATGGACTGTTCCCTCCTTCCCCATCAGCGGCTACAATCTCTGCAAGATGGGGGTGTCCTCTGGGAAGGGAATTGGGATAGCACTGCAGCAGCTGAGGGGTGAGTGGAAAATGAGTGGATCCCACATGGATCAAGGGGAACAGATGAGCTGCCTGAAGAAGTTGCAAAGTGAGCTATTTGTGCCCTGATCCCAGTGCAACTGAGCTCCCAGGAAACTGAGGCTCTCCCAGCCAAGTGGGCATTTAACATTTTCATCACTAATTCCTAACTTCTGCAAGGAGAGGTTTCATTTTGGAATAATGTCAAACACTGGTTGAAAAATTCCACCTTCCCAATTCTCTTTTCTCTTTTTTAGTGAAAAATATTTACTATTTTTTCATGACTTAAGGCATGAAAGGTGACAGCAAGATTTTTCTCCTTCTGACTTTCTACACACAAATTTCTCCCCCCAAAATGTTGTTTGCATCCTCTAGATAAAATCATGGAGGGGTTTTTATGTGCCTAGGAGAATGTCTGGAAATAATGGGCTCTACCTTAACTCTTTTTGTACTTACAGCTGGATAACAGATGGAAATACGCACTCCAGCAGTTCCTAACAGCCTTGCCATGTCAAACCAGGCTGTTTCCTAGGACTGTTTTTATTTTCCAGAATTCCAGAACCAGGCTTAAGTGAAAGGGATGAGTTGGCTGAGTAAGTATCATAAATTTTGGAGAGTTTTTCACTCACTTATTACTGAGTACCTAAATCCACAGCAAGGTGCTGAAGATTCTCCATTTCATTTTCAACTTCAGGTGTGAGACAAACTATTCATTCTAATAAACATGACGACCTAGCATCCCAAACAACAAATACCTAGAACCACAGAAGTGGTTCTATAGTCCCATAACATGGATACCTATAACCATAAAAGGTGAACACCTGAAGACACAAAATGTGAATACCTAGAACCCCATAACCTGAGGTTCTGGATGTTCCTGAGGATCCAGTTCAGGTTCTGGAGGTTCCTGACGTTCCAATTCTAGTTAAGGTTCCAGAGGATCTAGACGTTTGGGTCCTAGGTGTTTCTGTTACGGAGTTCTAGGTGTCCCGGTTTTGGGTTCTAGGTGTCCCTGGTTTTGGTTCTATGTGTTGGTCACATACTTCTAGGTAATTTGCATAATTTGCACCGTGCAGCGTAATTTGCATAAAACACGCCATGTAATTTGCATAATTTGCGCCACGTAACTTGAATAATTTGCACCGCGTAACTTGCATACTACACGCCGCCTAATTTGGATACTACGTGTTGCACAATTTGCATACTACGCACCCTGCCGTGTAATTTGCATAATTTGGACCGTGTAATTTGCATAATACATGCAGTGTAATTCGCATAATTCTCGCCACGTAATTCGCATCATTCATGGCACGTAATTTGCATAATACATGGGACACAGTGGACGGGTTTTCCTCTGCTATGGAAACAGGTTGGGAAAGTTGGGGATGTTCCGTCTGGAGAAGAGTAGGCTCCAGGGAGAACTTAGAGACCCTTCCATTGCCTAAAGGTCTACAAGAGAACTGGAGAGTGACTTTAAACAAGGGCATGCCTGAAAGGACGAAGGGGAATCACTTTAAACCAAAAAAAAGGTGAATTTAAATTAGATATTGGGAAGAAAATCTTCCCTTTGTGGGTGCTGAAGGCCTGGCACAGAATACTCAAAGAAGTTGTGGCTGTCCCATCCCTGGAAGTGTTCAAAGCCAGGTTGGACAAGGCTTGGAGCAACCTGGGATAGTGGAAGGTTCCCTGCCCATGGCAGGAGGTTGGAATAAGGTGGTCTGGAAATTCTCTTCCAACTCAAACTATTCTGTTTGTATGACTTTATGACTATGATTCTGTTATTCTGTGACTCTACAGCTCTACGATTCAATGACTCTGTGATTCTGTGACTCAGAGTTCCATCCATGGAAGTCATGCATTTTAGACGTGGCCAGAAAAGAGAGCAATGGACGTTCTCCATGGCTCATAAATAAAAATGTTTCTTTTCAAACTCTCTTCTCAGCAGCCACATCTCAAAGCACCCTGTGAAGGAGGCTTGTTCCACCAGAAATGGGGACATGCAGAAGAATTAAGTTTTTGCCACAACACTCAGGAATCCAGCAGCAAAACTGGGCATGTGCCCTCATCTTGTGCATCCTGTTGGAGCCTTAATCCATTTAGTCTCCAGGCTCCAAACTACTCACAGGAAACCCCAGTAATAATATCTTATGTGTGCCCCAGTCTTGTACATCATTAACAAAGGAAAATCTCTGCTCCAGATGCTGGCAGCTGCACTGTGAGGGTGAGGGAGGGGAGGAATTACACCAGAAATATCAGCTCTGCTTTGATAGATCCTTGCCCCACAAGGGAAAGCACTTCTTCATATGCCTTTCTGGTTTGCAACAGCCTTGTGTTTATTTTCTTTAAAGTTAAAATAACCATCAAACAGGTTCAGAAGTTCAGTTTGGATGTTTAGAAAGCTGAGTTTCATTCCAGAGGGAAAATGAGAGGCTGGTCATGTAGCCTCACAGGAGATTAATTTGCACAGAACTAGTGAAACTTCACAACGCTGAAAGTTAAAATTTTTCAGAACAGAGTAAAACATAGAAATAAAAAACTTAAATCCTTAAGAAGTGGTCAAATTAGGAGATGCAGATTATTTTTTTTTTTCCTCTTCTGGGTCTGGAAATAACCATTATAGTTATGCAGTGCTCAGACCAAAAATAAGATGTGACATTTCGAAGTGCATACAATCTGGTAAAATATAAAATATTTAATAAATATGTAAATTGGTCAAGCTGCTTCCCCAAGGAGGAAAGCTTCAGTCGTGTTTTACAGCCCTCATTCACTTACGCAAATACTTTAAGAGGATCAAGGATGGATTTTAAATGAAGTTAAAGTTTAACGAGAAATATATAATCCTTTGAGGAAGAGATAATGTCATCTTCATTTATAATTTCCTTCAAGTTTTAAAAGTAAGAAGTTGAGGGAGTAGCCTTCTGAAGCTTTGTGTGTGCAAACTAAGAGAATTGCAGCAGCTCACCTGAATCCTGCAGTCAGGGATGTAACAAAATGTAGACATTAACAATCATTCATATTCCTTGATTTTGTTAGTTCTAGTTCTAGATTTGGTTTTGTTAGAATCTTAGTTCTAGATTTTGCTGAGGATATATGAAAGTTCACTGTTAAACTCTAAGATCCAGATAGTCCTTTAAAAACATCACTTCTTTAGCAGTTAGGAACCCTATATCCCTATTTAAATTTCTAGTTCAAACTGATTCATATCCAAAGCACACCTCTACAAACGTGTATATATATATGTATGTATGTATGTATACACACACCATTTTTAATAAAAATTCTGTGATAGACAAAAAATAGAAGAGGCTAGAGAAAGTTTTCCACACTCTTAAGCCAGCCCTGACATCAGTCCTGCTTTTCTGATTTGTTCAGTCTCTGCAAACAGTGGATGAATTGGAATAGAATGGTTTGTGTTGGAAAAAAACCTTAAAGATCATCTCATTCCAATCCCCTGCCATGGGCTGGGATGGCTTCCACTGTCCCAGGGTGCTCATAGCCCCATCCAAACTGGCCTTGGGCATTTCCAGGGATGGGGCAGCCACAGCTTCTCTGGGCAACCTGTGCCAGGGACTCACCACCCCCAAAGGGAAGAGATTCTTCCTAAAATCCAATCTAAACCTACCCTCCTTCAGTTTAAGTCCATGAGTCAAAAATAGTTGAGTATTTAATGTCCAGTGGCATCTTCTCATGATGCAGGTTTTTTAAAAGCCTGTTATAATCCTGAAAAAAGGTCTGAATACTAAAGAGGCTATTGAAGGAAAAACAAGCTTCCAGGTAAAGAAAATAAAAAGGAAAATAACCCAGAAAGTGACTTTGCACTGGGAAAACCCTAGCAAAGTGTCATGCTACATTTATATTTTCCTAGTTCTGGGCACAGGGAAGAATGAAGATAAATAAATACAGATTGAGAGTTGTTGGAGTTGGAGAGTGTTTACAGCTAATGAATGGGTTGTTTCGGGCTGGTATCAGGAGAAAGCAGAAATTTCCCTTGACACACACTTTGCTCACACACTTGTGTGTTGCTCTGTTCATTTTCACCTTGTTTCTGAGTAATTTTACACTAGAAGTTATTTTTCTTGCTTCATATGCTCACACTTTGCATCCTGGAAAGTTTGAAACAAGTTGATAAAGAACTTAAGAACCTGCGGGGTTCAAAATTTACTTTTCTCTCTACGAGGGAGAAAAATCACATCATTATATCATGATTCAGTGATGTCTGCTCAGAGACCAGCATTCTGCCACCCTTGATAAAGGTCCAAAGAGGTGTTGTGCTGAGGAAAGTGGAATAGAATAGTTTCTTTTATTCAAAACCAAAACTAAATCTGTATTAACATCACCTCATTCACACAGCACAGCAATTAGATTTTCTTACCTCCTCAGACTTCAACTTTGCTGTTCCTTGACAGAACAAAAGAAGAAAATGAAGAGTTGAAGGACTGTGAGAGCAGAAGATGACAAACCCATGAGCGACTTTATTTTCCTCCTGGAAAACAACAGTTCCACAGAATCCATTCCACTGTTGTCTTCATCAGGTTGCTGTAATACTGTGTGAGGTTTTCAGGAGTGTGGCCCTGTCATCAGCCCTGCTTTTATCATAATATACTGAATATCAGTTTCTTGATGTATCCACCCCAGCCAGAATCACTGTTTCACCACCATGTCAGCCTGTTTCTCATCTTTCACTCTAAAACCAAGAGTCAGACACAATTTCTACAGCACACCAGTGAAGATGAAGCTTGGTGCTCCTCCAGGTGTAGGCTGGGCTATTGCTGCCGGGTTCACTCTCCCTACCCAGCTGCACAACATCAACATAGAACCACTGGGAAAGTTTCTGCTCCCTTCACTTCAGCAGAACAAAAACAGTTCATACAAACTGAAACTTGGGGCAGCTAAAACTCTCACAAATATCAGTGGGGAAATCACATCATTTTCCTCAAGGAAATCTTCTCAGTTTTCAGTGAGCTGCTGCTGAGGACTAAATTAAGGTTTAATACAGATCATGGATCTTTTACCTGGCCAAAGTTCAGTGTAATGAACCTAAATTCAAGAGATTTGCATGAAATTTGTTCTTTATAACCGATGTTTTTCTTCTACCACCTCCTTCAGTCAGTGTGGAAGTGTGAGCAATAATTAAGACAACGTGTTTTATTAGTATTATTTTGTTTGAATTCCTATATTTTCACACTTTTTCTCCTTGAAGAGTGCCAAAACCATCTTCTCTGCAGTCACCTACCCTATCCCTGTGTCTCATCTGTGCCTGTGCAGAGCAATAACCAAGACATTTCCTCTGATGTCATTGTGGCCCAATAGCAAGGGAAAACTAGAGAAAGTTGTACAAGTACTTCTCCTGAAAATTAGTTCCACAGGCTGGCAGTCAAGCAGTTAAACCAGGCATGGAAATGGTTTTCAATCTGTTCCACCAGTCTCTTAAGCTTCCATTGTCAAAGCGGGATTATTTTTCAGTAAAACAGCAGCCCTCGGGAATCAGTGTAATTAAAGACAACAACAACGACAAAAAATTATTGTTTTTAAATGTATCTCTAAGCTACGGGGTAAAGGGAAGGAGAAATCTATTGCAAATCACAATATTTCTCCTTACTATTCACGCTTATCAGTCTGTACCCAGTCATGAGCTGGGTTTGATCTCCTGCACTTGAGACAGCCTTTGCTGTTTAACAGGAATCCATCCTTGGTGTTTATTCATGGGGACAACAAAATGTTCTTCACCACTGGGAGCTGCTGGGAAGAGCAGAGAGGGTGCAGCTTTCCTGGACTGCTGGAGCACAAAACATCACAGCTTTAAATGAGTGTCTGCCACGACCTTCCTCAAGGACACCTCGCTGCAGGAGGCAGCAGGGATGCTGATTTCCTGGTCTGCTGTGTGTGGGGTGCCTCTTAATGGGATTTCATGTCAGACCCAGGAGTCTGGGGGAGGTTTTATGAGCATAAAAGGCTAAGCTTCCCTCTCGCTTTCCCCTGACATCCACTGCCTCTGCTCTAGGCTAGCCTGAACACTCAGAACAGTCAGGATGTTGGTTTTGTGACAGTTAAACCCTGTCTTTGAAAGGGAATTGGCTGTTTCCTAAGCAAGAAAATAACTAGTTAAGATAGAGAAAAACACAAGTAAAAAAAAATTAAACTTCAATTTTATTTCACCTTCAGTCATATGAAATCTTCTGCTGTGTACACAGTTGAATGTCCTTCTTTGACATTAATCACCACCCTCAGAAAAGAGAAATTAATAAAAATGTTGGACTTGATGATCTTGGAGGTCTTTTCCAACTTCAGTGATTCTATGATTGCTTTCTGTGATTCTAATCTATGAAAAATAAATCCACCAAGATCCATGGGAGGCCTCTCCTCAGGCAGTCTGAGAGCTACAGGGCACTGGGGACTGGGAGGCTCTATGGACACACAGCACTTTTTAAGGACTAATTTCTCCTTAAATTCCTGACCAACCAGATCAGCTTCAGGAGCAGGATAATGAAAGCCAAGATGCAATAGTGTCACTCAGCATTTTTTCTGTTATTTTCCAACATCAACAGATTTGGTGTAATGTTGATTTTTCCCTTTTTGTTCTGCAGAACTGTAGCTACTTCCAGCAGGATGTTTTTGGGCAGTCAGTAATGCCACAGCACAGCTTGAAGACGAGCTGAGGAATATTATTATGCTGTTGTAGCAAGAGATGAGAAATCAGACCGAGATAATGAAATCAAGTAAAACAGTAAAAATTTAGTGATTCCAACAGGAACAGATCATCACTGCAGAATTTGAGAGGCCAGGGTTATTGGGGTAGATCTTCCTGCTGAAGTGGCTGAATTGCGACTGTGGTTCAAAAAGAGAAGCAAAGAGCAGAAAGGAGATGTGAACAACATCTTAAAAAATCCCAGCCATGTCTCTGTAGAGAATCCCAGAATCACAGAATGGTTTGGGTTGGAAGGGACCTTAAAAACCATCTTGTGCCAACACCTTGCCATGGGCAGGGACACCTTCCACTATCCCAGGCTGCTCCAAGCCCCATCCAACCCCACCTTGGACACTTCCAGGGGTGGGACAGCCACAGCCTCTCCTCACCATCCCCACAGAGCAGAATTTCTTGTCTCTTCAGACAGCAGGCACCAGATTAATTCCCATTTCTTCATGGAGCCATGTTGCAAACTGAATTAACTAAACATCTGCAAGGGAGGAAAAACAAGCAAAATTCCCACCCACATATTCCCTAAAAATGCAACAATCTCTGATTTTCAGAGCCAGCTTATTTCATTGAATTGTTTTATAGCTACATTGACATAAGTACTAAGTTTGAAAAATACAGTCCTGGACAGGAGGAAATGATCGGGAGTGGGAAAAGCTGGAAGTCACTTAAATCCACTTTGCCACAGAGAATTTTCAGGCATGGAAGAAAACCTAACAAAATATTAATGAGTTGAGAATTTAGTCTTTAATATTTACATGATGTTGTAGCAAAGTTCTATTCTGTCTTTCCTGATGGCAAAATAAACTTTTAAGACAGGCATTTTCATGGAATCACAGAGTCATAGAATATCCTGAGCTGGAAGGGACCCACAAAGACCATCAAAATCCAACTCATATCTCCTTTTCAAGGAAAATAGCCACCAATCCCCACCATTATCTTAACAAAGTCATGTTTTGGTTATGTGTGTACAGCCCTGTTCCCAAGTAGTTGAAAGTTTTATGAGTTATGATATTGTCCTCCAACCCCCCAGCCTTCCTCATCCTGCCCAATTTAGAGATGATTGTGGAAAAAAGAGCATTGTGTAGATCCTTATGGATAATCCACCCCTCCCAGATTCCTGTGCTCATTTGGATACTGGCTCCAGTTTCACCAACAGTTGTGGATCTGTTCCCTGTAGTCCAAGAGTAGGAAGGCAGTGAGACATTGGAGCAGGTTGTCCAGAGCTGTGGATGCTCCATCCCTGTGGATGCACCTCCACTTGGGAGATGTTCAAGTCCAGGTTGGATGGGTCCCTGAGCAACCTGATCAAGTTGGTGACGTTCTTGCCTACAGAGGAGGGTTGAAATAAGGTGATTTTTCAGGTCCTTTCCAATCCAAACCATTCTGTTATTCTATGATTCTGTGACATATATACCATATATACACATAAGATATATATAACATACTAAATGATTTATTATATTTCATTATATATCATTACTGTGTCACTGTGTACATATGTAGATATATGTATCATGTGTAGCATATCAATAAATAAAACTTCATCAAAATAGGGGATTCTCCAGGAGAATAAGCCAATATTTTCTCATCGTAGTGGCTTTTGATCTATCATATTTCATAATCCCTTCTTTTCACCTGTTTTTATGAAGAAATTGAAGAGCACTGCAAGTCTGACAGCTGAGTAGTGCACTAGTTACAACCCACATATCAGGAATTTACATATGGTTTCCCTAAGGTTTAATTCTGAAAAAAATTGGGAATTCACAACTTTCACTTGCAATTCTTACAGTATTTCTCAGTTCCTGGTTTCTGCCACTGACCTGGGTTTCTGGTTCAGCACAAAGCCAGGAGGAGGAACGCTGCCAGCCTGGCTTATGTCAAAGGACCACAGCCCAAACCCTGTGGTCTAGAAAGAGATGACAAGAGCCTTTTAATAAGGCAATGCACAAGGCCACTCATCCAGCAGGTGTAAATCACCAGCTGGGGATTTGGCCCTGAATGTACAAGTTAATACATAATGCCGATATTTAAAACTATTTTATGGCTGTCTCAATTAATTGCTAAATGAAATCCAAGTGAAAAATTGAAAGCAAAAGGAAACACCACTACAAAGCTTTTTTTCTTTCTTTCTTTCTTTTTTTTTTTTTTTTTCCTGAGTGGCTGTGCAGGTGTTCCACTCTCCAGAGGATGAAAATGTTTGACAGCAAAGGATATTTGTGTTGGCAGGATCGCTTGATCCATGTTTCAGGAGCCAAATTGAAAATGTATTTTCAGAAGGTGCAACTGTAGATCATTAGAAGGAGCCAACTTCTGTAGTTGCACAAGTACTTCTGAGGGAGAACAGATGTACAAATTAAAATATACCCCAAACCTGTGAGAAATATATTTGGGGATGGAAAAATTCAGTAAAGGCAGCAGATTTTTGTGTTCCTATCTTTGCTAATGGTCCAGGATGGGCTGGGCTTTGCTGTTCCTTCTTCAGTGAAAGCTCTGCAACAACTTTCTTCACAACCTTTTTAGTAAAGGATAATCCCATCTCTCAATGACTGGTCTCACTGCAGGGGATTCACATCACAAAATGAACAATACTCAGAGAAAAGAGACATTTGAGGTATCCACAAGTTTCCTCAGGAATCTGACAAAACAGAACTGTAAATTTCTGTTTGTTGGGAGTAAATCCAACATGTTACAGCCCTGCAAACCCCAGCTGGAGCAGGAGATCTGCTTGAGGGAAGTGATGGCATCCAGAGGGACCTTGACTAGCCTGTCAGAACACCACCGAGTTCAAAACTGTGGTTGCACCATGCAAAGACAAACACACTTGAAGAACAGACCAACCATAGACACCTGATCAGTTAAAAATTGGTATTAGAGCTAAAGGACGTAAACCAAGGCTGCCCAAAGTCTATGACCCATCACCAGCACTGTCAATCCCATTCCTCTGTGCCACATGACCCATGGCCAGCACCACAGTGACCACTGGTAGCCCACAAGAGGTTCCATCATTTTCCTCCGATGGTGATGGTATCAGTTGCACCTGGCAGCAGGCATCGATTTTGTGGCATAAAAAGAACATACTCATTAAGGGAAATTGGACTCACTCATTTCCCAGCACTGTGTAGAGAGACACCTTATTTCACTTTTTAACCCTACTATCCATGACAGTAATTCTCAAGGACTCCATTATCCATGTCAGGAATAAATCTCTGAAGAGAAAGATATTAAAGTATGGCAAATGGAGAGTTCTTATCATATCAAGAAAATAGAAAAGGAACTCAAGCATTACTAACTTTGTGGAGTTCAAGGCACTCTTGACATAAGAAAATGAACCTCCTGTAATTGCTTCCATTTGGTTTGGAAGTTGGAAATTTTTTTTTTTGATGTGAAAAAATATTGCTTAGTGTTTTTTACTATAAAGAAACCACCAGCTTGTACTTCTTTAAAAAGCTTCTCAACATCCCTTTTCCTTACAGTAGCATTTACTTGATTATATTTCTTAATATATTCATTTATTGACCTATCACATGCCAAATATAATATTCAGGATCCAATCCATCTTGCCACAACTTTTAAGGTGCTTATTATAAGCCTTTAATACTATCAAGTGTTTTAAAAATGTCTGATCAGGACAAAAATCCCAAATACTCTGATTAAATATGTGCTTTTGAGTTTCAAATGACCTTTGTCTGCTTTCAAAAACTAGATTGATTTTTTTCACACTATTTCCAAATGCAGCAAAAAAAACCCTATTAGATAGATGAGAAAATTGCTTGTTAATTATCATTGTTAGCATTAATGATGGGAATTAGGTTCTAGAAAAGAAACATCAGTCTATCTGAATCATAACTTCTGAATCAGAGAACTGCATTGATAAAAACTGCTATTTATTTTTAATCCTCTGTGACAGCATTTCACTGTGTCTTAATAAAATTTGTAACGTTGAAATCCAAGTGCCAAGAGAGTTTTAAAAGTACTTTTCTGGCTAAGTTTTTTCTTCATAGTCATTTTCTTCTCTGGCACTTGCTAAATTTGTCAGTTCTCACAGTGATCCCATAAATGATGGAGATCCCCTGAAGTGGAGGTGAGCTGATAAATCTGCACTGTGTCACTTTGAGCCTTTCCAACTCGTGGCCAGGCCTTAGAGAAAGTCCTTTCTCAACAAATCAACCAGGCTCAGATTTAAATGAAATCTGGACGTTGAATTTCACCAAAATAAGCAATGTCATAGTTGAAGGTATCAAGAAACTGATGGAATATGGAGGGAAACGTAATTTTATTTATGTTTCTCTAGGTATTTATTATTAGATATGATTAGAAACTAATCAGTGAACTCCACAGTTTAGTGTCATTGTTGAACTTGCTGACTGGACACTCTTCCTCATCATCCAGGTAAATAATGAAGCTGTTGAACAGGACTGGAGCCAGTGCCGACCCTGAGATACACCATCCTATGAGAGTTTGCCCCACTGACCACCACCCTCTGTGTCCATTCAGCCAATTTTCAATCCACCTCTCTGCCCATCTGACAAATTTCTGTGCGAAGCCAGAGTGTTATTAGCCCCATGAAGATCCATCAACTCTGAGGGCTGCCAGTAACGTCCCAGAAATGCCTTAAGAATAATTAGAGAGACAGCTTGATCAGAGGTGTTTCTAAAAAGCAAAAAGGTTTAATTGAAGAGAAAATAACAAACTATACAGAACAAAAGAATAAAAGCTGTGCACAGTGCAGGGAGGTCCCTTGCACCTGCTAAAACACCCCCAAAAAGCCCTGAGAGACTCTGTGCTCTCTCTTAAGTATTCAAGGATCTAGGTGGGATTTTTGGCTTGCTGCCCAATAGAAAATACCTACATTCCTTGAGGAACAGCTCAAGGGTCCAACAAGTGCTTTTTGTCTTGACACTGAGCCAATTAGAGTGAGAAGAGCATAGAAGTTTCTGGTTCTTCTTCCTTAAAAGTTCAGGGGTGATGTTTAAATTCTTTTCCCAGAATTGTTTTCCCTGCTCAGGTGTGGGGGTGCACTGCAACACCCACGTATCAACACCTTTATTGGGAGGATCTGATGTGAGACAGAGTAAGTGGCCTTCCTGCAGCCCAGGTAGGCAATAGCCTCTCCTTTCCCCTCATCTGTTCACTCTTCTCACCTCCTAGGTCAGTCACTTCATCACAGAGCTTTAACCCATTGGTCAAGTATGACTTCTCCTCGGTGAAGCCATGCTTTCCCCCTGATCATTTCCTCCTCCTCAATCTGCCTGAAATGCTTTTCAGGAGCAATTTCTCCACCGCATTCCCAGGAACCGGGGTGAGGCTGACCAGCCTGTTGTTCCCTGGGTTCTCCTTTTTGCCCTCTTTGAAAGTGGGCATTATATTTTCTTTCCTGGTCTTTCAGCACAGCTCCCAGTCACCAAAATCAACCAAAGATTTTCTCCTTCTTTGTGTCCTTTGGCACAAACCTCTGCATCTGTTCACTGCCTCTTTTGGAAGACCCAGTAGACCAAATCCATAAATTCTCTCCCTCTCTTTATTTTTTTATGTTGTTTTTTCTTTGATGTAGAGATCATCATTATTTGGGCAACTCTGCACCTTGCTGTATCTGCTTTACACATATTGTGACCAGAGTTTGGTTTAGATAATATGAACATAAAATAAACTGCACCTCATCAAACACAAGCCAGGAATCATCATGAAAAAGGCTAAAGGAGCTCATGGGAAGTGGAAACTTTGGCAGAGAAGGAGATTAGGAGGAATAATGATTTTAAGAAAAATTTCCATAGTTTCCAACCATGTCTAGCAGTCGTGCTGCTGTTTGTATTGGGTCTAGTTTTGTTGGGTTTCTTTCTTTTTTCTTTTTACAAATATCAGTATTGTGAAAGTGGTGAAAAGTTTACTGAGCAGTGATTGCTCAGAAACTTGTCTCTGGGTTAGGAAGTTTTCTCTTCTAACACAGAACAAAGGGCTCTTCCAGCAAATTACTTTCACACAAGAGACGGTGGTTGGCAGGAAAGCAAAAAAAAAAACCATGGCAGAAGAAAGGGATTCACAGTGCATAGCCTGGAGTCCTGAGCTGTTATTGTAATTTAAAGGACTAATTAATTTAAACTGTTGTCTCCCCTTTCTGTTTGAAAAAATGTCAAAGTCCAAAGCAGCCTGAAGTAAAATCTGTCCATCATTTTGCAATTCTCTTTTCTGTTCTTTAGCTGTGCAGCGCTGGTTTTCAAACTTCTGTTCTCTGCCTTGCTTTCCTTTCTCTGTTGGAACTCCAGTGTGAATGTGCATTTATTTCCATTTTTGGAACCTAATCTCTCTGCCTGGCTGTGATTTATCACCACAGCTGGTCCAATGATAATTGTCCTGTTTCTTTTAAGCATACTTTTATCTCCAGTAGCATTCATTTAATGAAAGCAGAGACTTTGGGTTTAAAATATGTGTTGGGGATGGATGCATAATGAATATTTATAGATATTTAAAATATTTAAAATGTTCAGAAATATGTCTAACTTTTTTTCTATTTAGCATAATTTTATTTTTATAGTGTTTTCAATACTAAAGCATTTTTGGTTTACTTTGGCATTCATCTAACTCTATTGTCCTTTCTCCACGGATCTGTTTGACTTCAACTTTAAATAGTTAAAGTCTAAGAATCCTAAACAAAGCAGAAATGGTCCTCAGCTCAGAGGAACTCCAGGAGGCAATAAAGTCAGATGGATTTTAAAGTTTCTTTTTCCTTTTAATTATTTATTCTTAGGAAAATTTATTCTTAAGAAACATCTCCACATATTTCCATAAATGGCCATGAAAAATGATAATTCTACAGACTGTGGCAGACTCACAGTAAATACAGAGTAAATGCTGAAAAAACTGAATTCCAGATATATCAATTCAACTACTTTATTAAGAGCAAATGGTTATGACTTTAAACAATTTCTTTAGATAGAATTTAAAATTTGAGGGGGCTGGGTGTTTTGGTGTTAGGTTTTTCCATTTTCCTGATTTGTGGGCTTTTTCAGGATTTTTCTGACCTCAGTTTGACACTCTGGAAGTGAGATACGTCATCTAATGTAGCCTTGCAAATTAATTTTTACACTATCACCACAGAAAAGACGTAGCAGAATTTTCTCTGGAGATATCTGTCTCACCAAAGCTGTATGGACAAGGAGCTGCAAGAGACACCCCACTTTTCAATTGCATAAAATGAGTTAAGTGAGTCTTGGTGGGAGCTCTGACCCAGAATTAACGTTCTCAGGGATTTTAAACATTCTGCGGACTTTTAATGAATAATCTCTTTTCTAAATATTATCTTTACTTGATGTTAACAATTGTTTTATGAACCACAATACGACAAATGTAATAAACAGTTATTGCTATCCTGACTGCTACATGATAAATACTCCCTGATTCAATATTAATAGAAGTGCATTTTAGATTGAAAAATGCGGCACACTCTTACTAAACTCCAGTGAAATGCATTATGGATGCAGGATTTCAAGAATAAGGAAAATGTTTATATGTTATTATTATTTATTAACACTAATTTTGACAACTGCATTAGGTGTGTATAGCTCGTATCCTCTACATTTAAAGTGTATTTCACATAATATTATTATTTATAAATATCTAATGCAGTTATGAATATAAACATGGACACGCATATGTCTGATGCAGGCAGAGATATTTCCTCCTGCAGCTGGGCTGAAAAGATGGAGGCACCTCCTCCCTCTGATACATTCCTTGGTTTAGAGATTCTTTTCTCTTTTTTTTCAAGCTACTTCATCATAAATTAAAAATTTAAAAAAGACAAAATCACAGTGCAACAGAAAGATATTTGTAGTACGGTGGCACTGGAAGGTTCCATGTGATTTTTCCAATTTATGATTTTATTTATTTTCTTCTATCACTCCTTTGGATGTGGTGGTTGTTGTGGTAGAGGAAGGAATAGAATCACAAAATCGTAATTGTTAAGGTTGGCAAAAATCCTTTAAGATCACAAAGTCCAGTTGTCAACCCAACACCATGCTCACTACTAAACCCTGTCCTCAAGTGCCACATCCACATGGTTTTTGAACACCCTCAGGTATGGTGATTCCACCACATTCTTGGGCAGCCTGCTCCAGTGCTTGATCACTTTTCAGTAAAGAAATTTTTCCTAATAGCCAATCTAAACCTCTCTTGGTGTAACTTGGGTCATGACCTTGGTGTAAAGGGTCATGACCTTTTGTTCCATCTCTTGTTTCCTGGGAGAGGAGACTGAGCCCCACCTGGCTGCACCCTTGTCTTGGGTTGCAATGCAGGATGTAACCAAAGGTATGTACTCTTACTATCTGTTGGAACCGGCTGGGGAGGTGTTTTCTTTATCTCTTGTTTAACCCATTCCTCATAAACCCATGGGGGAGAGGGTGGTGTCTTCTGTTAATGGGCCAGCTGTTCAAACCAGGTGGGGCAGTGTTGTTATCTCTCCCATGACCCATCCTCCCTCCAGGGGAATATCTGCTGTTCATGGGCCATCCAGGCTCACTGCATGGCTGATACAATTACATCATCCCATTGGGAGATGCTCCACCCAGGGGGAGGAGCCAACCATTCCTACCTGGATAAAACCTGAGATTCAGAACACCAGGGCAGCCTGTTTGCACTGGATTGCCAGAGGAAGACCGGGCCCATCTCAGCACCACTGGACCTTCAGAGGGAAACTCACCTTTCTACAGGATGATCTGTGCTCCAACAGAGCCACATCTGTCACTCCAGGAGGACTTAATTGGACTGTGTCCAACACCCTAACCAACAGGGTGTCAGGTTGTATTCTGACTCTGTCAGTCTTTTTTTGTTTGTTAGCCTTTTTATTTTTTTTGGTAGTGCTACATTTTTATTTTTAATATTCTTAGTAAAGAACTGTTATTCCTATGCCCGTATCTTTGCATAAAAGCCCCTAATTTCGAAGTTATAATAATTCGGAGGGAGGGGGGTTTATATTCTCCATTCCAAGGGAAGTTCCAGCTTTCCCAAGCAGACACCTGTCTTCCTAAACCAAGACAACCCTCCTGTCAGGGAGTTTTAGAAAGTGAAAAGCTCCCCCTTGAGCTTTCCTCAAGGCTGAACCCCCCTGGACACTTCAGCTGCTCCTCATTAGACTCGTGCTTCAGACCCTTCCCCAGCTCCCTTGTCTTTCTCTGGACATGCTCCAGCCCCCCGAAATCCTCCTGCTGGTGATGTGGCCCGCTGGAGCTGCTGCTGAGTGAGTGCTGCCACCTCGTCTCTGCCCACAACTGTTCATCCCTCCAGCTGAAAAACGAGGCAAAAAAGAGCCACCAGGCAGAAGCAGTGACATCCCTGCTCTGTGCAGCAGAG
This sequence comes from Acrocephalus scirpaceus scirpaceus, assembly GCA_910950805.1. Classification (NCBI taxonomy): domain Eukaryota; kingdom Metazoa; phylum Chordata; class Aves; order Passeriformes; family Sylviidae; genus Acrocephalus; species Acrocephalus scirpaceus. Next base: position 3,181,322 of record OU383773.1, read on the forward strand.
CAGTGAAATGCACAGAGGAGAGGATTTAGCCTGTAAGCTGTTTGTCTCTGTTGTCATTGCCATTAATCAGCCCGTGCTTAATGCCATTTCTTTCAATTCACTAACTCTCTGCTGCCAAATCAGTATAATCCTGTTCTCCTCACTGTCTGTGTGTGTCTCCTGACTTCTCCTCCTTCCTGCTGTCCCTTCCTCCCCTGCCACCCACCTGTCTCCAAAAAGCCATGGGGGGAAATTTAATGGAAAAACAAATATTTTATACAAGAATCTAAGGCATTGGTCTGGATGCCAGAGGCTCCTTCAGGCATGAAGCGTGTGGCAAAATGACTGGGGATAAGAAGACAAGAATATATAGTGGAAAACACAGTTTGTATTCACTGGATGGAGCAGGGTCAGCTCACCCAACCTCCTACAAACACAGTCCAAGGGGGACTCAAAGAGGATGGAGCATAGTGGAGACTCCACAGACTGACTCCCCTTGCAGAGAAGGAACTCGGTGGTACTTTCCAGCTGATAAATCATACACAGCAGCTGAAAACCAAGGCAGATAAAGGAGGATTCTGCTGTTGAATGAGCAACCCATGAATCATGACAAAATCCCTCTGGACTGACCCACATCCCCATCCCAAAATTATCTCAGGTACTATCCTGAGATGCCCACCCCCAAGGTGTAGACTACAATGAAGTCTCCCTTCAGTCTTGTCCAGGGTGAACAGACCAAGTGTCCCCAGTCACTCCTCATGTAGCTTCACCTCCATACCCTTCACCATCTTCATTACCCTCCTTTGGATTCTCTCTAACAGTTTTACATCTTTCTTACACTAAGGCACCCAAAAACTCACGCACTGTTAGAGGTGAGGCCACCCCGGAGCAGAGCAGGGCAGGGCAGAGCAGAACAATCTCCTCCCTTGCTCAGCTGGTGATGTTGTGCCTGATGCCCCCAGGACAGGGTTGGTCCTCCTGGGTGACAGGACACTGCTGACTCACATTCAACTTGCTATCATAGAGGATTCCCAAAGTCCTTTTCTGCAGCACCAGTCCTAGTACAAAAGAGAACGACTGACCATGATAGACAGGTCAAGTGTCATTTTCTAGAGGAAGATGTCCCTGCCCATGGAAGGGAGGTGGAAATAGATGATCTTTAAAGTCCCTTCCAACCCCAACCATTGTGTGATTCTATGATTCTGTGGTTCCATGATATGTGCAGTCCTTGAAAGTTGCTGCTGTTGTAAGCAAGTTGTAAAACTTCTCAGTCTATACCCAAAGTCATCCAAAATGTTTCTGAGTGAGCAAGAAATGAAGAAAGTGGATAATTTTCACACAGAAGAGTTAAGCATGTCTGATCCTAGGACATATTTTTATTTATTTATCTCACATCTTGTTGTTCTGTTCCTCTAAAGATGCCCTGAACATTAAAGATTTTCTGTTGGATTTCACTTTTGACAATGACACAAATGAAATTTGTGATAATTTCTTACCATCTTATATAATATTATCTTTGTTCTCAAACCTAATCTACCACTTCTGATCCTTTTCTTTCCTTAGAGAAGAGTCCAAAATTCAACATATCAGAATTAAATATAAGAATCAATATCAGAATAAAATTTACAGCTGATTTGAGAGATGTAAAAATATTTTGAGAAAATCAGTCAGGAATTGTAGAGTTTTCTTCTTTCAAGTAAAGATGGTTGTTGTTTTAAATTATATAAATACCTTCTTTCTAAAAGGTTCATGGAATTAAATTTCCCTGGTATAATTGCAGGAAGTCATGGGGACACAAATTGCTAACAATGCTAAAATAATTTTTTAAAGAAGCACAAAGAAAAACAACTCCTCTGTATATACACATTTACTAGTAAAAGAATATCTTATAATGATGAGATACAGGAAATAAACAAATTTCAGACTAATCAGAGTTCCTCTGTTCACTTACCTTCTAAGGCACAAACAAAGAAGGGAAGAATTTAAATTACAATAGAAATTGATTTTTAAAAACACAGAAGTCCATAAAATTTTTAACTTCCTTGAAGGTGCAATGTCTTTTCTATATAAAACTGAACCACTTGTGTAAAAATTACATAAAAACTATATTATGAAGATAAGAAAACATAGGAATATCCTAAGCAAAAGACTTATTCTGAAAAAGAGGAAAGCTAATCTTTATAAATAGCAGGCTCTGGAAGAAAATTCCTTTAGAAGTTTATGATAGGTGAGATGTCAGGTGCTTTTCACACAGGTGATGTATTTTGGTCTGAAATTATTGCATCAGCAAATTTTGCAATAAATATAAAGAGAAAAAAAGCAACTGAGCTTCAGATACCTTCCAATTTTCCTGTTAGGTATCCTTAACAATATGAATTCTATACAAATCTGCTTTTATGACATTCATTGTGATTGTGTTTGGGTCACACTGGTTTTCTGTCTCCCTGATATTAACTCTTCCATAATCTCACAATTAGGAGATTATTTCACACCACCTGGTCCTTGATGCCCACACTGCCCAGAAGAAGGGAAAGGAGAAAGGTCTTGTCTCCAAAACAATGTCATCCCATCAAGACAGAAATGAGAAGAAAACCCAGCAGGAAGGAGAGGAACAGGAACAATCATTTCCTGGTTTAATTTTGTTTCTTTTCTTTCCATTTCTCTCTTTCTATGTCTATTTGTATAATGGACTCTTGCTGTATTTTGGATGCCAGTGTCTGATTTCTGACCCCCTGACATGCATCAGTCACAGGCTGGCAACACCCAGGGTTGGACAGGGACTTTTCACAAAGAGAAGGTAGGGCAAGGGGAATGGCCTTAAAATGGAGAAGGATTTGGGTTAGATATTAAGAAGAAATTCTTTATAAGTGTGGTGAGACACTGGTACAGGTTGTACAGAGAGGCTGTGGACTCCCAGTCCCTGGACATGTCCAAGGCCAAGCTGGATGGGGCTTGGAGCAACCTGGGATAGTGCCCATGGCAGGGGGTTGGAATGAGAAGATCTTTAAGGTCCCTTCCAACCCAAACCATTCTATGATTCTATAATTCTGTAGATCTAGAGGTTGCTCAGTGGAAAAGAAGAAAATCTCTACAGAAATGGGTCTACAGAGGATAAGGTTGAGGCCAAACACCTCAAACCCCCAATGGGGATGTGGTGACACTGATTAGTGCCGTGCTCCCTGCACCTGTAAATTGGAAATGGGAATTGGGTCTGACAAGTTAATAATATCTGTTTAATCAATCCCGTTCAAAAATGGCCTGTCAAAGGGTATTATGTCTAATTAGTGTCTCTAGTTTTTCCTTCCTTCGTATTTTTTTTTTTTCTTTTCTTGTTTGTATGTGTTTACTGAATGTTGACAACATCCAACTCCCCTGATTTTCAGAAGGCGTCACTTCGAGTCAGCATCTGCTCAGTGTTTCATTTTTAGCTCAAGAACATATTGGCCTTCAGACACAAACAAGTGAAACCCCAACATCTGAATCTATTTCTGGGAAAGCGTGCTGAGGGATGGAGCTCCAAGAACATCTTTCACAGGGTTTATTAAAAATCAATATGGAATTTTTTTTTAATACTTTCCCTGAAGTCACAACAAGTTAGAGTACTTTTGCTCCAGGCCAGTGGGGTATTTCGCATCCCCACCCTGATTAAACTATATCCACTTACATGCACACGTGTGTTAATGCCCCTTCATGCCTTGCTGGTTTTATGTTATATCTTTGTCGGATTTCTGAAGATTTATTTCTCTAAATGTTGGAAATTATCTCTTGACCAACACCTAAATGAATTAGAGCCTGGTAATCCATGTCAAGTTCAACTGAACACGCTGTATATCAGCAGGAGAGAGTGAAGCTGCTTCTGATGGTCTCATTAGAGTTCACCATGTCAGCTTTGAAAGGCTCCTCTGCTGACCTGAGCACTCACGCTGCTGGCACACGTGGCTGCTTAAAATAGGCTGAGCCAAAGTTCATGTGCAGAAAAGAGGAAATGAAGACAGAAGAATAAGAGGCATCAGGATAAAGCCAATAAGAGCGTTACTGCAATTCCAATTCCTCTTTTTCAGTCACTCTTTAGGGGTTTTTGGCCGGATACTTTTAGGTTAAGATCAGGGTCTTGACATAATGGGTTAAAAGGGGTTGAAAAGCTCCAATTCCAACTATAAAGGTCATGGTCCAGCTTCTCAAGTAATTTAATCAAGACATATAATGCTGAGTCTAGGCACTTCCACATGCAAAATGAGGAAGAGGCAGCCCAGAGAAGTGGTAGAATCTCCATCTCTGATAAAAAAATTGTGTGGTTGTTAAGCTTGTGGACATGGCTTAGCGGTGGGCTGGGCAATGCTGGGTTAATGGTTAGAATTTATGATCTAAGAGGTTTTCTCCAAAGAAGAGATGTTATTTCTGAATGGAAGAGAGAGATCATGCAAAACGCATCCATTAGCAGCACATGTCAGCCACGCAGAAAGATGGGAAAGAAAATCCCTGCTCAAAACACACAGCCCAGTAAAATCTGGAGAACAAAGCAGGATATTTTGCTATCCAGGGTTGACATTAATTAAGTGTTGACACAGACAAATGGTTTTTTACTTTCCTGGATATTTATCTTTATGCAGGTGGATAGAAAGATATTATAGCCAGCTCCCTCGGGAGGATGGAAGCAATCAATCCCATTCTTGCACAATTTATCCATGCTTCTCTCTACATCCTATTAAAACAAACAAAAAAAAAGACCTCCTGGCTCTTAATTGTCTTGGGTCACTACATGTATATGTAGATGTGTGTTTTGTTCTTGGGTGAAGTCTGCGAGTGCATGAATCCATCACATCCCTTAAAAATTTCTCTCAGCTTTTGCTAACATCACTGTGCTCCTGATTAATTTCAATTAACTTAATCTAGGATGGCAAAATATTTAACAGATATGGGTGACACATCATTGTTATTAATGTTGTCAGGGCTAATTGGAGTGTTGTTGCATTCTAATATTGCCTCAGTTTGTCAGCTTCCTTCAAATCCAGATAGATAAGTGCATGGGTTAGGTAGTAAGTAAGCAGTGCAGGTAATGAAATAGCATTTCAAACCATGTCTCCAAGCACTTTTTTATCCTACCAACATTAATAATCTAAAAGGAGATCTTTATTTTCTTTTCTCTATTTCTTTCTGCTTCTGTTGTTTTTCAAGTAGGCTTTTTCCCTTTTAGATTATTGGAAAATGACAAGCTGGAGCTGCCTTAGAGGCAAAGACTTTAAAGGAATGTGCTATTTCTTCTATACTGATAATTTATAACAGGAGAAGATCCCCTCTCCTACCCTTACCACCTTCCCAATTGTTAATCCTTTGGCACTCTGTAAAAAATGACATTTTTACTTTACACTTCTGTATGGATAATCCAAGATCCGATTCAAGACAGCATGAACACGAGTTTATTTCACTTCCTTTGAGCACAATTCTGTTTAAGACACACTTAACTTTAAGAACATACTTAAGTCTCTCAAAGCACTTTGTTGCATGTGGGAAAGAGAACAAAAAAGCCTTAAAAACCAGCAAGAGAAAGATTTTTGAATATGTTTGTCTGGGTGTATATGCACTTTAGTTTCCTTTTAATAAAAGAAAGGTGAAAGAGAAGGGCAGAATTTTTCTTGATAGAAATAATGCAGCTGAGGCTTAGGCTCTTTGAAGGCTTTTTTTAATTTTCAAAAGCCATGGTGCACAGTTGTCAGATGTTTCGTTTTCTTTGTTTACTTTGTTTACTTATTATTATCAGGACACTTACTTATTTCGCTTCTGCAAAATTTTCTCAAAGAACACAAAAGCATGAGGGTTTTTAGTATATAGTCCATGTTGGAAGGGAAGGACTGCCATAAAATTCCCATCTCTGAGCTGTAACAAATACATGTTCCAAACATCAAAGTCTGTCTTTCAATCACCTATGCTGTGGTTCATAATTTTTAAGCAGAATGTATCTTTTACAATTTCAGTAAAGAGAGAGAGAACAAAAAGAGAGATCAAGGAGTACCAGCTTTGCCCAAAAAGAAATAAAACTGGTTTGAGATGTGGATCTCAGAAAATACCCCAACTTTTCTGGACTCCAAAAAAAACTCAACCCAAAAGCTCTTTTGTTGCAACCCTTTGCATATTAATTTCACATCTAATTATCCACTTTGGTGGGATAAAAAATATACTGACATCATGTTCATTTATTTTTGAACTATAAGAATTAACCCCTTCTCCTTCTATGTGTGTACTTCGGTTGAGGTAGAAAATGGAGAGTGCATTGACTGCCAGGTCCAGAAGATTTTGTCAGAATTGTTCCCAAGTATATCCTGTCTGCCCCAATGACTGATATTTTACAGTTTGTCACCGGAATGGAAATAATTCTTTCTTTCTTTCTTTTCTTTCTTTCTTTCTTTCTTTCTTTCTTTCTTTCTTTCTTTCTTTCTTTCTTTCTTTCTTTCTTTCTCTCTCTCTTTCTCTCTTTCTCTCTTTCTCTCTTTCTCTCTTTCTCTCTTTCTCTCTTTCTCTCTTTCTCTCTTTCTCTCTTTCTCTCTTTCTCTCTTTCTCTCTTTCTTTCTTTCTTTCTTTCTTTCTTTCTTTCTTTCTTTCTTTCTTTCTTTCTTTCTCTTAAGGAGCCTGAGAAATCAAGCCACCAGAATGTCCTTTGTCACTGTGGACGCACTCCTTGCATCATTAGTTCAATTTTAGATTTTGAAAGAAATCATCCTGGTTCTGAGGGTAGCAGGAGAAACACATCACCAGGGAATACCCCACAAATATGGAGAAGGAGTTTCGTTTCTGTTATTTACATCCATTACAGAAATACTTGGGACAGGAAAAAATTCCCCAGTACCACAGATTAGTCCAAATAGCACTGCCCAAGTGCAAAGTTAATTACAATTTCTTTTGGTGCTGCTTCTTTCCATTAGGTTGCATCCTGCATCCAGTCCCTGAATCCAAGTTATGAAAGCCAGGGCCAGTGTCCTGCTGTAACTGGGTAGATTTTAAATACATAAAATATCCTCTCAAGGCATCTAGGCAGCATCTCTTAATTCCTGCCTTTGACTGAGTTTTTGATTCAAGAGAAACTTTTGCCCACTATGGACAAGATTTCATCAATCAGCTGTTTGGAAAAGTCTTGAGTTTTAGAGTCTCTGTCTTCTTTTTCCCGGCAAATACCAAATAAATGTTTCTCTAAACACACTGTGATGAGGAAACCTTGAAAGTTTTCCAGAGTGTGATTAAAAGTCCTACATAAAGCTGGAGTGTAACAAAGCTGTAAATTCCTGATTGATAAAATTATGGGAGTTTATACCGTGACAGTTCATATAACAAAGTTTTCATTTGGTGCTTTTCAAGTGGGAATCACAAACTCTAATCCAGCAGAGCCCACAGAGATGGATTGCTGCCTTGGACAGGCAAGGCCACACGATGCAGAGGCTGGGCACAAGTTTGGTTTCAGCAACCAAGCACAAGGACATGCAGTGATGGGACAAAGGGGAAGGGTTTCAAGCTGAAAGAGGGTAGATTTGGATTGGGTGTTACAAATAAATTCTTCCCTGTGAGGGTGGTGAGGCCCTGGCACAGATTGCCCAGAGAAGCTGTGGCTGCCCCATCCCTGGAAGCGTCCAAGGCCAGTTTGGATGGGGCTTGGAGCAATGTGGACTGGTGGAAGGTGTCCCAGCCCATAGCATGGGTTTGGAACAAGGTGATCTTTAAATCCCTTCCAACCCAACTCATCCTATAATTCTGTGACCATCCAAAGGTGTTTTATTTGGCACACTGAAAGAAATTACAGAGAAAAATCCATCCATCAATGATGTTGCCATCAGCACCTCTGAAAACAACCTGCTTTCTTTCCACCTCAGAACTGTTCTATCTGCACATCTAAATCCTACTAGGGAGCTGTCATTTGCAGCATCTGCAGAAGGTGGTTGTTGTAGTAAAGCAGACAGGACTCAGTTTCTTCATGCAGGAAAAGCCCATTCTTTATTCACATAACTCATTTTTATACAGTTTTCACAGACCTTGTGTTCAGCTCCAATTGGCTAGTGGCTTCTTGTCACTCAATTTATTGGCTAGTAAATGGCATTTTACTTGTCCATCAAATCTCTCTATTTTTGGATTGTTTACGTATTTTCTTTACTGATTCTCATGGGATAGATTTATTGTTTATGCAGGTGTGAACAGTTTGATTACGAGAATAGTTTGTTGTGCTAACTGCTTTCACTCTTATGATTTTTCACCTGAGAAGTTACAAGTTGACTTCTAGCTTAGCTAGAGTAGTAGGGCCTAAACCATATTTTATAAAGCCTCTCTTTTATATCTTTATCTTTAAGCAACAGGTGGTTACATTTGAACCTCTGTTATTGCCTCAATTTCCACATACCATTAATTTATTTCATTTCCCCATTGCTTTTGTGAGTGTGTTATGTTCTTTCAGCAGTTCCTCTAACAAAACTAATTTTCCCTTCTTCAGTTCTATGAATTTTGCCCTTGGTTCTGAAAGGAAAACACTCGTTACAGACAGTAGTTGATCTCAAGATTCATTAAGTCCCAGAGGACTTTCACCAAATACATTTATTCTAAAGGCATAATGGGGAAAATGAGTCTGAGATAACTGAAATATAAAAGGAATTGATAATCACTTTGCACTTAAAATCATATCCCAGACATTTTGCTTGTGCTTTCAGTGATATCCTTGAAAATTCTCATTCTACTGCATCTGTTCTAGTTCTTTGCAACATACTTGTAAAAATTATTTAGGAGGTTTACTCTGTTCATTTTTGTGGGAATAGATCCTTCTCTTTGACTACCTTCCTTAACTTTATCAATTTAAAAAAACATTCAGTATATTCAGAAAAAAACATTTATCCTTCTCTAACAGCCATAAAAATAAAAAATGTTTAATAATTGCAGGCAGCCTCTCTTTTTTGTTTTTGATGGAGTTAACACAGACAAAACTTCCTTCTTAGTTCCGAAACTGCTGTGATTTGTATTTGAACTTTAATTTGTCTTAAGATCCCTTTATATCAGTTGTTCTTCAGTAAAAAACCCTGAATTATCAGGTTTGGCCATGAGTTTTGGTAGCTGGGCTAATGAAAGTTCAGCTTTGCTTGTAGGAGTTATAAGAACTTGAAGCACTGACACAATCTGCTCTGACAATCAAATTTCAGCTCCCATTTCTGTTCTGTGTCATTCTGGCTCATCACAGACACTCTTATTTGCTGCTGATCACAAACAAGAGTCAGAAATTTTCCTCCTCCTCAAACAGTTCTTCTTGTGTTTCTTCAATTTTGCCTCAGTAGTAGTGATAGCTTGAATGCAGCTTTGTGTGATATCAGAATATTGAGTAACTGTGGTTCTGGAAGGATATTTACCTATTCTGGATGAAATATGCCCCAGAAATAACTCACTACAAAACTAACTCTACTCTCAGTGACACAGTCAGCTGGCAACAATAAGTTGAAGCCCAGCCTTTCAAACCCAGGGATGCCCACCAGGGACACCAACCCAGCTAAAAGGAATAGGGGTGGGGGGTTGTTTTTTTTTTCCTGCTTGGTACATCTCTGCTTCTTTTCAAGTTTTCCAGCACTCACAACCCAGGAAAGAGTGAGAAATTGCTGTATGTTGAGGGAAAAACAAAAGGCCATGACTATATGATGGTGAGAAGCCAGCTTTGCTCTCCTGGGTTAATTTTGCTGTGCTGCATCTTTTGTACAAGATAAGATGGAAGTACATAGGGCATTAATGGATTTGACTGTAAAAAATGTAATTTTGAAGCTTTATCTGAGTTCATTGACTTCTGCAGGCTGTCAGGCTGAAAAATCCTTTTTCCCAGGCACTCTGCTCCTCCTGGGTGAGAATTGCGATGTTGCAAACCTCATCCTTCTCAGAAGGAGAAAGGCAGCCACCAGGATATTCCCCAGCTGTGCTGCTGCAGCAATTCCTAAAGGAGATCTCTCCTTCAGAACAATGACAGCAGAAGATTGGCGTCATTGGATACTTGTCTATCATCTCTATTTTATCAAATGGAATGTTTCAGGAAGCATGTCTCTTGTAAAACTTTCATGCTCAATAAAGCATTCATGTGTTTCCACTTTCTACAAGTGGGGATGAACACAGTGACAGCAATGAGGACAAATGAACACAGTGACAGCAATGAGGAGTCAAAGCAGACTGAGGACATTCATGTAAATCCACAAAGTCCTCTCAAGTATCCATGCTAGGACACTACCTAAAAGTGATATTTAACACACCATCTGAATCCATTGCTCCATCTTAATTTGTTTATCTGGTACTTCAGTGGTTCCCTTGGAAAACTGCATATTTAATATCCCCTGCTTGATTCCACCTACACAGCAGAGAAAAATCTCTCACAGACTCCAGCTTCAGCTCATCAGCTCTCACTAAGAAGACATGAGTTTTCCACCCTGGAGATTGTTTCTGCCACAGCTGCTCCATCTGTTCTCATTTCTCACCCTAAAAACAGCTGTGGAGCAAGTGCCATGCACAGCATCTCACTGGCACTGCCTTTCAGCATCTGAAAGGTTTTGGGGACAGGGGCAGATTCTGCTGGGACCCTTTCTAAACTAAAATCTTTGTAAAGTCCGAGCCGAGACCCACTGCCCTGAAGTAGATTCCCTGACATTGTCTAGATTTATGGAAAAAATATCATCAGATTTTACGTTTAGGAGAGAATTAACCTGCTGCCTGGGTTGAATGATAAAAGCAGACCCAAAGGGGAAGTTGTAGTAGGCAATGATAACCATAAGCCTTTATAAAGAATCTAGCCTCCTCTGGGTTATCTTTTGAGATACAGATGTACAAAAATGTCATTTTAGATGTGGATACTGCAGCCTGACAAAGTGAGGTAAAGTAAGGAGCTCCCATCACTATAAAGTGCTTTTTCTACTACAAAACACCAGTGAGATGCCTGATGGCTTTGTCTACTCATCACATTAACCAAACAGTAAAGTCTCTTCACCTGATAGGTGAAGCAAATTGTTTAGGCAAATAAATGCAGCAAGAAACTCCTCTCCTCCTCGTGAACTGGTGTGGATAAATAGTTGCCTCTGTAGTGGAAGAAAGTATTTAAAGACAAGAAAAACTGTCCTGAGATCACAGGAGAATACAATTGCTGAGGTGATTAAAAAAAAAAAAAAAAAAAAAAAAAAACCAAACTGATAGATGCATAACTAGACAAGTAAGATTATAAGATTTTGGACAAAAGCAGAGAGCTATGGCCTGAGCACACTGCACAGGACATGTTTTTGGTTATTAAAGCAAAGCCTCTCTGTAGATTTCCAGTCCCCAGCTCCCAATTTTCTGATGGTGCTTGCTCAGTTTTGGAGGAGTTTCTGTGCTGTGCTTGCCATAGAAAGGACAGAACATGATGACCTAAGGTTCACACCTTGCTTTAATCACGTGGATCCTAAGCTTAAAGAACCCTCAGAACTCCCTCAGCAAGGTTCATTTCCACTGGCATCACTTTACCTTCCAGCCATCACTTCCAGAGCCTCCCTTTTTCACAGGGTGACCACAAAAGCAGAAGCTGAGAAATCAGACCACAGGGTGACAAGTGCTCTGGAACATGAAAGAAAGAGATCTATGTATCGATAAGAAGGCAAATGAGAAGATAAATTTGAGCAGGTAAATAGTGACAGGGATATGGCTCTGCCTAAGTGCACAGATTGAGATGGATTGAATTGGTGATCCTGTTAACTGTTGCCTCCACAGTAATGGATATTCAGGCCTCTGAAAAGGCTCTTTTATTAAATATCATCTGGTCATATTTTCTGTATCTTTTCCTGTATTTATCTTTAAGCAACAGTGAAGGAGTAATTCATAAATACAGCACAAGTTCTGCCTTTTGTTTCCATCAAGCACCTGCAGCAATAAGCCCAGTGATAACCAGCTCCACTACTGGCACTATGCTGACTCAAAGTGCTCCCCAAAGTGGTAGAACAAACTGAAAGCCTTTCATTAGTATTACTTTGATGAGCCTTTAATTAGATGGCCCTTGAGACTGGTCAGAACACAGCCTTTCCCAATATTATGCAATGTGAGAGACTGGATCTTGGTCTGCTTTCAATTAGAGAAATGACCTAATTGCTTAATGGATTAAAATTCTCCCAAACTGTCAGGGTTTGGATATTGGCATCTGACTTGAAGATTATTTGTGGCTATAACTGGCTCAGGTGACCTCATGGCTGGATTTTATTTGAATTCTTCCACAGAAGAACTCTAAAAAAGACTGATGCAGATTTCTGTCAGCCTATCGGATTTCATGTTCAGAATACAAGAATTCCCATTTTCAGAGGATTTTGTTCTTTCCATTTCCTGTTCTAGATGAAAGCTGAAGGCTGATTTCAGTGACCCAGCTTAATGTCCTTGAAACAGCTCCCCAAATATGCACTCTCAGACCCCTGGTTTCTCTAGTACCCAGGTTTCTCTAGTACTCCAGACTTATTTCTCCATTGACTGCTTCCCACAAATGAATCTTCAGAGAGGAAAATAATCAGGAACAGACTGTGGTGGACAAGAGGAGAGATGACAGCTTTTCACCTTCATCTATTCTTCATTCTCCAATGTCTTTTCTTCCCAATCCCTGTTGACCCCTTCTTCTCTCTGCCCTTGTGCCCCTCACTGATAAAATACTCCCCTTTAAGGGTTTTTTTATCCATTTGTCCCAATCCAACCATAGCCATGCTCAAATTTGATATTCCTGATACCATCACCTGCATAATCCCAGCCTTCTTTAATATTACTGATATGGATCTCTAGGCACTCCTGGCCTTGTAATATCCCAAAGGTCTCCAGAATTCCCTTCCAATTACTGAAGTTTGGTTGTCCTTTACTTAACTCCACCTGACCATTCATTATGATGCTCCCTGTAACTTTTATAAGTTTCTCACTCTGTTATATATATTTCATGTCCAAATTTTCTAGTTTGCCCAGCCAATGCCAGACTAGAGCTTAGTCATCTGCTTAAATACCTTAATATCTGCCATCCTTACGGCTGTATCCAACAGAGAAATAAATTTAAAAATAATTTTAAAAAATAGGAAGAAATAAAGGAAAATGTGGCAATAAAGGAAAATATGAGTAAACCCTGGATAATAGAACTGTATGATGCCCTGCCAAGGTGATAACATCGGGAAAAACTGGAATTGTTTCACACGAGTTCAGCTTCTGGGGATATTTCCTGCTGCACCATGCTCTGTGGGATGTAGAGTCGGTAGTCCTGAATCAGACAATGATTTTTAGAAGCAGAGATTTTAATGCCAGAAGGAGCGCACACTGACAGCATAATCCAACCTCACATATCACACCGTGCACAGCTATTTGCCAAGTTTCTCCCAGAGAAAAGCAAGTGGGTGTTCAGCTGCAGCACTGCCTTGTAAAAAAGCTGTACACTTTTGAAAAAGATATCAAGAAAGGGAAATTTTATTGCTTTCTGTAGTGGTTTAACCACTGGAACAAATCCTCCTCACTTTATAAAAAGAAGTGTATCCCTCTGTTGAACCCATCTGATATCAAAATTGTGGATTTTTCCATGGCTTAAGCATCCCTATTAAGCCTGCTGTTTTCTGCCCAGTACATACCATCAAGTCAGTTCTCACCAGCTTTGCAATAAGCAAACTTGTATTTACAGGTATTAACTGGTATTTACTGTGAGAGAAACACCTTATGACTCCTCTGTGCACTTTCTCCATGATTACACATCCTTTATGAGTACCTGGCAACCCAGAAATGTTGTGACATCCCAGCATCTGCAGTTTCATAGAACACAGGTAAAGCTCTCTGTCTACCAAAGCTTTTTTTGAATGAACCCACAGGTGATGTTATCTTTTGACCACTGTCTGATTGGGAACACATTTTGTTCCAGACTTTTGTTTATAGCAGGTGTTTTTGGTTTTTTTTTTTTTGGTAAGGTTTTTTTCAGTGTTTTGTTGTTGCTGTTGTTATTTGGTTTGTCTTTTTTTAGAAATACCATGTCCTGGTTTCAGCTGGGATAGAGTTAATTTTCTTCCTAGTAATTGGTGCAGTGCTGAGGTTTGGATTTAGGATGAGAATAATGTTCAAGACACACTGCTGGTTTTGGCTGAGCTGTGTTTACACTAAGTCAAGGACTTCTCCCACTCCTGCCAGAGGAAGACTGGGGGTGCACAACAAACTGGGAGGGGAGAGAGCTGACCCCAGCTGAGCCAAGGGATATTCCAGACCATGTGATGTCTGTTAATCAATAAAACTGGCAGGACTTAGGTGACAGACACTGCTCAGGGACAGGCTGAGCATCAGTCAGCAGGTGATGAGCAATTACATTGTACATCACTTATTTTATATATTCTTTCATCACTATTATAATTTCCCATTTCTTCCCTGTCCTACTAAACTGTCTTTTTTTCAACCCCCAAGTTTCATCCTTTTTTTTCCAGCAAGGGATGTATTTGTGCTGCCAACATGTAGGATTCAGCATTTGATGGTCTTAAATCACTTTTATATGTATTCTACCTACCAATGGATCCAGACTACACAAGTGTCCTATCCTAATCTTTACTTTCCTCTTAGAAGTCTTTTTTTTAAACCACTCACTTCATCAGCAATAGGTTTATAAAATCTTGTGGAAGTCTACAGCCTTGCTGACACCAGTGCTAAAATAATCTATACAAAGACAGTAAATAAATCCAAACATTGGATTAGATGTTCAGCTGTAAAACCATGCTGTGTGCTCTTCTTGGTTTCAACCTTGAATGGTCCATAAATCTCTCTTGAGACATGGCTTTCCTTTCATTTTAAGATGGCAAACCATTCCTTGTCCTGGGAATGCACATCCCTTTTCATTTGGCAATAAAAATCCTGTCCTTGACTAATGGTACCCATGTTAAGAGATTCCATATTCTGTGAGTAAACAATCTGGTATTCTGCACCCCATCAATCCATACATCATGTCCAAACTACTATGAGGAGCAAGGTTGTAGTTTACTAGCAGCACAAAATTAGGATGGCATTGGGTCAACATCATTAGAAACCCAATGATAGTTGTAGGTCCAGCTCCTGTTTTCTCAGCCAGGAGACAAACTGGAAATCCACTACACAAAGAAAAAGGTGTGAGTTAAGCACTCCCCTTTATTCACCAAGAAGTCTGTATGCCCTTATCATATCAGAGTTAAAAATACTCTTACTTCCTCGCTAAAAAAAAGAAAAAAATTCTTCTGCTTTATTTCTCAAAACCAGAAAGTTAAACCAACAAATTTCTCTCTCATCCTTGTCCATGGAAGGAGTATTGGAAAAAGATGATTTCAAGCTCCCTTCCAACCAAAACCATTCTGTGATTCTCTGATTCTAGGAATGCATTTATGTCTCACATTGCTCTGCACAGGCAAAGAGTCAAAGAGTTTGGAACACCTTGGTTTCACACTGATGGTATCCATGCACTGGATAAAGCTGCTCCAGCTTTTTTTTAAACATTTCTCCAATGTGTCTCTTTAATCTGTTTTAAGTGATTATTAGCCCAGGCTGGCCAGGAATAGACTGCAGAATTAAAGAGGAATAGAGGCAGATCATTAACAGAGGAGTTAGCAGTTCATTAGCCAGTGAGGCTGAACCACTTTATTGCATGAGGCTAGATTTCCAGGAATGGTCAGAGCTTTAGTTTGGGCAGATGAAATCACACCAGAGTAGGTATGAATCAGAATAATTTAGTGTGGAGCAGGGTAATGAGAAGGATGGGCTGTTCTACCAGCATTATCAAGGGAGCTGTGAGATTTGGCACACACAGAAAAATTAAGGTAGGAAAAGACCTTCAGGACCACCAAGTTCAATGTTTAACCAAATACCATGATGTCAGCAAGTGTCACATCTACTCATTTCTTTGAACACTTCCAGGGATGGTGACTCCACCACTTCCTTGGACAGTAACTCCACAACTTCCTTGGGTGGCCTCTTCTAGTGTTTAACCACTCTTTCAGTAAAGAATTTTTTTCTTAATATCCAACCTGAACTTCTCCTGGCACAAACTGAGGCCATTTCCTTATGTCTTGTTGCTTGTTACCTGGGAGAAGAGGCTGACCCCACCTGGTACAACTCCTGTCAGGGAGTTTTAGGGAACATGACCATGAGCCAGGTCTGGTCCATGTAGACATGAACCAGACCTGGCTCTTAGACAAAGTCACCATGAGCCTTCCAGCACAAAGATTGGTTTGTGTACTGAGTTCAGTTTGCTGAAATGCTGCCACTCACTCACTGGGTGATAGGATTCTTAAAAAACTCATTATTCTGCAGAACTTTTTTTGAATTCTTCATTTTTTGAAGGCCTGTACCTCACGGCATCCCCAGGCCCACATGGGAAAGGGGTTGAAGATTTGCATGGCTACGTTTTGAGGAAAGGTCAATGTCACATTGTGCAGAGAAAAGGAGAAATGAGATGCAAGTCAGCTCCTCTCACACAAGGAAAAGGCTCAATTGAACTCTCACTATGGTGGTTTCTCCAGCTGGATGGTGGCAGCAGAACTTAAGTAGGAAGCTGATGGATGTCAGTCTCTTGTCCCAGGTAGCAAATGACAGAACAAGAGCACAAGGCCTCATGTTGAGCCACAGGAGGTTTAGATTGGATATTAGAAAAAATTTCTTCATGGAAATTGTTGTCAAGAACTGGAACAGCCTGCCCAAGGAATTGGTGGATCCACCATCCCTGAAAGGATTAAAAAAACGTGTGGCACTTGAGGACATGGTAAAGGGGTGAATGTGGTGGTGGTGCTGTGTTGATGGTTGGACTTGATCATCTTAAAGGTCTTCTCCAACTTCAATGATTCTATGAACATTTTAATGAAGATTCTGCTGCTGCCCCTGCATGTTTGTCTCAGGAGTCAGCATGTCTCAGGACATAAAGCACCACAACTTGCCCTCACTGCAGTGGGACACTTAATGCACAAGTCTAATTTTACTCTAATGAGGGCTAAATAACAAAACACAGCTGGAGACAGGCAGGGGTGTAGAAATTTCTGTGCCTCAGAGAGCTCCAGGAAGACAAATTTGAGCAAGACCAGACATTCATAATATTCTCAGAAATAAATTTTGCTCCAACCAAGCCATTTCCTTGTCACTCCTTTCCCTCATTCCAGAGAGAGATTTGTGGTGTGATATGTTGGAATCGATGCCATGTTGCTTTGCATCACTCATTGCCCTGCTCCTGCTCAGAAAAGTGTAATTTCTAGGCTATAAATATTTCTAGTGAAGAGATAATGTTCTGGGTTTCTTCCCTTTTCAGCCACTGAGGTCACTAAGAGCTATCCTATTTATCATCCATATTTCATCTGCCAACCCTTTTGTTTACTGACCTTGAAAGAATTTCACATGAATTCATCAGGAAGGCATGTCCTTTGCTACTTTGGCATTTACTTGCCGTTAATAGGGCAAATGTGTGAAAAGTATTTTTGAAGAACCCATCCCCTTTCATACATTTCTGGATCATAATTTTGTTACAGGGCTCCCTCTTTAATCTGTGTTATGTGTTTTCCATGGACAGAGGTCCTTCATCAAACCAGATAATTTTATTTGCTGAGAGATGCTTTTGTGCAAAACTTGATGCCTAATTTATGAGATAAGCTGGACTGACAACAAAATGACCTTCTCCCTCTATCTGGTTATTAAATTGTTTGTGATCTAATAAAATGCTGGTAATACACTCTGTTTCAGCAGGGCTTTAATTTCCTACCTGACATTTAGATTAAAAAGAGTGTGGATTCGGGGAACAAATTTGTCACAGTCTGAAACAGCCTTGACAAAAGCTGAGCTCTGCTACCCACCAAACACCTCAGAGAGAAGAGTGGTGTGCAGCCCATGACTCTGAAAGGTAAAAGACTCAGCAAGGCAGGATTTCCCTCCTCCTCCACACTCATATAGCTGCTGGATGGCTGAACACAGAAGGGAGGCAGGGGGACATGTCACACAGGGATCTGCCCTGGTCCTGGCTGTCATCTTCACCACTGCTATTCATGAGACTGAATGAAGGCAAATCATATTTCTTTCTGTCACCTGCACTAAAAACAAGCACTCCTGACTAATTCTGGAGCAGGGATTTGTTTGCCAGCCAGAGGACAGTGATGCATGAGCTCTCTCAGCCTTCTGTCACTCTCTGGGTACCCTCAGAGATAGCATCATCCCATTATCCAGCCCCTCTGGCTCTGTCAGTACAGCCACACAGGGAAATGCTCGAGCCTGTTCTCCAAGCCAGACTCCACTGCCTTCCTCGCTTGCTGCTCTCCAGACAAACACGGGCTCAGGAATGGAATTAACCTGTTATCTCA
The DNA here is from genome assembly GCA_910950805.1 of Acrocephalus scirpaceus scirpaceus. NCBI lineage: Eukaryota > Metazoa > Chordata > Aves > Passeriformes > Sylviidae > Acrocephalus > Acrocephalus scirpaceus. Next base: position 3,199,600 of record OU383773.1, read on the forward strand.
GAGCAAGACACATTCTCATGCAGGAGGAAAATAGGATGTGTCTTCATACCACAGTGATTTTCTGTATAACACCAAGGCTTGCAATATTTCAGCAAGTGTAAAAGTATCAGTCCACTGCTCTTCCCAATACACTGAACAAGCATTCTCTCTGAAAAATCCAGATTTTCTTACAGAAGTAAAGCTACAGAATGAAGATAACTGGTTTTTGAGGATTGTATTATCATGAAATATCATTTGCAGCAGGCAGAGCTCTCCACCAGGAAACTGTTCCATGGATCTCTAGCTTACACTGAATCAAGAGATGTTGACATTCTAACAGTCTTAGCTTCTTAAGGAAGTCTGAAAATACAGCCTTTTAGTAAATGGAGAGGAAAATTGAGTGGGAAAAACGGAGAGGGAAGAAGCCTCACTAACACAAAAATACCTCAATGTATCTCAGTAACTGTGGAAACTTGCCTCAATGGAACCTTAAATTTCTCCGACTCCTTCACTCTTCACTCAGCCACATATTTTATGCCACTGAATTCGGCAGTGCTTTCTGACAGGAAAATAAAAGGAAAAAGTTTAGGAGCATGGGAAGCAAAGGTACTGTGTAGGAGAAAAGGAAAATGAAAGGAGAGCTGGGTCTTACTTCAGAAACTTTATTAAGCCCTAATTACTGTGGGAACCCACAGTGACAACTCAGCCAAGAGCTCTTTGAGATTTGATCCTCATTACAAGATTCTTCTGCTGAGAGATAAGGAAAGAAGAAGGAAAAACCTTTCTGACATTTCAGTGCTGGCTTTTATAAAGACAATTTCTCCCTTAAAGTACTCTGGCACCATTTCTCAGGTCTGTTTTGAGTGATTGCTGTAACTGTATGTTCTGGTTTTGGTTTTACATCAAACATGCTTTCAATCTCGATTGCTTCCAGAATATCCAATTTGTTCAATCTTATTTATCTACCAGACCCTCTTATAACATTTCATTTCCCCACTCTGCTTTTTGTATTTGAGTTTAGTTCATTCAAAATAAAACAAAAAAATAATTTTAAAAGGCCCGTATGTAGCTGTGGTGGTGTATCCCACCCTCCTCAGACCAAAGAAGTCTGAAATGCTCATTAGGTTTTGGACCTGACAAACAGCACCTGGGCTGAGCTTCTCTTGAGCTTATCAGAAACACAGACTGCTCCCAGGAACTTGTGTGTCTAACGAGTTCTGCTTTTTAATGAACAGCCTTGGAAACTTATTTTTCTTGCCTGAGTAACAACCTGAGTGGAACAACATTTTGAAAAGTTGCCGACCTGAACTCTGGCCAGGATGGAAAACTGCTGTGGCTAAAACCCACTCTCTTTCAGCCCTGTAAACAGAGCTTCAGAGTGAGACCTTCTGAATTCTCCTGGACCACAGAGGGCTGTGACCAGCATCTCCATCTGGGTGGACACCTTTCAAAGCCAGTGAATTCTCAAGTTTGCTGCACTTGGAGGACCAGTGAACGATGATGGATCTTGGGCTGATCCCTCTCACTCCCCAAGGCTCAACTCTTCACCCCTTCACAAGATGTAAAAGCACCAAATGTGAGTCCTTCCCTAACTCTGAGAGGTATTATTCACAGGTTTATACCTTGCACATACTCCTTTAGGTCTGTATGCATGCAGTGTGAATATGCTATACCAAATGTACATTCAACGTTGTTCTCATAGATTCTTGAGCACATTAAATTTGTAAGTCAGGCCTATAAGTGAGTTACTGTTGTGCTTATAGTAAATTCTATAGAATCTTGTGTTAAATTGTTTGATTTAAGCTTTCAATTAAGTGCTGTTGAGTTTAAGTCCTGTTAAAATCTTTAGGACTAAACCTTTAGTGTAAACCCAAGTCCAGGGCTAAGTTTGTCAGGAGGGCTCTCTCTGAACCTTGTGACTGAATGGGAAGGTTTTCCTTATTCCTTTCCCTCCTTCCTTTTTACCCTTAATTTGCCTCAAGTGTCCATATCCCCAAAAGAGTAAGAACATTTGCTTTGTAGAAAAGTCAGATTTCCACTTTTATTAGATCCTGGGGTCCCTTGCAATTTTCAAGCTGTCTTCACCAGTTCTCCCTCACACTGATAAGGTGAACAGGGTTATAATACAGGTATGTTCAGGTAGAAATTTCCTTGTCAAGTCTACAGTCTTTGGACTAGCAGAATTCACAATTACAAAGCAACATGGCACCTGTGGTGATACGATACTTTGAGATTTTACCTCCATATTTGACTGGATTTTCGTGATTTTTGTTGACCCATCCAAAAGTATTACCCCATCTTCAGGACAAATCTATCCTGAGCATCTCTGCCAGGGGAAGGATTCACTCACAAGCTGCCTGCAGCCTTGGGAGACCAGTTTGCCCAGCTGTCCAGCCTCCAGCAGCATCTTATTCCCTTTTCAGGCTGGTGTGCTCCAACAGCTCAGTTCCCTCATCTCTGTAATGCGTTCAGACAGTTCCTCCTGCAATTCCCACCTGGTTGATTTATCTTAGGACAAACCACACTTCCTGTCAGAGACTGAAAAGGAAGGGGTGGTGTGTGTTTGAGGGCTGCTGGGGAGGATGCATGGGAAGACCTGACTCCCACCATCACACTGGTCTCCTATCTTGTGCTTAAAATCAAACTTTATTCCACCCATCATGACATCCATGCGGCCATTCCGTAGAAATACATCACTTTGGGATGTGAGCATCCTGAATCTGGCAGGAGCCCCCAGATGAATAAAGGGGTAGTACCTGCAGCTAGAAAGACAAAGGAAAAAAGGGCTGATTAAAGAAGTGTGCTCAATCCCTTGAAGGCTGTTTTAAGCCTTTAGTTTGGGATTTTTTGGCAGTGCTCTTAACCTCAATGAGTCTGGAGGATGAACGGCACTGCAGGAGGAGAGCCCTGGAGCCATGCAGGTGCTGATGTGCTGGCTCTGAATCTTCTATCAGAAAAGGAACTGAGATGTGCATTTCTGGTGAAGAAAACACACCTCCTGCTTTGCTGCTGCTCCTCTCTGTCTGCAGCACTGATACCTCTGCCAGGGAATGCGTGAAGCCAAGATTTTAAACACTCTTACTTCATGCAGGTTTGCTTAGGAAGTCTGCCCTTATGTAGAAAGGTATGAAATAATCCCAAATCAGATCTTCCCAGTGACAGAAACGTTCAAGGGCTCACCATGATGATCAAAGAAGCATTGCAAGTATAAACATACATAAACATTTCTACAGCTGCTTTACCCGAGTGTGAATTGACACTGTATTAAGCCTTTTATTCAGGTCTTGTCAGCATTGGCTCAGCTGACACGAATGATGGAAATATGAAGAATGTGTGCAAGGCTCATATAATGACAATACAGTGTCTCACCTGCTTTGATAATGTAATAAAAATCAGAAATCAAGGAAACTTAATAGATGGTACAGTAGATGTCTGCAGCTTTATTGCCAGTAAAGGTGAGAAGCGATGGGGATGTTTCTCTCCCTTTCCATTGTCAATTTTTCCATGTAAGAATAATGAGTGTCCTCACTGCTAGGGCATTTGCTGTATGATTCATCTCACCTAAGTTTAGATGCCTGGATTATCAAATCTATTGCTGAGCTTGTCACCTTGACTTCTTCTATAGTAAATGGACAGAAATAAGGGTTTTAAGGGTCCCATTCATCTGTCCTGTCACTTGTGTTAGACCTTAGGAAGACAGGACTCTCATCCTTAGCTCAAGGGATTATATTCATTATCACTCCCCTATTTGTCAGGAGAGCTTAGGTTAATGGGGATGTCAATGTTTAATGATTTGAAGAATATTCTTTTCTTATCAGAGATGTCCTTTGTTCCTCTCCCCATATTGTTATGACCTCAAGTTCATATCATACACCAAAGAACACTGAATTTTGAGGAACAGATGGAAAGAAGGGGTGACCTTCTTCCTTAGGACAAGAGTCACATCCTAGGACTGTCTGGCCACTTTCCACCTTACAAATCTCCAGTTATTGAAAATGAAGGGACAAAAGCAACATGCTCAGTCTCTTTCTTGCTTCCTTGGACATCTTGGTTTTATGTTGGGTTTTGTCTTTTAAAGTATTAAAATATATAATTTTTAGCTTATTATGAGCACTAGAAGTTCTACTTCATGCCTTGTGGTATTTAGAGGTTCACACAGTGAATTTTCTAGGACCCAACATCTATGGCAGGATTTCCATTGATCAGAGGAGGTTGAACAGAAGAAGCAGCATGGTGCCCTCTGCTATTTTGGTGTGAATAAATTCAAATTTCAGCTCCCAAAGTTTCAGATTTTATCCCAGGAACCTGCCAACCAAACTTTTCCACACCAGTATCCCACCAGTGCTTACCAGCATTTGCTTACTCACTTCTTATCCTCAACTCCTAAACTCTCACTGGGAAGGATTTCCTCAGACTTCTTCATACAAGCCAAGATATACAGCCCTACCAAACCAAGCATGGCTACCTTTAAAGTCACCCCATTCCGTGGCTTTTTTGAAGCCAATGAGGAGAACAGCACTATTTCCACAGGAGATGCATTCGGGTGTCAGAGTGCACCGGGAATTTATTCTTCCGTCAGCTTTATTCCTTTCAGCCATTACAGCGTAAGTGGTTTTCACAGGGTTATGGCATGTTTGGCAGTTTGGTGTACTATAAAATATCATTTATTTACACTCATACTCCTTAAGCAATTCAGATTTATTTGTGTGTTTGCGTGTGCATTTCTCCAGTGGTGGCTACACATTCTCAAAGCTTCTTCTTTCCTGACTTAATCATCTCACCTCCAAAAATTGATTTCCTCTCCGTTATCTTTCATGATTTAGTTTCTAGGCTTTTATACCTTTTCTTTTTGAAATTTAAATTAATGCAATGCTGCTTAACAGACCTGGGACTGACAGCCCTGAAGGGAAAATGCTGCTGTTTGTCAGCAGCAAGGGTGCAGTGCCAGGAGCTGCAGCCCAATCTAATCTGGAAGGAACAACTGCAGAACAGGTGGAGATGCTCAGATTTAAGATCTGTTACCAACCAGCCATTCATCCCACTAACATTTCTGACAAGATGATTCATTACTAAGACTCTTAAGTACTGATAATTAATGGTAATGATTATGATTTAGCTCCCAGTGACAGAAGAACTCGTTTTCCTCAACCTCATTTCTTTCCCCTTCTTTTACACATCAGAATATTTTTCAAGGGTTTTGAGGTCATGGAAATGAAAGTTTGGCCTCCTCACCCCCACAGAGCAGAACAATTTAATGGCTCAGTGGTTGAGGATGTCCAACACTTCCCATCAGTGGCTGCTGAAGATCCCTGCCTGTATGAGGCCTTCACATTGGGCAAAATGAATCACATCAAAAATACAATTATTTCACAGACCAATGGTCCAGCTGGCAGAATACTTTCAACAAAAGGCAGGAATGGCTGTTTTGATAAAACACATAGTAAACAGGCAAATAACAGGATAATTCTTACCTTCTGGCAGGTGACTCATGCATGCACAACTCACATGGAGACTTCAATGTTTAGCAAATAGTCACAGATTCATCCATTATGAGTCTATTCATTCCCCTTCAAAATGGTTTGAGATTTTTTTTGTATTTCACTGTATTTTGGGGGGAAGAGATGCATAAAGTCACTGAGTGCTGCCTGAGAAATTGCTTCTCTTTGCTTGGTCTGATTGCTCCACCACCCAGCCCTAAATAAGAATCACTGAATCACTGAGGTTGGAAAACACCTTAAAGATCATCAGGTCCAACTTTTGACCAAACACCATCATGCCCACTAAACCATACTGCAAAGTTCCCCATCTACTCGGTGTTTTGAACACTCCTAGGGATGGTGACTCCACCACATGCAATGAGTAAGACAGTGAATAATTATTTCCTGCTCATAAATCTTTCCATCATTCATAAGTTTGTAAAACTCTCACATCATTCATTAATAATGTACTTTCCAGTAGCCTCTTTTCAAATAAGAGAAAAGCCAAGATTCTAAATTCTTTTATAGTTTTCCATAGGAAAAAATGTCATCTGAGGACCTCCATTTGGGACAGATTTTTGGGGATTGAACCATTCCCACTCATCCTGAGCAGTTCTGATGCCGTTTGCCAGTGTTCACACTCTGTATAATGCCAGTTGTGATGGTACTACCAGGTGTCCTGAAAAAAAGAGGAATAAAAAGTTTGTATACTCAAAGTGTTCCCCTTAGTGCTTGGATCCATGAAACCAAATACCACCAAGATCAGATTTCTATGTGTTAGGCTATTTCAAAGAGTTGTGACTTCTTTTTTCTAAATGCAGGAAGACACATTCAAAATACAAGGGGACTTTTTATAGTGAAATATAATTTCCTCTTGGATGTTGAACTAAAACCTGAATTTTACCTGTCTTTTTCTGTTATAAACCTTGCTAACCAGGATCTTAATGTTGCCATTTCTAAATTCAAAGATAAACACTAAGAAATTTATCAGGATGGGTGTATTTAAGAGTGCAGGTGATCAGAGTGAGTGGCATATTTAGTTCTGGTGATGAATCTGCTAGAGAACAACAGCCTGTGAGCCACACGAACAGAGCAGCTCTCTCAATTTTATGGCAGTGATGCAGTAAAGGCAGCCAGGTTCAAATCCTGATGAAGATGCAAATCTGAGACCAGACATGCCTGAAAGGAATTGTTGCTGCCTGAAAATTTGCACAGGTGGGAGGTTTCTCCAAAAGAGTCTCACAAATTTAAAACAGCAAGGAAATTAGTTTTCTCCCTCATGAAATGAATGACTTCCCATGACTTTTCCCTCCTGGCTGAAATGTCAATCCAAGTCTCCGAGATGAGAAAACACATACCCAAGGTCTATAAAGAGGAGGGGGAAATCATATACAAGATATTCTAGTATATTAAAAACCTCGCAGGAAACATTTGCAATATCCTGTAGAGAATATCAGAATATAACATCAGTGTGTATAACCCAAGCTGCAAAGCCACGTGCAGGGGGCTGGCATAGTATCTGCTTGCAGAAAATCTTCCTTTTTATCCCAGGGCTAGAACACATATACAGGCATGTGGAGATGGAGGCCGTGCTTTTGAATATTTGCCATTTGAACCCTTAATTCCTGTTATTATGACTTCAAAGCCACCTGCCACCCTAAAGTGAACATGGAACAATACAATGCATACAGGGTTTGTTTATTCCCTTGGTTTTTAACCATGATGGGTTTTTGATTCAGGTTTGGAAACAGTCTGAGTGACCAAATTCTGTCTGCTTTAAGCAATCCCAGGGAGGACCTTGTTTTTCTCTATCCCTGTATCTCTCTGGCCCGGAGACTGACCTGGATCCCTCCAATTTAACACATTGATGTGCATCTTGGTGATTTATTTGCAACCCACAACATGGATTACAACATGGAAGTGCTTTTGGACAGATAAGAGAATAAGATTGAAAGGGATCTTATCAGCGAAGCTCTAATTTGGCCAGTAACCAAAACATGCCAGGAGTTGTTTTGTTTCTAAATTTTAAAAGAGGCTGTGACTGAGTGTGTAATCCCCATGTTTGCCAGGTGAGGATCAAAGGGCTGCCAAGGCTTTGCTTTCCTGTGTCCACTGTATCTCCTTCAGCACATTTCCTCACCACCCAGGCATAACCCCTCAAGTGTTCTCTGCCTGGCCTCTGTTTCATGACAAACTCTCAGTTTCATCCCACAGTCCCTCTCCTGAAGTCTGGGATGTGAACAGCTTCAACTCCTTAAAGACCAGTTTAACAGCAAATTTCCTGCGTCTTGGGGTTTTTGTTGTTGTTGTTGTTGTTTTGTGGTTTTTGGGTTGGTTTTTTGTGTTGTTGTTTTTTGGGTTTTTTTTGCATACGGTGTCTCTCCAGCAGCTGTGAGAATAAAAATCAAGGACTGCAGGGTTCAGCTTCCCAAAATTTCACTTTGAGCCAGCTCTTTTGTCACAGAGCAGAGAAGTGAGAGGCTTTTGTGTGCACAAACTTTGCTGAACAAAATGAGACCTGGAGAGGTGTGTTTTGGATACCACCAGTGCAGACGATGTTGTGAAAATATTTTACAGTGCTGGCTGTTAGAAGATTTTCTGGGGCTCTCAGCCTTAAGAAAGTGACAGCTAAGTGAAATCCTCAGAGCTTTTATTCCAGCAGGGAATGATGCCATGACCTGCTGTGAGAATTGGAAGAAAAAGATCTAATGGTCTTGAAAACATACAATTCTTTTCCCCAAAATTCACAAAGGAAGACATAATCTGTCATCATTTGCCCATATTTTGGCAGAATCTATAAAATCTTTCTCCCGCCCAGCCCAAGCTGATTTCTGCAATACTATGCTTCCCAACTTCCCAGTTTAGGCTCCATCTCAAGAATCTGAAATTCCTCTTGTTCATTAGCCTGCAAATGGGAAAAACTCCACAGATGTGGGGAAAATTTAGCCAACAGATTTTCACAGTAATGATTTCCCCTCATCACAGAAACAAAGGCACAATTAAGGGACGGGAAACATTTGAATTATTTGCTGATGATGAAAAGAAGAAAATTGGATTCATGTTTCCCAACTTTGAATATAGGAAAATGATGTCGGCCTCCTTTCCTTGGGCCACAAATCTTGGCTGTTGTCATTAGTCTTTTCATTCCTGCTATTGTTCTCTCAAGAAGCTGAAAATTGTCTATTTTCATCAGTTACTGAAACCACAGCAGAGCTGTTGTGCTTAGAATAACAAAGGACTGGAGCTATGAAAAGTTCAGCTTTCTTGAGGGGTTGCAGAGTGGCACTGAAGTTTAAGGAAATTTCCTCTGGATTTACCAGCATGAGAAACAAGGTAGTAGGGATCTCCTCCAGAAAAGAAAAAAGCATGAAAACCAGGAGAACCTTTCTCAGGGGCTTCCCCTTTAGAGTGTTCTTCAGATTGTGATTTGAAAAAAGAAAATTTCAAGCTGTAGATTTGTCATTGGATGAAGAAGTGACATGCCTGGGCCCAAATTTTATGTATAACCCATTAGGATCTATTGAAGACAGGAGAGTGCAAATCCCCAAATAGCATTCCAACTCCTTTTCCCAGGGATATAATGTTGGCAGGTGCTTCTAACTTTCCATTAAGAAAGCTAAGCCAGAAAATCCAAGGATGCATTTTCTGAACAGCAGCACCAAAATACTGCCACTGTGGGGATTTATTCATCACCCACCAGGGGTCAATAAACCAACTGGGACAAAACCACACCTGCAGAGGTCAGACAGGAGAATTTCTTTGAATTGTTGCTCCGTTGGTGAGGACACGATGAGAAAGGTTCACCTGCCCCTAAATGCCAAGGTCTTGACCAAAGTTTGACATGGCAAACAGCAAATGCCAAGATGATGGTTATTTTTCACTTCCAGTATAATAAATCCTTCCCACTGTTCAGGAGATTCATAGATATAACCTCATATCTTCTGCATATCAGAGAGTTTCCAGCAAGTGGAAGAGATCCTCATAGGAAGAGACACGTCCATGCCCCTAACCTCTGGTTGTGGTGCCAGCTCTCTACATGCATCCTACAAATCCAAGAGGAATCAGCTCTTTTATCACTGGGGCACCATAAGGCTCTGCTGGAAATCTTTTAAATTTGTATTCTCAGCTGCATTTACTATCAAAACAGGGCAACTGAAATTCAGCACCCAAAAATTAGAGGAAACATTTGCCTTAAATAATGTGAATGATGCATGATCTCAGAAATCAAAACATTTTGAAAACTGGCTCCTAAGAATTTGAAAAATCTTCAGAAGACTTGGTATTGAACATAAGAGAAGAGCCCAAGAAGATATTTTTAGTTTTATCTTTAAACAGGGTTGAGTAAGGTTCAAGGATAAACTGGGATAAACTTGCTGCAATCACTGAACAGGAAAACAGAAACAACATATTGCCTGTCTTCTTCCTAAATTATCATTATGTTTTGTGCACAAAATAAAGTATGAATCTGAGGTTGAATATGATCACATAATTAAAGATTATCTCAAAATGTCATCCCAGTCACATGTTATTCTTTGCTTGGTGTACTTGAGATTTTTATCATTTGTCCACACAGTAGTAAATACCTAAAGGCAAAAGTAACAAAAATTAAAAGACCTCAAAAGTAGCCTAGAGATTTTTGTCAGCAGTGACTGGAGGCAAAGAGAAATAGAGGGGGAAATAGAGACAGATGTGGAGGGAAAACCATCAGGAGACGTTGTAAGGGTCCTTCATAACCCCCATTAATGGGGTTAGAAAATCAGAGCAATGAGGTCTTGTAGGGTCCAAGGAAAGCTGAGAGGACAAAGCGCCACAAAGTTAGGTCAAAGACTAATTTAATGTGGGCATAAAACTGAACCTTCATATCATGAGGCGCTCCAGGACCCTGCCATCTGTCCTGGCTGGAGATCACAATGTGCAGGCAAGGTAGTGACATTATGGACAAAATCATAAGGGGGAAGACCTGGAAATATGAAACCCTATCAGGAAATAAAGGCAGTCCAATTTTGTTTTCATTTGGTCAAGAAAGAAGTGAACCCTTTCTGATAATGCACTAATGTACGTTGGTCTCAATACAATATATAAATAGAACATTACAATTCTATAAAAAATAATATATAAATTATAAGTAAGTGATGGTGAGATTATATTAATTCCTTCAACTTAGCAAAATGATAAGAAACAGTGAAATTATCCACTTGACTACTTTTAGGCTGAAAATTTAATTCCTCACGAAATAAAGTTCAGAAAAATGTGCATTTTCTAAACAGCAGTATTTTTTTAAACTGAGATTTGTTTGTAACGGGCAAGATGATGCCAGGTTGAAAAAAAATAATGAGATATATATATAGGCATATAAGAAAGGCTGTTCATAAAAGTGCAACAAAGAAAGTAGTCATAAGATTTTCATATTTCTTTTCCTAGAAAATCAGAACCCAAATAATTGATTTGTTGTCTTGGATAACTATAATGTCATTTTTTTATCAGTAGTAAAAGTAGAAAAAATAATAAAATAAATCAAGAACTGAGACCGGTGATTTTATTGTAGTTGCTGGAAATTGAAAGGGAAATGTCAAGGATGGGCTGGGCTAAGGATGAGTCAAGCTGTGTGACAGTGTGGGAATTATCTTTTGAGTCATAAGTTTCAAATACTAATTTAAAAAAAAAAAAAAAAAGGGGTTCCTGTGACTGGGTGTGGGAATGCCCAAGGGAAGAGGAGCTGGATGAATTGGATGAATCCTGTGAACTCATTCAGAGGCTTGGAAGAACCCCTGAAGAACAAAGGATGAGTCTATCAAAAACAAACCAGAAAATTATGAGGAGACTTGTGAGAAGGAATAACAAGACCTAAAAGGTGTCAGGATTTCATGGAGGAAAAGAAAGAATACAACCTGAGCAGCAAATGAATCAAAGAGTCCTTGTGCAAAATTTAGCCCTCATTCTTTGTACATTCCTCTTTTTTATTGTTGTTGTTGTAAAGAAAATAATCTTCCAGGAAGTCATTACATCGATTCCCTGTCACATTAACCCATGCTGAAAACTAAGGTTCTGCCAAGGGAGACAATAGAAATGAAAGATTTGATTTCTCTCTCTCTCTCTGTTTTTGATGGAAGCTATTCCAGCTCTGGTGTCTTTGCATTATTAATTCTCCCTCATTTATTGGCTTCAGTGTTCTCCACCAAACTTGTTCATACAGATCACAGGATCCCAGAATCACTAAGGTTGGAAAAGGCCTCTAAGGGCATCAAACCCAATCATTAACCAAAGCACCATGTCTACACATCCTTTGAACACTTCCAGGGATGGTGATTCTACCACTGCCCTGTGCAACCTGTTCCAATGCTTGACCACCGTTCCAGTAAAGAATTTTTATTTTAATATCCAATCCTTATTTCCCTTGGAAATATTTAAGGCTATTTCCTCTTGTCCTTTCACTTGTTACCTGGGAGCAGAGTCTGACCCTTACCTGGTTACAACTTCCTCTCAGGTAGGCTTAGAGAGTGATAAGGTCCCCCCCAGCTTCCTTTTCTCTGGGCTGAGCCCCTGCAGCTCCCTCAGCCTCTCCTCATCAGACCTGTGCTCCAAATGATCTTGGTGTTTTCTGCATTGCGGGCACAGGAACAAATCCTTATGGTGCAAACACAGCTGTGATGCCTAAGCAGAGCTCTTGGGGAACTCTGGAATGAGGGAGGATGCTCAAACTCTTGGCCTGTGGTAAGTGAGGTCATTGCAACAGGATATCCAACATGTGACTTATCCCAAGGATATGGAGGTGCACACCTGCCTAAGGCCTGAAGATCAAATCCTTCCCACAAAGAAGCAATCATTGCTAATGCAGACCTAGAAAAGTCTGTTTCTTCAACTAAGATGATAATATCAGCTGCTGTTTTTATCTTTGGATGCATATCAGCAATGTCCTCCCTGAAAGGGTTTCCTTCATGGATCCATTTGTGGTGCTGAATGTCACTTCTCCAGTAATCTCCATGCACCTGAACCTAAATCCATGTCTTTGAGCAGCCTGCCCTGTTTCCTGTAGCTCTGTCTCTCCCGCTTTCTCTCTGGTGGTTGCCCATTACCCGAGGCTGTATTAGTTGAACTCTAGCAGGAGTTTTTTGTCTGTTCTTTGCTATCAAGGGAACAGGCAATTTAGCAGTACAGCTGTTTGAAAACGCTGTGCTGGGAGATTTTCAGCTTTAACAGCTCATTGCAGGGCTTGTTTGTTTTTGTTTTTTAATTACTTCTCATTTTGAAATGTGTGCTGCTCGTTGTAATCCATCACATGTAAGGATATAATTTATCATGTTGCAAAGTTGAAACTTAAAAAAACAAAAAAGCCATACAGTTTCAAAACTTTCTTTTTCCTTGTGGATTTTTCACTTCTCATGGCAAATATTCATTCCAGTCTGGAATGATGTTTTTCTTCAAAACAAATCAGCGTTTATCATACAAAGGATATTCAGAATTTTTCTCAGCTCTAATAAGACTATTGAGAAGTCAGTCATAACACCTCAGTTTAAAGGAAGTGTGATGTTTTAACCAAGGGATGATATTCCTTTGTCAAACATCATCCTGAGCTGTATTTAGGTGCTGCTGTGAGAGAAAGAATGCTTTTTAAATTGCATTCACAGTCTGTTGCCATTGAATATCCTGCAATGGAGTGGGCACCACTGAATTTCTGTATGCAACAGGTGACAATTGGTGCATTCACTGTGTGCTTCACCTCTGAAAGAGTGTAAACCAATCTCAACTGATTTTCCTGCTTGGTTCTCTTGCCCTTCCAGGTCAATGTCCTCTGTCTATCCTGTTACAGTGTCTACTCTAATTTATTCTTCATTACAAAGCTGGTGAAGAGTCTTGAGAGTAACTCCTATGAGGAGCAGCTTAGGGAGTTGGGTTTGTTTAGCCTGGTGAAAAGAAGGTTCAGGGAAGGTCTTGCCGCTCTCTTAAACCCCCTGACAAGTGGCTGTAGCCAGGTGAGGCTTGGCCTCTTCTCCCAGGCAGCAAGCAACACAACGAGGGGACATGTCCACCAGCTTCTCCAGAGGAGGTTCATGTTTGGCTTCAGGAAGAATTTCTTCACAGAAAGGGTGGTCAGACATTGGAAGGGGCTGCCCAGGGAGATGGTTGAATCCCCACCCCTGGAGATGTTGAAGAAACAAATGGATGGGGCACCCAGTGCTCTGGTCTAGTTGAGAAGTTGGGGATCAGACAAAGGTTGGACTCAAAGACCCTTGGAGCTCTTTTCCAACCTTAATGATTCTGTGATTGCCACTCATTCCTCCCTTGGCTTGTCAGTGTTTTTCCCTGGATGTAAGCATAACAAATGAACAGAGTCCTTTCCCTGGGAAGGTCACAGACACTGACAAATAAGTCCTGGCAGCTCTTCCTGCAACAGATTGGCACTTCTTTACTCTGCCACTCTGCACCCAGAGCAGGGCTGACAACGAGGAGCACAGGTTTGCAGCACAACCCCTTGTCAAAGCACATCCTCCAGCCTGCAGACATTCAGAGAGAGCAAAGCAAAATCACTGGATTTCACACTGACACAGGCATCCATCCTCCAGGCTGCCAGCCAGGGGATAGATCTGATCACAGGCTGGTGACTGACAGAGGTGACTTCTTAAACCACTGAGGCAAGATTATCCAGGGCTCCTTTGTCAGTTCCCTGCAGCTGCAAGAAGGGAACATTTTGGCAGGCAGCTGCCCTGACTGCTCACACTCTGTCTCTCACACACAAACACACATTTGTGCACAAGTGAAGGAATCACTTAGCAGATGTACACACAACAGCTCCTAAACTGTGTCTTTATTTTGCAGTCACAACAGTCAGCACCATGGAAATCAGATGTTGATCAAAATTACTGAACAATTAAGGCACGATAATGAGCATCTAATACGGCTGCTAATGTAATTACAGTGTCGTATCACTTAAAGCTGTGCTGCTGGGTGGTGAGGCAGGGTGCTGGAATATTAAGGGCATCTCTCACTCCTGTGCTCATCCAGCATATTCCAAAAATGCAGTGAAGTGAACCTGGGGAGGAACAAAAGCAAAAATTGGAGATAAAATTGTCACTAGCAGTGCCACCAATTGTCCACACAAGTGGCTTTCCAAAGGATAGGTACCAAAGTTTTTTGATGCATTATATCTGAAGAAGGGATAGAAAAAGGGGTAGAATTTTGTTTCCAGACAAGGAAGTTTCAGGATGTGGAAACAAAAAGAGGAGGAAACTGAAAATACAAGTCAGAATTGATCATGCAAGTGGAGCACAGGAAACAATTTTATTCTTCCCACTGGCCATGATCCCTTGACTGTGGATAAGGCTTGCAGGATAATGACAATCCGCTTGTCTTACAAGTGTAAATACTGCTTCAGGGAATGTTTGCAGTTCAAGAGGGAGTCTCAGGTTTGTGTGCAAAGCATAAGGAATGTGGATTGGTTCTGCTAATCATGCTCGTGCAAAAGTCAGGCACATATGTAGGAGAACGTGCACGTTCAAAGGTGCCTGTGCTTCATTTGCAAATGAAAAGTGTATCTTCCTTCCATATGTAACATGCCAAACTGAAAGGATCCAAAAAAAATCACCAAAAACTCTGTCTGTCTTGCACTTCCAATGCTGTAAAAGCTAAAAAAGTGTTGAACCCTCTTTCCAAATGTGGCTCTAAGTACCTTCAGCATCATCATTTCATGGAGCAGTAATGATGCAGCGGAGGGTGACTCAACATTCAAGCACCATTTAAGATCATGACTTATTTCTTTTAAATCATATTTCCATCTTCTGAAGGGAGAGTCCCAGAGTTAGGACATGTGAATGACCAGATTTATCAAGGGACTCTTTTACTAAGTTGACTGTGTCTAAAACTTAGTCCTGAAATTTTAAAACGTTTCACCATTTTTTAGCTGTGTAAAGTGTAGGTAACTCTGTTGGTCCAGTCATGCACGTTGTGGGTGATCTCAACTAATTTTCAGTGTTTAAAATCAACCTTAAGTGAAATCCACTTAGCTGAAACTCAAGTGTTTACCTGTAGATATGCATCAGTGCGTAAGTTTTTGTTGTAGTCAGTGGAAAAATAATCAGTCAGAGCAGCCCATTGCATGCAATAATCTGGGAAACCACTGGGGACATAATAAATTTGTCTAAAAACATGCTTTTGAGGTGATTCCTCCCCTCTGCTCTGCTCTGGTAAGACCCCACCCACAGTGCTGCTCCTGAAATGTTCTCCAGTACCCTTCTGCATCAGCTGAGGGAGGTTCAGTTGTTTCAGCAAAAGTGACCTGGTGCTGTGTGAGATGCCCTGAGATTCTCTTGTGGGTGTCTGAGGTATAAAAAACATCCACAGGAAATATCCCAGGTCCTGAAATTTCTGTCCTTGTTCTGCCAGGCTGGACAGATAAAGAAATATATATATATATATATATATATTCAAGGCAGCATTAAGGTTTCTTTAGAAGCTGTGAACTTGTGCATGTTTCAGATGCATAAACACAAGTTTTTAGTGCCATTTTTGATGTGTTAGGATATCCCTCCTGGATCCAGTTAGTAGTGCAGAGATCCTATGTCAGATCGGCCACTTTCCCATGGAAGGTCTTACTTGGCACCAGGTATCTATGGTGATTAATAGAGTCAGTTTAGAGGGAAATTTAGAGGGAAATTCACCTGGCCAAATACAGGAATTTGTTTTAGGATGAGGTGAATTAGCCTTAAAATCCATTAACACTCCTAACTCTTTCCCCTTTAACCATAAAGGCAACCCATGGTGATCTCATCACCTAAAATCACCTATCCCAAGTTCTGTTAATACCCACATTTAATTTAATTCATCATAACAAAACTATTAAACCCCTTTTTATTTGTAGATAATTTATCAGTTTTTCTGTTTTATTTTGGTAATTGCCTTGGTTTAGGGAAATACAGAAATTTTTCCTATAAATGGAGTCCTTACAACTTCTTGTCTCTGGGAACCACAGAACACACAAAAAGTAAATTACTTCCTTGGAAGAAGAGATCCGATCTCTTTTTTTTTTGACAGTCTCTTTTCTCACCTCATTATTTCTCCATCACAATAACTAAAGCTGTCAGATTCCTGATGGAAAGCTGCAAGGGATGCATGTTGCAAGCAGCTGGTCTTCACAGAGCTGTTGATTCCCTGCTCTCCCCACCCTGTTCCCAAACATAGAATGCACAAAGTAAAACAAAGCAAAAAATACTTTTTTTTCCACCGGTGCAGGTTTGCCAAAGGAACGGGGAATGTCACTGATATGTTCACAAATGTGAGACTAGAAATATTAAAAAAAAAAAGATATCTGGATGATGAAAAATGTGAGTGGGTCTGTTGAGCTGGGATCTAAGGATTAGTGTCATGGATGGGTTACCCTCCTTCCCTCCCTTGGCTTCTGGACATCGGTGTTTGCTGAATGTGCTGTGAGATTCACAGGTGGAAAGCAGAATATAGGATCTAGGAATTATGGGATAATTCCCTAGGAATTATGGCTGATGCTGGATCTAGAAAAAGAAGTTATCATGGAATCGTAGAGTCACAGAATCATAGAATGGCCTGGGTTGGAAGGGACCTTAAAGATCATCTCATTCCACCCCTCCTGCCCTGGGCACCTTCCACTGCTGTGTTACAGCACCTGTGCTTTAGGTGAGGAGCATCCTGAGGCATGGAAAGGTGATTTGGGAAGAATAAATGTGGAAAAACAGAGATCTAAGGGGTCCAAAAGGGCAGGTCAGTTGTAAACTTGGCTTTCACTGGTTTTCTGCAAAAACTCTTTTTGCCTCCTTCCCTAAGGATCTGGTCACTTTCCTCTAAAAGGTTTAGAGGGTTGGATTCATCGCATTAACTGTTTGGTGTTTATATCAAGAAGCAGTAAACCAACAGCTTTTAGACCAAATTTTCTCCTTTGAAGAGGAGAAAAAATCAAGATTTGGTATTGACATGGGAAAATCATGTAGCTATACAGCTGCCACATGGTAAATTGGGTCACTTTTCACACCACTCACTCTTAAGATAAATGATGATTACTTGTTCAGCCTTTTAGCCCCTCCCCTTTCTCCACAAGGATATAATTATTGATGTCATTCCTGAAATGTCTCCATAGGAATTGCAACTGTTACAGAAATAATCACTGAGGTTGTTGACAGTAATTTATATATGTTTAGGCTACCAATAAATCTTGAGAGTTAAAGGAAGCCTACAGCAAGGACAACCCCCATGCCCTGGTAAGCAAATAATTTAGGGAAACCATTTACATAATCAACATATTATAAGG
This sequence comes from Acrocephalus scirpaceus scirpaceus, assembly GCA_910950805.1. Lineage (NCBI taxonomy): Eukaryota > Metazoa > Chordata > Aves > Passeriformes > Sylviidae > Acrocephalus > Acrocephalus scirpaceus. Next base: position 3,217,324 of record OU383773.1, read on the forward strand.
TATCAGGACATCTCTCCTCGTTGGTCTTGGTATTCCTCTGATATCATTATCAAGGTATTCATGACAAATAATATTTTATGTCTATGAATGATAATCAGTACACTGCAGAGTGTGTATCTTTATTGATTTGATTAAAGGCTTTGATCTGGGAAATTACCAATTAATGTTATCTAAATTAGTCCCTGTGGGTTTGGACTGAGCAGCAGGAAAATAATTCTCTCATAAAGCTAGTGATTGGACACAAAAGCAATTTGTTTAATCATGCTAAATCTGAAAAGAAAATATTCAATTTGGAGGTTTCCTGCAGGTCAGTCCTTGGTTCCTCATTAGTCATTAATGACTGCACTTCAGCCCCACTGTCTGAAATTGCATGTACACTTTAGAGAGGCTTAATTGAAAAAGGACAGGGAAAAAAAGTCTTCCTTAAACAGCTGAGAGTCTGTGACAACTGGATCTGCTTCAAAGAGTGAGGACAGAGCAGAGCAAGTTTGGAAAGGAACTTTCTAACCTGGCAAGGAGGAGTTTGAAGTCAGCTTGGTGGGCTAGGAACAGCAACATCCTGAGATAATCAGAAACCATGGATGAGAGGAAGCAAGCAAAGCACAGGGCAGAATAGGATGATACTCTCCTTTCAGCACCTGAACACACCCAGCTCGACAAACAAACAGGAGGAATGAGGAACCCGTGTGCAGGTGCAGAGCTGTGACACTGGAATCACAGGGATTTGGAGGAAACTCGCAGTGCTGGAGCACTGTGATGGACAGAGCATTTTGTAAGGAGAGGCAGGGAGGATGGCAGCAGGGTGGTTTTCTCTCACCTGGTTCTGAGGGGAACAAGCTGCAGATGTGCCAGCCGAGTACCCTTATGAGGTAAGAACCCAAAAGAGAGAATCACAGAACGTCTGAGTGGGAAGGGACCCATGGAGATCATTGAGTCCAACTCCTGGCTCTGCACAGGACAACTCCAAGAGTCACACCATGTGCCTGAGGGCATTTTCCAAACTCTTCTTGAACTCTGCCAGGCTTGGGCTTGTGACCACTTCCCTAGGGGGCCCATTCCAGTGCCCAACCACCCTCTGGGTGAAGAACTTTTACGTAATATCCAACCTAACCCTCCCCCAACATAACTTCAGGCCATTTCCTCGGGTCCTGTCACTGTCACTACAGAGCAGAGATCAGCACCTGCCCCTCCTCTTCCCCTAACAAGGCAGCTGTAACTTCAAAGAGGTCTCTCCTCAGTCTCCTCTTCTCCAGGCTGAGCAAACCAAGTGACCTCAGCTGCTCCTTGTACGGTTTCACCTCCAGACCCTTCACTGTCTTCTTTATCCTCCTTCAGACACACTCTGATAGCTTAATATTCTTCATATATCTTGATGCCTGTTTTATATTTTGGCCTGTTTTATATTTTGACCTGTTTTGCCAGAAAAGAAGGCTAAGGGGTAACTAACTACGATCTCCCCAAAATTTAGTGGTATTAGAGCAAAGGCAGATACAGGCTCCTTTCAGAGGCGCCCCACTAAAGGCAATGGTGGCAAATTTCAGCACTGTTTGGAAATATGTTAAAAAAATTCTTCATCACCAGAATGGGTAAGCACACATATAGGGGCTGGAGATCCTGTGACATCTCAAAATACTTTCAGATTTTGCTGCACCAGCCAAAGGGAAGGAGATTTACCTCGGAAATCAGCCCTATCATCTGAAGAAGTTTTAATTAGGGAACCCCAGACACCCTCTCCAACCTAAGTGATTCTTTGATTCCTCACTAGCCTGAGTAACTCAGCAAATAAACATTATTTAGAATTTGGATCTTCATTCATAGCAGTGGCACAACTTATCTGAAAGCTCCCTCAACATATTTTGCTGCTCAGAATCCTGATACTTGTAGCAGTGAGTAAAACACAGGCAACCCAGCAAGTGGAGAAAAATATGTCTAAATAAAAAGTTTTGCTACAGATCCCCATCTCACCTCTAAAGTCCTCCTGAAGTTATCCTCAGAACAGGCATTAATTTATATCAGCGAATCACTGAATTAACCAGGTTAGAAAAGACTTTTAAGATCATCAAGTCCAACCTATGACTCATTGGAGTCTCCTCATTTTCCATGGTAGTAGTGAAGGTTTTGAAAGACCAAAACAAGACTGTGGAAGTTTTTATTGAAAAAAAATCAAAATATTCTCTCTCCGTGGCGTGGGGGAACAGAATTGGTTGATCTTCAAGGTCCCTTCCAACCCAAACCATTTTATGATTCTATGAAAATACACATAAATTTCAATGTTGCTTGTTCTAAATGAAAATCCATGCCTTCAAGAGTTTATACCCTAATAGTAGGTTATGAAATAAGTTGTTTGATGCTTTTCTCTTTTAAGCTGCATCCTGGAAGTCACATGAAAGATATAATTCAGTCCAAAACTTCTGCCAATAAGGATTCCACATGAACCCAGTATTACAAAGGATTCTCTCTGTTGCATCATTTAACCATTAAACTCAGATCAGTGGCATGGCTCAGTGTCCTGAATGAGTTCTTCCCTTAACTTCAGGGAAAGACCAGTGAGGATTTACGGGTTTGGTCTGTTCATTCTCATGTTTATTGCTGCCATTACCAGCTTGGAAAGTGGAAAACAGAATCCAAGCCTTTTATTGTCTGGCTTTAGTTTCTACAAAATTCTGTGCATCCCCTTGGCTGAGAATTTGCTGGATGGGTTGTGGGGGTGGTTTTTTTGGAGGAACTTGAAAGTGAGCACTGTATGAACACATTCTTGGGACACAGCTGTTCGTTAGCACAAATTACCTCTTGTTCTGACCACCTCCCCCTCCAAAGCACCTACTGAGACAGGGAAGGGAAGATATGAGCTTTGCCATGGCAACCCAACACCTTCTAGTGAAATTAAAACCCAAATGGAAAAGGATGGCAGGCTCGGTTGCAAACAAAAACCTCACTTTTCCTTTCAAATGAAGCTGATGGAAGTTTTAGATGTGTCTTGAGATATTAATAACTGGTCAGAATTTTTCTAGAGACGGTGAAATGAACAAAATAATTACAACAGTGGCAGTAAGACTGGTAATAAAATGAGCAATCCTCTTTGAACTTGAAGCTATCATTAGATTGACTGAGGAGATCAGCATTTGGGCTTAAGTCCCTAAAGCAGAGTCTCTGGCTCATACAAAGGTATGAGAAAAATAGTGTTCCAGTATTTCAATCTTTTTAAATAGCAGAAGAGTTTCCCACTGGGGCACAGTTTGTAGAGGAAGGAAGTGCCTCGTTATTTTGTTTTACAGGATGTCATTCCAGACCCAGAGCCGGGCAGGGTTATACTTTTGTAGAGGAAAAAGATAAAAATAGTCCTCGCTGCATCAAAGAAGGCAAAAATTAGACTGGAAAACAAGATGAGCTTAGGTGTGGCTCACTGACTTTGTATCTGTCAATCTGCTGTTTAGAACATGAGAAATGAGAAAATGCTACTATCCTGCTTTAGAGAATTTGTTGTTAAAAGACTTGGATTGTGAGGGGCTTGATTCCAAATCCTCATTTGGACCCCCTTTGAGCTGGTTTTGAGAGGAAAGGCAACCCAGCTACCATCCCCTGGAATTTTTTTCTGATTGTTTCCTGTCTCTCACATTCTATTTTATTCAAATACAGGGAATGTGCTTAGGACCCAGAGACAAATATAGCATACCCTTTTTTCTTTCAATGGTTTTCTCTCCCTCTCTTAACATAGTTTCATTGTATCCAGGACTAGAGATTTTTTTTTTCTGGGAATTTTCATGTGTCTCCATTCTGATAAATTGCTACTTTCAAAAAAATTTGCATACGATTAAAAAAAAATCCTGAGTAGTTCTGCCAGTAGTTCCTGTTATGAAGACTGTATGATCTACACAAATTTCATCAATGGAAGCAACAGCAATTGAGAAAAAATTAAATATATATTTGGGCTTTCTCTTCACTAACTATCCAGGAACTGAATTTCCATGTCATGCTTCTTGTATTTAATGGAGGGTCAACAAATCCAAGATATTATAGTCAGATCTCACTGCAGGTCAGCATCTCGAAATAAATGTGGAGCTCAGATTTTGCATAATGTGACCTTCTCTAGTGCATGAAGGCAACTTTAAATCAAATCACTCCTCATTACACTCCCCATCTTATGTCAGTGATGCTTGAGCATCTTAATCCTCACACAGGATTCCAGACATTCAAGAACTCATAAACTTCATTCCACCCTTACCAGCAAGACGGACCCAACTGCAGAAGAGACAATGTGGGATGAACTTACAGTAGCCCCCTTTCCCTGTCCCCTTGAGCCACTGGGAAGGAGGAGATAGGGAAAATCTGGAGTGAAGCTGAGACCAAGAAGGAGAAGGAAGAGGAAAAAGGTTTTTAATATTTGGCTTATTTTTCATTTTCCCAGTCTGATCTGAATGATCAGACTGAATTTAAATAAATTTCCCCAAGTGTAGCCTATGACAGTAGTCAGTGAGTGATCTCTCCCTGTCCTTATCTCTCACCCCACAAGCCTTTCATTATTCTTTCTCTCCCCTGTCCAGCTGAGGAGGGAAGTGCAGCAGCTTTGTTGAGCACCTTGTGTCCAGCTGGGCTCAACCCATAGCAAGGTCTAATAAAAAGTAACACTTTCCTAACAAGGACATACTGATCTCACTTGGATGACTACAATGCTCCTGTTAGCATGGTTTCCAAACTAAAAGAGGAGAGATTTAAATTAGATCTTAGGAAGAAATGTTTTACTGTGGGAGTGGTTAGGCTCTGGCACAGGTTGCCCGAAGAAGCTGTGGATGCCCCATCCCCAGAAATGTCCAAGGCCAGGTTGGATGGGGCTTGGAGCAACCTGGGATAGTGGAAGGTGTCCCTGCTCATGGTAGGGAGCAGGAATGAGATGATCTTGAAAGTCCTTTCCAGCCCAAACCATTCTGTGATTCTATGATTTGTCTCAAAACCATGGAAGTTACTCATGCCTCCAACCCCCTGATAAGGCTCTGGCTCAGAGAGGGACAAGGAATCTCCAACTGCAGAAAAGACTTTTGCACTCACAGTGCTCCAATTATCCTGATCTGGCCTTGCATTTCAACCACCAGTTGTATGTTTCCTTCCAAAGAGATTCACTTTCTGGCTAATTTGAAGGTGAAGCTCTCTACACAGCATTTTGCAACGATGGAGATCTGACTGAAAGGCTGAAAGAAATAGTTGCAACCTACTGAGAAAGATGCAAACATGTGGGTTTAGAAATCTCATTTATTGTTATTCACCCAAGCTCTTCATTTCTTCCTCTAAAGGGAGCTCACACAAAGCTCCTCGAGTGTGTGGGCTGGAACAAAACCTTCAAAAGCCTTAACGAGGTTCTCGGAAAAGTTGGTTAGGCTGTTTAGTCATAAGATGTTTTCATCATACACTTTCATTTTCATTTAAATGAAAACATTTTGAAATAAGAAAAGGAAGTTAAAATTCTGTTTGGAAAGGGAAAATGAAACAGTTGGAAATGCACTTTTGGTGCAGAAGAAATGAATTTTTAAAAAAGCAATTCCAAAAGTTAGCATTTCAAACCAAAGTTTTTTTCTTTTACACTCTTTTTATTTTACAATTTCATTTCCTTGAAAGTTTTATTGAGATGGAATATATTTGCTCCATTTCCAAATAGTAAAACGGTTGGAAATTATGGAATTCCTCTAGGTGGGATTTTTTCCCTGCCTAGCTCTGCTTTGAGGAAGGAGGAGAAATGCAATTTTCTTTGAAATATTACTTGAATGACTTGTAGGTAGAAACCATTCTTGTAGGTGTTGCAATCATTATATTGGTGTCTACAAAAAGCATTTTTCCTTCTACTTGAATCCTTCTTTTATGTCTTCCTCCTATTATAATCTTAGACACTGTTTTTTCCTGTGGCTGTGTACTGCCTGTCCATGGGCTGAACGTGAAACCATTAAGCTCCTCTATATTATACAGCAAAATTTTCAAACTTAAAAAATAATTTACTCAAAGATGACAACAATCCCCTAAATTGCCTATAGGAACTACACTGGAGTAAAATAATTCACTGAGCTGGGACCTCACTTTTAGCATCTTGATCAAAAAAACTTCATTTAAGAACATCAAAGATTAAACTATAGAAAATATAAATAAATGTTATTATTATATGTTACAAAACGTGGTACATGATTACAAAGTGCAAATCTTGATGGTATTTATTGTGGTATTTACTTATGATGGCACCTGTAGTCACTGCTTCTCTGGCTGTAGATTCTTCTGTCCTCTAAGATCATAAAAGCCTTCTAGCAATCCTATTTTTCCACAGATTCAGGTGTGCCTGGAGCAAAACTCTACAGTACTAAGTGCCTTTTGGTAATACATTTCATAATAAATCTTAAAAGCCTCTGCTTCACCCTTGCCAGAAAGTATTTGGGGAGAGGTTGCCAAATTGCTGCAATTTGAAGAACATGGCTTCCATTTAATGAAATCTGTGGTAATGTCGAAGCACATAATCATGTGGAAAATGCACAAGAATTACATTTCTGCCTTGGAACTGCAGCCTTAAAACACAGATCAAAAATCGGAGAAAAGAGGAAAAACCAAGAGAAAAGCACTTTGCTTCCCTCCAATCTCCACTTCCATCAGACAAGCAGGGTCACCTTGTATTCTGCTGGAGATCAACACCCCTGCCCTCAGCTGAAGTGCCCGTGTATTTAGACTTTCATTTTTCCTGTTAAAGAGCTCCCAGGAGACACTATCTGCATGAGAAATGTCTGGCATTTATTATTGTGACACAAGCCATGGTCCACAGTCTGTCTGGCAAAACACCACAGAGGAAATGATTCAAGAGATCAGACCAGTTTTGAAGTTCTTTTACAGCCCCCAAAGCAGGGGCTACACCCACAGAAACTAAAAATATTTTCGGCTTAAAATCTGCAGTTATTGACTGTCACACTGACTTATTTTGAGGAATTAAAAAAACACAGTGTTTATTTTGGAAAAGAAATAAAAGGGCTGACCAAAATAGGCAGACCTGAGCTGCTCATGATTTCACCACAATTTAATTACCCATAAAGGCATCTCATCTTGGTCCCTGCCTGCTCTTCAGGGAAGTCCTGGGTGTTTACTGTTCATTAAAGGTTGATGCTAATGGAAAATCTACAAACTATCACTAGAATAAATTCAACATTTCAGAGAGTCTTGTAGCCTAAGCAGTGCTAATATCAGTCAAAAAATATGCTTAGAGTAAAACCACTGGATATCTTGGGCTGAAAAAGAGAAGTGCTACAAAAATTCCAATGTCGACTGTAATAACATCCCATGTTTAAATATTTGGGTTCTTAAATATCACTAAGAAATGAAGGTGCTGAAAAAATTCACCTGTTACAACACCTTCCTGCTCCTGCTGTGGTGGTTACCACAGTCCCATGCCAAATTTATTTTGCCTGAAATATCATGAGGATTGAAAACCTAAGCACAGATGTGCACTAGATTCAGGTGTCAGCTTTCAGGGAACTGTTCCCATTAATATATATTATATCTATAAATATAAAACTAGAAAACACAGGGATTGTGTTTTGCTTCCTAAGTTCTCCGTTTGTCTTGCTCAATATACCAGTTATAATTTCTAAACAAAGACCTGTATGAAAGCTGTTGAAAACACTGAATGTAAGTTTTGTAAATAGTTAATGTTAGACCAAGGGTTGAATCCAAGCCAGTAGGATCCCACAAGTTTTCTAAACTCACAATTTCACCACAGGTGATAGAGATGGCTGGGATCCAAGGACATCTGCATGATACCCCTCATCCCTGTCTTTGTCACCACTCATCCTTGTCCTTAGAATATGCAGTGAGCCATCACGTTCCTTCACTGCTCTCCTCCAAAGCACAGTTGTATAGAAGCTTGAGAGGGAAGTACCAGATTTCCAGAGCTTCCTACATTTCATCTCCTCCCCTGAGGTTAATTGGTGGGAGTGGTGGAAGCTTAATGGTTTAGGTCCCTTCTGCTCCACTGCAGAACCATCTTCTTCAATGGCACTGCTGAAATACCAAGTTCAGACTTTATCAGCCTCAGTGCCTGAATTTTAGACAATTTTAATGCCTAAATGATACTAGAAATAGGTAAAGGAAGACCAGCATCTTCTTTTCTGTTATCATGTCCTGAAATATTTTCCTTTATCTCCAGGACTAAATGATCTTCTCTTTCCTGCTCCATCATTTTTAAGTTAATCACTCAAAAATATATGTCGGACATGAGCAATTTAGCTCTAACTGTGATGAGAACTTTTAATTGACTTGAGTGCTCTTAGGAGGGGGATGTATTTGTTTTATACAGATTCCCTGCCTTCAGTCAATGTTTTTTTCCAGCACTCAGTATTTATAGTTGAACCCCTTGAGGTTCGGTACAATTAGAGTCACTACAGGGAAATTACACCATGAGACACACATTTTCCCAGCCCCACTTAGGATTAAGCAGGCAGCTGAAACCAAACAGATAAAATTTGCACTGCATCAAGCTGCCTTTGGGGAGGTTTGGGGACTAATTTTCTGTTGGCAAACTTCTGTGGCAGAAAATCTCTACACAGACAAAAGCCGAGGAGAGGATTTATTTAGCAGTGGTTGAACTGAGCTGGACTGGTTGGCCAGAGAAGTTGTGGATTCTCCATCCCTGGAAGTGTTCAAGGCCAGGCTGGATGGGGCACATGGCAGAGGAGTTGGAATTAGATTATATTTAGGGTCCCTTCCTACCCAAACCATTCTATGATTCTACAATCTCACATTTTCTTTCAGGTACCTAAACACAAAAGAAAGATTTGGCTGGAATTCTGATGCATGAATTCACATGCAGGGGTGCAATGCAGCATGGAGGGGAAGCAAACTGCAGGAGAGGATGAGAAAAGACAACATGAAGACATCCTTGCACTCCTGTTGCTGAGCCATCTGTCCATATCTCACCTAAAAAGGTGTATCCAGGGCTGGAAGCAGATGCCAGCTCCAAGCACAGCCTGGAGCACCCAATGTCACCAATGTTTTCTGGGATACTGAGAGCACCATCTTGGGAAAAACCTCCATTGGTTCACTGGCTCATCCAGCATTTGTGAAACTCTTCCAGGCTGCTTTCAGAGTTTTGAAATTCAGGAAATTGATAAGCCTGTCACTTATCAACAATTTTCCATGAGTTTTCTTTGTCTGAGACAAGATTTTCATCAAAGGGGACTTGCTGTATCTCTGCTCCATATGGAACTTTTCCCTTTTGGGGCAACAAGATCCTGTGGAATGGCACTGACACATCAGCCAGGGCTGGCTGAGGAATCCTTATCACACAATGGAAAGGCAGCTGTTGCTTTTAAATTGTTTTCTCAAAAAGAGAAAGTCAGAATTGTGCCTGCTTAGTTTAAATAATATTGGACATAACTAAGGGTGAGGGAATATTCCTGAATGCGACTTCTGTCAAGGTCTCTATAATTTTTACAATAGATATGATTTTTATTTCTATATCATACTGTTTGATGGCAGGGGGATTACTTTTTATAAGCTTATCTGATGCTTTTCTATAAGATATTTTTCATTTTTAAAAAGATAGTATTTCCTTAGTAAATTCCACTGAAGCTTTGACTGGAAGTGAGAACAGTTTCCAGCATCAAAACCACTTAGCTCCATTAATGGGGAGAAAAAATAACTTTCCATGTAATATTAACACCCCAAATTCCTCTTTTTGCAAAACCAAAATAAAAGCAAAAATCCTCCAAGTAATGGCAGCCGTTTGAAAAAATTTAAACTCAAACCCATTTGTGCTGAGATTGAAGAGTATCAGAGAACACTCAGGGTGTATAAAGATGAATTTTATCACACAGGAGTTCAATCTAGCTTCAAATTTACAGTATTCATGGAAAAAAAACCCTAAGATATTTCATTCTGTGTGTGAAAAAGGCAAATGAGAGCCCATCTCTGCTTCTGGCATTAAACATCACCACATATGTGATGATAAATAATGAACAAGACAAGTATCCAAGGTGACTGACTGCAAATGTAGGTAAATGAAGGCAAAATAAAATTGAGAGTTGAATTATTTCCCTAAACAACAACCAAAAAAAAAGGAGAAAAAATAAAATAATGCCACAAAATTCTCTGGCTGTCAAACCCTGGGAAGTCTATTGTAGGATCATGAGAGTATAAAGCATATAGGAAGCATAAAAGTCAATGAGAGAGAGAGAGAAGGTATGCATGCATAAAAGTGACAGGTGACAAAATTTATTGTGCTTGCTAAATCACTTTTATAATTGATACAGCTTTTTATTAATTTTTAAAGCTGTGTATTTATGCCAAAACGAATTGTCTAGGTGTTAAAATTTGTGTTTCTTCCCTCATTGTCATAAAATGGGAGTGGGAAGAGCCAATTCAATAAAGTGCTGTTTCTACTGCTCTCCCTCCCAGGCTTAATTTCCCCAGGATGGCAGGGAATGGGACACCTTGCAATAGAAACAAATGTTCTCAAGGTGCTTTTTATCTTCCCTGTTTTATTCTTAATGTTGCTTGATTGCTGCAGAAATGACACATTTAGTCAAAGGTCACTGAGAAAGCACAAAAGAATAAAACCTCCACATTTGCAGAAATCCCTACTGTGTAAAAGCCTGCTCTGAGACTTACCCATCAGTGAAATTTCATTTTCTGGAGGGATTTGAAGTGATGCTAAGCCTTCAGCTGGCTTTTGGCCTTGTGGTGAGCTTTACCCTCTTGGGAAAATGGCTCTGACGTCAATTGAATCAGATGACAGCTTTTAGTCAATTTTTTTTTCCTTTTTACTATTATTTTTGGACACTGTATTAAAAAAAAGAAATCTTCAGAAACTCAAAGTCTAATTTACCTGTAGTAGTCACAAAAATTTACTTAATCACAGTAGAGCTTTGATGTATATGGAATCTTACCAGAGAATCATGGAATAATTAGAGTTAGAATGGACCTTAAAATATCTCATTTCAACGCTCTGCAAGCAGGAACAGCTTCCATTATCTGAGATTGCTCCAAGGCCTGCCCAACCTGGCCTTGGACATTTCCAGGGATGGGGCAACCACAGCTTCTCTGGGCAACCTGTGCCAGGGCCTCTCCACCAACACATCTTGTGAAAGACAGATTTTTCTTGACCCCACTTTTACTCCTCCTTCCATCCCACTGACACAAAACAGATTTTTAGCTTTGCCAAACCAACAGTTTATGGGTCTCAACACTGAACTGGATCAAGAGATAATATATGACAGTGGGAAAATGAATTTTCACAAATCTCTATTGCTCCAATAATGCTCCTCTATGCTACTGAGTGCAGTATCCCCAATAACAAACTGAACTTTCTAAGTCAGTATTGCTTTTTTTTTATATCCAAAAACATGCCCCCTTCTTTTTCAGAAGATAAAGAGAATCCTTCCAACATGTAATTTTGATGAACATCAATAGAATTATCAACATTCCCCTGCCAGTTGCTGGCACTGCTTTTTGCAAGCAAAATAGTTCAAGAAAGACTCGGGGGTTTATTTTTCTCTTTCAATTTGCAATTAAGAATGAGGGTGTTGTCATTCAGTTTCCAGTGGAGCATAAGAATGACATGCCAAATGGAATGCTGTGAGTTTTGGGTGTACTTACACAATCTGATTAGAGTTTCCACATGGAATAACTCATCATTAAACACTGTTGATTCTTTAAAGTATATCCTGAATTTATCCTGTCTAGCAAAGGCAGGGCCAGCTCCTGGTCTGTGATTAGGGCAGCAGACAGACATTATAATCCACTAGAAATATTTGCTTTCACTGACTCCTGAGGATCCTTGGATGTCCATGTTCCTTAGAGAGGTACCCAGGTTAGAGTGGATGAAAAGAGGAAATCAGTCTAATCTCACAATAGGTTTTTTTTGTGCAAATCTAATTGCAATAGAGTTTTGTACAATATTGGGAAGAGACCAAAGTAGACATGGTTCTATTGAAACTATGAAATGTCTAGAAGCTGATTAAAAAAAAGAAATATATATTAAATACATTTGGATATCAATTTTATAATCAAATAGATTTTAAAGCACATTAATAGCTGATGAGAAAAATGTGATATTAGCTCTTTATCCTCACAGTGAAGATGAGGAGAATTAAGCACAGAAATATTTGGGGCAATCTTTATTGACTTGCATTTACTCGGATGAGACACTTTAATCCAATTATTAAATTTGATACAAAAATTTCATCTTATTTTTTTCACAAATATTCCATCCCTGAAGATCTTGGGTTTTTTGCTCTGTTGGAGTCAAAAGCAAAGATTCTTCAAAGTTTTTTGTCAAATGAAAGATCCAGAGCGGGAATGAAAATTTTTAAAGGAAGAATTCTCCTGAGGAAATTGAACTACATTTCTACCATGGAATTTTATTTTTACTCTGTGTAGACTCCAGGACTCTACTTGTGTACTGTAATAATTTTCTTTACAGGTTATCCCTTCAGCCAAAATTCCCAGGAAAAAAAATGTTTCTCAGTGGATTTAGTCTCAGACACACCTTTGCCTCCTAGTTCATTTCACACACATATGCAGTGTCCCTATGAGATTTTTATGGAGCATCCCTAAAGTCTGGTGGTCTGGCATCAAGGACTTGGTCATTTGTGTGTGACAACTACATCAGAAAATGCTTTGCAAAGAGTCACTGCTCCTATCACAAAACAATTTCCTCTTTGATTTGCTCATTTCCTTTAACCCTCTCTTCATCCCATGGAGTGATCACTCAGGTAGAAGGATGAGTCCTCAGAATCCTTTTTTTCCTTTTATTTCATCTATAAATCATTGATTTTACTCTGTGAAAATGTCAGCCAGCAGTAATCTCCCTAACAAAGTAAAATCCATCTAAAAATTGAGAAGTTGACTATTAATGTGTAAAACAATTACAGCCTTTTAAAAACGAGATTTTTGCTTTTGAAAACATATACAGAATAAGTACATATTTGCAAATGAGGTTGACCTATAATAACTCTCTTTTTTTTAATTATTATTTTCAGAGTCTGTGCTTTCATTTGGAAAGATCAATACTGATAAAAGTCACCAGGACAAACACTGCTTGGAAAAATCAACCTTGTGGAAATTTGGACGAGAGCAGGATATCACTGTGTGTACTGAATGACCTAAGTGAAATTTTAGATGTCTCAGTAAAGTTTATGGATTCAAATGTGATCTGGGACTATAATTTTTCACTTTATTTTCAGCCCACAAGTGTTACCTGACTCCTATACCCAGTAAAAATACCTTCCCAACACTTTGAAACAGCTCAATGCCCCAGAAAAAGTTGGTTTCTCTATCCCAAGACCATCCATGAGGGATGATATCTCCCTGACTTCCAGACTCTGAAGGAAAAATCTTTTTGATAAAGAGACCTTATAACAAGGACTGTAAAGACAAGGATAAGGGTCAAAAACTTTAAGCTGACAGGTTTAGATGAGCTATTAGGAGGAAATTCTTCACTGTAAGGATGATGAGGCACTGGAAGATGTTGCCCAGAGAATTTATGGAAGTCTGGAAGAGTTGGATGGGGCTTGGAGCAACCTGTTCCAGTGGAAGTTGCCCCTGCCCATGGCAGAGGGTTTCAAAGATGATCTTTAAAAGTGGCTAACAACCCAAACCATTCCATGGTTCTGGGACAGAACCCTTGGTTAAACCACATGGCTGATTTGCCTCAGAGCTGTGTTCCTCAGCAGCACAGATGAAAAATAAAACTGAGAAGTTTCCATGGAAACCCTGTCTTGAATTCAGCTAAGTTCATCAAGCCTAACAAGATTTAGAGGAAACACTTCAGGGCTGATGAATTGGTATTTTCCCTGAAATGTCTTAGTAGAGGCCCTAGAAACGTACACAGAGGCCTTTATGGTACACGTAGGCCTCTTATAGGAGTTCAGCCATGGCTTTTGCAAAACAGAGAGATGCAGTGAATCACTCACATAAATATTCAGCTTCAGCTCCACTCGTACCTGTCAAAGCTTCTGCTGCCTTTGCAGCTGAGTGAAGATCTGGCCTGTTACTTGGCCTCGATGGTAATGCCAAGTATTTCTTTTTATTTAGCTTTTCCAGCAATCCTGTTACTCTGCAATCTACTTGTCTATTTTTAGATATCACCACCACCACCTTGCTGTGATCACTGGAGATGAAAGTTTATCCTGCAGGTTTATTATGCTTTGAGAAAACAAATTACTTCCTGACACTCACACGTCTCTCATTTTCAAGACCCTTAAATGATTCTCTCATTGACTTCCCAATGTTCATCTTCTCAGCATCTACACGAGGCTGACAGCCATCAGAAATTCAAAGAGATGCTACTTCTCCTGAAGATTGAGAGCTGGAAAGTGATATTGAATATAACTGTGAGAGAGAATGAATGAGGGGAAATTGTTTTCCTGAAAAATCTTCATCAGCTGCAAACACTCACACCTGGAAAGGTCTGACAAATGCAGCTACTTCACTTCTCAGCTCAGTGCAAAGCATGACATCCAGATAATAAACAGAGAGAGATGATGAGGGGAAAAGAAAGAAAAGAACATGAAATACTGAAATAGAAACTCAGATTAAAAATAAACTGTCAAATAACTAAATAATTTCAAAGGTTTTTTCCAATGTGATAATTGCTTGAAATGGTGAATCTTTTTCAACATCTCTAGATGATTTTTAGGGCCCCTCCCAACTCAAACTATTCCATGATTCTATGATCTCTATGTTTATGTTTAATTCCTCTTGTTTGCAGCACTCCAAGTGTACACAGGTTATGTGCAGCTTCTCAGACTGGAAGGAAGAGCTCAATGTTTTGCTCAGGAATAGTCAAACCAAGGGGACACCTCATCCTGGGAGACTTTTATAAATTAAGCTAGCAGTGGCATTCAAAATAGTCTTCCTATCCTCATTTATCCTGCAGCCCACTTGAATGCATGACAACAGACGTGGGAATATTACTTATTGGTAACTAGGACTTTTTGCATGTATTATTATGTATATATTTAAAAATACCACCTTGAAAAATCCACTCCTATCTGTTTTGCTGCTGAATTCTTCTTAAGTTTAATACAGTGCATAAACAACTCTGTTTTGTAGCACACCTACTTGACTTTCTCAGGGCAATGCACCTGCTTTTCAGGTATTTCTGAGCAGTGGCTCTTTATTTGCAAACGTGTACCAACAGAGTACAGATTCTTTTATCCTTTCTTTGTGTCCTTTCTGTCAGAAATGAATGAATTTAAAGTTCTTGCTTTTCCTTTACAATGGGGGACAGCTGCCTCTTGGTAAAAAAGCACTCAGATGCCTTGGAGAACAACTCCAGGAAATGCTGTGCAGTAATGAAAAATATACACCAACAAGCAAGGCAGCCCTTCAGCCCCCCTTTCTCCCTGTCAACCAATTCAGAACATTCTAAACCATTAAGGAAGAACATTAAGCTTTGGAGTAGATGGGAAGTTTTATGCCTTGTCATTATCTTCAGCATCCAAACCTGGCAAGCAAGTATGGAATAATAAAAAACAAGCAACAAAAAAAACCAAACCACACACCACCACCACCAAGAATAACAACAACAAAACCCCATGAAAACCAAACAAAAGAAGGAAAGCAAATTGAAAATCCCCAGTAGTCGGGTCAGGATTCTTTATGTGTCATACTCAGGGGTTACAGGGAAATAAATGTTTTGTCTTTTCAGGTAGCTTGCAGATGAGATTTGGTGATGAGAAGGGCATTATACTTTACCTGGCAAGCTCGTATCTATGCTAAATATAGAAGAAAGCAGCCAAAAAATAAATATAATTATTCTTCCCCTGGCAGTGCAGTAGGCGTGCTAAATATAGAAGCAAGCACACAACAAATAAGTAACATGATAACGCATATATTTATGTATATATGTTTGTACTTCAAATCCCACAGTTTGAGTTCCAGGTGCCTTGAACGGCTGGAAATTTTAAATGGGGTTTTGATGGAAATTCTTGTATTTCAACTGTTAAGGGATGTAGCAGGTCAAACCCCAAGCAAGTATGAATGATAAATTTCATTTGTGAAAGCAAGGACATGAGGAAAAGGAGAAGCTAAAAGTTGTTGTGTCTTTGGGTTAACCAATCTAGGCAGCATACAATCTCTATTATTTTTGTTCCTGGAACAAAAGTAGCTGTAACCTTTGGTTTTGAGTTTCACTCACTTCTACATCCCTTCAAAATTAGCATGTTTTGGGGGAATATTCAATCAGAGACTTAAAATGGGTTAACTGTTATATCAAAGCAACCATGGGAAAGCATATGACAAGCAGATTAGCACAAGGGATGGGTTTTTGGGGGGGGTTTTTTTGTTTTTTTTTAGTTTTTTGGTTTTTTGTTGGGTTTGGTTTTTTTTTTTTCTTTCTTTCTTTTTAACAGTTTCCTAGTAAGATAAGGAAGAATTATCCTTGATTTACAGCCAGGATACTGCCAGGTGCATTTGTGCAGCACAGTACAAACCCTGAGCTGGGCTCAACAAGGACAGCAGGTCTGTAAGTGCATTTGCCATGGCAAGCTCAGGGGTGGAGGTGTTGCTCTCAGGTGAAGATTTGCTGCAATCCAACCATGACAAAATGAAGGTCTGTGATGTCCCACCTTTGCAGGCAGACCCAGCATGGCTGAGTCCCTCTGTGGCAGAGAAGGTCAGAGTGCAGGAGAGGAGCCCATGGCTCAGCTCTCATTCTCAGGAGTACAAACTGAAGGAATTTCCCTCTGGATAACCCACTGGACTATCTGCACTATGAGCACACAGAGAGTAAATGGTGTTTTGTTTTAAGGGAGAGAGGTAAAATCCTCTTGCTCTATTTCCAGAAAAGAACATCAGAACCCATGTGGCAAGCCTCCTGCTTGGCAGCTCCATGTGCCATATCCTAATAGGATGCAAAACACCTGCCTGGCAAGATCAGGATTATTGGAGCTGAGCTCATGCATTGCACGGCTTTTTCTAATGAATCCCTCTTTAGCATACATTTATGCCAGTTGACAAAGTGAAAGAAGCAATTCCTTTAAATATTGAGCATTCATACGTAAATTGCAGCCTAGTGGAATCTTCTCCTATCCCAACTGAATCCTTTATCTATTTCTGTTATATAAGAAAAGCAAATAATTTCTTATCGGTTGACTTTGAAATACAAGCAAGTGTTCAGTAGGAGTATTATGAAGTGTCAGCTTTTCTACAGCATTTACTTTTCATGCTCTTAATTTCTCATTTCATTATCTCGTCTTATTCTCTTGCCATGTCAGTGTTTTGATTCGATGGCTTCCATGTGACAAGAGCTCTTGCTGTGTGAGCGATACAAATGCGGCTTTAAAAGTGGTACAACTTCCTATTAAGGCAGAGGCCCTTCCCCAGGAATTTCTTAAAGCTGCAACTGAGACAAGGCATAACCAGTGAAACTTTGATATGCACAGCAGGCTAAGCCCTCCTGCAGTCCCTGCCATGGATTGCTCTGCAAAACCTTTCTTTGTGTTGCTGATTTGCAGAGGTTTGATCTGTTATTGCTCTGGCAAGGCAGAAGTGGCACATCACACTTTTATCTCTAAATGCTCTCAGCCAGCAAGATGCTCGATGACTTCTTGCAGAAAAAAATATCATTATTACTTTAATGCCTGAAGAAAGGGCAATAATTTTTCCTTGGCTTTTCCTTGGGGTCCCTACCCCAAGCAGAGAGTGAAAGTACAACCAGGACAGATCCTGTTTCTGCCAATAATGGCCAAGTTGATATCCTTGTCCTCAGAAATAATCTGAGGGAGACATCCAGGTTAGTAGTGGCCATTGGGAATCTCAAGGCCATGTCTGCTGCTTTCAGGGGCAGTGTAGAAAAAGCAAAGTCTCAGTGGGTCTTGAAAAGACAGGACAGAGCACAGAATCTTCACAGAACAGGGATGAGCATGGGAGGCCATGAAGATACTCTGAGGGTTGGGACACCTCTGCTCTGGAGCCTGGCTGGGAGAGTTGGGGCTGTTCAGCCTGGAAAAGAGAAGGCTCCAGAGAGAACTTGGAGCCCCATCTAGTGTCTAAAAGAGCTCCAAGGGAACTGCTGAGAGACTTTGGACAAGGACTTCAAGTGGCAGGACAAGAGGAAATGTTTTTAAACTGATAGAGGGCAGGGTTAGATTGGATATTAGGAAGGAATTATTTAGTGTGAGGGTGCTGAGGCCCTGGCACAGGTTGTCCAGAGAAGCTGTGGCCGCCCCATCCCTGGAAGTGTCCCAGGCCAGGTTGGACAGGGCTTGGAGAAACCAGGGAGAGTGGAAGGTGTCCCTGCCCATGGCAGGGGGTTGGAACTAGATGATCTTTAGGTCCTTTCCAGCCCAAACCATTCTATGGTTCTAAGTCTGGTACCTTTGTGTTAGAAAAGAGAGAGGAATGAGTAGAACAGTTGAACTGATCCCAAGTGTATCATGAGAGACTTGGAAGAAGGAACTCAGCTTGTCTGAAGAACTCCACTTGATAGCACACCAAGAATCAAGGAATGTCTTGCTAGAGAAGCATTTGGGGTTTTTCCTCTTGTTTAGCAAAAGATACATCAGAATACCCAGTCATAACCTCTCTCATTTCTGGCTTTATCCCCTCTCCACATCACATTTTGGAATGGAAATGCTGCAAACCTTACACACACAAGGACTCATTTTAGGAATTCCACTAAGTGGAACACAAGTGACCTGAGAAAGAACTGCTCACATGGAGCAAACAAGACTCTGCAAAGGAAACAGTGCAGTGCAAGGGAAGTGTCTGACCAAATGTATTCAGTGGGATCAGGGCAGCCCCCATCGGTGCCACAATTCCCTTTGTAGGAATGAGGAACACAAGCTTTCATCTCTTCAGAGGAAACTTTAATTAGCATAATGGGAAATTGCACCACTGGAATGAGCAGAATCATTTGTGTATTCCAGCTGTATTTATGCCGTGAGCTGACTCACAACTCAGAGCAATTCCACTCCAAGATCTCCTCATTTGCCAATCTAAAGGAGGAAAAGACCAGATTCCTTAAGCAGATGAGAAGCGTGGCAGTTTTCCTCTTGTTCTGCAGAGCCGTTGACACTGACAAAGGTTTGGGGCAATAATAGGCACAAAATGCTACCAAGGCTCAGGGATGGGTTTGAGGAAGGCTGTATCCACTTCTAGTGTTCTCAGCACAAGGAGGGACATGGACCTGTTGGAATGAATCCAGAGGAGGCCACCAAGGTGATCAAAGGGGCTGGAGCACCTCTCTTATGTGGAAAGATTGAGAGAAATGGGATTGAGCCTAGAGAGGAGAAGGCTCTGGGGGGACATGATAGCAATCTAATAGGTTGCCCAGAAGAGCTGTGGATTCCCAAACCCTTGAAATGTTCAAAACCAGGTTTAACTGAATTTTGAGCCACCTGGTCTAGTGACAGTTGTATCTGCTCATGGCAGGGGGCTGGAACTAAATGATCTTTAGGGTTGCTTCCAACCCAAACTTTTCTCATATTCTATGATCTTTTAATCACCTCAGAACTCCTCTCAAAAATCCTTGCAGTGTTTGATTGTGCCCCGTGGGGTGAGTCAAAGGAGAACGTGGCCAGAGAAGATGCTGAGGAGTCACCAGGCTGTGATTCACCTCTTGTAGGAGCATGTGAGGACAAGGAACAGCCGAGATGGAGCTTGCAAATGTCCATCTGGACACCTCATACTGCTGTGTACACACCGTGTCCTCAACATATTCCCAAGTTCAGCAGTGACTTATTCCTGAAAAATTATTCTGATAAAGACCGCACATCTTGGTGTGGATGGTACTACCAACTGAAATTGATTTAAAGATGATATATTTTAAAAAATATATAATTACATATTTCAGAGTCAAATTATTTATTTTTTTCACAAACTTATTCTTCCAGTCTATTTGGCACAGTGAAATGAAGATGTTGTGTCATATCCACCTTGAAAAGAAATTGTCATCTTTTGAGGTGGAAAGAAAGAGATAGAAAAAGAGTGAATTTAAGCCATATCTTCATCTTGGCTCTCTGGAAGATAAGCACATGGCTTGAAAACAGAAGTGTCTTTTGCTTCTTATTTTAATCATTTTGTTTTCATTTTTCCAAACTTGAGACTTATTTTAATTAAAAAAAAAACCCTTATACTTTCTAATTAAAAAAATGATTAGGTTAATCAACAGCTGTTCAATTCAAGTGGCATTCTGAAAATTAAACTTGTAACGCTTCTGACTGAGCTCAAATACCAGCTCAGTATCTTTAGTTTTCTAAATCAATATATTTGGGAATGGATAAGTTAGACTACTTATGATTCTAGGTTAAATCCTTCAGGAATATTGGCTGAAGAAATTATGTGCATGGCTGGGTTCATGTATGCAGATGGAAAATTGCATCCTTCAAAACAAGAGGATGGGAAGCTTGTTGATGTGAAACAGGGATTAAAATACTTTGTCTGATCCAGGGAATTTATCCTGTGTGTTGATCCTATCTTAACTTTGTCCCGATTATAAGGGTACACGGCCATTTCCACAGGGATGAAAAATTGTTCATTTCTGGTCAATTTGAAATGAAATTGTTTATTTGTTTGTAGGTCAGTCAGTGAACTGAAATACCCCTTTTCTGGTGCAATCCTTGTTCTGCATAAAACAAAAGCCAGGCGGAGATTCTTTGATTTCACAGAAAAAGCCACACGGTAACAAAGCATGGACAAGAATCTGAAGTAACAAGGTAAGAAGTGGATCAAGATGTGACAGAAAAGGTCCAGGTGAAAAATCGAGGAACAATACATAACATAAAATCCCTGACACTCAGCACAGACAGTTAATGGATTGAAGAACAAAAGCAAAAATAAGTAAAAATGCTTTGAAAAGCATTTCTCTATTTTTGCAGATTTTTTTTGTCCTGATGGAAAATAGCTGAAAAGATGGGAAAATAATAACAGGAAGGTTAAAAAAAACCTGGGGGGGGGGGGGGGGGGGCAGAGGGGAGAGAAGGGACAAAAAAGGAGCTCTGAAACACTCTTACCCTAAAAAAAATGTTGAGCTGGAATATGTGGTGCCCCATTAGCACTGGGAAACTAATTTCTGAATAACCTCTATTTATTTGCCTGACCCACATAATATATAATTTCAGCACTTGGGGTTTTTTCCTGCTGGGAATTCATGTTTTCCTGAAGGCTTGCTGGTCATTGCAAATCTCCAGTAATACAGGGTGTTTAATCAGGGATCCTCATTCCCCAGAGAAATTCTTCTGGCCCACACATTTTTAAGGGTCTCAAGGCTCTGGGAGTTATTTTCAGAAGCAGACACACAGGCAGGGCTTCCTTAGTCCACACCAAGAACTTGCTTCTTTCTTTGCTATTAAACCTGAACAAAAAGTATTTTAAGTGGAGAATGAAAAGCAAATCTATTAAAGTGGTTGTGTTGCAGTGCTTCCATGAATCAATGGTTTCCTGGGTTTCCTGGTTTTGACTAAGCTGAAAATTATTTCCTGACTAACGTTTCTGGCCCTGGGCATTCTTCTGAGGTTAGAGATGTGCCTACTCCAAATGAGAGCAGCATTGACTGTAAAACCACTGGTTTATGCCCAACAGTGAATATCTCTCCCCCAGATTTTCCAGTCTCAAACACATCCTACCAGAAAGGTTTGGAGGAGGCCTCATTTGAAGGTTTGTTTAGTCAGTACTTGGGTTTTTTTCCTTGTGCCTGGGATGAGGGGCCTTGAGCTTTTCAGATTCAGCTGAGATTGCTCCTGGCAGCAGAAAAACATAAGGAAGATAAGAAATTTATCTTTGCCTCCCCCCCAAATAAAAGCTTTAGGTACATGATAGCAAAATTGGAAATAAACAGAGAAACATAAAAACTAATGAAAGGTGAAGTGAGATTATACTGTCTCCTTTTCCAGCTGCCACTTTGGATTGCTCTGTGGGACACCCCTGTGGTAGGATCCAAGGTCAGGATCCCTTCTCCCATCGGACTGTTTCTATTCAGAACTGACAACCTCCCTGAACATCTTTCCTCACTGACACCCAAGGTTTTCTATTTATGAGTAAGTTTCACTGAATCTCCTCTGCAGGCTTTCAGGATTCCCCAGGCTCTCTTGTAGTTTAGGAAACCTCATCCTGCTGCAAAATTCTCCTCCTCCCACAAGGACTTTTATCTCAAGAAGTCAAGGGAATATCACTTTCCTTCTCTCATATTACAAATGAACACATCATCAAAGTTTAGTTTGTAAATCATCACCCTGGACATAAGGAAGAAATATTTAGGACAGGAGGCTCAGACCCCTGTCCCTGCATCCCCTCTCCCTCAGCAGGGTTATTTTAGGACTAGGAGCCACGAGGATATCTAAAAAGGCCTCCTACCTCCTACATCTGCCATGGAACCACCCTGCACCCCATGAAGGAGATTTCACCCACAATTACATTATTTATTGTTTCCCAGCAAAAAAATGATGGTGATGATGAGCACTATGAGAATGATGAGGTATTTGAACAGTCCAAACCTGCTTTGCTGGTGGCTCAGACCAGGAAACAAAGGCTTCCAACTTCACTAGCAGTAACCTGCCAGCCTCCTGAGAAGAATTATCTTGAGGGGAAGCTCTGGATTGAGGGGGAAATAATGTCATAAAACCATTTAGGCTGGATCAATTAGTCCAGCCATTAGCCCAGCACTGCCAAGGCCACCACAAAACCATGTCCCCAAGTGCCACATCTACTTGTCTTTTAAATCCCTCCAGGGATGGTGACTCCACCACTGCCCTGGGCAGCCTGGTCTAGTGCTTGACAGCCCTTTCTGTGAAGAAATAGTTCCTGTCTTAGTGCAAAAACAGCAGTTTTTTTAGTCTCCTCAAATTCAGTGCATTCATCAACCCCCCAGGGATGGAGGAAACCACTGAAGACAAACTTTCAGAATTCCATCAGATCATATGATGGGTACACGTGTGAGGGTGGTAGACAGGACACCCAAATTATCCTCCTGATCTGGCACTGCTTTGAAAAACCCAACCACGGAAATATCTCACAACCTCTCTGTGTCCTTGACTGCATTTCCTAACACGTGTACACAAAGTGAAAATTCTGTATTAATGTCTGACGTGACTAAAATGTTAGATTCCTGTCCTGGTCAAGATTCTTCTAAATACAAAAAATAAGAACAATCTTTACAGGCCTGTAAGAAAAAAAATATTTAGATACTAGAAAAGATTTTAAAATAGGAGAACAGAAATCTTGTTGTTTTTCTGCTCACCATGAAGCAAATCAATGAGGTCAACAGGAACGGGCATCATTCAACAACTCTCATTTATTCCTGTTTTCCCATCTGCCTACACTATAATTACACACCAAAAAATAACAATAAAAATACATTGATACACTTACTAACTCCAGCACTCCTAGCTTTGGAAATGCTATAAAGAATTTTAACTGTTACTGAATTATTAATCCAATCTGGCAACATAATTTAGATCCCACATAGATTTATGCTATTATTCGTATAGTTTTTAACCATAGAAATATCTTTTTGCTTTCATCTTTGGGAAACTTCACCAGGAAACTTGGTATTTGATGATATTTGTTACTGTTTGATGATGGGAGGAGAACAGTGAGACTTTGAATCATATTTTTCTCATATTAGGACCTAAAGCTGTGCAAACCCTTTCCATTCTACAAAACATGATCCCACATTCCCCAGACCTACAGATTTCACAGGTTCTACTTTGTGAACCACAATTAAAACTCTACATCTTCAATATTCAACCTGCTATAGTCCAGAACTCTTAGTCCAAAGAAGATCCTGCTCAACTTGTGCCTGGAAGACATCCAGAACAGACAACATATTTGGGAATTCTGCTTTTAGTCTAAAATTAATTCTTAATTCTTGGAGATTCTAATCTCTAAGGACCAGCACTTTGTTTAGATTTAGATTGGTTTTCCAGGGACAAAAAAGCTCTTTTGAAATGCTCACTGGAAGCAAAAGAAATAGAAAATACCCATAGAAATGTTGAAACAACTGAAATGTTTTACTAACCTGACTCCTGAAAATGGGCAAACCCACTTTGATTATGTTTTCTAAATATAAAAGTTAATAAGATATGATCTGCTAAGGCAATGGCTAGGGGGAGAAATGTTAACCTAGGAATAAGAGATTTTTGTAGGTAACCAAATATCAGTGTTTAGAATGGAAAATCTCTGCCAATTTTCCCCTCTGGCACCAGTGCTCTGCTGTCAGGATCATACTTGGTACAATCCAGTAATTAAAACAAATAAGAAGGTATCAATGGGTAGCGAGTTAATTCCAACATTCCTTGCTCACTTGTTCAGTCCCAAAAATGATCTTATGAAGTCCTGGATAAAAAGGAAGAGAAATGAAAATGGATTTGGAGACTCAGTCACAGCAGCATTAATTCTGTGTAACACAAAACTATCACAGAATTCTCATTATTCTTATAAGATTGAATGAAGTTAAGGGCTGTCATCTTTCTGGGTCTTTATCTTCATATCTAGAATTCCAGGAGGGAGCTCTGCAAATCCAGTACCTGATAAAAGAGAATATAATTCTTGATGATTTCACCATGTAGTAACAAGGAGAATATTTCTACTTAAGGAGAAGAACCTACAGGGAGAAATGGGCTCAATCTACCCTGGTGCTGAGCTGAAAACATCAGATCTTTACTATCTGTCATGCTATACCAAAGCTGTTTGTCTTCCCCTCCAGGATTATTGATCCTCATCAGGAACTCAGCACCAGGAGTTTGGACTGCTGGCTTGGCACAGCATGAGGTGGAGAAAGTTGAGTCAATATTCACCTTCTCATGCAAATCAAGTCAGAGGTTTCAGAAGAGCTTGTCAACCACTGTGGAATGATCTCCACCAGGGAATAAGGATCCTTGAGAGCCTTACAGGGTTTTCAAAGTACAGACTTCCTCCTACATAAACACAGGAGAAAATCAACTGAGCCTGTAAGAAAATTCTGTGTTGCCTATACAACTCTTCTTGGAAAAGGACAATAGAAAGAAGGAAACCAGCACCACAAATATTATTCATACTGAACTATATCCCTTAACACACTCCTAGGGGTTGTACTGATGTTGTAACAACACAAACATTAAAGCAGCAGAATGGATTTCCAAGGGTTTAACTTCATGAGTCAGACCTTTTACTGACATCATCCTTCTGGCAATTTTCTTGCTGTAAACATTGTAATCAGAGTTGCACTGGCATTTCCATTTCAGTCTCATTCCCAGCTGCTGGTGAGATTTCTGATGGCTGTTGACATAATTTAGAGCAACTCTAAATGATGATCCAATCTGTTCTCACTCTCAACTGGCCTGTAACCTGTACAGGAGTGAGATTAAAGGGAATTAACTTCTCTGAGCCCTGAACATCTCATGATTTTCCCTGACTCCTTGGAAAGGTAAAATAATGACCTTAATTTTATCAGCATCTAAATCAAAGTGATTGTTTCAAGTTCATTTATTCCGTGTGTCACAAAGAGAAATCTGTGGCACGGTGCACACTGCACATTTTCTTCCCCTGGCTTGTCTTATCTCCTGTTTGCTGCCAAGTTGTCCAATGCAAATAAACCGTGATTTCAAGGGGAAAGTCAGAGAAGTGTTGAGGAGTTGATGGATATTTACTTTGACTCTGTGACTGGAGGCAGAACACAAAGCAGGGAATATCTGAACAACCTAGAAAGGAATACACAGTTGTCATTTCTCCAGTCACTGGGCCAGGTGATCTCATTAACAGAAGCACTTTTTATCAGTGGAGATTGTTGCCATAATGCCTTGATCAAAGCAAACGCTTCACTGGGTACACGCACACAGTCAGAGCCAAATATTCCAAACAGCCTGGATATGTTACGGTAGAGCTGAAAGAATTTTACCTTTTTCTGCGCTATTAATATCTTTCCATCAGCTAATGCATTTTTTCTTCTGTGCTCAGAGATGTCTCAGCAGGGAGCACAGACTTGCTGGAGCCCCTTAGGGTATTTAAAGCTACACAGGGAGCAGAGGAGCTTCTTAAAGACATGTGGTGTAACTTAGATAAGTGAAGATGACTTAACTAAGGTGAAGACACCAGCACAAGGTCAGTGCAGGATATAGGGCAGGACAGAACTGGTCAATTCTGCTTTGATAGAAATACCAATTCCTTAAATGTCTATTTGCTTGTTTCTTCTTCCAGATAGTTATGTTTTAATGAAATATGAAAATGGGAAAAGTTGATCTGTTTCAGAGATTTATTTTTTGTAAGATGAGTCTAAATACACTCCAGTCAATGACAACTGTTAGAGCATTGGGGGAAATGAAGTCTCCCCTGCTCTATCTTTAAATATTACAAGGAGGCAGGAACTGGCTTTTTCTTACCAAAATGTCCTTCCTCTCCAAGAATTCAAATGGTGCTCCTTTATTTTTAATATGGAACAAAACCGAGCCTTGATGCCTTCACCTTTTGGTAGAAGACAATTCTCCATTCTGGGCAGCCTTGTGTAGATTAAGGGAGAGATGGTTTCTGTGAAATGTTCCTTGCACAGACATTTTCACAGCCAGCCTTGACCATGCTGGAAGTCCTGCTCTTCTCCAAGTAGACTTAACCTCTTCATTCTCTGCCCTACATTATTTTCACAAGAACCTTCTAGGAAGGTCTGGAAGGGAATTTTTTTTCAAGAATTGTCACTGCTGCAACGGGTGTTGGATTATCCTCTCCTTCCATTCCCACAAAACCCATTCTCAAATGTGAACTTAAGTCCAATGACCTCCAACAACTCCTTCTGTATTTGTTGGTCTCTGACTCCAGGAAATCTCTCCCTTCCCATACAAGTCAATTTGTGGGATTTTTGTGCTCACAGAAACATCTGAAGTCAAGATTTCAGTGCTCTCATTACCACTCCAGATAGGCACAAAATGCCGTTTCTCTTATTCAGTGATTTGTATTTAGTTTACCATTCTGTCTCCTGTATGTGTCCATTTACTTCTATGATCAGCATTTAATAAAATCTGGCACAGACACAGATGATTTTGTCTGCATCACTTACTGTTCAGCACCTGAAAGAAAATCTTGAATGTAAGAGCATCGGGCAGGGAGCAAAAATAGATTTCATTTTATTTCTCACCTCTTAGAAATCTCTTTATTATTTCCTTGTTTCCAGCACTCTCATACCCAAAGGCTCTCTATTTGTCACCACTCAAATGTTAATTTTATTAGACTATGCTGCACATGGAATATTACTCTCATATAATCCATTGCCTACTTGTTTCCCTCATGTATGATTAGCTTTTACCTCCAGATTTTTGTATAATACTCAACAGAGAAATATTCTGGGTGTTTGGGTAAATAATCCTCAAACTCTGCAAGAGACTTGGATATTATGACCATTCCATTAACATATAGAGAAATGAGACCTGCAGGTTTCACTGCTCTTCTGCCAGTGAATTTGATTCCAGATAGATCAAGGGGCTTGTGATGGGTTTGCTGCTTATGTGACCAAGATGGGAATTGAGCCAACGTTTCCTGGGGCTACATCCTGTGTTAATCCACAACAATGTTCATTTTTCATCTCAGTGATTTAACATGAAGCAAAATGTGACATGATGGCTCTGTGGCAGACAAGAGAGAACAATCCCAACCACACGTGTCACAGTGGTGGTACAACATCAGTGAATCTTGGGCTTGATGGAATTTGAAACGAAATTCAAATGGGTTTGGATGCTTATGAGAAAGCTGAGAAGAAACAGTGCTTGAAATCTGGCAGACAATACAGAGAAAAAATGTTCAGGAATAATAGTCCTTTTGCAGGGGTGTGTACAACTAGAAGCACACTCTCTACTTCCCTGGTTCTTTTGATCACTTGGGTTTTTCTAAGGCAAAAAGAAATATACTTGGAAATGCCTTAACTCTTCCCAGCTGTATCTGACTTCAACACACAACAAAGCTCTCCATTCCTCAGTTCTATAGAGATGCAGAATATGTAGTTATAATTTAGAAGGAATCCTTAATCCTTCACATGAGGATACAGCTTTTATATACCAGCAAGGAATGAAGAGTCTGCTCTGACTGACATGAGGGAATAAATCTGCTTCCCAGCATGAGTTACTGGAAAGAGGTTTTGGCATCTAAAGCACAAGTGTGGTCCCTCACAGAGCTTTGGGCTTCCTCTCTTTCTTCCTTCTGTCTCCTGAATTCATTGTCCTGGAGTGGTCTCCTCCCAGATGGGTCCCTCCCTTTGATTCGATTAACCCACAGCTCCTCTGAAGATGAGACAGATGCACAAGAGGGAAACACCTGAGGATGAAGCCCATTGTGGTCACAGAATTCACTGCTGCCTTTAGAAGATCCACATCATGGAGCCTCTCCCAAATCCATCCACCAAGCCATCAGTATTCCCACTTCTGCTCTAAACGGACACGGTCTGCCCCAGTATGGATGCAATTTCTCCCAGCACAAAGGCCAGTGGCACAGCCTGAGAAGGCTGCTTCAGCCTCAGTCTGCTGATCTGACCAAAAAACAGCACTTCCATAGGCCTGGCATCATCTGACCCCGTGTAGGAATAGGCCACATCCCCACTAATTACCTAGTCCTCTAATTAAAAGAAGAACATATGAACATGAAATATATCCTAAGAGACTGGGTCCAATAATCTGTACCAAGAGATGGAAATAAGGAGGCAACACAAACATGGCCACTGCCTGCAGTCCTTTCCTTTTGTAGTGTCACAAATTCTGTATTTAATGCATTAGAGATGCTAAAGAATGTAACTCCTGCCTATTCGCTGCATTCCCAGATATTCCCTGACATGATTTTGGCCATGTTATTTTTCTATTTTCAGTCTTCACAAGTCCCGTGGCAACAAAGCTCCAGACATTCATAGACATTCTGTTTAAATATGCATATAGAGTTATAGAATAATAGAATAGCTTGGGTTGAAAGGGCCCTTCAAGATGATCTCATTCCAGCCTCCTGCCATGGCAGGGACACCTTCCACTATCCCAGGTTGCTCCAAGACCACTCCAACCTGGCCTTGGACACTTCCAGGAATGGGGCAGCCACAACTTCTCTGGGAAATCTGTTCCAGTCTCTCATCACCCTCAAAGGGAAGAATTTCTTCCTAATATCTAATCTAAACCCACTCTCAGCCAGTTTGAAGCCTTTCCCCCTTGTCCTGTCACTCCAGGCTCTTGTAGATCATCCCTCTCCATCTTTTTGTGTCTGCTCCCCTCAGGCACCAGAAGATCCTTGTCTTTTCCAGGCTTCACAATCCCAATTCTCTCATCCTTTCCTCACAGCAGAGCTGCTCCATCCCTCTGATCACCTTGGTGGCCTCCTCTGGACTAGCTCTAATAGCTCCACATCCTTTCTGTGTTGGGGATCCCAGAGCTATATGCAGCTCTGCAGGTGGGGTCTCACCAGAGAGCAGTAGAGGAGCTGAATCACCTCATTTATGTACTTTCATTTGTTTGTTTGTTTGTTTGTTTTCCCTACTCATTGAATTGAATTGATCTCATCCACCAATATTTTTATTAAAATAATCTTGGGGATACCCCCCTCACATTTTTTGTCTCCAAACTGAAGATTCCCCGACTTTATATAATCTCTCCATGAAGCAACTTCTCCTCTCCGTCAGCAGCGTGAGTTGTCCTCCTCTGCATCCTTTTTAGCTGTTGATTTGGTTTTTTTTTTTTCTTTAAACTTGAGTTGGTTTGTGTTTCTGCATGACAAAAGTGTGTTTTCCACAAAAATGTTCAAACTTGATTTGACAGCACTAAAAGAGGGAACACACAGCTCCCCTTGCTTGTTTGTTGCAGTGACTAATAGCCCCTACTGCTTAAAAATGCCAGTTATTAGTGTTTGCTTGTCTGTCTGCCCGCTGCTCCTTCTTGAAATGTGTTTTTCTGGTAGGTTGAAGGTACTCTTTAGCACCCAGTATTTTGTCTTTGCAAAAGCCTTTTATACCTTGTGCACAAAGCACTTTTCGGGCTTTTTTTTTTTTAAATCTCTTTTTCTTTCCCAGACTGAAACAATTGAGTTCTTTACTTTGATCAGTGCCCAGTCTTATATCCAGACTGCAAATCTTGTCTGGGCATCACCTCCAGAGCTGATGCCCTCATTGCCACAGCTGTGGGTGGGGAAATAACATCAGCTTGTCTTTGGTGCTCCTAAGATCTCATTAGCACTGTTTTCCCATTAGCTCTGCAGCCCAGGGAACACTAAATAAGTGGCTCATCTACTGTGCCATGCAGGTGTTTTCCAGTTCTTTTCCCTGACTTGTAGGTCAGGATGCCCTCTTTGTTTCTAGATGTATAACCATGCCTTCAGCAATTGCAAATGCTGGTCCTCTGCAAGGGATGCAAACAAGAAGCTCTAGGTAGCTTGGCAATTTTAATCTGAGCAATCCACTGTCTCCCTAATCAGCTGTGTCTAAGAGGCAAGTAATTAAATTATAACTTCCGTAAGGTGCTCCCTTGGGAGGCTGGAGTGAAGGTAGAGGCTGGTTTTCTTCTTAACGGGTGAGCGCTCTAAAAGCAGGAGTTCAGGAGGGTTTTCCAGCCTGGTTCTTGTTCTTAGTTCATCAAGTGACTCACAAAAACAGGACTCCCAGCCCCCCACGAGGTGAAGATGCAAAACACTCATCCTTGAGATCCCATTTGTCATGGGTATGAGCAGATGGATGAGGCACACAGTGCATCAATACTGCAGTGTTTTATTGTGTGCCTCTATATTAAAATTCCAGGTACTTATGTAGCTTTCGACATTGTCACATAATGACAGAAAACTGCAATGATTCTGTACCTTAGTGAGAGTATTCAATGCCCAGATTTTGGATTGAATTTCTGCTTGTAGTCGTCTTTGTTTTGATCCAGGTCTTTCCTGTCTTTGCCTTTCTTTTAACTTGAGCACTGAAAGCATACGCCTTGAATTGCTGAGAAGATACATCTCTTCTTGTCCCTCTCTCTGTGTTACACAGAAACAAGATTGATGGTAAATTGCCAGTGCTGCTGAACAGAGATGAAGCTTTAGTCTTCATTTGTGTGCATGCTTTTGTAGAGGCCCACGCACTACTAACCTTACAGAAGATGAAAGTGTTCTTAATCGGAGCAGAAAACGTGGAGAAAAATATCACACAGCGTAGCCAAGAAGAAAAACTCCCAGTGGCATTCAGTTTAGGAGACATTTGTTCTGTCCTCCTTTGTAGTTTGTTTCATTTTGATTCTTTTTGTTGTTGTTGCTGTTTTTCAATTTTCTGCAAGAAAGCAATTATATTAATAGAAATTGATTGGTATATCTAAAGTTATGTACAGGGAGGTTGGGCTACACTGGGCACATACATCACAAACAAACTTTCCTATCGTGGTTTCTTACAGGAATCATTTATTAAAGTCCACTTCAGCTTCATTCTGGTCCAGTTTTTACCACCACCACATCCGAGCCCACTCTTCTGCCCTTTCTCCAGCTTTTGCTTTCACAGGAAGAAGTAAAAAGTGTCAATTCAAGACAGAATGGATGCAAGGTATAATAAATAGCATAAAAATCAGACTTTGCTATTTCACTCCACTTCTTCAAACAATTTTACAATCAGTGATTTCCACCTCACAATAACCTTGAGAATAAGGAATATTATTGTCCTTGGACAAATATTTCCCTGAGGATGTGAGGGAAGGATTTTTCATGTAAAACAGCATCACAGTGGGACTATGCTAACTTTTATCTGCTGAGGTTCTGCTATAAAATAAAGCTCAGGGGGCCAAACAAACATAAGCAAGAATTATTTTCTTGTAAGATAATCTCATGGAGAGACACACACCATCCTTGTTATGCAGGGTAGGTTGAAGTCTATATCAGAAATTGCTAATTATAGCAGCCAGCTCCATACTTGTGGTGCTTTTCAGCTTCATCAACCTCTTTCCATAGCCTAATCCTATGCAGAATGGCAGGCTACCTTCCTATGTGCACCCTGTGACTTTAGAGGTGTTTCCCCCAGGGCTGTTTATCTAAGCAGAATAACTCCTCAATCAAACACCTCCCACCTTTTCAGTGGTTTGCTGAGCCCTCCAAACCCATGGTGTCCTTGTCAGCTCTGCACAAAGCTTTTTCTGAGGAATTGTTAGCAAAATGTCCTTTCCTAGCAAGCCCTTGGTTAAATCAAAGGCAACAGAAAGGATTGGCCTAAGAGATTCGTGAGCAGTTGGGTAAAAGAAGGAAGAAGATGAGATAGAGGCTGTAGATGTGAACACAGAATCATAGAACATTTGGGTTGGAAGGGACTTTAAAGGTAATTTTATTCCGCCCTCCTGCCATGGACAGGGGCATCTCCCACCAGAGCTTCATCTTGGCTGTGAATAGTTCCAAGGTTGAGGCATCCAAAATTCCTTTGTGCAGCCCTGCTCAGTACCCTCCTGCGTTGCCCAAAGGAACTCTGCAGTGCTGCCATGAAAAGCTGACAGGGGGTATGTTGTGCTGGCAAGACCTAGCAGGAAAGCCAGATAAATCCCAGCCTAGGGCTGTGCACCATGTCAATGGCAGGTCTCTGTCAGCTAAACCCACTGTTTCCTCATCCTGCACCTCTCTGCTCCGCTGCTGCTGGAAGTGGGTTCCCAAAAATTACACTAGAAGATGTCTCACAAATGTGACATGAAGACTATTAAACTGGTCTTTGTACAACACCACCACGTGCGTGAAAAACACCCAATAGTCAGTGAGGGTGTTAAAGCATTCCTTGGCACAGACTGAATCAAAGCTTGGGTACACTGTGATATTTTGTCCAGTTTTCATAGGGATTCGAGGCAATCCTTTCCCTGACAAACAATTAGAGAAGACACATGAGTGAATCCTTTTCCAGCCTGCTCCTCACCAAGGCATGAAGTCAATTGCTGGTGCCACAAATCTTGGAAATGGCAGATTTCCTAATCCCAGAGTTTAATTCTTGGCATTTTTGATAGGTTTCTAAGCAGGAGGTAAATAAGCTTGATCAGTCTTTCAAGCTGATTGTGCCAGCATCCAACAGGCAGCCTTTATTTCAACATCCAAAGTCTCACATAGCATCACAGGCAGGAAAAGCAGGCCACATCCTGAAGGGATCAGGAAGATTTCCCCCCTTGGATTTAGAATTGGATAAACACACCTCGTGCTTTCCAGCAAGGGCTCTCAGAGGGCCAGTGTAGAAAACAGCTACCACAGCTACCAAAGATTTGTCTGGCCCAATTTTATTGCTGCTGATGCTCCAAGAGCAGCATAGGGTAGGAGTCTGGATTTGATAAGAGATGTTTATAGTAGTTGTCACTCCTGCACCTGACCTTGTCCTGGTTTCCAGTCTGGATTATCATAATCCAAAGCTTTTTTTAATTTTTTTTTTTTTTTAATTGCTTGCAGTAGTGAATGGGAAAGAAATGGGGTTAATCAGTCATATTCAGCACAGTACTGGAACACACTCAGCCATAATCCCTCGGTGAGTTCAGTCTGAATATCACAAACTTGTTATGCGGGAATGTATTTTTAACACTTTTACCTCGTGTTTTCTCTGTGGTGTCCCAAAGATTATAGGACACCATGTCCTACACACTTCTTGACAGAGTATTGACTTGACTTTTCCTCCACAAATTTTTGGTTTAAAAACCCTGCACTGGTTTAAAGCATGTGGATGATCTTTTCTTGCACTGCACATATTATCAGAAAAGGATTACAAATATTCAAATAACATATCTGGCAGAAAAGAGGGGATGGAAAATCCTGGGAAGGGACAACTGATGGCTTTATCTTCTTCAGCTGCTGCAGCTGGAGCCAGAGAACAATGTTCCTAAAATCTGAGTAAAAGACTGCAACACTTACAACTGCTAAAATGTTCAAGAGCAAACAATGTTCATGAATAAAAAAAAGAGGCAAAACTAAAACCTTATATTTCGTATGAAAGTAGAAACTTCATTGAAAGGGATTCACAAAGAAATGTCTGTCCTGTGGTTACATTTTTCTCATGTCCCATAAAATGAATGCATGGGTTAGAAGTGTCTCTTGCCTTGATTCTGTTCTGGTTTATGCGCATTGAATTCACTTTGCAGTTTTCTTTGGGAAGTACTAGCAAGGGTTCACTTTTTTATACTTAGCCATCTGTATTCACTAAGTTAGCAAGCAAGTAAAGTGAGAATTATGACACTTTATGCTAAATACATGATACTTGATGGCTCTGCACATGGCATATGGCACTTCACAGGGCTGAGCAGGGAGACTTAAAGAAGAAGAAAGGCTAAGAAGAGACATCTGACACAGGATAAGTAAAAGAGCAAAAGTGGAAAATCTTTTCTAGAAATCAGGGAATTTTAAAAAAAAAAGTACAAAGAAAAAGAAGTAACTTTTTAGTTTTAAATTCATTTAAACTCAGAACTTTCTCACACACACACACATAGCAGTGAAAGAGTGAATAGCTAAAAGAGTTCACATGCTTTATCATTCACAGGGCAGAAAGGGTAAAGTCTTGGCCCTGAAAGGATCAAAGACACCTTTAATGCAGTCACGAGTTCCTCAAGGATGACAAACCACAATTGCAGAGACAGGTCAGATGTGGGTCCAGACCTGCAAAGACCCAAATCAAAGCCTAACTCAAATAATGAAGAAGAAGGGAACAAGGAGAGAACTTGAACTATGGCTTCACTTTGGAAAACACCAATGTGGGAAAAAAAAAAGTATTTAAAAGAGACAAAGTAGACTCTTTAGCACCAAGAAACACGTTAACTTTCACTATGTAAAGTTATTGCTGTGAGGAATTATCTGAGGTCTCCAATTATCTGTGTCAAAAAAACCCGACAAATTTGGGGAACTTTTTGGTACAGATCAACCATTTTTACCATTTCCAGAGATACTGCCACAGGAAAAAAAAAATAATATTGCTATTTATTGGTAAAGTCAGTTATATTCACTACTGCTTCCTTATAGTCCAAGATCTAAAGCCACAGAAAACCAAGATGAGTGATAACAGAGATTATAACTCTCACAAGAAATGTGTAAAGATGAAGGAAAAAAAGTTCATTAGGGATGTATTTACTGACTGTATTAAAAATGAGCCAAGTGTTCTATCCTGCAAATGTTCACATTTATTCACAAACGGAAATGTTCTACTGTTAGAGGGAGCAGCATATTCGTGGTTGGGAGGCGTAAGTCTGCTGGGCAGGGAGTGGTTTCACACACAGATCAGAGTGCCCAGAAGAAGAGAAATTCCCAAAAAAAAGCCCCACCTCTGGAAATGTTCAAGGCCAGGTTAGATGGGACTTGGAGCAACCTGTTCTAGGGAAAGGTGTCCCTGACTATTATCAACTTTTTAATGAAGGGATGGGACCATTGTCAGGCTAAAAGCAATTTATTACTCAGATGAGCATCAGCCTCAAAGGCCATGAGATTTTAGAGAAGTAAGAAGTCGGCTATAGCTCAAAGTAGTCACAAGTTTCTTTGTTACAAGGCAATATATAACATTTTGATCTAATGGAAAGTTGTTTATTTTGTTTTTCTAACTTATTACCTTTACTTAATTCTGCTGTACTAAGTATACTTTTATCTAATGGCTTTCTATCTTATGTACACACATATGCTTCTATTCTAATATCTAAAATCTTAGCTTGAGCTGTAAAATTACATTACTGCACCATAAAACTCTTTACTATTTTACCCAATATAGTTTCTTACTTACTTATGGCATATTCTTACAACTATAGAAACATAAGTTTATAATTTTTCTGCTTAACGTCTGTGTACTTTTCTTATTACATCAACCCAAGCTTCTCCCAAGGCTGCAAATCAAACCCTTCAGTATCTGTAGAAGTTTCTGCCTTTCCATTTCCTCATTGCAAGGGCTTGGAATGAGATGATCTTTAAGGTCCCTTTTGACCCCAGCCATCCTCTGATTCTGTATTGAACCCAAATCCCCGGCAAGTGAATTGCTGCAATCCCAAAAGGCCTCAAAAAGTCATTGAATGGAAGAATGCTATGGAAACAGCACCTTCAGAATCACTCAATTATTTTCCTTTATTCTCTGGTGCTATTGGAGGTCTTCCTGGTGCCTGACCTACTGGTCTGCCTTCCCTACAGTTTCTTCATATCATAAGTATGTGCTCATCTCAAATTTCCTTCCTTCTTCCTGGAATACAAAAATATAGATTATTTCCTCAAGAATAAAACAGGAGGAATTAGAGGCTGCTTTGTCCTGTCTGAGGTGAGTTCATTTTCACACACAGGAAAACTGCAGCTCAGTGAAGGAGATTTCATCACAGGGTAGGAACCAGAGATGAAAATGTTCCTTTTCTCCATTTGAGCAGGGCAGAATCACTTGAGTTTACCTGCAGACTGCATAGGTTTTCCTTTTTTTTTTTTTGTACAACCGTATTAAAACCCTTGAAACAACACTGCAGAAGAATTAAATCTCTTGAAAAGTGTCTTAGATAAACTTGCCGAAAATAAATGGCAGGTTTTTCACCCCACTGAGTTTCTATCTACACATGTTCTCAGTCCTGTTTCATGTTTATGCATCAACAGGTTCCAAAAATAAACAAGTAAGCAAATGGCAGTTTATCCATGGTGTTGAAAATATCAGACAACAGGGATATCAAAAAGAAAACTGTTTCCTCCAGAGTGTCCTGAAAGATTGTCAGGAAATAGGATCCTGTTGGAGATGCTCTGGGGCACACTCTGCTTTACTCAGCTTCTAAGCAGCTGTACATCAATGAGGGGCTCAGTCAAAGAAAAATCTGACTTCAGCACATGTCAGAGCAGTCCCCTGTGGTTTAGAAACATGATCCAAGGTTTGAGCATTATTTTCTAGAAGGAAAGTTTGTATTTTATTCCTTGTGCTACCAGAAAGCAAAAGGAAGGGTGAAAATAAAAACAAATCTAAATAAATAAATAAACAAACAAACAAATAAATAAATAAGCAGACCACAGGGATTAATTTTGCCAATGGTTTTGCCATTGGGTCTTCCTCAATAGATCAGGATTTTAGACAATTTATGTAAAAGACATCAGAAGACAGAACACAACTTCTCTTAGAAAGATTGGATCTTAAACATACTGAGGAATTCCAAAGCAGTTAAGAAAAGATTCCTGCAGCTTTAGCAGCTCTCTCAGCTCAGTAGAAACACTTACCTTGTTGGCTTTGGTTTTATTATTTTCATAAAACTCCAGGTCCCATGAACCACATTGCTATAAAAGAATCTCTGTTCTCTTTTAAAAATAGGAAAAAAAATCTATTTCTAGTTCTCCTGATTGCAAATAAACCCAGAAATTAAATTCATAATTGCTTAAATATGCAGCAGATAGAAAGAGCAAATGATTTTAATATTTTTCTGGTCTATTTGGAAGGAATAGCTGAAGTAAATTTCCAATATTTAGCTGTGAAAATGTCACTACATGCACACATATACACAATAATAATTGAAAATTCAGTATTTACTGAGGAAATTCTAGAAAAAGAGTAGATGAATATTGGAAAAACATCAGCAGGACAACAATATTTGTGATAACATCAGGCAAAAGGATTCCTGTAATATTAGCTCTTAAATACCAGATATACATGATAAAAGCCAAATAACAGCAAAGAAACCGGTACAGCAAGTGAAATTAAAAAGTCACAATTGTAGATTTTGCTGCCTGTGATCTTTCCATTTTTCTTTTCTTTCAGCTGCAGTTACCAGGTTTAATAAGTTCCAGACCTTGGTTTAGGAACTGGAAGACATTTAAGAGTGGAACTTACTCATTGCCCAGAAATCCTCCTAGATAGTTATCATGCTTAAATTCATTTTTATTGCAGCCACTAATTTTCTGGATATTGGAAAAGGAAAAGTGGGGTAGAGTTGAGCAGATTTTTGGTTTTGATTTTGTTTTAATTAAACAGGTGGAGAGGTCTGAGGATCACGATCATCAAAACAAAATCCTCTGATCAGAAAAAGACATTATTGGAATTTCAAACTTCATATGACAACATTCAGTCAATTTTTTCTCAAGAAACATTTTTCACATACAGGACAGAATTTAAATAGAGATAGATGCCAGCTCAGAAAAAAAATCAATAACATTTTAAAAAACGATAGCTTAGAGTTAGCATAGAAAAAAACCTGCCTTATTTGATTCAAAGCAGGAATTTGAACTTAAGTTTTCCCCATAAGAGGTAAATGCCCCAACAACTAGAGAATCAATCAGTCTTTTGTGATGAAAAATTATAACAGCAAAACTTGCCATCTGTTCAGATGCAAAATTGAAAACAAACTGTGAAGCTATGACTTTAAAAAAAAAGGAGTTGCTGTTTTCTAGCCCTGATTTTTTAGTTTCAAATATTATATGGTATGATGGAGACAAAATTAAATGTATCTGTGTTATTGTAAATTTTTATTAACAGTATGTAAACTTTAATATAGTTGACACATTCTCTTGTAGGATTCTCGAGTTTCAAGAAACAGAAGGGAAACTGCTCCTTTGTGGGATTTTTTTTCTCCTCACTAATTCATCAGGACTATGACCAAGGTTGATTTTCTTTTAGTCCTCCCCTATACAAAGCCATGAAGTGTGATTGGTACTGGCCTCACACCTGCCAAGAGACATCAATTAGCCACTGTGAGCCACCTCATCTCTTGATTTGATTGGACTTTACCAGGAATTTTTCCACTGAGTGTTGGACTCTTTTTGTTTTAACTGTATTTTAGACTGATCTCTCTTGCCACTCTAAAAATAAAGAATGGTTTCACCTTTACTGAGATACAGCACATTTAATGAAAAAAGGAAAAAAACAACATGTTGGCCTTCTGAGTCTATTCTTGGCTGACATTGTTTTGTAAGTTGTACCTGGCAAGGAGCTTAAAGTCTCTGGGAAAAGGGAACCTGATTCCAGCTGGAAGCTTAAAGAGGTTTGTTCCTTATTTCCATTAGACTGAAGTTTCATTCTCTGTGATGAGGGAACCCTCTGGTTCTGATATCTGATATCTCAATGTTATTGTGCTTGCACGGCATGGGTGAATAAACTGGTTTAAACCTTGAGAGGAATTTGAGGCTTCTCAAAAGTAGATGGATAGTAATTAAATTCTTCAGGCAATTATCTTCCTCACTCATCTAGAGAGTTCAGACAGTGTTCTCATCTCTAGAAGGATATGGTTACAGAACTGAGAGCTGTGAGTGAAACCCTGATTTATATGCACAGAACTGAGATAACAACCTAACTTTTTGTAATTTGGAATATTACTGCCTTAGCACTTTACTAAAGAAAGGTTGCATTAGTACAATTTTTAAAAGAGAGACCTGTGATGGGAGGAACCATAGAATGGTTTGGAATGGAGTTGGAATAGACCTCAAAGTTCATCTTGTTCCAGTTCCCTGCCATGGGCAGGGACACCTTCCACTAGACCTTCCACCAAAGCCTTTCCCAGAAACATCCTGAACAGCTTCTTCTGTGGTGCCAAGAGCAATGGGTACCTTTGGAAAGGACAGCTGCTTCTTGCTCCCCTTCTCTTATCAGCAGTTCTTGTCCCTAACTGCTGGCATCTCCACACAGGGCTGCAGGAATGGGTGGCTTTGGGCTAATTCCCATCTCTGGGAGTGTTCAAGGCCAGGTTGGGCAGGGTTTTTATTAACTTGGTCTAGAGGAAGGTGTCCCTGCCTGTGGCAGGGGTTTCGAACTAAATGATCTCAAAAATCTCTTGCAACTCAAACTGTTTTAGGATTCTATGATAAATGGGGCAGGTGGTCACAAAAAGAGGGGAGAGGTTGTTTGTTAAGGAGAGGCTGCCTGCTAAGAAGGGTGATCACAAAAGGCCAAGCTTGGATGCAGCAGATTTTTCTGAGATTCACACAATAACAAATGGAATTCCCTTCAGGAAATCACCTTTGCTTTGCCCTGTGCAGGAGGCTCTTTCTCCATCCACTGAGGGTTCCTGTCTCTGTTCTCCCTTGACTAACATAACCTTACTATCCTTCATTGTCTTGCAAATCCCTGCATCAGCCCCAATTTAGCAAGAGCTTTGGCACAGCTACACTGCTCCAGACACCTTGAGTCCAGCAGGATTCAGATTGACCTGAAGATATACTGCCTCAAGAAAGAATTGCTGTAGTATGTTCACTTCTAAAGCACCACTGTATCAGCCATTAGAGGATAATTGTAAATAAAGCTCAGGAGGATCGATCCAGCTCAGCTCAATCAGCTTATTGATTTAAGCTATAAAAAGAAAATAGCACATAAACAGCCCTCTTACATGTGACCCCACCACCAGCCCGTGGTGAGTGACAATTCCCAGGTGCAAACAGCCCATGAACTTTTAGCTGGTGGTTATTGCATCCATTTGGGTTTACGGGTAACTTCAGAGTTTCCTTTAAATTACACAATCTCTCCCTGCCTGTCTTGAAGGCCAGGCCAGTTTATCTGCATGTGTCATGTGGACAACTTATTGGAACTATTTCTCATGGCTTTGTGGTATTTGGGGGGAAATAGGACACACAGCTATCACAGAAATCACTGATATAAATAAATACAATAAATGCAATAAAAACTGATCCATCAAAGACTGCAGAAATATTTCTAAAAATAGCAGAAGACAAGGACATAAGCTAATGAGAAGCTTGGTAGTTGCTCACACCCAAGCACTAAAAAACTCTAGGAGCTTTGCTTGTTGCTGACAGGATAAACTTTTATCATAACCAGCATGCCACCTAAAAGCAAAGAATAGGCAGAAACATCTAAAGCAACACATGAGAGACAGCTGGACCCAGGCCTGCATTACTTAACACAGACTTAATCCTGTCCTTGCAGATTTTGTAATTTTGCCAAGAATAAGGGTTTTTTCCTTTCCCCTGGCTCTACTCTGTGACCATGAGCACTGAAGAGACATTGCCCAGGCTCCTTGTAGGGGAGACTTTTCTTAACCCAAAAGAAAATCAAAATAGACAGAGGAAACAAACCAGACCTGTCTGAACCCTGAAGAAGAGAGTTGAGGAACTGGACTTTATCTTCAGAAGGTGCCATCTAAACATCACCTGAAGTACCAGACCCCAACAATTAGGAGCCATGAACACCTATATAACAGATTTAAAAACTGTTATTTTAGCACATATCTAACCCTGCCATCCAGTAGGGTTCACCTGACAGAAGACTCTTGGAAAAGTTGCCCTCAGCTCCTTGCCATGGTCAGTAAGACAAAAGGATGTCTCCACAGGGAAGATTATTCCCTTCTAAAATCTTTGGGTGAAGAAATCATCATATTTTTATGGAAAGACCTCCTGTGTCCAACATCACTGAAGTGACTGATCAGCCTTTTAAAGTGAAGAATTTACCTTCCTTTTCCATGTTCTGATCCAAGCACAGGAGACACTTTAGACTGGATAACACTTTATACCAATCTCACTTTATGTTAGATCACAAAAATCCTTTACACTGTAAGGACAGAAATACAGCTTGTCACTGCATCACTGCTAAATCTGTGGGGCCAGCCCAGGGATGGTTTTTTAGATAAATATTTGAAACTGAGGTCCCAACACTCCTCATCACTTAAAACAGATGGCGTCCATCCAGTAGTCAAGATGAGGGATGAATATAAAGTTCAGCATCTTTGTGGAATCCCAACCCATCCCAAGAAACAATCTGCCAGGACATGCATTTCTGGGACAAGCTGCATTCAATCTTCCATGCTGGAGTTTGACCACTTCATAGACTACTTTACCTTTGGTCTAGAAAGGTTGTCATACCTTCTAAGGGTTGCAGGGTGGGACACTTGGATGGAATCCAAATTACCTTCTGCCATGACTTTTTCACTACCCATGGCAGACAGGAGCTGCTGTGCCATTGATGACACTTCTCCAATTATTTGGTCATCAAGCCTGCAGAGAAATTCTACAGGTTCCCTTACACGTGGTCATGGCATCGTGCAAGGACACAGGGAAAGGGCTGAAGCACGAGACATCACAGAGCTCAGATCCCCTTTGTCGTGTTGTGAGCCAGCAGGTGCTGGCAACACCACTAACGAAAAATAATTTTTTTCTTGGCTCGTCCAAAATCCCTCCACCTAAAATAAGAAATCCTGACTGCAGTTGAAGTCAAGATGGACAGAAATGTCACAGAGTGTAGCAGGAACTGTTGAGACATATCTTGAATTGCATGGGTTTGGGTATCAAAGGTCTGCAAGAGGAAGGGCAATGAAGGTCACCAGAATGTGCATGGGAGAAGAAAGTTTGGCTGCTCCCACTCTGGGCCAGACATCAGAAACTTGAATGTCACTCAGTGCTGCTCCTCCTGAAAATCCAGCCAAGCTAAGAATGTTGTGTTTGCCATCAGGCAGCAGGATCCTGCTAAGAGAACTGCTCTGCTGGGCTGGGCTGCGCATCACCAGCTGAGCTGAGCCAGGGCTCGTTCCACACAAAAGCACAAATCTGAGACAAAATGGCTCTTCTGATTGATTCCTTCCAAGCAGTTTGCAAGGACTCACCCTCCCCCTCTGGAGACACAAATGTGGGGAAATCAATGGGATGAAGAAGCCAGTGAGTCCCAGAGGTGTGACAATCTTTCCATCTTTCAAGTAAGGGAAAGTCTTCCCTGCACAGGGTGATCAATATTCTCAATAGTTAACATGGCAGATTAACTGGCTTACTTCCCTGAATGGAAAATACCAGAGAAGATGATTTAATTGATTTAATGGATTATAATTGGATGGTAATAGTTATGTGTGTGTATACAGTGAATGCAGTAGACCAAACATACAAGGAAGATTTATCACCACTAAGATTTCTCTGCTGATCACTAAATAGGGATAGTGTTGAATATTTTAGTCTGTATCATATTTTGGTTTATTATTTTATGCTACTGATTTTTCATTTAATTTAGATTTTTTAAATTATGTTCTCATGGATAAGAACATTATTTTTTTTCTTTCAAATAGCAGCTCATAATCAAGGTCACAAAATGCAAATTTTAAGTATTGCTGAGTTTACTTAATTCCTGTTCACACACACCCACAGTGTGTACAAGTATGTATGATGTGTACAACCACACACAAGTGTGCATCATTAATCCAAGGAGAATTTGGTTGATATCATTCATAAATGCTTTCAATAGGAATTAAAATACAGCTTGCAATGCACAAAAATAGTCTTC
This sequence comes from Acrocephalus scirpaceus scirpaceus, assembly GCA_910950805.1. Classification (NCBI taxonomy): domain Eukaryota; kingdom Metazoa; phylum Chordata; class Aves; order Passeriformes; family Sylviidae; genus Acrocephalus; species Acrocephalus scirpaceus. The sequence goes on from OU383773.1 coordinate 3,260,363, forward strand.
CTTACAGTGCATGCTAGAAAAAAATAGTTTAATAAATGGGTTTGGATGGCACATTATAAAAAGTGATGATTTTTTTCTGTAAAGAATCTGTGAAAAAATCTTGACATACAATATAGTTTTTGAAATCTTCATTTTTTATGGAAAGGAAAGCCTAAGGCAAGTAGGGGTTATCCCAGAAATAAGAGATGAGTCTAGAACAATGCAAAGCTCAGTCAGTTCCATCCCTAGCAGGTATTGCAAGGGCCTGCTCTTAGAGCCTAATTTATTTTGATTTGATGGACCTTGGAAAAGGAATTTTTAATTGTGAAAATGTAGATAATACCTCTAGAAATCCAATCTTTTATGTTTGTTTGTACAAACATAAAAGAAGTAGGAAAGCAAAAAGGGCTGGGGATAACCAGGAGCTCCAAGTCTCTACATTCATCCCCAAACCATTATTGGACTTGGAGTACAAAAATCAACAAATTGAGGCTCAACTTTACCGCAGAATAAGTCTGATCCTAAAATTGCCAGGTGTTTTGGTGGACATGTTCCACAAGTATGGATCTAGAGGGAACATCCAGTCTGTCACAGACTGTGATCATGTGGACCTCAATTATCTTTGTGGATCCCTTTAATCTCAAGATATTCTGATTCTGAGTTTCACTTTTCCCATCAGCTATTGTAGTGAAATGGTCATTGACAAATGATACTACTAGAAATATAAAACAAATAAACTTGTTTCCTTATCCAACCAAAAAACTTCCCAAATCCCTGGGAGCTCATTGAGACAAATTGAGATAAATTGGTCAAAAAACAATTGTGTAATATTTGTTACTGTAAAAGCAACATTATGGGTTGAAATCATACCTTTGGTCAGTAGTTGTATCACCAAATAGTTCTCCACCAGCCACCTTAGTGGTGCCTTATCACATAAGTTTAATTAGCTCTTCTTTAAAATATAGAAAATTTGGAAATACATTTTATTAATCCATCAATCAATAATTAAATTAATTAAATTTAATTAAGCTGTTTGCACTGTTGAGGATGTAAAACTGACCAAAACAACAAATACAATGCATTCTTCTCAGCGTCTTCTGAACATTCCTAGGAAGAGAGATCTGACCTTGCTGGATACTAAATTTCCATAAAAAGGGCATTTTCCCTTCCTCCCTCCTTTGTAATCTGGAGAAAAAAGATGATTTCTTTCCCTTTATATGCGTCAGGATGTGAACACAAGAACCCTTCACCTCTATGCATACATTTGTCTTACTATTTTTAACCTGGTGGTAAATTTAAATGAAGTTTGGTGCAGGGATGGGGAGTTCAAAGATATTGTCTTGCATGATTCATGAAAATAAGCAGCTAGGAAAAGGAAAAAAATTCTTTATTGACACCTGCATTGTAGGAAACATAAACTCTGAGCCCAGCTCTTGCTATATATTAGAGAGTCCACACAAGAGAGAGCCCTTAAGTCAGAAATTTATAGAAAGCCAAGCTCAAATGAAAAATAGAGCAACAGGAACAATGAAATAAAATAGTTTTGCAATCTTTAAGTGGCCTACCTTGCTGGCAGAGCTGCACCTACCTTCAGTTTTATCCATCCAAATGGCTTGAAGTACTTGAAGAGTGTCCTGCACAGACAGAACCTTCCAAGAGTGCATTTCTAGCCAAGGTGAGTTAAATCAGAGATAATGCTTTTCTTGGAATGGGGCTTCACGTGAAATTCCTACTATTGCAGTCAAAAATTAGTACAGAGCAAAGAAACAAAAAAAAAAAAGAGTATCCTTAGCCATGGGGATTCCAGTGATGATACAGTCACAGCTCATGCTCTGAATGCATTTTCAAAATATTCTAGCAAAGTGTGGGGGAACCGGTTTTTTTTTTGAACAGAGAAAGTTCTGTTCTACAGAAGACAAACTGAGGCACTTGCCTTTACCAAGCTGGATGAAGATTTTTGTAGGACAGACAAGACCTAACTGTGGACTGTTCATCCCATTTGTAGACAACAAATCAGCCACCCACTGATTAAAGAAACTCTTCACTGCCGATAATTTTGCTCAGATGTAACATGACAGCTCTCAGCAGCATCCCAAGCCAGCCCAGGGCCAGTTTGTGGCTCTCCTGTGCCACAACCTCTGCAGCCCACAGAAAAGAAAGGCTGTCTGATGGGAGATATCCACATCACCTCTGCCACAAAGTGAGGGATAGCAGGTACCCGAGCAAGATAATATTTTGTTATTCTGGTCTTCCAGCAATTGTAACCCTTAATGGTCAGTTCCCTTCCTTTATCTCACTGTAAATCACTTGGAGCACAAAATAGCACCCATTTTCTTCAGCTCCAAGATTTCAGCAGAAGGAAGTAAAGAGGGAGACAGCAAGAAAAAAGGTGTGATTAACTTTTCATTTCTGTAACAGTTCAGCTGGCCATGCACAGAGTCACTGGATTTCATCCTGTCCTATATTGCTCACAACCCAGTTCTGCAAAAGGCCCTTTCTCATTCCCAGTGGGGCCTCAGGGAATTGCTGCTCTGTTGTCCTTGCAAGGAAAAAGCCAAGAGTGTTGGGCTGTAGTTTTAAACTCCTCTCAGAACTGGTTCTATGCTTCACAGGCATGGAAAGGAATGACAAACACTGGGTAATAAGAGCTTTATCTCAGAAAAAAAATGGAGTCAAAATGAATCCTTTTCTCCAATGGAATCACAGAATCCTAGAATTGTTTGTGTTGGAAGGGAACTTCAAGGCCATCTAATCCACTGCCTTGCCATGGGCAGGGACACCTTCCACTAGACCAGCTTGCTCCAAGCTCCTTCCAACCTGTCCTTGAACATTTTCAAGGATGTGGAATCCACAGCTTCTCTGGCCAACCTGTGCCAATTCCTCATTAACCTCATAGGAGAGAATTTCTTCCTAATATCCAATCTAAAACTACCCTCTGTCAGACTGAAGCCATTTCCCCTTGTCCTGTCACTCCATGCCCTTGTCCCAAGTCCCTCTCCAGCTCTCTTGTAATCTCTTTAGGAACTGGAAAAGGCTCCAAGGCCTCCCTGGCTCCTTCTCATGCTGCCATTGTTCATATCTGGACAGCCCGAGGTGTGCCAAGGCAACGGAGGCAGACTGCAAGCAGCAGATAAGGAAAGGTCCTTGGGGAATATTGAACTAATCCTGGTGGCTTTGTTCCTGCCTTCACTGTGGTTCTTTCCCTCTCCAAGGGGAAATGTGTGGAGCCAGCAATGGTGTGGGAGAAAGGAAGAAGGATCCTCAGAGAGGAGATGATGTTTGGGATTCTGCTGTGTCCAAGGAGGCCACGGTACCCCAAATCTGGGGGACAGGGCCCCATCCTCCCTGGAATCAGCACAGCCACTCTCTGGGCTGCCCTCAAGCTAAAACATTGCAGACTTGAAGAGTGAGCTCAGATGGGCTGAAGAATGAAGAATCAACAGAAGACCAGCAAAACTAGTGATTTTTTTTTTAGATTATGATAAATAATAGAGGCAAAGCCCCAGAGAGAGCAGTTTCAATCTCTCTTACTCAAGACATTTACAGAAAATCATGTCCTAGTCAAGGCATTTACAGCAAAAGAAATTGAGGCACAGACATGGGATGTGACAACTGATCAACCTGACCCAGCCAGTGACAAAATGGAGACATTTGGCTCCCCTTTGTGATGTTTGGGCCACTAAGGTGGCCTATCCTGCAATGCACAAAGAAGGGGTCTTTGCAGCTCCTCTGCACCCCTTTGCACACCTGGTCATGCTACCAGTGACAGGGGCAGTGTTTTCACACACAGCACTTCAAGCTCCACTGAGGAGCCATCAAAAATCCCTGTGTCCTAATCACTACCCTTCCTGTCCTAATTATTACTCTGCTTGTCCCAATCATTACCCTGCCAGCAATTTTGATCCCTAAGGGGACCTCCTAGGGCAGGTATTTTGTATCTGTTTCCTCCCTGCAGCATTCTTTTTTCTTATTAATTGCTAATGCCTGAAGGGAAGAGTTAACTCCGAGGATTTGTAGGCATTAATTTTTCATCTGATTATTAATATGCTTGCAGCAGGTGTTGGACATTTTCTATTTTAGTGGTCTCAGAGAATGGCAAAGGATCTAAGAACCACTTATCTTCATTTAAACCTCTGCCTGACGGGGAGAGTGGGAATAGAGAAGAGTTTGGACATAACTGCAGTATATTTGTAGTGTTCTTTGCTTCTAATTCTGTAATTGTGAAGACTTTATCTCATTATAGTCATGTTTGACTCTATTCCTTTCTCTCTTGCCTCTACCTTGTCTTTCTTTTCATTCTTCTTCCCTTTGCCCAAATGCAGCTGCAAAAAATATCTTCAGTACATGATATGTACTCAGCAAATATATATGTATATATTGTTTATGTGTTATCTCCTTAGTAACTATTTTCTGTTTCAAAAAGGCTTCATTCAACTCAGTGCAGAGCAGAATCTCTGTGTAATCTGAGCACCCAAAGCAGTCAGCAAAGAGAACTGTCAGCAGATCCATGGCATGAATTGGCTTTAAAGCCATTGACAAATGTTTAGCAAAAACCAAAATAAATTATTTGCAGGATATGGCTGGTCTACAGTTGGAAAATTAGGTCATTCTGAGTAACTTTCAAGGCATAATTCTATTTATTCTGGGCAAATGAACTAACCTTTGAGGTCAGTTTTATCTGACAATAATTTCTTGGTGATCAAGAGCCAGGTTAGGGGCAGTTTTATAAAGCCAAGGAAGGTTTAGGTTGCATATTGGGAAAAAATTCTGCATCTAAATTGTTGTCAAGTATTGGAACAGGCTGCACAGAGCAGGGGTGGAATCACCATCCCTGGAGGCATTTAAAAGCTGTGTAGAAGTGGCACTTAGGACAGAGTTTAGTGGTGGCTTGGCAGTGCTGGGCTACTGGTTGGACCCGATGATCTCAGAGGTCTTTTCCACTCTTTGTGATTCTGTGATTCTAACTTTAGATCCCAGGCTTAGATTTAGGCTCTAACCACTGTAGTTGAAAGTATCCTTATTTTCACCCTAATTAAGTGCTTCTTGGGGATTTTCTAAACATGAAGATAAGTTTTAACCTTGTTTTGACACTCTTTGCAGGAAAGCTCCTGCACCTTGAATTTCTCAGACTCTGCTCAGTGTTCCCCTCTGTGGGGCTGTTCCTTGGCCATTTGGGTCTCCACTGGAACACAGACACTGAATTAAACCTGCCTCAATATTCACTGCAGCACATTCCTGACAGCAATGGGACCCTTTTCTTTTGCCTGGCACTAAACAAACTGCTAGGAATGTAAATGACAACCTCACTTTTCGTTTTGCCTTCATTCCCCAGTGTAAGCACAGGATCCAAACATCTGTGCTCCAGGGATATCTGACAGATCTCAGCACTGGGCTTTGCATAACAGGTGAAGCCCTGAAGTAGGTCAGCGTGGATCCGTGAGTCGAGCTTCTGTATCTCTGGAAAACCCTTTAAAAAATCTTGCTTTGTGTCCATAAAGTTTGTATATATTTAGTATCTACTTAGAAATGTTCCTCCTCCTAGAGCAGGGTGGAGATTGATGCCTTTAAAGGCAGCCAGAGCAGCTGGTGAATATGCTGAGTTAAGAGTACCACCAAGAGGCCAGTAAGGAGATGGCTGAGGAGGTTTAATTGCATTTCACCAAGAGCAGAGAGGCCCCTTTAACAGGAAAGGTGAAGGCTGGGAAAGAAAATCTGGGAAGTAGATTTTTAATAACCAGTTGAGCCCCTCTCTGACATTATTTTGTGGCAGCAGGATTGAAGAATGGCAAGGAGAAAGGGTTATGCCTGCTGTATAAATAGTAAAGCATAAATAGTAATGCAGCAAGCACTGAGAAATGCTTCAGTGAGCACCCTACATGCCAGGGCTTTGCTGCTGCTGCAGTACAAGGGATAGAGTCTGGACATCCCCAACCCCAAAAAGTCCAGGTATCCTGTCACATCACTAGAAAATGCTCCTTTGCAGGGTAATCAGGTCAGACTTTGTGTTGTATCACTGCACAGGGCAGCCACAATTATCTCAATAAACAGCAGCTTTTATAACCACAGAATTTCCTTTCAAACAGTTCTTTACAGTGACCACTTCTCCCTTTTTCCACAACAAAAATCAGATCAGCTGAATGTGGCCATAACTATAAAGAAAACTAGCATTTTTTGACATAAATTAGCTGAGAAGCCACCAAATCAAGTTTCCAAGCCACACACTGACTTAATATGGGTGAGTTCAACACTGCTCCAAGCACGATGATGTGAGGACCAGGACGAGGCTGCTCAGTACATAATGAAGGAAAATTCCAAAGCTGGACCTATACTATCAATAAACAATGGCAGAGCCGCTGTTAAACTCTCAAAGTTAATTACCCATTCTGCTAAACCAGTCCCTGGTGCTGCTGCAGCCTGGAGTAGCTCATTATCCTGCACAATTCCCACACAGCTCCGAAGCACTGACACAAGACAGGGACTGTTCCCAACAGCCAGCTTGGCTGCATCAATCCCGTTTTGGGCAGCAAGACAGGTCAGTGGTGAGGGTATCAGCCATTGTCCAGCTGTGCTCAAAGGTTCTAGGTAAGTGTGATTTCTGAGTGCTCCTGTAGCCTGCAGCACCTACAAGGGGTTGAGAAGGGTGGAAGTCTCAGTGGAATGACTTAGGGAGTGTGTGCTTGGCACTCTTGGCTCCATGTGATACAACTTTATGAAAAACTTACACAAAAGGGTGGTTAGCCAGTCCATAAAGAGTCTACCCTGCCCTAGGGCAGGGTGATGGAGTAGATAATCATGCCAGGAGCCTTGCAACCCTCTTTTCTCTGGCTGTAAGGTAAGATCTTGAGAAAGTGTAAGTCCATTGAAAATACAGGAGAACAGTCCCCAAATTAGCCTTTGTTGACAATCCTTCCTCTCTTCTACAGAGTGGAACTTTTCCAGTTGAATAAGAGAGGGAAGTACAAAATGACGCTTAGGAAGGACTGTGATGCCAGGTGTAGGGAATATACATAGTCACTTGTACAATAAAATGCAAAAAGTGGGGAATAAAGTGATGAAGGAAAGGCATCTGAATTCTGCTTTAAATGGACATTGAAGTGCAGCTCTAAGTTCACTGGCTATGACACTTGAGTTATGTTTCATTGTGCCTGTTGTGCACAGAAAGGGTCTGTGGATCACAGTATGACTGCAGTGTTACACTGGGATACCTGCAGGAGAAAAGTCAGATCTCAAAATATTAATCCAGAAATGCAGAGTTCAAATATCTGTGTCAGGCAGGTGTAGAGATGTGTATGTATGCATGATCTTGAGCCATCTGAGTATTCCTAACTTTATGAATCTCCAATAAAACAGATTTTTTCTGATGGTAGAAGCTGTTATAATTCACCTATTCAGAATCATAGAGTGGTTTAGGCTGGGAGGATCTTCAAGATCATGCTGTTCCAAGTCCTTGACATGTGCAGAGACACTTTCCACTACCCCAGCTTGCTCCAAGACCCATCCAGCCTGGCCTTGGAACCCTTCCAAGGATGAAGCAGCCACAGCTTCTCTGGGCAACCTCTGCCAGGGCCTCACCACACTCACAGGGAAGAATTTCTTAATAATAGCCAATCTAAATCTACCCTCTTCCAGCTTACAGCCATTCCCCCTTGTCCTACCACTGCATGCCATTGCAATAAGTCCCTCTCCAGAATCAACATTAGGTAATTTCTCCCTCCCTTTGCTGTAAGCAAAGGAATTACTCTGGTTAAAGGAATTAAAGGCATCCAACAGAGAACAAGTGACTGCTTTTTTGCTCACACTTCTGGTCCCAGTACCTGTGACCAAATACACTTGGTATGGCTCTGGATTTGGCACAAAATCTACAGCTTGAAAATTAGCCCATGTACTTCCTTCACAACTTTCTAAACTAACCATGCACCTGTAAAATTCGACACTCGGAAAATCTGAATGTCCCAGGTAATCCACCTGGAGGGAGGGATGGATGTTTGGAACACAGGTTTACTGTTTGTGGCACCCTGAGTGCAATGGAGAAACAGGTCTGGCAGGGTCAGACACACAGCTCTGGGACAGGGAGAAGGCAAGGAACCTCATCTGGAATCAGTCTGTGAGGGAAGAGTTTCTGCTCATCCCAATTCTCCTCATCCCAAAAAAGCCAACAGCAAAGTTCCTGCTAACTTCCAAAGAGGCTGAACTCAGCTCTGGTAGCACAGACAGAATTAAGGAAATCCTGTGTCCCCTGTCCTACCCCAAGTATCAGTGCCTGGTGATGTTTAGGATGCACTGGGAGTTGAGTATTTGCTACTCCAACAGCTTTGAGGTGTACGTGATGCAGGTCTTCAGCCCATACTGAAGAAAAATTCCTGTGATGGTGAATAATAAAGAGCCAGAGGAACCCTGGGGACAACAGCTCTGTTTCCCTGCCCAGCATGCCATTTCAGAGACCTTGGAATTCCTTGAGAGCTAAAGAAATTAAAGCAGGAGAATTGAAATACGCCTCTGTAGGGCGCCGAGACACGGAACGCTTTTGCTGGCTTGTATTTTTCATCCTCTGTGGCTGTTTCAAAAATCTCTTTAAATATTAAAGACAACAATATTTATTTTAGTGATATAATGTGTGCAGTGCAGTGAGATTTCCATTTGTGTGTTTAGCACAAAAGCAGTTTGAAGTCTTTTATTCAAAAGTATTTTTAGACTAGAAAAACAAAGAATGCCGGAGCTTTTTAGTAATTCATTTTTCTGAGGTTTTTAGGGGTTCTACCATGTGGATCTTCTCCAGGCCTATATTTAGTAGGTCACATTTCCAGACTGCAAAGGGTGAAGGAGTCCAACAGCTTGGCTTCACTGTCCTATCCCAGTGCCTTGTCCCTAGGAGTGATTTGAACTCAAACATTGGACAACAGTGGTGTAAAAAAGACATTCACAGTTCACAGAGGAGAAATCAGCTGGTACTCTCAAAATCCCACTCTGATCCCTTCTAAATCTATCTCTAAATTCAATACTTAGCTGAAGATGTCCTTACCTTCTTCCACCAAGTTGCCAAGGTGTTAAACCAACATTACTGTTTTAGATACCAACAGATAATATTAGATTATCCAAGCCTAATATTCTATCTCAGACCAGGTCCCAGTTGATGAATGAATTTTGTTGATATTCCACTTCAATATGTTTCGCGTCCTTGTAGTGTGGATGTGCACAAAGAATCAGGTCCATACAGGCTTTAAAAATAAAGCCAAGCAACAGCTCTAGGCTGTGATGCCAGATGAATGCAAGAAAAGTATCGTTGGAATAAAATATTTGCTCTAGTCTTGCTCCTTAAAAATTGGTGACAAAGCCATTTAAAGATTAATTCACCACAGCTTCCCACTAGAAGGGGAGGCAAGTGATTATTGATATTGTCTGTCTCTTGATCTCCTGAGGCACTTCCTCCTGCATTAGAAAGAACAAACCTAAAAGATCTGCAAGATATTTAATATCTTTCCTTTGCTCCATAACGATTTTGCTTCTTTGACTCTCTTTGACTATTCAAGTCCTCACTGATACAGCAAATAAATTGTAAAAAGCTTTGGTCTAGCATACTTCTCTCCATTCCAAACTTTCTCTTTTGGAACTGCCTCACCATCTGCTCATAAGGATCATCTCTTTTGGCAGAAGAGAAATATGGGGATCAGTGACCAAAAAGGATCATGCTGCTTAGGGTCTTGTGTCCTTGTTGTGGATGTTGTGACACACTTCACTTGTAACAGAGGAGCGGAAATATTTTATCTTTATAAAACAGAGATTTTACAGAGTTTGGTAGCAAATGAGATTATGGTTTAACAAGATTGAGTGTCAAAGTGTTCTTGATTTTTTACTGCACAGTAAAGGTCAGAAAAAACTGTGAGGGACACCCTCCCATTGGGTCATGAGGTTCAGAGAGGATTCCCTTATGTTCTAAACAGGGCCAGTTGTTTATGTCATCACTTAGCTAAGACTTCAAAGTTTCAATGCTTTTATTTCAAGCTCACTGAGTCTCTTACAAAATAAGCATTCTTCAGTCTGGAGGAGTAACCTTGAGAAGAGTCCCTACTAGTGAAAATCATGATGTGCACTCTGCTGGTGTGCAGGCAAGCCCAAAAAGCTCTGGGGGATCCACTATTTGTGGAGGAAAATATCATATTTATGATGATATTTGCTCTCTGACTACAGAATTTAGTTTCTCCCACACTTGGCTTGAGCCAGACTTTGACCAGAACAATGTTTGAGGGGGTGAGGGAGCACTGCCAATCCTTGGCTATTGTGCTTTTATCTGTCTCCCTCAAAGCCACTGTGAGGTGGATCCAACACAATCAGACACATCCCTAACGTCCATAACTGCTGGTTATCACTTGAGCATGGGAAATAAAGGCTGTGGAAGAATTCAAGCCAGAATTTGTTCTCCTTCCCTCTCAAGACTATGAGGATGAAGTATGCTGGTGCTATCCTAGTATAAAATGCATATGGATTCTGTTGGCAGAAGATGGCTGGAGAGAGAAAAACAAAGTTAGGGAAAATACATATACTTCCTATACTTGGGTGCTGGACTAGGTGACCTTGAAAGTTTCTTCCTACCAAAACTATTTTATGATTCAGAGATAAAAGCTCCTATGGTACCATGGAAGGTTCAAATACAAGAGTGAGTTAATGCAGGGTAAAAGGTTTCTGTGCATCAGCTGACCTGAGGTAGCTGCCCCCATGTGTACTTTCATCTTGCAGTAAATCTGAGTTAATTTGAGTCACAGCAGCCCTCTTTCTCTAAAAGAATGTGAATGATTCAAATAACTTCACATTTGCTACAGGCAAGAAGCTTGTGCATGGGCTGTTGCCATGGAAACCTGCTCACAGATCTCAGCACAAAGGAAATATCATTACTGTTTCATTAATTACTGTATTAAAGCAAGTCACCATCTGAGATCAATGCCTATGGCACTCAGTACACAGTAAGAAATACTCTTTGTCCCAAAAAAACTTCTGATCAAAAGAGGGAGCTTCTTTACAGCTTTGCAGGGAAAAAAATAAAAAAAGAAAAGAAAAAAAATGTTTATTTTGCAAAGTTAAGAACTGAACCAGAGTCACATAAATCAAAGTCAACCCACAGTGCCTGAGGATCAGCCAAGTTATTGCCAAGGAAGTCTAAGACTGGAGGTCCACGGGGACTTGCCTGACAGTGACAGGGGTACCAAGGGCTGCCAGCATGCATCTGAAAATTGAGCCACGAGCTGTGTTTCTGGGTTTTGTTTTTGTACAGAACTGAGCTCTGTAACTGCAGTAGCAAATACAGTCTAATAACCAACCAATTTCCTATAATGGCACTTCATATTTCAGCCTCTATTCATTTTCTTCTCATTGTCAGCCAGGAGGTAATGGCACTGTTTGCTCTTCACAGCAGAGATGCACCCTGGCACATCGTGCCTCTGAGAACAAAGGACAAAATTGAAGTTGGTAGAGTGTAATGAGTGACATTTTCATGGCAAAATGGGGTTTAGCCATCATTTCAATTATCACAGAGCTGTCATTTCAGTGATTTCAGAGAAATGGGGTTTGGACCTGAGAAATCTGCTCTCCTCCACTTGTCAGGAGAGGTCTAAAAGGAGTCTAAAAGGCTGCTTGCACCCTATCAGTGCTGCTGGGAACCAAGCTGATGCTTTCCCAATTGTGGCTTTCAGGTGAAGTTAGGATGTTGTGTGAATACACAAGCCTCAATCCTGCCTTCCTTCCATAAGAGACTGGCAAAGAGACTTTTTCTTGAGTCAGGATCTTCATCTAACACTGCTCAAGAGTAGCCTACAAAATTCTGTGGTAGAAAAAAAATCTCACTGAAAATTTGCTAAAATTAAGAAACTCAGAGTTATTGTGTGGAGAATCATAAAGTGGCACTTGTTAGTCAGGAGGAAGAGTGCCAGAAGGTCATTTTAGTCCTCTCACAGTGTCAGTTGAGATTACAAATTCCTCTACATTGATTTACAAACAATAAATGTAAGTTTTTCTATTTTCTTAGCAGCACTCTGTAAGGTACTTTAGGAGTCCTCCAAATAATGAGAGAAAACCATCGTCATTAATGCCCACAAATCAAGAGCCTACACAAGGCCAGCTCCTGGTTTAGAAACTAAGAGGAAATCTGTATCTCTGATTTATAAGTTTTCCTCTGAAAATCCGGTTCTCCCTAACATGAGAGGCAGGGCACAGCACAAACTACCACTGCCTTAAATCCAGTTCTCACACTAATGTTTCCTAGCAAAAAATAAAAGGGATAGAATAGACCTTTACCATGCAGTCATTTTCATTGCAAAGGAATCTGCAAAGATGTCTGAGCCTTGAGGATCCAAAGGACACTGAGAAAGGTCTGACCAATTAACTCCAGACTTGGAGAGGCAAAACTGTGTCAGCACAGAGTTTATGAGCACCTGAGCTGTCCAACCTGGCTCTCAGCTAATTACCCCTGTAAGTGTGTCTAGCCAAGTTCCTGGAGAGGGTTTGTCTAAAAATGTCACTGCAAAGAGGTGAAGTGTGTGAGAGTCCCATTCTTACATTTATAAAAATTCACCCCAAAGTCTGGATGGAACCAAGTTTTAAAGGCCAAATGATTCAAACTGTTAGGGAGAAATAGCATGGGAAGGAATCCTGAAAGAGAAACTCCACAGGGAGGAGAGGGAGATGTCCAAGGTGTGCTGAAAGGAAGGAGAGAGTCTCTGGGATGGCTCGGAGAAACAGCATTTCCCTAGGAAAATTATCTACAGACAGTTTTTTAATAAAAGTGATTGCTACACACTTTCCCTCTTAAATCAAATCCTTCTTTTTTATACTTTCTGCAGACTTTTATACATTTGCTTTACATCTCCACCATCACAGTGTTGTCTCTTGGGTCTTTCCTTCCCACCTTTGCATCTTTCCTTCCAGTTTTTGCATATCCTTCTCTAGACCCCATTAATACTTCTGATTATCTCATTTACATCATCACTTTTTAATACTTAAAACTTACGTGAATTATTGTAGCAGCTCTGAATGAAAACAATCTATTAGCACAAAAGAATTTCCTCTGGACAGTTAAAATAAAAGTAAGTTAAACTAGTAACTCCAGTTTCCTCACTGTTAGGCAGTTGGGTTCCTGAAGTAAGAAAAGGTTGCACCACAATTCTAATTTAACCTCCTCCTTCTTTCTTCAGGGCTTTCTATGGCTGCTTTTCTTTCCGGAGTACCTCACAACTCCTAATGTACCTATTTTCACAGTTCTTTCGTGCACTCTGGCTGTTTTATAAAATTCATATTATCCTATTTCTCGTAAGCCTGTGAAACATCATTTCAGCCATTAGAGGAACAGAGCAGAATATTATCTGTGGTGCCTATCCTCAAGACCATTACTTAGGTAAAAGTATCAAGGGAAAATGTGTAGTTCTCAATAGTGATCATTTGTAAGTGAGTGAAACTGGTGCCTGCAGCATTCCCTGTCTCTGTATTATAGACAAAAACAAACTTCAGAGTCTAGTGGCAATTTAGGCATTCCTTTACCAGCTGCTGTGTCTGGAGGATGAAGAAAAAAGACAGTTAGACAATAAAGAGTTGGCTAAATTGAAGAAAGATGGTTTTTCTCAGCATGCTGAAAGGATTTTTTTTCTCTTCCAGGGACTGCAGAGCTTCTTGGCCTCCCAGCACAACCTGGCAATAAGGGGAAGAAAAGCCCTCTTGTGAGGGTTTAGCCAGGTATCAGGAAAATTCATCTGGCTTTTCCAGGTGAATTCACATCTTCGTCACCTTCTAAATCAAACCTCAGGGTGTATTCATTATGAAAGATGTGACTGATTAAATGCAGTGGTCTGCAATGTTCCTCCACCTGAGGAAGTCAGACAGCAAATCAACAGATTCAACAGAATGAGTGACATCACCCCTCATCCTAACACTGACACACTTTTTGGTAAACTGAGTTGAACCCAACTCCACCCAGTATTTTAACTGGCTCTTTACTGACCAGAACAGGAGCCCTGGCAATTTAGAATGATGTAATGTACACAAGTGAAGCACTTGAATTTGGGGAACATAAATGCCATCCCATACACATCTTCATGGCTGTGTACATGGAGTAATGCAGCACCATTCAGACACAGATGGGGTTGCTCAAATATTCTTTCCCTGTGAGGCAGGGAGGTCACAGCCAGTGGAAACACAGAGATGACCATCTGTGGGAAAAGGAACAGCTTTAAAGGCAGCTTGGGATTTCAGCAAGATGCACGAGTCAGAACTGGCACAAAGTCTCCCATCCATCCATCCATCCATCCATCCATCCATCCATCCATCCATCCACTGCAGGGCTGGAACACTGTGTCTGCTCAGTGCATTTCTGAGCAACAGTCACGCAAAAGGAGCGAGGAGGAAACTTCTGAACTGCACAGGTGTCTTTTGGAGCATTTGCCAAGGGGCTGCTTGGGATGCACAGGCAATGGCTCAATCAAACGTTGTTTTCACTCATACACAGCACTCAGCTACTAAAATTGCAGTGAATGGCAGGCTGGCCCAAAGGGAAAGGCTCCTGCAAATCACAGTGCCCTTACTCTGATTTTCTCCAACCACATGGCACCTCTTCTTTTACCTTGACCTTTACAATTCCCCAGTTAATTCCTCTGCAGGTCCTTAGAGTTGGTCTCTCTCAATAACTTGCTGGATGAGGTCCTCAGGGCTGAGGGAAAAGAGTTTTTGTTTGGGTTTTCTTTTCACTTGACCCAAGGTAAGCTAAAACAAATTCCCTGTGAAAATCTATTTTTCGTTCAATAGCACCTCGTTGTCCCCGAGGTAGACAAGTCAAGTCTTGTTTCATAAGATCCTTGCGGTGAGCAGAGGAGCTTGCACTGAGACAGAGAAGACAAAAGGAAGAACAAAGACCCATTTGGGCAAAAAAGTCTGTATTACATTAATGCCACCTAAAGTCAAGGTTTTGCTGTGCCACAGCTGTGTAGGGAGTGTTTAGAGTAGAACAGAACATCATAATCTGAAACTTTATATCCATGAACAGGGGTCCAAACACAAGGGTCTGTAGGGGTGGAGGGAGACGTGGGGTAGCAGGATGGGTCAGGACAAACTGCAGAGTTTTACTCCAGAAAGAGACCCCAAGACTGACAACCTAAAGGGATGCCCAAAGTTTTCAGCAAAAGAAAGCATTGTTTCAAAAATCTCTAGTATGCCATTAGTCAGGAAGGTAATGATAGCATTGACTTTTCCTGATACTGCTTTTAAAAATGCTTAGAAAACAAACAATTTTTTACTGGAAAAGTCACAAAGAATAATATAAATAGTAGGGAAAATTTATTATATAATGAATTTGCATTAGACAAATGAACTCGCAGGAAAGAAAAATCTGATAAATAACTTGTATTTATGCGTACATATGCACTGGACAGACACAAATATATATATATACGTTTTTGCTTACCTTTTTGACAAAAAAAAATCTAGACACAACAATTGCTAAGAGGTACTATGAAAAGAGATTGGTTATAAGGGGATATAAATTCTGACATATTACCAGGTTTATCTAAAGGTGATAATAACAGCTTACATTACATCTACATATTCTCAGCTTTCATGCTGGCTCGTCAAGCAGAGACAGGAAGCATCATGTCACTAATTTGAGGGATAAAATAACAAAAGTTAAATAGGGAGGGAGGAATGAATAAGAAATGAGACAGAGGAGATGAATGCCTCACAAAAACCTAACATTTGAGCAGTTACCTGCAACTTTGCTGTCCTTGGACTTGCTGACAGTTTCAGAGGCATTGCCAAATGTTTTTTTCCTGCTACTATGCTTGGCTGGATCCAAAGAGAAGCAAGGCCATGGCCATGACCTTGCCAGACTTTCCTGTTCAGGTGGGAGAAATTGTGAGGATGTTTTCACAGTGGATAACCAACATCAGGAGGCACAGAAATTGAGCACAACTTTGCTGACATCCTGGATGCAGTATTGTGCTGGGTGAACCCTGGCTGGATGCCAGGTGCTCACCAAAACTCCTCCCTCTGCCCTCCACAGGTGGACATAAAATATAACAAAGACTTCTGGCTCAGGTTAAGGAGAAGTAGATATCACTCAGCAATTGTTGTCATGGGCAATACAGACTTCACTCAAGGAAATTGAATTGGTTATCAGTCAGAGCTGAGGAGTATAACCAAACCTTAAAAATGCCTTTCCCTTATCCCTCCCTTCATCCCAGGCTCAGCTTCACTCCTGATTTCTCTACCTTTCTTCATCTCAGTGGCATAGAGGAAGGGAAAGGGGAGTTATGGTCAGTTCATCCTATTGTCTCTGCCATTGCTTCCTCCTCAGAGGCAGAACTTCCCACACTCTTCCCTAGCTCCAGTGTGAGGGCCTTCCCATGTGAGACAGTCCTCCAGGAACTTCTCCAACAGAAGTCCACTCCATGGGCTTCAGTTCTTCGCAAACTGTTCCCATGGGTCCTTCCCATGGGGTCAGTCCTTCAGGAACTCAGATCCACCACAAATGCACAAGTTCTGCCAGCAAACCTGGCATGGGCTCCTTTCTCCACAGCCCACATCACACCATCCGATAAAAAGGAATCTCCTGCAAGGTTCTGAGAGAAGACACCACCACAGCCACCCTTCAACCGAAATCATGGCATAAAAACCCAACCCAGCTCATGGACACACTGGGCAAGGATGTGCAGTGAAGGGAAAGCAAGAGCAGAGGCTGTCTAGTCTTATGTCTACATTCAAAGCAGGCAAGAAGGAGGATGGAGGGAATTACAAGATGATCAGCACTATTTCCTGGGAAAATTACAGAGCAAAGCTTCATGTAATTAATTTTCAGGCACCAAATGGACAAGAAGATCATCATGTGTTGCTGAAGAGAAGGTGAGAGAACTGGGATGGTTTATCCCAGAGGAATTAGGGTTTTCGAGGGACTTAAAAGCAGCATGTTATTTCCTACAGGGACAAAGCCATGATTCCAGTTAAGAGAGGCTGAATTTCTCAAATCTATTTCTCTCTCAAATTTTATGTTTTTGCAGTCCTCTGTAAGAATTCTAGGACAGACCTAGAGAAGATGTATGACTCTATGAAACTCAGGGTTAGGCCGCATTTTACTAGGCATGGGGCCCAGCATCCCCACCCCAGAGGAAAGGGAAGAAATACACAAGGCAGTGAGAGCACTTGGTAGTCATAGATAAAATGTCCTAAGGTCTCCCTTGCCTCAAGATACCTTGATTTTCATTCCAAACACTTGTTGAAGGAAGAAAATCTAGTTTAAGGCTAAAAAGAAACATGTTCTGCTTGTCCCAGTTGCTTGGATGTCTTCCCAAGGGTTTCTCTTAGTTTTGAGTTGCTAGCCTTGCCTTCTGCCTCGACAGCAAGGGGATGAATTGTCACCAGACCTTGGCAGATTCATACACATTGCATGGTGTCAGAAGAACAGACCTGCTAAAGAGTAATTGCTCCTGATAGCCTATTGACTTTGATTAGGAAACAACCATTAATATCTTTCTTCATTCAAGCCTCACTTGTAGAAGGGAGCCTCTTTAAGTGTTCTGTTGTCTGGGTATTAGACCAGGAATTAAAAATGACAGGATGGACAATTTGGCAGCAAGTGTTTAATTAGGCAATAAATTAGAGTCCCTGAGAGCACTCAAAGATCTGTGGCATCTCTCTCCTTTTGAAAATAAATCATAATGTTTGTCCAATGTACAACACCCCCTTATTATACACTACAGATGGAGCTCCATGCCCCATGCTGTTGGTTTTGCTAAAGGCATATTGACAAGGAGAAAACAGGAGTTTATTAACATCATAAGTGTTTTCTGCTGATGGATCTGGGGGACCTTCCAATGTGCACCCTGTTCCAGGATTAAGTTGTGACCCTTCCCCCATGCTTACAGACCCAAACCCAGCCATTTCATGGTATATTTTCCCTGACTCTGCCATATATTCATGATTTTAGCACCTCTTTTTGAGAAGGATGAAGAACTGGAAATGCCTCTCATGTTCCTGAAGTTCCAGTGGGTGGGATGTCAAATGTCAGACCATATGCTGATATTGGATATCAGATTCTTTGGTGGCTCACAGAGTTACAGTGGGGAGAAAGCCAGAAGTTTGTAGCTCAGAGCTATACAAATCTTGTTTTGTAACTAACTGAGCTCTGTGTCCTGCTCTGTGTCCTCAGGAATTTTTTTCAGATATTTTTTCTCTGGGGAAAATGTCATGGTCCTTGGCCAAGAGCAAAGGATAGTGCAGATATGGTGGAAGGAGAAGAGGAAGGGCAATTGATTGAGCCTCACAGAAAATAAGGGACAATGTACAGCTTAACAGCCTGATTTGTCTTTCTTTGATTCATTCACAGTCAAATTTTCAGGTCATTCAATTCTCTTTCAAAATTTTCACCTTCCCATCTAATCCTTCCTTCCTTCCTTCCTTCCTTCCTTCCTTCCTTCCTTCCTTCCTTCCTTCCTTCCTTCCTTCCTTCCTTCCTTCCTTCCTTCCTTCCTTCCTTCATGTTTTTCTCCTCCCTTTTCTTTTATTTTCTTTTTTTTTCAGTACATTTTCACATGAAGAAAGAGCTGCTTTTGAATTAAACACTGTAAAGGCACATTTGTACAATACAGACATGAAGTCTCTCATTGTTTTGGAAAATGTTACCTAACCCAAGCAAAATTATTTCCTGGATTTCCCTCATTCCAGAAAGAGATTTGCTGTTCTTTTGAATCTCTGTGTAGTAAGGTAGAGTGTGATTTCTCCCCCAAACTTCTGCATTATCAAGTTGAAGCTTCACATTGGTAATTCCTCCACCACTCTGCTGTAACAATCATTGTTTTATCCCATGGACCTTATTTAATCTCCCAGAGGAAATGGCAGGCTAGGGATATAAACATAAAAAATATCATAAAATCAAAGTGGTACAGAAACTGTTTTGACTAACACTTCTGATGACTAAGAAGAGCTTACAAAGGAAGAGAAAAATGATACTCAAAGCCAGGAAAGGAGCAAATGACAACCAGAGTCCATCTTTTATATGGGAGGACTGGGACAATGCTCAAAACTCTCCTATTCCTCAAAAATCCATAGCATAGCCATGAGGGGTTTTTAGATTCTTTTGCCTTTGTGAATGAGCTCTGCTCTGCATGGCTGCTGAAAGATTGTTATAACTTCTGACCACACAAAGCCACTGCTCATCTGTGGACCATTTTCCTCATCTTGCATCTCCTTTTGTCTGGCTGGTGTGTCTGAACTCACTATTCTAAACCTGGGCTCCCTGGGCAGAGCACGTTTTAATTGATGGGTTTGAAATGTGAGTTTAGAAAAATAGTACCTGAGAATAACTCTGTCAAAATGAACAACACTCACTCCATGGTTGCAGCATCCATCAGTCTATGGGGTTAGCTCCATATCTGTCATTTTGGAGAATGGAAAAGGAAAGAATCTGGAAACACATCAAAAAACCTCCTGCCACCAGAATCATGGTAAATTAATCAGGTTGGCAGAGATTCTGCACATCTCCCTGCCACAGCCACACTCGTGTGGTGATTCCCAGACAAAAAAACTACTGTCAAGAATAATACCAGCAAAATAGCTCAGTAATTAATTTATTTACAGAGTTTCTTGTGCTGTTCCTTCAGCAGGCTGCAGTTTCCATGGCTTTGCATTATTTATGTTGATGGTTAAAAGGATGTTTAGTGGTGTAAGTGACAACTCCTGGGATGGTGGGTCTGTTACACACCATTTGTGTGTGCAACCACACAGACCCAATCTTATTTTCCTAATCAGTCAGCTTGCAGGCCCCTTAAATCAGAGATGACATGGGGAAAGGGAGCAAGGATCAGATGTTCACTTTTCTTTTCAGTTAAAGCAACAGGAAGCATCCTATTTGGATTGTAAATGGCAGATTTGAAAAAAAAAAACCAAAACCCACACAGTTCTTCCCATGGTTAATCTATGAAACTTCTGGCCATAGGCAATAAATAAATGTTGGAAATACTTGACTAATCTATAGGAGAGATCCCCCCATGCAATCACTTTCTTGCAGAACCAGGCATGTGAAGGAAGAAAAGGTGAAAAGAAGATGGAAATATATATATATATATATATATATATATATATATATATATATATATATTAGGTCAATACCCCAGAGGCACACAGAGAAAAGTGGAAATGCTATTAAGGCATCTGGTCATGCAAATATTACAAGCCCTTGTTGTACATTACAAGCCTTGTTACTGCACTGTGAACCAGAAGGAAGGGGAAAGATGGGTAATTCATGTTTCATCTATAAAAATGAAGTGTCATGTTGCTGGATCAGCCAGGCCCAGCTGCACGCTTGGTCAGTGCCATGATGAATATCTGCCCGCTGCCTCCTTCATGGATATTAACTTTCAGCTGAACACCTTTATCTGTGAATTATAGAACACCTTTATCTGTGAATTACAGAACATTTTTATCTGTGAATTACAGACCTTGCTGTGGACCAGGGCAGGAGTAGGGTTGGTGAGGGCAGCAGACAAAAACATGGCTTGCAATTAAGGGGTTAGCAACCAAAGAGGAAGGACTTGGAATTATCCAGCTCTATAAACTGATAAACTGGACAGGATAGAGGTGGAAATAATTTATGCACTTGTGCATTTCTGAATGGGAAAAGTCAGGAAAGGGTCTGGAGCACAAATCTGATGAGGAGCAACTGAGGGAGCTGGGAGGGTTCAGCCTGGAGAAAAGGAGTCTTGGAGGGGATCTTATTGTTCTCTACAACTCCCTGAAATTTTAGCCAGGTAATTGGTCTTTCCTCTCAAGTAACAAGTAATAGGATAAGAAGAAATGTCCTCAAGTTTCACCAATTCAACTTTAGGATATTAGAAAAAATTTCTTCTCTTGATATCAGGATAAATTTCTTCCCTGAAAGTGTGGTAAGAGATTGGAACAGGCTGACCAGGGAAGTGGTGGAACCACCATCTCTGGAAGCATTCACAAAATATGTGGATGTGGCATTTGTGGACATGGTTTAGTGGTAGACTTGGCAGTGCTGGGTCAAGGGTTGGACTCAATGCTCTTAGAGGTTTTTCATCCTTAATGTTTCTCTGATTCTATGAT
This sequence comes from Acrocephalus scirpaceus scirpaceus, assembly GCA_910950805.1. Taxonomy (NCBI): domain Eukaryota; kingdom Metazoa; phylum Chordata; class Aves; order Passeriformes; family Sylviidae; genus Acrocephalus; species Acrocephalus scirpaceus. The sequence continues at coordinate 3,281,426 of OU383773.1, forward strand.
GCAAGCTGAAGATTACAGTAAAACCAGAATTGTCTCTTTTTCAGCTCTTAGCAGCAAGCATTGAACCTGTCATTCAGCAATCCTTTTGATGGAACAAGAGTTGTTACAAGAAGAAAAATAATGAAATGTTGTTTTCAAGCTGATGTTTAGGGATAAGAAAGGTTTTGTTTTGTTTCTTAACAAAATCTAAATGAAATGACATATTCTTGTGCCAGAAGGAACAAGATGTTCCTTTTGATCAAAATTGGAATATGGCATTTTATGTTCAGACTATTTTTAACTATTTTCCTTTCTTTCTAAGAGAAAATAATCAATTCTAAAGTGAAAACATAATTTTTGGCTAAAAAGTAAAAATAAAGGTTCTTTCAGGAGCTGTGAAAATTACATGCATTATCTATTTTGCTCCATACACATTTTGAATGTTGTAATGTTTGCTGAAGTCAATCTGTTCACTAATAATTATGGTCTCCACAAAAGGTGGGGAGTTTTTGAGAATTTACTTTTAGCAAGAAAAATAAGTTGCTTTCTTTTCTCCTGTTTAATCCATGAACAACTTTAGGGTCCTTATTCTGCCTTCTTTGCCTTCATTTCTCTCACCTGTAGGAGTGGGCATTGTATTTACTCATTTGTTGTGGGGGGTTTTGGAGGTGATAAATTGTGCATGAGTGATTTGAACACCAAAAGTGTCATGTAAAAAGCTGCTTATGCATTCTGGGGATCCTTCCAGCAGGTTTCTAAATGAAGAGCAGGTGAAAAATCCAGACCACCCCCTCCTAACAAAAAACAATTGTGTCAGTAGTTGCATCACATAATCTGTCATACACAATAAATTCAACTTAACCCCCTGTCCAAGTTATTGTCTCCATTCACAAGAGCAAATGGGATTCATAATTTTCTTTATTCCTGTTCAGTGCCTGGAAATGGAAGTTCCTGGGATTCGAAGGAAGTGAGTTGCGTTCTGCTGCAATAATTCTCAACAAATCTACCCCAGAAATCATTTCAGCTCTGCACTTGCTGAGGAAAACAATTATATCATTTCAGTGATTTATTAACCCAACGAGCAGAAGTAGCACAGCAAGGCTGAGTATCTGTTGCCATGAATCTGGGAATTATGTTTTAATTAACCAATTTCTCTAATACATTGTCTAAGCTTCCTACAGGGGAATTGAAAAAAAAAAAAACCCAAGCAGCTGCAAGGCTGAAAGACTCTCTAGACATTTGGTGTCCTTGTTGTGTTTTGGTCTGGCTTAGTGAACGCCCCTGGGTGACAAATGCATATTGATGAAGCAAAGAATTGGCTAATTGACACATTAAATGAAAACTTAATATATTCTGCTAGTGGCAGGGGGAAATATTAAACTTGCTCACAGTCAATTGCTATAAAATATTAAACACAAATATGGAAGTAGAAGGAGAACAAGGATTATTTTCAAGTGAATCAGATCTCTGGAATGGGCCAGGATTGCCACTCAGAGCCTGGGAGTTATGAAAGACACCACAAAATCTGGAACATGTAAGAACTTTCTACATGTGATTGCCAGTAAACATCACCTAAACTTTAATCCTTACACAAAGATGATAAAAAAAAGTCTCCCTGTTCTATATGTGGCACATAATTTATTCTATGAACCATGGTCTACTGTTGATTTCTCTTTGCCTACTAATTAAGCCTCACCATTTCAATTCCAAACTCCTCTGAGAAGGTCTAAAGCTGCACACTGTGCTCATGTAGCTGTCTCTGCAAGAGGTCCCAAGTGGGTCCTCATCTTTGTTTCATACTGCATACTCCACAATATAAAGAACAGCCAGACGTCTTTACTAGCTTCTAAATATTTAAATTGTATTCACAAGTGTATATAATTCAAGGGAGTTTCAAGTTGGATAGTAGGAACATTTTCTTTGCTGAAAAAGTGTTTAAACATTGGAACAGGCTACCCAGGGAAGATGTGGAGTCATCAACCTTGGAAGTATTCAAAAAATGAGTAGATGTGGCCCTTCACAATATGGTTTAATGGGTATAACATTGTTTGGTCAAAGGTTGGACTTGATGGTCTTGGAGGTATTTTCTAATTTTAATGGAAATTTTTAGTTTGTAATGATTCCATGATTCTATGATATTGTATTTCTTCTGCTTTTTAAGCCACATTTTCCCAAGCAACACAGAAGGGATCTTCAAAATTACTTTTAAATATATCCAAGTGTGGGCTGTCCAAAGCTTCAGGTACTTTGACCCAAACAATTGTGAAGCACATTTTGTGCATCTCTGAGACCTAGAGCTGAGTAAATCATAGAGCCTGAAACAGTGTCTGCCATGGTTAGGAGGTAATTTCCACAAAATTTTGAAATATTAGGAGGTGACATTAATTTACAGCATTGAGTTCCGAGCTTTTGTCCTTTATCATGGCAAGTTTGATGCAAACTGGAAAGATAAGGGAGAATGGCATAAAAATTAGAGTGGGTTAAATTAGGCAGTAGAAAGAAATTCTTTGTTGTGAGAGTGATGAGGACCTGACACAGGTTTGCCCAGAGTAGCTGTGGCTGCCGCATCCCTGGAAGTGTTCCAGGCCAGGTTGGATGGAGCTTGGAGCAGCCTGGGACAGTGGAAGGTGTCCCTGCCCATGGCAAGGGGATGGAAGAAGACAGTGTTGTAAGGAACCCCTTCCAACCCAAAGCATCCTGTGATTCGTGATTATTCTGGTCTTTTCCTGATGTCCTGGACAGACATTTATCAGAGGTTTGTTTGCAGTACGTGTTGCAGACACGAGATGTCACTGCATGATGCGGAGTATTGCACAGATGGTCCAGAGTGTGGTAAAAAAAGTGAAAGAAGGTGGAGCCCGAGCTGTGTGGACCAAAGTTTTCTGCTGTCTTTACTGACACTTCCTTTAGAAACTTATTTTGTTGAAGAAGGAATATGATTAGGCACATCAGTTAGCAACAGTGAGCCAAAGTATGACCAATGAACTGATCTTAAAACAGTGCACTTAACCATTCCTCCAGATTTTTTGAATATAATAAGAGGTTTGTGCTTGGCAAAATGCTGGAACATAAATCCTGTATTTTATTTTGAAGTATTGCTTTCTGAATTAATTGCAAAGATGCCACCATAAATTATAGAAATTGATGAAGCTGGTATTTTTAGCTTAATAATTTTCCATTGGGAAACTGCATTTAACTCTAATCACAATCATCATGCTCAAATAACAATATCGTTATTAATAATTACAAAAACAACACAATATCAATTTAAAATATTAACCAGGAAGCAAGTACATATCACATAAAAATGAAGATAGATTAATAATTACAGCACAAGCAGCCAGGAGAAGAATAATTACAAATTATTTTTCAAGCAAGTTCTTCATGAGCAAGCAGAGCTATGGAGGTAGGAATAATTGCAGGCATCATCCCAAGTGACAGCTGCCCTTTCTGCCCTGGAACTGGACTGAGCTCAGTTTCCTCCCAGCTGTGTCCACACAGGAACCAGGGACAGGATGAGTTATGGAGCCTAAAAAGACATCTGCTGCAGAAATGGCCCTTTCAGACACCCACTTGGGAGAAAAAGGGAGAGATTTAATTTTCACCACAATTCTGGCAGGGTTTCCTCAAGGCAGTTGAGTATTTTGTGTGTTCCCACACATGGTCCTGACTCTGAGCTTTAGCCATATGAATTTGAGTTCTTGACTTTTCCTGACTGTCCTGCTGTGTTGGTGGGAGGACTTTTTTCCTCTTTTTTCTGTCTTTTCTATTTCCAGTTGTGTGTTCAGTCTGTGGGAAGTTAAAACAGCTCCCTGGTGTTACCCACCTTGGAGAATAAAGATAAGATCAAGGGGTTAGTGACCTTATATTCAGAAACACTGAAGTGAGAAAAAATGTGACTGTGCCACATGCTCCACTGGATCTGAGTTTATTTGAGGAAAGATATTTAGACACCCTGGTTAGTCTTACCTACCCAGACAATAACAACTGATTAAACTATCTTCTGTCAGTGTGACTGGGCAACTTGCTCTTCTTAATAATGTAAAAAGATAAAATTCCCCTCATCCTCAGAACAAACTGAACAACATATCTCAGGAAGAATCATCAACCCCCTGAAGAGCCACAGTGCTCAGGAAGGGTCTGAGAAGGGTTTTCTTACAATCTGGTGAAGGTCTCTACAGAACTGAAGGAAGATATTTCCCTGATTTTGACTGTTGAGGTAAAAATGGAGGGAGGTACCGTGCACCAGCCAGGGAGTTCTGTGTGCAAAATGAGCTCTCTGAGAGAGGTAAAGCTCCTGCGCTTACTCACAGAAGTCTGAAGCCCTTGATGCACGAGCATGAAAAGTGACTTTCTTCTCCACACAGTCAGAGGGCGTAATTCTGCCTTAACTAGAGGCTAGCACAGCAAATTAGTTCCTGCCTCAACACGGGGCTTCAACATTTCACAAGTACCAGAAAAAAAAAAATTGCTTTAATCTGTATCTCTTCCCATCCACAATTCTTGGTAAACTGAGATACTGCACATTTTTTTCCTACTCATCTCACACTACCCAGGCTCCCTCTCACCTTTCACCATCACATTTTTAACTGAAGGAGTAAGTTAAAGTGAGGAGTTTCAGTGTGCTCAGTGCTAAGTCTGGAGTAGCATTTTGATCCCAAAGAACCAAAGGAGTCATGTCAGTCTTTAGTGGTAATGAGAAACTCCATGAGGATGGCAGGAGTTTATGATATTTGTGCTTGGAGCCATGCACAGATCTTGGTGATAGAAAGAGAAATTCCATTGCATCCCATCCCCGCTGAGATGAGAATTTTCAGGGCAAGGGTCCTGTAGAAATAATCGTGGTATCACAGAATGGTTTGGGTTGGAAGGGACATTCAAGATCATCCATTTCCAATCCCCTGCCATGGGCAGGGACACCTTCCACTATCCCAGGTTGCTGCAAGCCCCATCCAACCTGGCCTTGGACACTTCCAGGGATGGGGCAGCCACAGCTTCTCTGGGAAACCTGTGCCAGGGCTTCACCACCCTCACAGGGAAGAATTTCTTCCCAATATTTTTTCCAAACCTGTCCTCTGTCAGTTTAAAGCCATTCCCCCTCTTTCTGTCATTCCAGACCCTTGTCCAAAGTGTCTCTCCAGCTCTCTAAGCCTCTTAAGGCACTGCAAGGGGTTCTAAGGTCTCCCCAGAGCCTTTTCTTTTTCAGGCTGAATAACCCCAAATCTCTGAGTTTTTCTTCATGGCAGAGGCATTTCGTCCCTCTAATCTTCATGGTCTCCTCAGGACTTGCTCCAACAAGATGCTTTGACAGTGAGAATATTTTTCATTTTTATCCATCTCCTTTCCTCACTAGTTTTTAAACTCTAAGTCATTCAGTTCAAGGACAATGTTCTGTCATGACAACGCCTTCCTAGAAAATACTTGGTTTGAAAATGCTCACAAATTACTTGAAAGCAATGGCAAACAAGAACTCCATCAGGCAGTAATCTTTGCAGAACAACCACATTGGTTGATTTTGAGGTATTAACCTTACAATCCTCATGCTCATATGTACTGATTTCATTATCTTTCTTTGAAAGAAGAAAAAGAGAAGAAAAGTCTGTAAAAATGTATTCAGATGTAATATAGACTCGAGTGTTTAACATTCATTGGGCTTCACAGAAGTTTTAATACTTCTGAGAGCCAGGTCCCTGCTCACTCTCCTCTGTGTGCCCGTCTTTCCCTGTGAGCATTTCTGAGAAATTAGTATAAAGATGAGGCACCTTGATATCCTAGAACACTTTAAAAAATATCATTCCAGTGATTTCCCCAGCAGATCATGTGCAATACCAGAAGGATTCAGAGGCCAAGTTCCTTTGATGGGCTTTTTCAGCTGAAAACTTGGCATTCTAACAAGTTCTAAATCAATCGTTTAAAAAATATGTGTGAAAAGGACAGAGAAGCCTCACAGCAAAGACACCTGCCAGGAACACTTTCAGTGGCCAGCAGAGTGACTCTGAGTGCATTGATGGATGGATGCTCACTTCAAGATGCAAGCAAAATCATTTTAGGCCACATTGCATTATAAACCAGCTTCCACCGAGCTACTGTATAAATCACCTCAGAAACTGGGTGTCAGCCCAGGCTGTGGAAGCAATTCAAAATCAACCTGTCAGAGGGATCCCTCCCTTTCCCATCCAGAGATGGATGTGAAACAAACCAAGACTGATGAGTGCAAATCCCTGCATAAGTCACAGTGTGGCAAGAGGCAAACAGTGTGTCAGCAGGGAATGGTGTTCAGAACCTCTTGTGCACTCCCAGCATCTCTGGAGGATGCCTGGGGGGTCCCATCAGCCCCATGGAAAAACATTCATTTCCCATTAGGAAAAAAATAAAAATTGTTGTGGTCATAAAATGCAATATTCCTGGACAAATACGAGATGCTCTCCCTTTGTCACTCCTGACTGCTACTGGAGTGGCTTAACTTTGAAATTCATTGAAAAGCAGATGAAATTTTATTTCAGTCTGGATTGTAACCAGGCTGCTCCATATTCATTCCAGTTTATGGCTGGTTTGCTTTGTCTGCTTTTCATCTTCAAATTGTTAATGCCCATTTCATGCCTGGCATCTTGGACTGGGAGAAAGCTGGTTTTGCCATATTGGGACAGACTGGTAAATATATCCATAAATTTTAGCTACACCCTGATTCATTCACCACAGACTTTTCCTCCCACTGACTTACATTTTGAATTATATCATCAAATAATTATATAATAGAGTTGAAATGTACAAAATGTAAGGTAAACCTTTTGGTTAAAAATGTCTGTTCGGGGAATCAACTCCATTTCCTACTTACAGAATAAAAGAAATAAGAAAAATTCCTGCCCAGAGGAGCTTACAGATAAAATACATCATGGAGAGAAGGGTAGTGGGGTTTTTTCTAATTCCACAGATGGGGAAAAGACACCCAGAAGTGCCGAGGGATGAATTAAAAGATGCACAAAGCTGAGAATTGTGCTTAGTCTTGCTGAATTGAGTTTCCACATCAACTAAAAGAAGAAAGAGGAAATATTTCTCCATTTCTCATCTTCAAGCTGATACCAAAAAATAAAATTAAAAAAATACTATTGCTTTTTAAAAAGTTTATGTTTTTCTAGTGAAATTAGTGCACTATTCCCTACTTTTTTTATTTTTAATTTTTATTTTTATTTTTAGGATAGAATTGACATAAAATTGCTTTTTTCCTCAGAAATTAGCTGAATGAAAAGAGAGAAGTGAATATCAAGTTTTCACAACACATTTTTAAAGGTTCTGAGAGTTCTTTCTTTTTTCATTTTAAGAATGGAGGCACTGGGGTGTCAATAGGTAAGTACCCTTCCTAATTGTTCTGCAAATCACAGAAGCATTAGGAAGTATGCACAGAAACAGGAATCATTCCAAATGGAAATGTTCTCCTTGCCCATTGAATCTGCCACTTGGTCATTTTATCCTGCTCATAAGTGTATCAGTCTCTACCTTGAAAAAGGAAGGGGTTTTGTCCATAATATTTCTTCAGTTTTGCCCCAAAAGAAATATTTTGTACATTTCAACTCTTAAATTAGTCCTAGGTTCATAATGAGAACATATGTTTCAGTTTAATAAAGAAGTACGTATATTTATAAAATTCTGGGTACCTGATGTTTACATTACCTCCATATCTTCAGCCATGAATGTCTTGATGTGAAAGATGATTTAGTTATTGGTGAAAATTCTCTTTTTTCAGGAACATTTTAATACAAAGCCTAAATACATAATCTTACAACCCTGAGAACTGATTCTGCATGGTCAGCAATAAGGAACTATTTCAAGGGGATGTGAAAAGGTCCGCTTCTATCTCAGGGCTTGGCTTCAATGGATTCTGTGACCTCAGTTAAATCTCTCCACCACAAAATGCCTCTCTTGTTGCCCCTGCTGAACAGAGGTAGCAGCACACACCACAACCTTCACTGAGAGCTCGTGAGGACAAATCCATGAATCTCTTGGAAAGTGAGAGTGATGAGAGCAACTAAAAGACCATGTAAAACCACAAGCCTGTGAGTCAGCATATTCCCAAAGATCTGTTAGTCCTGCAGTGCTGACCTGCTCAGAGCCACTGCTTCCCTCCACAGCCTTCCCTGCAGTGTCCCACTCTCGAGATCTTCCACTGCCACCGACCATGTTCCTTGGATGGAGGTTTGGCTGCCTGGTACCACAGCTGAGCTTGGTTTCTCCCCAAACTGAGCTTTTCACAGTAGGCAGCAGACACAGATCAAAGTTCCTCAGCAGCACAAACAATCCTGGATCTGGTGACAGCAAAAGTTTGGGGTGGTGCCCCAAGAGGGAAATAGAAAGGTGAAAACTGGTGGGAAGTCCTAAAGGGTCAAGTATGTGGTGCTCATCGACAGAAATGGTACCAGGGCAACTTTCACTGTGATTCTACATTCTTTTTGTAATTTTTGTGTCCATTGGAAATTGTGAGATGCTCTTGCACAACTCCAGATGACTGAAATGGAGAAACCTCCCAGTTCAACCTCTCAAGCCATAACAAAGTCCCTCCCTCAATGACTTGGCTGGTTTTCTCTGTGTTGTGCTTCCAGAGGGCAGAGAACAGCAAATATCTTGTGTTCTGGTCTCTGACCCTTGATTGTGTGTCTTTGATCTGGGTTTTGTGATGTTCCATTTGTCAGCCCTCCAAAAGAGATGATGATTTAATCAGAGAATAGAATATCCAAAGTTGGAGAGGACACACAAGGATGACCAAGTCCAACACCTGGAAATACTGTTGGCTTACAGATCTAGCAGGAGGACAGAAATACCAACCTGCTTTACAGAGACAAAACTCATTATACACAGAGAAAGGTCTCATTTTGGTGCTCTGTTTTTCCAATAAGAAGTCACTCTGCTGTCTCTGAGTAGAAAACAACTTTCCAATCAGTGACAGCTCCAAGTTGCAACAGTGACACCTTTAAACCAGTGTACTTCATTTTTCAGGCCTGCAGCAGAGCAAGGGGTGTATACCTTTATATAAAGATAAACATGTTTATGTGTAGATCTATATCACAGAATCACAGAATGGTTTGGGTTGGAACAGGCCTTCAAGATCACCTCATTCCAATCCTTTACCGTGGGTAGGGACACCTTCCAGTATTCCAGGTTGCTACACAGCCTCTGCAGCCTTCAACACTTTCCGGGATGGGACATCCACAGCTTCTCTGGGCAACCTGTGCCAGGGCCTCACCACCCTCACATGGGAAAATTTCTTCCTAATATCCAGTCTAACCCTACTCTATTTCAATTTGAAACCATTCTCTTCCATCTGTCTCCAATTCCCTTTGCACTTCCTTCCACAGTGAAGGATATCTCCAGCTCTCTCCACTCAGCTAAGTGGGTCACGGACAATCCTCTATATCTCTGTTTAAATCAAGAATAAAATGAAAACCTCAGAGAGTGCCTTTTGGATAACCTGTGGTACATCTCACTGGACAACATCAGGTAGAGAAGCTGCCTGACAAAGTGAGGAGAGTCAAACAGTGTCTGATCTTCAGGAGCGAGGCAGTAAATTGAAATAAATGAGATCTCAGCTCCTGAAGTCACAGTGGTATTTGTCATACTCCAAGAAGCTCACTGGTACTGTCTGGAGAGTACCTATGAATGACCAGGCTTTGACATCTTGGTTTGGAGTGAAACATTCTTGATTTTGGGGTTTTTTTGACCATAATACTGAGCTGTTTCAGCCGAGATTAAGGCCTGGGAGGCCAACAGACAGACAGACAAGGTGATGTTGGAGCAATTTTAAGGAGAAGTTGTCTATAGCATCATACAGATTTAAGAGCTTAATCCCCTTCTTCAAAAAAATATTTGAGGCTTTGTCTAGGGGACCATGATGCCTCAAACATCTGCCCTTCATTGCCCATATTGAGCTCCAAGTTTGGTTCCTGAACTTCACCTACATAAACTGCTGAAGTGTCTGAGATTATCACAGGGGCATTCCATGTGGCCCAGGCAGGGATGACTTTCAGGATGCAGCATTCCCTGTGGTTTACCCTCATTCCAGGGAGCAGATGTGACAGTAACCTGCTACCTGTACCTGGCCTTGAGGCTCACACATCCTGCCCCACACAGGGGTACCCCCAGAAATCAGTGCCAGCAGCTGAGACACGCTTTGGTTCTATCCCTGCTGTGCTTGAAATGCTGCTGCTCTCCACCTCTCAGCCTCCTGAGTGAAGATTTCCCAAACTTTGGCTGGGAAGAGGGGTACAACAGGGCATGGGAAGGGGGAATTTGAAGTCAAAGGTTGGCACCCACAAGTTTCCTGTTTCTCTAAGTCTCTTCTCTGCTATCAGTGGAAATGTGGCCTGTCTGATGTGTGATACTGCCCCATTTTCTCAGAAAAAACTGTCCTTGACTTCCATATTGCTAAGCTCCCTCTCAAACCAATTGCATATCATCCACATATGTTGAGAAATATGGTCACAGCTGAAAGAAACGAATGACTTGTTAATTCTGCTAAGTGAGAGGCAAGGATGGCTTGTTAATGAATGACTAATTGAGATGTAACTTAATAATTCCTCAGCTGAACTTGCTAGGATTGCCAGCCATTCCTTAATTTTCTTTAGGGAGACCAGACCTCAAAATGCATGTGACAAGTGTTCTGCAGCCATTAAAGCAACTGACTTCAAATGTTTGAAAAATGAAAGTACAAAACCACAAGAAATAAGAGCCCTAAGTTATAATTGGCTGAGAATAACTACTCCTGAATCTGAGTGCTTGAATTTCCATCCACCACAAAATTCATGTTTCTATCCCTTGCTCTTGGTGGCTGCAGGTGAAAGTCTGAGCAGCAATAGTTTTGGAAAAGAGTAGTTAAAGATGATATCACTGACCTTGTGTGAGAGTAGAGAGGGTGGAGTTACAGCCACTTGTGACAGCTTAACTAGAAACGCAGGTATTATTCACATATTTGATATATCTCTTAATTACTGACATGGGAATAAACCATAAATTAGTTACTTTTGTAACGTTCCAGATCTAGAGAGTGGAACAAATTATTTCAGTTTCTGACTCTGTTACAGATTTAGGGGTGCTCTTGCTTACATCATTTAGACCAGGATATATCTGCTAAACAAAGATGTTTACACCTGACTTCCCTGCACTGACTCTTTGCAGACAAAGAACCAGGAGCCAGCTCCCAGCGAGGAGCACAGTGTGAAATAGTTTTTCATGGAATCCATCCCTCTGATCAACTTGGTGCCTCCTCTGGACTCACTCCAACAGCTCCGTGTCCTTCCTGTGCTGGGCCCCCAAGAAGTGGGTGCAGTTCTAGAGGAGGGATCTCACCAGAGCAGAGCAGAGGGGCAGAATTCCCCCCTCACCTGCTGCTCACCCTGCTTTGGATGCAGCCCACGACACATTCAGCTTTCTGGACAGCAAGTTTAAAATTGTTGAGTCATGTCCAGCCTCTCATCCTGATCAGCACCCCCAATTCTTTCTTGGCAGAGCTGCTCTTGATCTGTTCATCCCCCAGCCTGGATTGACACCAGGGGTTGCCCTCACCCAGGTGCAGTGCCAGCATTCGGCCTTGTTAAACCCCATGAGATTCCCATGGACCCATTTCTCCAGCTTGTCCAGGTCCCTCAGGGTGGCATCTCATCCTTCAGGTATGCCAACAGCATCACTCAGCTTTTTACCAGAAGCAGATGCCTAAAATGGACCAGGTAAACAGCATCTTGGAGAGTCTTTCCCTCATGAGAGATTAGAAAGGGAGTGTGATAAGACTCCATTTTCACACTGTACCCATGCTAAAGCAGATGAGCCAAGTCCACTGGTCCTACATCTACAAACTTGAGGAGAAGGGACCATTGGTTATCCAGTGTGACAAGCCCACTGGGGTTTCCCATGAGACACAACTCTCAGGTGTCACATGGCTGGATATTGCCTGTGTTTCAGTGGCGTGGTGGTCTGTAAAAAACAGGAAGGACTTTAGGGAAGACCCTGGCAAGAAGAGTAATAGCATTCCTTGGCCATAGCTGAAGAGCTCCTAGGAAAAATATGAGCAATTTTTCACATGGGCAGATAGTTATAGGACAATGGGGAACAGATTAAAACTAACAGATGAGAGATTTAGATTTGATATTAGGAAAAATCTTTACTATAAACATGGTGAGGCACTGGAACAGGTTGCCAAAAGAGGCTGTGGACTCCACATCCCTGGAAGTCTTTAAGGCCAGGTTGGATGGGGATCTGAACAACCTGGTCTAGTGGAAGGTGTCCCTGCCCATGGCAAGGGGTGGAACAGGATGATCTTCAAGGTCCTTTCCAACCCAAAACATTCTATGGTTCCACAAATCTATGAAGAAAACTCTGCCCAGAAAGAAATTCAAACTTCCTTCAGGGGCTCTTGGAGTGCATTGCTATTAATGATTTACAATTCCTATTTACAATTCCTACTACACTGTAATGCTTCTCTTTTAACTGAGATTTAAAGAAAGATGTTTATGTCCTCAATGTCAAGTAAACACAAATCCAAACCTATGCTCAAATGGATCCATCCATCCCTCCAAGACAGCAAACAGGCACACACCTCAACAATGAAATGAGGAATGTCACCCTCATCTACTGCTGGTGGCTGATATTGGCACTGAGTTAACTTTGAGCAAACTCAGAATTGGGTCTGGAGGGGAAAATGTACAAGGAGCAGCTGAAATCACTTGTCTGTCAAGCCTGGAGGAGAATGAGGGGAGACCTCAATGTGATCTTCAACATCCTCTTAAGGCAAAGAGGAGGGGCAGGCACTGATCTCTGTGGTGACCAGTGACATGACTCAAGGAAATGGCCTGAAGTTGTGTCTGGGAGGTTTAGGTTGGATATTAGAAAAATGTTCTTCACCCAGAGGGTGGTTGGGCACTGGAGTGCTTTCCTAGGGAAGTGGTCATAATATCAAGCCTGGCAGAGCTCAAGAAGTGTTTGGACACTGCTCTCAAGCACAGGGTGGGATGGTTGAGGTGTCCTGTGCAGGACAGTGGTCACCAGTGTGTGACATCCCCAGATGTGTGTTACACTGCCACAGAAAACACCTGGTCATGTGGTGAAATACATCATCCTCCTCCTGACTTACCAGGACCTTCAGCAAATTCCATTGTAGCACAAGAAAAACTCTTCAGACAAAGCAAAAGGAAAGTAAAGAGAGGAACTCCCCACCCTGATAAAATAATATTATTTGTGCATTTCAAGAACAAGTTGCTCTGGGACTCATACTGCAAAAATAGTGGAAGTAAGAAATTTACAGGGGACAGGTCAGTTCTCAAAGGCAATGAGTGTCTCATCAATCATTCCATATTTCCATATTTTTTTCACTTCATGGCATCACCAGTCATTTAAAAAATATTCATAAATGTCACTAATGGATTATTGCTGCATCCTGAAAAAAAAGACCTCATTTATTTACGCAGGAAATGTCGATTAAATTGAGATAGATATTGAAATTAATAAGTACCCAGTAAAAGTAAAGCGCACAATTGATTTTAGATCCTCTGTTATATGCACGGCATGTAATTACCAGTAGTAAATCTAAAATGAAAATATAGAAGCTTATGAGATGCTTCACTGCAGTTGTTCATTTAGATCCACATAAATTCAGGGGACACACATTACTAGTGCCAGCACTTGCATGAAAGGACTAAGCTATAACTACAACCTTCATGGAAGGAAAACAAGAAAAATCCTTCAACAGCAGAAAAAAAGATCTAAAAATATATAATTCTCATCTGAGAAGGTCACAGCCTTGTGTTGTTGTTGATGGTGGGGGGTAAAACTGAAAATATAAATAACACATCTGGCAAGATGCAAAATAAAAATCCCAGGAGAGCCAAAAGTTAAGTTTTCTTTATTTTCAAAAAATAAGGGAAATTGGTACATCATAGTGCATCTACAACAACTAACAGCCAAATTCATCTGGTACTTTTTACTGCAAAAGAGAGTTTTGCAATGCAGTTTAATATGTGTTTTGCAATGCAGCCTAATGTGTGTTTTGCTTGCAAGTCTAGTTGGAGACTTCAGTGATTCATGCAAAGCTACATTTTGTTGTGCTCTGGTTCCATTTCTACACTGCACTTATCACCCTGGTATCTGAATTCCCGACAAATTAAGATTTCACTCACATTCTACACCGTTTTTGCAGGTAAATTCTTTGATCTCACAGTCTGCTTTTCTAAGCACAACATGGGCTTCTATCAGTGTTTTTTAATTTCTCTTGTCACCTGTCAATATTTTGGAATGGTCTGTGTTGCATAAGATCAGGCCTGTCCATAATATTGCTATTATCTCATCCATTAGGGATGAGTTTGTAAAGAAAACAGAAATCTTTGTAAATTCTGAAGTTAATAAAGATCATCTTAAAGATCTTGGAGAGTTAAAATTTATGCCAGGGTCAGGTGAGACTTTCCTGGCATCCCTGCCCAGAAAAGGCAGAGAGACACATTTCGCCTGTTGAGGTCTTCAAACTACACAGTGGTAAAAATCCTCAGCAAAGTTGACCTTAAACAGCTGCCAGATGTTGGAGGAGTTTGGCTTTGAATCCACATCAGAGTGACCTGCCCAGATCCAAGGGCTGGAATTCAGTGGCCTTACACACACACGTGTGGTGTCATTGTAGATGCTGTAAAGGATTAAATCCTCTTTCCACCTGCCATTCCAGAAAACCACATCTCTCATGTCCTGTGGCATATCTGTCAGGCCCATCTTAAATAGCTGAGTTTATGTAATATACAGAGAGTTTAAAATTAGGGTGGAACCTCCAAAGGGTCTCAAGTTACAACAGAACCCTGGATTTAGGCTGTTAATTGCTGTGCTGTCTGTACATCCACATCCTCCACTTTCACAGACTGGTGACTGAGGTATCACTTCATTTCCTCTGGAAAGGCTGGGGAAAAATGTGCCCAAGACCTCTTGAGTCACTGGTATCTTCACCCAACAGAAGGTTTTAACCATTAGCTGAGGAGATAATTCCCATTCCGTTGGCTTCTGTTTAATGGGAGAGGGTACACAGAGCATTTCTAATGACATTTGGCTGCCACAGTGCACAGCTGAGGTTGTCTCATAGAAAGAGGCTTTCTCTCACTGGTTTCTGGTTTAGAGCAAACACATTGATTTCGAGTGGATTATTCATCCGAGAACATAAAAGGAATTAAAATCTCCAAGAGCCACAGTGGTTCCAGTGTTTGAATGGGAAGAAAAAAACCCGTAGACTCTGTATCTGCACTTCATGGAGAGATAATTCAGAGACTTAAAAATATGAATAATAGGCTTGGCATCTATGAATGCAGACTTCAGAATATTTTTAACAAGCTCTGGCTACAGATATTATATGATCAAAGAAACATAAAGTAAGCAACAAGGATCAGCTACTCTTTAAAAAGCTAAAATATTTCTCAGTCACTCCAAAATTATCTTTGTGGATGGCTGGTCTCTGAGTGGTGATAAGCAGATATGTCAGAAGAGAGATTTTCAGGTTCATATATAAAATTTTCTTTAATCATCTTAAGTAAGCCGTGGTCATTAAACAACTATCTTTGAAAAGGGGGTAAGAAACACAATTTTAGAAGGGAGTTATATGTTATGAGAGTGCCTTTGAAGGATATGGGCAGAGCCACTGAGGCCAGGAGGTTGGAGTCTGTCTGTGTTTTGTGTGTTGAAGCATTGCCCAGGATAGTTGAGTCCCAAGCTGAAGCACATCCCTAAAAACAACTCTATGAACAGTGATTGTGATGGTGAAAAGAAAGTCAACTGGATTCCATGTAGGTATTTGTATGGAGGAAAAAAATCCTTAATTACCCACAGTAATTGCACCTTCCTGACTGCTCCACAGCATGTGCAGGATGAGGCCTCTGTGCAGCACCTCCCACCAGCAGCATTAGCAACCTGTGAGGAGAGAAGTGAAATAAGGAATTCTGTCTTCTTAATGTCTGTGCCCATCATTTTCCTTGGCTGGACATGATGCACCACTGACTTCTGCCAGATTTCCAGGGAAAACAGCCCTTTGGGCATTTCTAATGGGCTCTTAGGAATCACACAGGAATTCAATTACCCCTGAAATCCCAGTACCTGACTCAAAGTTGGCTGAAATCCAACAATATTTTTAAAAGGTGTTCAGTGAGACAAAGTAGGGAACCTAGATAAAAAAGGACAGTATCAAAACTAATCTTGTGTGACATCTCCACTGTTCAGCTGTCTCAGTAAAACTTCAGTCATATTTATTCCCACTGGATATGGGCCTTCCCAGGTATTACAAAAATTTAGGAATTCTAGGGCAGGTGGGAAAAAAATCTTCCTTAGTAGTCACAGAAAATAGGAGAATTTAAGATTCGACTTCAGTGTAATTTTTAGCCAGCCTTTTCTCTAGATCTTCTATGGGATAAAACATAAAATCAACCCTGAAATCAGGATTTCAGAAGATGGGCAGCTGACTGAATCATTATGGGGATGAAAGACACATTATCATCATCCTCTCACTGGTAACAGAGTTCCCACATTCCAAAACCTACCACTACAACCACCTAATTTCATATTCTGGCCTTATATAAAAACACCCTTTTGTACATATTCATTTATTCCCCCTACATCTCCTTGCATGTCTCTGTCTCAGTTCTTGTGTTTTCTCTATTTTTTCAGAGCACTAGGGTCAGATAATTGGGACCTGAAGAATTAGTGCATAACAATCCATTTTATCCTGTTGATTCATAGCAAACCTGTGGCACTCAAATTACATTCTGCCAAGCAGACCTGTGCTGTAGGGGCTGGATAATAAAAGCATACAGGTGTATGCCACCAGCATCCCCATTGATTTGCAAATTGGTCCCCAAGAGACATCTTGGCAAATATTCCCGCAGCATCTGAGAGCTTTGCCTGATAGAAGCTAAAACGAGCTAAAAAGGAAATGCTAATTTCTATATCCTGCACTGGGTTTAATTGAAGTCTGCCTGTTCTAAAGCCAGAGGGATGATAACAGTTAATGTATTCTCCACCTGAGAGGCAAGGCACCTTTTTCTGTGCATCTAAAAGACTGGAATTATGATCCTGAGAGGATTATAAATTATAGCAACTTATTTTGCCCAAGGTAGCAGAGTTTTCCAGACCTCTTCAGTGTAATTTCATGAGGCTTTGTTGTTTTAAACCAGAAAAAGTATGAAAGAGAAAATTACTGGGGTGGGCACTGGCCAAGAATGTCTTGAATGTAAAGGACTGACAGTTTTTGCATGGTTTCTTTAAGAAGCAAAGTTTATATTCCATGCTTTGTGTGTGCCTTTGCTGATCTTTCCCCTTTTTGGACAGAATCCATCCAACCTGATACAGAGAGAGAGAGATCTTAAAGTTATCAAGTTGTCAGAAGTTTAATAGAAACCAGGATCTGTGATATGAGCTCATCACCCTTCAGACACATGGAAAAAGAAGTTATAAAGGTTCCTAAAGCTTCAGAGGTTGTTGCTTCATGTTAAACATCTGAGAATGCAAAAACAGGAGCTCCCAGCCCTGTTCTCTGAGCAGATAATCAAATCAGGGCTTCTTTAATTCCACCACCCAGGGCAAAATTTGCTCTAAGGGCATCACAATTAGTCACAAAAAAAAAATCACCTGCAGGGCCACTCACCAGAAGGAAGCCATAAAGGGATATAAAATAAGCATGTTATTAAAGCATAAAGATGAGTGAGGATTCTGATTTACAAAATATTCGTAACTTGACAGGTTTGCAGTCCAAGTAATGGAAAGGTGGTGGGGAGAGGAGTCTGAGGCATAAAGATGTAAAGAAACCAACGAGACACTGCTTTTGACAACAACAGGACCAGAAACAGTGTCATCTGATTAATAAACCCCCACAAAAGAAACAAAAAAACCAAAACAAAAAACCTAGTGGCAGTGCCCTAGAAACTCCCACTCTGGTTCTCCTGCAAATCAATTTTGTACTGTGAGTCCATGGCCAGTGGTGACCAAGGATAATAAACCTGTGTTCAAACACTAAAGGCATTTATAGTCTATGGCAGGAGTCACCTTATCCAGCTTTGGATGAATCAGGGTAAAACTTCTCAGTAAGTCACCCTAGGCTTCCTTGGAAATAATTAAGATGAAATTAATAAGGTTGAGGATCTTAGAGCAAAAAAATGTACCCATCTGTAGTGGTGTGTTGAGCTGTGCTCAATAATGTTAGTTTTATTTGTTAATAAGTTTGTCAAATGGTTTGCCCCATCCCCCCCTATCCTCGGCTGCACTAGCAGTTGGTCCCTTCCTTCTGGAAAGTGCTGATACCATGGAAACCCCCTGTCTGTCAAATGTATCCCCTTCCCCCCAGGGCCTGTCAGTCTCTCAGGAGGCCTCTCCTCTTTCCAGAAAGATCGGAGAGGTTCAGCTCCTGATTGGGACAGGTCCTGGGAATTCCCTACCCCCTTCAAGGGATTGGCTCTTTCCTTGTCATTCCACTCCCCAACTCCTCCCTTCGTGTACTCTTATTGGACTGGTGTTTTGTGCACGCCCCTGGGTGTGTGTGTCTTTTAAACCCCCTGCAAGGCAGAGAGAGCTGCTCTCTCTCTCTGAGGCACCCTGTTCCTACAATAAACCTCCTCCCTGTTCTACCTCAGAAGGAGCCTCCTCCTCATTTCCTCGCCTCAGCTGCAATCCTCCATCCAGTGTTCGCCAGCCAAGGACCCACCGGGTGGGCTCCTGCGACCCTATCCAGCGGGGCCCTACTGTGTGCTGAGCACGCTCCCCGCCAGGGCAGTCGGGCAAGGCTAAGGTCACTGGTCAGTGGCCAGGGAGCGTGACCTCACCCATCTATTTCAGAGTGAGATGAAACACATCTGGAAATCCACTATACTGCAGAAACCAACTTAATCAAATTTATCCCACTCCTGCATCTGTCTGTTTCAGAGGGACATGTGGACCTGCAGACACCTGCAAGATAAAGAAACAACTCCTTTTCTTTGCCTGTCAGCTCCTGCTGACAAGGCTTGGCCATTTCACAAGTGCTCTTTCTGCCAGTTCTGAAGGAGCAAATTCTGCTCTGTGTTGCCACATCCCTGAACTCCCTCCCTGGATGTTTTATAGCAGCCTGAAGAGTTCTCCTATGTTTTGTCTCCTTCTCTTTGTCAGTCAATATCAGAAAGGTATTTAGTCACATCAGCAAAGTGATCCATCATGTGAAGCATCCTCCTGGCAGGAAAAGCTATTACATTTATTTTCCTAATGCAGCTAAGTAGACATTAATATCTGTAATTACTATTTAAATGCAGACTGACTGATTCCTCTGTATTCGTAAGATCTGCAGACTGCTCTGAAAAACAGTCTTGAAATAATACTGACTTTATCTCATTCTTTTCTGTCAAAAACAGTTCTGAGCATGGACAGTGTTTTCATTGATCCTGGGCTGATTATGAGCATGAATTTGTCGACGTGAGGAAATTGTTTTCATAGTCAATTGTGTCTGGATATTATGGGGGAATGGCTTTAAAATGAGAGTAGGTTTAGATTGGATATTAGGAAGAAATTCTTCCCTTTGAGGGTGGCGAGGCCCTGGCACAGATTCCCAGAGAAGCTGTGGATGCCCCATCCCTGGAAATGTTCAAGGCCAGGTTGGATGGGGCTTGGAGCAACCTGGGATAGTGGAAGGTGTCCCTGCCTCTGGCAAGGGGGTGGGAACTAGAGGATCTTTAAGGTCACTTCCAACCCAAACATTCTATGATTTTTTTTATGCATGTCAGGTACTGTCCTCTCCTCATGAGACTGAGGAGTACAGATCCTAATTTTTAAGTTTACTTACATTTGAGTGGCCAGAATTCTCATGAACAAAATGTACAAACTTTGGATGAGTTTGAAGAGATGCCCATGGCTTTGTTTACCTTCTGAAAGTCTGGTTGGATGATAATTGCATCTAGCAGAGGAAAGATGGGGGAAAGCTGCTTCTTTACATTAGATTCTCCAGTGAAGGTTTTCATGGGTCTTTCTCTTTTCTTTCTTTCTTTCTTTCTTTCTTTCTTTCTTTCTTTCTTTCTTTCTTTCTTTCTTTCTTTCTTTCTTTCTTTCTTTCTTTCTTTCTTTCTTTCTTTCTTTCTTTCTTTCTTTCTTTCTTTCTTTCTTTCTTTCTTTCTTTCTTTCTTTCTTTCTTTCTTTTCCTTCCTTCCTTCCTTCCTTCCTTCCTTCCTTCCTTCCTTCCTTCCTTCCTTCCTTCCTTCCTTCCTTCCTTCCTTCCTTCCTTCCTTCCTTCCTTCCTTCCTTCCTTCCTTCCTTCCTTCCCTGACTGCAGAGTAGGAAATACCTCACCTTTAACGCTGCCCTCAAGTTCTCTCTTTCTTTTTGAAAACGTCCTTTCAGACCAACCTCTTCAAACCAACCTCCTGGCTTTTCTCAGAGTAGAGGATCCCTCTATGTGTTTTCTGGTTAACTGTTCAATTATTACCCTGTTTTCCCATGGAAATGAAGCCTAGGTGGTCTCACTCCCACTGCGTATTTCTGTATGTGCACCGCCAATAACTTCTGACCTCATTAAACAAAATGATAGAAAAGCCTGAAGCCTCATAGATAATTACATTTCATGGAGGCAGAAGACAGATCTTACAGGCACTTCCACTACAGGAAAATAAACAAGCATAAATCTTGGCATAGATGGGAAAATCCACATGGGAGAAAGCCTTTTACAGGTGCCCCAAGCACAAGAAAATCTTCAGTCGTAGTTTAAACCTTGCTTAAAGCCAAAGCCAATTTACACAAGACACATATCCTCAGGCAAAGAAATTTAATTTATTCCCAAAATACTTAAGTAAATTTTGGGTCCATTCTGTGCAATATCTTAATTAGGTTTGTATGTGAGCTAAAAGGCAGTAACAAAGCTTGGGCCAACAGATAATGCACCAAGTTTCTTTAGTTAATTTAATTCTGAATCTAGAAACTATTTATAATTTCTCCGTAGTTATTTGCTTGTTTGTGTGACTTCACACCATGATTCTTTCTCAAAACAACCCCAAATGTCTTTCCATTCCCTCACCTTTAAAGTTACCAAGATTCGTGTACTCAGGTCTTAGCCAGAGGTTTATAAATCTCTACCACCCATCCCTCCCAGCCTCCATAAAGGCATCTGTTAAATCTCTCCTTGGCCATGCTCTCCCTCTACCTCTCTTTGAGCCAGGACTATCTTCCCATTTGTCAGTAGGATGGCACCAAAGGAAATTGCACTAAATTCTCATTGAAGCCTCCATATGAGATTACTTCTTGCTTAGGAATTTGGAAATTACTGGAAAGTGAATTTTCTCAGGAAAATCACATTTTTCTGGTCATTTAACTTTTCTTGTTATTGACCTGTCAAAGGCAAAACAAGGGGCTGGACTGACCTATGGTGCATTGATGGTCTTTTTATTTAATTTCTGCACCATCTGAGGATGGCAAGGTTTTCTGTGGAGTTCTTTGAGGAACAAAGTCTCAGTCCCAGACCTTAACAAGGGTTTTTTTTTTTTCCCACTGCTTGGTGCAGATAAGAATTCTCTAAGGTGAGCAGTGGAAAAGCGAAGCTTGCTATTCTATTTCCTATAGAAAAGAGACAGTAATTGCTGGAAAATATGTAAAATATGTTTTCCCATTTTTCTACTCATGTAAAATTTCACGATCTTTTTTTTTCCTTTTGGGGGGCCTTGCACTGCTGTTTATTACCAATACAAGATTGTTCCGTTTCTTTGACATGGTGCATTTTTTTTCCATTCAGCTTCTTTGATGCAGTTTTTTCTTGCTCAGTTTCGGGATCAGCTGCTTTGGAATCTTTCTCCTGTTGGGGTTTGCTTTTCTCATCTGTGAAATCACTGGCTTTATTTATGTGGTAGTGTCAAAGGGTTCACAAATACGGAGCTTGTTAAGATTTGTGTGTATGTGCCCCTATTCTTTAGGTTAGGACAATAATGATGATTATTAATGGTGCTCCCCCAGAGCAGGACTCAAATCTAGCACAGCCTCCTTCAAAGGGAGCAGCAGACTGCAGAGAACAAGATAAAACTATGCACACCCTAACTCAGTGACCTTTCTTCCTTCTGCAAAAGCTACCAGTTTAAGAGAAATCTCCACAGTCATAAATCACCATCACTCACCACTGTTTGGAAAGAGCTGGATGATTTTGGTACATTTATCATGCTTTAAGGAATTTTGACATGTTGTTCTCCTCTGAATGTTAAAGTTCTTTTCTTTGTGGTTGTTTCCTTCCACCACACGCACACACTGCAGGAGGTTGCTCAGAAAAGTGACAATATCAATTGTCAGGGGAGAGAGGAGGCACATTGTCCATGCTCCTTGAAGATGAGAACACTGAAGGAATTTGACCTTGACTGAAGGAGCTTCCGTGGAAGATTAGAAAAATAACAGCTCACTAAACAGATGCCAGGTCATAATTACCACTAATGGCCACCTCATGCGTCATTCCGGGCACCTCACAACAAAAAATGTTATCTTTTGACAAAGCTGTTGGCAACCACACGTGGAAAAAAGTTAAGGTTTTACCCATTATTTTCTAGCTTTTTTTTTTTTAACAGACTGAGAGTTACTTAACTTGACTGTAAGTAAATAACCCACTGAAGACAGGCAAGTAGTCCAAAAGTGAGAAAAATGTCTATATACTATGAAACTATCTGTAGATAGTAGGATTTATAACTGGAAGGGATTTAAAAAAAAAAAAAAAAAAAAGAGATTTCTGCAGTACTGGGTATTTTTTATGTTTTTTTCCTGCCTCAGTGTGGAACTTGAAACACAAGCAATATTTGTTTTAAAATGGAAATCATTAAAAGTGCAAGTCATAATTGCTCGTTTGATTATTTTTCTTTTCAATATAAAAAAAATCTCCACTGTCAGGTATAAACATTTTGCTTAGGTTTTTTTTCATTAAATTGAAACTAAATACTTCTTAACTTCTTGCTTTGACCTGAACCTATTTACAACCTTAACCTGTTAAACTGAATGGTGAATCATGAGTCCCTGTCACTAAAAGTGTTTATGGAATATTAGGTTTCAGAAATTGCTCCAGCAGCCATTTAAAATTTTCTCCATGAGCAGAGAGAAAAATATTGGCCTATTCTTCTACAGAGTCATCCTGAAAGGAGTGCTTTTAATGTGGATCTCATAACTCTGGCAGTCAGGATGATTTTAGACTAATTCAGCCAGAGCAAAGAGAGGAGTATCACAGAATGGAGTGTGGAGTGTTCTCAGTTTGGTTGTTTCAATTTCGAATCCCACACCAAGGCTAACTTTGGCTGCACCAGCACAGGACCCAGTGCTGTCCAAACTGTGGAAATTTCAGGAGACCACTATGTGGAGCTTTCATAACTCAAGGAGATCTGGTCATCACAGCCAAAGGTGTTTAAGGCAAGTCTTTGACCTTTAACTCTAGTGGAAGTCATCCTTGCCCATGGCAGCAGAGTGGAATTTGGATTATCTTTAAGGTCCCTTCCAACCCAAACCGTTCTATGATTCTATGATTTTTTTTATGTGAAGCAGCTTCATTTATTTCAAAAACATATGAGAATTAAAGAAAGTGTCAATTCCAGCAAGGTTTCTTTATGTGGAGACAAATGTTTGAAATCAATTATGAACGTCTTTTCTATTATTGCTTTCTGTCTGCACATTGCTGTCACTATAGCACAGAAAAAATCATTTATGTGGAAAAAGATCCTCTGTTTTAATAGTGAATACCTGTTTTGAAGGTTTAACTATATTTTGTCATTTCACAGCATTTTCCTGTGTTGAAACAGTTTATTACATTTCCCTAGACCTGCCACCTTTGAAAAAACAGATTCTACAAAAAACAGAGAACATCAGTTTTTCAGCCTTGCTTGGAATCACTCTTTTCTTCTCATATCACAATTAATTTTGATGAAAATTTCTTGAGGGAGATTGATAAAGAAATGATATCTGGCTGAAATATTCACAGTGGAGCCTGTCTAAGCACAGGTTCCTCAGGGGAAAAGCCTTAGGATGAAATGTAGCTGCAGTGATTTTATATTTATATTTATATTTATATTTATATTTATATTTATATTTATATTTATATTTATATTTATATTTATATTTATATTTATATTTATATTTATATTTACAACAGTGATGAAGTGAGTTTTTTAAGGTTTAAAATACATCTGTGAGAGAGATCAGAGGTGGAGAAGGTTTATCTCTCTCATTCAGTGCAGCTCCACACCGTTGGCAAGGACTGAGCTGGCTCAAGGGGGTCAGGAATAGAGGTGGATGCTCAGGTCCATGCCCAAGTTAAATCATTTCCCTGAGCCTTCTTTTTCTCTGTTCCCTTTCCATTCTGCCCTAGAAAAACTTCCAGTGGAGTGAGATAACAAAATAAAGGCATATTTCTGCATTGTGAAAAGTACTTTTTTCTCTGAAGATAACTTAGGACAGCCAGATAAAGTCCACAATTACATCAGCAGTGCAGCCAAAGCCTCTGAGTCACCATTTGTGTTGATCAGGAAAAACCAGAGAGTGAAGCTGAACCACACACAGTAACTGTCTCAAAGAAAGAGGATGAACCAGGTATTTCCATGAGGGATGAAAACTCATGGGGTGAGAATGCACAAAAATGGTTTTTTGTGCATGAGGCTCGAAGCCACCTTCAGTCAATGCCAGCTCTGCAGACAGAAACATTTCTGGGAGCAGACAGACAAATTTATAGGAGTATGAATATATTGACTCATTAAGGTTTGAACTAAAGAGATGCATAAGTCTGGAAATTAGCAGCAGTTTGAAAGAAAAAATGGTATTAAAACATCATCAGCCAAAAGCAGTATCACCACTGTAACAACAAACACCAGATGAAATAGATAATGGAACTGAGAAATCATTAAGCAGTGTGAAAACAGATCCTCTGGATGAAAATGAACTCTTAGCATTACAGACAACAATTATCACTCTTCTCTAATGCCCTGATGCCCTGACTTGACCTTCTTGCTGTTGTCAGGCTCAAAAAAAGTCCAAGACCAAAATCCACATTTTGATTGAGTCGCCCAAGTGAACAGAAAATATTCATATCAAGGAAATAAGGTGAAATCAATGGCATGCTGAGAAGCAAAGACAAGAGAAGCTGTCAAAACCCAAGCACTAATTTGGTTTTGAAAAGAAAAATAATTTTGAATTTGCATAATCTTGAACTAGAATGACTATATCTTAGAGAAAGTGATTAAATTTGCCTGCAAATTTTCCTTTTTCTAATGTTACAACTGTGGTGAAAGGTCAAGCAAAGTATTTCTTGAGTAATTTTTTAAAAGGATTTAACTTCCTCTTCATGTCTGCAAACTGCAATTAACAGCTTTCTATTTTTTCAAATTTCTTTGCAACTCAAAATTATTTGATCTAAACATGGACTAATAGGTTCTGGCAGACTTCTCAGAAACAAGTAATGGCCCTGAATTCTGTAAATTTACTTATTTCATTGTGCATTTGGTCAATACACATTCTGTGGCAGTGCTTATGATGACCATGAAGCTTTCAAGTTTGCTTTGCAAATATTTCCTGTCTAAATGGACACACATAAAAAGTGAGATGGGCCAGGGTAGGCACAGCAGGTATTGATATCTCTATGTAATCTAATTCCTGCTATTGATTTATTATGTCAAAAAGTAAACATGGAAACTTCTCTCTGCTTGGTGTGCTGTCCAGAATGCAGAAAAACAAAAATCTGCCTTAGTGCCAACTCCAAATACAAGAAGAATGAAAATGCAGTCACAAATATGATAAGAAGTGACCTTCAATAAGCTGTCTGACTGCTGGATATTTTTTGTAGGTCCAGGTGAAAAAGAGAATCTTCAGAAGGATTTGAAGAACAGTTCAGGGTTTTTTTGGCTGCTTGCTGATAGCACCTTCATATGAGTAAAGCAACTGCACAGAAAATGTTGAAAACTAGGCAAGGAGGGTAGGAAAGCCATCATCAGGGGACAGCAGATTATGGACTGGACATGTCAGTAGCACAAAGAAGGTGACAGGCACTGAAAGTGAGTAAAAGCAGTTTATTTCCAGCTTCTTGATTAATGTTGTCCAAAATCTTTACTTCTTCCCCTCATTATTCCAATGCAGGGCAGTGCAAGCAACCCAGCAGAGCCTGTAAGAGGTGTGCAAGGAATGTTCAAGATGTCTGTTAGTGACCTGAGACCAGGCCACTCAGGGCACAGGATGATGAACAAACCCCAGGACTCCCTTTATTCTTCTCCAGTTGGAAAATACCAGATGTCATCTCCACCCAGGCCTGAGTGTAAGTGTCCTAAAGGGTAAAAGGGTAACAGAGCAGGGGGATATGATGGAGTCACAGCATCAGAAATTCATTATGACTGACATTTTTATCGTTGTCCTGTGTCAACATCCCATCACTAATCATGGTCCCTGTTCCTGCAGACTCACCAGCTATAGAAACCCAGAAGAAGGAAATGTGCAAGCCCTTCCCAAAGCAACTTAACATACAAGCAACAAGAGGTGGGTGCAGCAGGATCATAGACTCATGGGAATGGTTTGGGTTGGAAGGGACCTTATAGATCATCTCATTCTAAGTACCATCCATGGGCAGGGACAGCTGCCACTAGACCAGGATGCTCAAAGCTCCATCCTGCCTGTCCTTGAACACTTCCAGGAATGGGGCAGCCAAAGCTTCTCTGGTCAACTTTTCCAGTGCCTCACCATCCTCAGTAAAGAATTTCTTCCTAATATCCACAGAGGTGAGGAAGAAATATCCCTGGCGTGTCCAAATTCACTCGTCATTGATCACCAACTGCCATCATCCAATACTGAACCAAAAGGGATTAGAAAAGAAGAGCAAGGTGGCTCTATGGCTATTTTACAGAGATCTCCCTCCAAGGGTGAGACATCTGGAAGAAGATACAAAGCTGCCTTCAAGGAACCTAAAAATCAGTCAGCAAAAGTATCACTGACCTCACGGGTGCAGGAAAAGAAGAAGCTTCCTGACAGTCTGATGGGTTTGGAACAGTCTTTACAGGGTTTGGAACCAAACTCAAGGCTCATTCACAGGCATGTGAAAAAAGCACAAGATGTCATAGAGATAATGATTTAATTTCTCCACTGTCTCTTTGGTCATTAGGGAGTAATATTACTTTCCTCAGACGGATGTTGTGAGTGGGAAACCCAGACACCAGCAACAAGAACATGCATACTGGGAAAAAATACCTTTTTCTTAAAGAGTGATTAAGTGTTGGTTCAGACTTCTCCAGGAAGTGATAGAGTCACCATCCCTGGAAGTGTTCAAAAACTGAGGAGATGCAGATTTTGCAATATTATGGGCACGTTGTTACTCAGTCCAAGGCTGCACTTGATGATCTCGGATGTCTTTTCCATTGTTAATAATTTTATGACTCTATGAAATCTTCATATTTTGCAGCATTTCACTTGGAAATCTGGTCTCCTACAAATATTAAATCAGGTAGGCTCTTTGGGGGTGGACACTGTAAGATGGTGACCTTACAATACATGGAAAAAAATTCTGGAGAAACACAGCACCACTTGGAAGGACAAAAGCAAATAGTGGAGGAGGGAAAGGGGAGCAGACTTTGGAGCTGATAGTACGAATGGAAAGGGCTGGAAGGTGCAGCTATAAATGGCTCTCTAACTACAGAACAGTTTAGTTTTACAAGCTCAGAGTCGTCTTCTGTTATCACCCAGCACGGAGTAATGTGATGGAGTAAACGCTCAGTAAAGATTTGGCAGCCTGGCCTCTCTCGCAAGAAATATGACAGGGTCACAAGTTTCTTTGCTTTGTTTCAATAATTGGATTTTCTGGGCTCTGGGTGCTCCCTTCTGATGCATTAGGAACAGACACAGAGGTGGAAGAAGCAGGATAACAATTTCAAAGGAGCCATCATTACTGTGCCCGTGGAAATCCGGATATGCATCTCACAAGGAAAGCTCAAAGGCATTTCACAACTTGCACAATTCCATGCCTAAGAGGAGCTAATCTCAGGAGCACCACCAAACTTTGCATTTGGAGAGTTATTTTTATTTTAATTTGTCTCCCGAGGCAGCCTCATTTG
Organism: Acrocephalus scirpaceus scirpaceus; assembly: GCA_910950805.1. Taxonomy (NCBI): domain Eukaryota; kingdom Metazoa; phylum Chordata; class Aves; order Passeriformes; family Sylviidae; genus Acrocephalus; species Acrocephalus scirpaceus. The sequence goes on from OU383773.1 coordinate 3,309,442, forward strand.
AGCTGAGTTTTAAGGACAAAGCTGAGGACTTGAAAAGCATCTTTAAGCCCACAACTGCAATACCTGCTACTACCTAAATCTCAAGTATTTAATGGTTCCTAAAAAATATATTGCCTTGTTAATGCCTGCAGCAAAGCATACAGTTTATGGGGAGAGAGCTGTAATGCCCCTTTAGCCATCTGGCCAGCAAGACTACAATGGGGTGTTTGATAACAGCCATTTTCGTGTCTGCAGGAGATGGCTGCAATAAAAAGAACAAACAAGCACATTTACAGGAGGCTGCAGTTGGATACCCAGCCAGATGAGAACCATAAGAAATTTAATGTAAATCTCCGTGGCCCAATCACAGAGAACTCCATTGCTCCCAGAGTCAAATGGAGCTTGATGCATTCAGTTATGCAAATGGATATTCCCACCCTTAATGAAAGTGCCTGAAGAACCTTGAGGGTCTCTGCCACCATCATTTTCACCTATTGAGGCAATTCTTGGAAGGTTTTTTACTTGGGGAAAAAAAGCCACCAGAAGCATGGAAATTGCACCAAAGCAGCATGTATGGTGAAAATGATCACCCTGCACTTACTCCATGGTCCTACGAATTTGATGGAAAGACTTCAGTGAATTTTGAATGAAAGACATAATCACCAAGTCAAAATAAAGTTATTGCAGAGCATAGGTGGGTTGAAGCAACAAGGAGATCTAGAAAGGATCTGAGCCTTCAGCATGATAAGATTAGATATTATGAAAAATATCTTTATTGTGAGGATGGTGAGGCACTAGCACAGGTTGTCCAGGGAGGTTGTGGACTCCCCATCCCTGGAAGTGTTCAAGGCCAGGCTGAATGGAGCTTGGAGAGCCTGGTCTGCTGGAAGGTTTCCCTGCCCATTGCAGAGGGTTGGAACTGAATGATCTTTAAGATCCCATCCAGCCCAAATTATTATGTGATTTTATGATTCTATGAACACAGAGAAGGTCTTCAGCACAGTGATGGGGCTGGAGTTGAAATTTCAGCAGGATCAGCTCTAACCTTTCTATCACTTTGTGTATTATGAATGTCACAATTCCTATCCAAGTCACGTTTCATGAAACCACTTTATTTCAAGACATACTGAACTGCTGTCTCCTTCCCTGAGCATGAAAATCACATAATATGATTTCATTCCTCTGCCTGTTTGTGCACCGGTCACACAAAAAGTTGTGAAACTACAACCAGGCTTTTCAGGCTTTTAAACACGCAAATATAAACTGCTATTAAGGGTACATCACATTTCCTTGCTTAGTGCCTGGCTCATAAAATGTAATAGCTCTACAGTCTTTCCAGCTTTCAAAGTAAAGTTTTTTTCCCTTAAGCCCTAAAGGGAAGGAGAAATTTATGTCACCTAATCTCAGCTATCTAAAAATTAGCCATGTAATCTAAGATACTCATCTATGTCTTAGCTGATGAAAGGAATGGAGCATCTTCAGAGCACAATTCACACAATCGTAAACCAGGATGAGAATCAGCTCCGGGGGGAAAGGGCTAAATGGAAATGTTTTCATGTGCATTGGGTTACAAACCTTATTTCACTCTAGAGAGGTCTGTTGCACATTTAATTCCCCAGCCATGGGAACTTATGGTGTTCTAGAAAGGCACTACAAGGTGTCCCACACAGCCTTCAGAAGGGTATGATCTCCTCTGATTGTGTCACATTTCCCAGTCCATGTGTCACCACAGGGCACCTGAATGGCTACAGATGTCCATGTTCAGGGAACTGAATAATTCACCAATTTCCTGGTCAGCAGAACAGCTTTTCCTATTTCATTAGCTGCATTAACACTATGCCTGTTGTTTATAATGAGATTTCAGACACTTTGTTTGTCATCACTCACACGTGGAAACCTAAACTGCTGTTATTTAATCTGGGGACTGAATCCTTCCCTAATGTTCCTAATGTGCATGGATGGGTCTGGCTGTGGAAGTACATTTCCCTTTCTCCTGAACATAAAGAGATCCCAGACAAAGAACTTTGGCAAAATTCCTAATTTCTTAAGAGCTAAATCATAACAGGTATAAATTTGAGTAAAGGTGCTCATGGTTTTCATGTTCATGTTTGGAAGTAGAGGATCTTTAATGTCCCTTCCAAGCCAAACCATTCTGTGATTCTGGGAAAATTTTGGCTTCAAATAACAGAACAAAATACTAACGAGAACAGTGATCTAATAAATTATTCTGCTGTTCCAAAAGCAATCTTTTCTTCCTTATGGCTGTTTAGTTCTCCGTCAAAAACTTCCAGCTGGTAATCTCATAGTATTTCATTCATGGACTTTGATGAAAATCTCCAAAATTTTTTTTCCCATAAAGGCAGAAACTTCACCATGAGCAGAATCTACCACAGGACAGATGAGCAGGAGTCCAAAATTTACATCTCAGATGCCAACATTGTAAATCGTAGAAGCAACATAAAGAGTGGAATTGGATATGCAACTGAGTGTAACAGTATGGTGCCAGCATAAATCAGAACATAAACATTATGAAACAAAATATTGCTGCTTTGCTGCTTGAAATAAGTTGTGGATTTCACTCATGCTTTCAACTGTGAGTGCAGCAGAAATAACAAGTGTAGAAAACAGAATAAAAAGGTGAATTGAAACTCTAACTTATTTTCTTTTTTTAAAATATAATTTTCCAGGAACAGAACCTGGCTGCCTGTAAAGCAACTGGATCCCCTGACCCCAGAGCAAATTACATTTAGTTCAAGTTATGGTTATGGGGGAAGAATATTTGTGACTAAAAATGCTTGTCTTGGAACAGATGTTGAGTTAACCAAAAGAAATTACTAATTTTAAGGTCAAGACAATCTTTCACTCTTAAGGTCAACACAATCTTTGACAATTGAACAGAATAATCTACTACTGACTTTCAATTTTGACATACTGAACTCACTAGTTTGATTTATCTCTTGCTTACAAACAGAAACATAATATTTGGCCACTGACTTCTCATGCAGCATCATTCCAATATCTGCTGACCCTTTGAAATCTAAACCCATAATTGAAGTTTGGGGTTTTTTCAGTCTCAGGCTTCTGGTTAACAGCATTTTGCAGCTGCAGTAAAAAGTAAGTTTTATCACCTCTTCCAAATAAAAGTGTCTCTACAAATATTTACCTGCATCCTCCATAGTAAGGTGCAGTTTAGAAACAACAAGCTACCAACACTTATGTTAGTTTTGAGCTCCTGGGGGATAAATTTCCTGTATTGGGAAACTACGTTTTTATCTCTGCTGCACAGAATTGTTCAGTTTGGACATAAAATCCAGTGTCTCCTTCAGGACACGATTTGGGAAAGACATCAGCTCCTGAAAGTTTATGTTTTTAGGCAGTCTCTCAGCCTATTCTAGTCCTGATATCTCCCACATTATTATATCTCAGGTTATCTCCTGCATCACTGTAATAGGTCTATATTTCATAAAACACAAAGTTTGATTTTTGTAGTGATTGATACCACTATTTACTATCCATTTGTGAGATGACTCTTCTCCTTGAGCTTTAATGCCGTAATCAGAATAAAGGAATGCTTCTGGTTGAAAATATTATCTGCCAATAAACGCACTTCTAGGATGGCCCAAAAGGATGAGTTTAGCAGTAGGGTAATTTACAGAAGTGGCAATAAATGGAAAATGACAAAAAAAAAAAAAAATACAATTTTTGTCTGGAAATACAACATGGTCAAATTTCCCAGGACTTGAGACAGTATTAAATGGGGTAAGGAAAAAAAAAAAAAGCAGATAGACTCAGATGTTCATGTAACAATATTTTTTGTTGTTCATGCAACAATATTTTTTGTTGTTCATGATGAAAATAAAGAAATAATTATACAAACAATTTTCACTCTCTTTGCCCTTCCGAATAGTCAAGTGGCCACCATAAGAAATCTCAGCTGGTATCTGGATGGACATGGTCTCTTGTTGATATCAACTGCTTTTTAATAGAGTATTTTTATAATCTCTAGAATATATATTTTGTCCCTAGATACTCCATATCTTTCACCAAGAAATAACTCTTTCAACCCCTTGAGCGGCTTAATTTAATTTATCAACCAGAAAATTCTTTCCAGGCAGTTTGGTAGATTAGAGTAGTTCCACTGTGCAGAGGTGCCTGAATGGAGCAATTTGAGATCCAAATTAATAGGTCTTAATTAATGGCAGCTTAAATCTGAGAAAAATTGATCATTTGTACATCATTTGCTCATCTTGGGGTTATTATCTTACATCATGTCTGCATTAAGTACTTAACTGATTCATTATTTCATCAACACACTCAGTTCCAGCCATTACCATCAAATCAGGTCAGTTCATGGAACAGATCTTTAAGTAGAACAACAGTTGGACATTTCTTAGTCTGTAAAATCCCTTCAAACATGGGTGTCCCATGAGTGTTTCAAAAGAATGAGACCATCTAGCTCATTAGTCTAATAATTAGCATCTTATAAGAGACATTCTGCAGCTTCCCAGTATTGTAGAAGTACAGCCGAAATAAGAATTTGCATTTCCCAGGCATTTATGTCACTTCTTTGACCAGTACCAAACAGATTGAGTGCAGCTGGATGGTTTTGAGCCTGCACAAATTCATTGCAGATAACAGGCATACTTTTTTATCTTAAATGAAAGGAATTTTGCGTGCAGATCACAGCATCTGAATTAACTCCTCAGCAATGCTGTGAAGGTGGGCTGTTCATGCTGTACTCAGGAACTGCTCTTCAATACATAGAAAATATTCATCCTTGAAGAAATCAGCACTGTACCATGAAAATTACATGAAACCTTGAAATAAAAATCATCATCATTGAAACAGAAATCAGCATTGTACCGTGAAAATTACATGAAATGAAAGAATGTAACTCAGTCCAGTAACAGAGAGAGCCAGGTAGAAACCCCACATGAGGGAAGGAGGCACCTAACTTCAGGTATCTGAAGGAAGGTACCCATCTGGTGGTGATCCAGCTGCCTAAATGCAAAACTCTGGAGTCATCATGTCCCACCTGGAGTGCTGTGTCCAGATCTGGGGCTCCCTACACAAGAAGAACATGTTGGAGCAAATCCATAGGAGGCTGTGAAGATGCTCTGGGGGCTAGAACACCTCTGATATGGGGAGAGGCTGGGACAGCTGGGGATGTTCATCCTGAAAAAGAGAAGGCTCCAGGGAGACCTTAGGGCCCCTCCCAATGCCTATGAAAGAGCTGGAGACTTTTTCTAAGGGTAAGTGGTGATAGGACAAGGGGGAATGAACTTAAGCTGACAGAGAGTAGATTTAGATTAGATATGAGGAAAAAAAAAGTCTTGACAATAAGCATGGTGAGGCCCTAGCACAGGTTACCCAGAGCAGCTGTGGACTCCCAACCCCTGGAAGTGTTCAAGGCCAGGTTGGACGGAGCATGGAGCAACCTGGTCTGATAGAAAGTGCCCCTGCCATGGCAGGGGGTTGGTATGAGCTGATCTTGAAGGTCTCTTTTAATCCAAACCATTCTGTGAGTCTGTGCTTCTATCTGAGTTGTAATGAGGTAGTCAAAGCACTGTTATGGTGCTGGCAGACATCTCACAGGACACACAAGAGACAGAAGCCCTCCTGAAGCATCCAGTGGTCAGAAAGGAGATAATAAAGCAACTCAGCTAGTACTAGATGCCCACAGGAGTAACTGAGTCCTCTGTTTGCCATCTGAACTCTCTTTATAGTTAGTGGAGCTCTGAGGCTGCCCCAGTTGCACGTGGGCAGGGGACACAACATGGATTTGGGGCTGGCAGTGAAAACATTAGACAAAGGGAAAGTCAGACTTTTCTGAAGTTACCTTGCCAATAGCCCAAACAACACTAAACCCTTATATTTCAACAACAGAATCCTGCTCTGGTCTTTGATTTTACATTGCACAAAAGATACAAAGAGTTTTCCAATTCCTTAAAATAAATCCCTCCTAGAAACAACAAATATTTCTTAAGCAAACCCTGGAAAGCACCAGGTTCAGAAGTCACCAATGGATCCAGATAAAGAAAATATTTGAAACATGGCATACAAGAAAGAGCGTTTGCCAAATTGGCATTTGTACCCACAAACAATCAACACTTTGATCCATTCCCACGTACGTCAGCTGCACTAAGACACAGGAACACTCAGGGGCTCCTTTCCAAAACAATTCCACAGTAAGTCACAGTCAGCTATGACCTCAAAGAACCTGCTGAGCACCTGAGGCAGCAAGTTCTACACCTGAAGCATTTGGTAATGAGGTTTGTACACAGACACAATTTTAGATACTCAAGCTGAAAACAACATAGACATTAAAAAAAAAAAAAAAACTGGCCTGGACCACTGCCAAGAGCTGCTCCAAAACTGACTCTAACTGTTCCATTTACTCTCATGATAATAGGATGGTTTAATGGAAGCACTGTACACAAAACTGTACTGCTCAGGTAATTACCTTGATTGAAACAAGTGTTTTTACACTGAAAGCAAAATTCCCTTGGTGTTAAACCAAACCTCAACAAGAACGAGACCTCTGTGGAGATGCAGGCATATAAACAAGTTTGTGTGCTAATTATTTTCCAGTGGTTCTCTTAATGAGTCACTTGCTAGAGTCCACTGGTCACAAAGATGATTATTTTAATGATGATTCATAGAATTTGGGTACACATTGCAAACACCAAGTGCTGCACCAGTTGCTATGGCAGGAAAATGTGTGTGGTTTGTTCCTCAAATAGCAGAGTAAATAATTGCATGACAGCTTGTTCCTCCTCCAGAGGGTCTCCCAGTGTTGGAAATGGTCTGCAGGGAGCTCGCCACATTCAACATTTTCACCCCCTGCTTTTTCCTGAGCTTGTGGATAAAACCCTTAAACATTCACTTCCCCATGCAGTGCTCATTTTTTAGCTTTTTTTTCCCCAGCACTGGAGACTTGGAGCTTGATTCTGGTCTCTGTTACCTTGGTGCAAATCAGGAATAATTTTTTTTTTCAGGATAACAGTTTTACCAGACTCTCCAGCTACAGAAAACAGCAGACAAAAAATCAAACCCTCTCTCTTCACACAGGGCAATGAGGAACAAGCTGGTATTTAAGACAGGTAAAAAATATTCAGTTTTAACAAGGTTGGGTTTAGTCCTGCCCCCCTTGAAAAGCACATACATATTCTAGAAAAATCTGTGATTTTGGCCTGGGTATTATCTAAATCTAAATTTTCGATATATTTTTAAACTGAAAGTACTGAAATAAGAACCACCATCCCTACAGCACCAGAAAGGAAACAGCACATAATGAAAAAGAATTTTAAAAAGTATATGAGAAGTTCAATTCCTTTCAGTTACCCCTCCTGAGCACCCAAAATTAGCAGCAAGCAAAGGAATAAAAAAGTGACATATAGAGCTGAAAATCTATTTTAAAGGGGGGGATGTTAAAGGGAAAAAGCAACAATGTGGGTTAATGCGATGGAGGTGTGTTTTCTCATCACCAGGGATTGATAAACCTGCCAAGGAAGGTAGCTCTGCTTAACAGCTTACTTCGCTGAGGCTCTTAAGCATCTGCTTTATCTGAAGGGTCTTTATTCTAAATAAATGATACTTCTCCATACGGCAGCTATTTGCTCACAGATTGCAATGCTCATTGCCCCAAAAGAAGCAGAACAGCGAGGCTGAAAGCTAAATCAGACTTGATGCAGCTATAATTGGTATTAGGGAACTGCAGAGGGGAAAACCTTTCCAGGGGAGAAAACACAGATGATGCCAACCCCCTTCACGTGATGGGTTGGAGCCCAGAACCAGGAAAAAAGGATCACTGAATGGGACAAGGGAGAGTAAAAATCCCTCCCTGGGAAAGAAATGTTATGGCAGCGTCTTAAACCTTTGGGGAGGTTCCCCTGAGCTGTACAGGCTTTTAGCAGGTTGTTAAATCTCTGTATAGCTCATGTTCACGGGCCATTAATCATCTTACAATTAGTGGAGTGTAGCTGAGCTTTTCTCCTGCCTGCCCAGTGCCCAGCTCCTAGGGAAGGACAGTTCTGCTGTGGGAAGATCAGAATCTGGACAGCTGTGCTGGTTTGGGATGGGTAGGGTTAATTTTTATCACAGTAGATAGTATGGAGCTGTGTTATGGGTTTTTAATGATGACAGTGCTGATAAGACAGAGTTATTTTTGCTATTGAGCAAAGCTTACAGAGTCAAGGCCTTTTCTGTTCCTCACCCCACCAGTGAGTGGGCTGGGGGTGCACAGGGACTTGGGAGGGGACACAGCCAGGACAGCTGACCCTGAGTGACTCAAGAGATATTCCAGACCACACTGCACCATGTTTGACTATAAATCTGGGGGAGAAGCAGGACGGGGGGCACGTTTGGAGTTGTGGCATTTGTCTTCCCAAGGCACTGCTATGTGTGATGGAGCCTGGCTTTGGCTGAACACCTGCCAGCCCAGGGGAAGCAGTGAATTAATTCCTCGTTTTCCTCTGCTTGCATTTGCTTTTGCTTTACCTATTAAACTGTCTTTGTGTGAACCTATGAGTTTTCCCACTTTTTCATCCAATTCTTTTCCCCATCCCTCCAGCAGGGAATGAGCGACTGGCTGTGTGGGGCTGCGTTGCTTCCTGGGGTTAATCTACAGCAGCCCTTTTTGGCACCCAGCACAGGACTTGGAGGGTTCCAGATAGCAACAGACTTGATTGGCATATGCTGGATCGAGCTGTTATTGCTGTTTAGCTGTTAATTGACAGCTCCTGTGCTTGTCATGGGACTCGTTTGCCTTGTCTATTCTAGCCCAGTGCTTGTTAGTGGCTGCTCTTTTCTTCCTCTGCTCACTGTGTTGCTGCTCTGCTCCTCGTCTGACTGTGCTGGGAATGCTCTGATAACAGCAGCAGGGATATGCCTGCCCTGGCAGATGGCCAGGGAGTCACTGCTGCTCCTGTGCTGCTTCACTGGACAGGCTGGAACTCCAGTGTAAACTTGAGTTGGAGGGAGATCTGTGGATGAGTCAAAGGGACAGTGACCTGTGGATGAGTCCACATGGGAGCAGAACACCCTGAAATGTCTGTGGCCATGAATCATCCCAGGCAGAGCAGGTACATCTCAACGTGGCTGTGGCTATGTCTGTGCTGCAGGTGTCCATCTGAAGGACTTGAGGCCCCAGGCTCCAGGCCCCCAGGGTTTAAGTCCATGCTCCATCACGTAGACCTTGCAGCATCAGTGGCTGTGCACAAGGTCAAGCTAGGGGCAGATTAGAAAGAAATGAAAAACAGGAAAAAATATGTATTGCTATCCCTGAGATATTTAATGATCATGTAAAAAAGAAAATACAATTGGATTCTGAATTGTTTTCCCAAACACTGGTGATTAGAAGGTTGGACTACACATGTTTTGGAGATATTTTTGGAGCACACGAGAACTCAGAAGTCCTCTATCGGGGTTTGCACTGAGCTTGGCAGTGAGCTCTGCATGGGTAGGATACAACCAGTTTTCAGTCCTGCCACTGGTTTTGCATCCTAACAAATGTTGAGGACAAGATGTGTGAAATTGAGAGTTCCAGAATCTGGGAAAGAGACCACACTGCAACAATGATGATGAAAGTAAAGAATCATCTGCTGCTATGGCTTTGAGCAGCAAAAATGTTTCCACAGCTCTAAAGGGGAGGAGGAGGAGGCAGAGCCCTGGTAGGAACCCAAAACACCACAGTGAGAATGTACATAGATGAGGAAAGAGGCAGAAAAGGCTGCAGATGTGGTAGTGCTTCATTTTGCATCCACTGAGACATCACTGTAAGGAATTAAAAAATGTCAGAAACTGATGCCTGCAATCCCAGAAAGGAAACAACATCAGCTTTTCAGCCTGATCCAAACGTGGGTTCCCCACCAGCTGAGCCAACAAGAGCCAGTACAGAGACACCATTCAGACAGCACAGAGCACATGGTTGAGACTCACAGCCTCCCATCAGGCAGAAGGAGCCAAGATGAAGCTCTAGCTTGTGACTGAAGTAGACCGAGATGTTCAAGACCTTGCTCTTTACATCTCTGAGCTCTTCAGCAGCCTGTCAGAGCCCAAAAGACCCAAGGAAAAGCAGGGAGCAGCAGCCACAAGAAGGTGAAGACAGCTGCCACCACAAAGCAGCTGTTGAGTTCAGCCTCTCCACAGGTGTTTAGACAGCAGCAGCTGCTTATAAAAGTGAAAGCTGGTTCTTTTTCAACACCAGGCCAGAAGGAGACCTTTTGTGAAGAAGAGGTACTTGGCCAAGTGTGGTGGTGTGTTTTTCTTTATGCATATTTTTGTAAACCCTTTTGAATGGTTTGTTCATATTTCTCCCCTCAGGTGGATGGTTTTACCCAAAGTTTTCTCCTCCCTCTCCCAGCTGTCATTCATTCCCTAGACCCACTTGTTATCTTATCTACATAATGTCAATCCTCCCCAGTCCCTACCCCTTGTTCCAGAGAGTTCTCTGTCAGTCCTTGTTATCCCAACCCTCTGCCGAAACTCCTCACGGGAATTCCTCTATGCTACGAAGCCCCATTGGCCCATGTGACCCTTTCCACTCCCATTGTCTTTCCTTGTGTTGGTTTGAAAGCAAAACCTATGAGAGACTCCAAGTCAGAAATACAATTTAATAAGAGGAAAAGAAAGAAGTAAAATAAAGTAAAATAAAAGTAAAATAAAATAAATGCAATAGTACAAAAAAAACCACTGACAGAGTCAGAATACAACCTGACACCCTGTTTGTTAAAGTGGTAGTAGCAGTCCAGATGAAATGCTCTTGTCGAAGCCGTGATCCTGTACAAAGGTCTGGTAGCTCTTGTCCTCTGCAAATCCAGTGGAGTGAGTGCTCTCTGTGCTGTCCCAGATTCTATCCAGGTGGGAATGCTTGGCTCCTCCCCCTGGGTGGAGCATCTCACAATGGGATGATCTCATTCTATGAGTCCTGCAGTGGCTCCTTGCTGGCCCATTAACCAGAGACAGCTCCCGGAGGGAGTTCCCCATGAGCCATGGGCAAGGCATTGATGGGCCCATGAACAGGAGATAAGGGAAACACTGCCCCACCTGGTTTCAACAGCTCATGAAGATGGGGATAGAATACAGACCTTGGGCACATCTTACATTGTAACCTAGGACATTCCTATAGGTTTTCATTTAGTGAGCCCCTCCCTGATCTCCTCCCGGTTGTATCCCTGATTGGTTGAAGAATAGTACCTTCCCCTTGTACCTCCCCCGTTTAAAAGTTTGTGCAAAACTTTGTTATTCAGCTTTCTTGCACTGCCTCCCTCAGGGAATAAACTCCTTTGAGAAGCACACGAGAGGCTCCTTGATGCAGCTCTGGGGAAAATCCCTCCCAGCTACAGCTAGCTCACACTACTGGCACCACGCAGAGCAGGGGACACAGCCCAGGGGCACAGCAGCCAGGCAGTGCCTCAATGGAGCAGAGCCCCACAGAAGCCAGCAGCAAGCGTCAAGGTGGAGACAAAGAATGAGAGGAGGCCCAAAGGCTTGAGTCTCCAGGAGGGTTTGTTTCCTGAGGGGGGCAAGGCACAGTGAACAGTGAACAAGGGAGAACATGGGCTTATAACAGGAGGAGTGACGCTGTTTCTATACCACAACGACACAGACTCCGAGTTTAGAAGGCTAAAATTGACTCGTTTATTTTTGGGATACATCTCCCTTTTTATATTATTTTGCACAGACCAATATGATTGGTGAAACAAAGGCAAACCTCTTCAATCACATTGGTCAAAACAGAAGGACATCAAGAGGAAGCCCCTCCTGTGAGAAAGAATGAATAACATCAGTAATGTTACACAAACATTTCTCATGTTTACAGAAATTTCAGAAAACCAAAACATCTCAGACATAAAATCAGGGCTACAGAGGAGGGTCTCAGGGAGGGGACAAAGCTTTGGCCAATGGGGAGGAGGTACAGGAGGGCTCAGGGGAATGAATGACAGGATAGGAACCAATGGGATAATGAAAGGGGAAATGAACGAAAAGGAAAAATGAAAACCCCAATAGCACTCTGAACAACACAGAATCTTCCAGAACAAAGGGAAGGTGCAACGGGAGATTGACAAATATAGATAGGAGGTGTACTAGCAGATTGACAGGAGAAAGCAACTAGGGAACAAACCACCAACATGGGGAGGTCAACAGAACAAACGATCTTAATGAAAAACAAACCACAACAGCTCCTCCCTCTTCTTTGCCCCAGTCCTCAATGCTGTGCCACCAGCTGCAATTGAGAGCAGAAGCAGCCCTGCAATGTCACTCTGGTCAAAGCCAGACCTGGGGGCAGCCACTCTTGGTGTGGAGCCAGGAGTGAGAGCTAGCCTGGGGGATTTCTCCAATGAGCCGCATCAGACAAGGAAGAGTTTAGCTCTGTAGCAAATACACAGGCAGCCACACAAAGTTTGTATTTGCTTAGGTGTGTTGCTGGTCAGGGTGTCACAAGGTGTGTGATCTCTGGAAATAATAACAGGATAATAACATTTTTATAAAAAAAAAATAAAAAATTAACCTGTCTCTGACATCTCAGGGAAATACTCCAGCAGTTGCCTTGAGTTAGAAAATAATTATTTTAACTGTGTGGTCACCAAGCCTTGCTTAGGTATTTTCTGAGATAAATGACAACAGAGAAGACAACCTGAAAGAATCTCCAGTCTCTTCATCCTCTTGAACAATTCATATAATTGTTAAGGTTGGAAAATACCTCTGAGACCATCATCAAGTCCAGCTTCCAACACAGCACCCCACCACGTATCCCCTTGACCTCTATCCTCAAGTGCCATATCCACACGTTTTTTGAAAATTTCCAGGGATGTTGACTCCACTGCTTCCCTGGGCAGCCTGTTCTAGTGCTTGACAACCCTTTCTGGGAAGAGATTTTTCATTATATCCAATCTAAATGTCCCCTGATGCAACCTGAAGCCATTTTCTCTTGTCCTGTCCTTTTCTTAGATTTCCAGTAGAAGTTCTGCCACGTGCCCATTTGCAGAAATAGAACAGATGAGACATACTATTGACAAAACCTCAGATGGCTTGATAGTTTAAAGTCCCCAAAGTTGAGCAAAAATTCTATAGGGTTTTCAGGGCCTAAAACTTTGAGTTGGGTGCTAAAAGTAGATGAAATTGTTGTCTACTTGAGGTGTTGATTTCCACCAAACCTACAGGGACACCAGACAGCTGACTTAGAAAAAGCCCTTAGCTTTTAGGCAGCTAAAATTGTATGGTATAATCACCTAATACACTCCCCAGCCATTTTATACATCCAGTCCTGCTGACAGCTGGGTCTGCTCTGAAGCACCACAGAAAAATGATACTGTGGATCCTTGAAGAAAATAATGTCCCAGATAGTGATGGAAAGGAACACCATCTGTAACTCTGAATCTCAATTTTGTTCTCATTAGATCTTCATTATATCAGCCATCATTGTTGTGCAGAGACCTGAGCCTATCCCCTCTATATTCACCTGCAAGCTATTTCCTTTAATTGCTCTACACACAGAAAATCAAATGTATTCTAACAACGCTGATTCATTGGCTCAGCTGTTAAATGCAATTTGTGCATCTCTCTATGCTGTTTATTTATCTATTTCCCATCCCTGCACCATCTGAATGCTTCTCAATCTTTGCTGAAGTTAACCTTGCAAATATTTCCCCAGCTCCACAGGGCAGATATGGAAGAATAGCCAAAATCTATTCCCTGTAGCATTCTCTTTAAATGTTTAACTTCCATTGAAAACACAAGTGTACAGACCAACATTCTAGGGATATAAAAAACCAGCATGGACTAGCATACCAAGAGATGAACCTTTGGAATGGAAATGTCTCACGGGAGAGCTCTGAAGTCAATAAATAAATTGAGAATTTAGTCTGAATTGGACTTTGCCTAACTTAGCTACTTATGTTACTGCCCTTCTGTAACTAGATTGAACTCTTTGGTTGCTTCATTAGAGGAGTGGAAAGAATATAATGAACCCCTAATTCTGCTGCTGGGGAAAGAAAAAAATAATGTTGATAGTCCCTGCTGAATACATGTTGATTTCCTGGCACATAGGAGAGCATTTTGCCAGGATTGGGTGGTGAGTTGTGCAAATCTTTGCAAGACTTTGTGTTACACAGTGTGGCAATAATATCTTGTCCTTATGTAGGATTATTTGTCAGACAAATTTGAAGAGCCCCATGGTAGCCCAGGGAGCATTCCATTATTCTTTTTATTCTTTCAGAGATGTCTTCTATGTTTGTCACATACCCTGTTCTCATCAACACATCCTATTTTTAGGCTGCCTCAGCTATAAAATCCAGTAATGCAGCATTGCACTTCCATGATCAGTTAGGGAGATTCGGTGACACAGGTTCCCAGAATTCAACATCCAGCCATCAGTTTTTCCCATCCTCCCTCCAAAATCAGAGAATTCTAGAATATCCTGAGTTGGAAGGAACCCATAAGGATCATCAAAGTCCTGCTCCTACTACAGGTTTGGCTAAAAAATATGAGACTTTAAATGAATGGTAAACACACTGGATTTCTGAGGGTTGGTTCTTCTTGTCTGTCATCTCATGTCTGAAATTTTTAAATATTTAGGGTTTGGGCTGCTTGTGAGCAACTCCCTAAACCAGAAGTTTTGTGGTGTGTTGTGTGAGCAGAGGAACCAGCAGAGCGTTGTTTATGCAGGTCCTGTTACGAGTTGTGAGGTCTGGGCTCTTCTGACAGGCTCCACTTTAGGAAGGACAGGCATGGAATCTCTCTGCTCAGTCAAACAGCTCAATAACATCTCTACTCTTCCACTGTTTTAATAAAAATAACATGAAATTAATATTTTCGAGACCTCTGTCATTCCATCAACTGTGATACAGACACAGAAATTACCTAGGTGAGCAGACAGCACAGAGCACACAGAGGAGACCTGATCCTAATTTTTTTTTTACTTCTGGGCTTTGCCATTTAAAATTAATTTATCACAACTGCAGAACCCAGTGATTATGGGAGTTACGAATCAAGTGACATCAAGTTTTGGGGTTAGTTTTGACTCCAGAATCTTCCTGGTTTGAAAATATGAAGTAAATCTTTGGGAACTTCAGAACTAGCTGTAAGTTCTGTTACACACAGTTTTGAAGATATATCCCCTTAAAGATGTTCTAATAGCTCAAAACAGCACAGCCTCTTGCTTTGATGTGCAAAGCTTTCATGTTGACAAGGAGAGGAAGCTGAAGGTACCTATAAACATACTAAAAATGTGTAAATGGAGCTTTTTCAAAGGAGGTGCAGTGTGGAACAAATTTCCCAAAGTTCATTCAATCAGACCAGTAAATGCATGGTACAAATGCACCAGATGGTGGAGCAACTGTAGAAAAAAAGATATTGAGCTTATATCCCAGTTGGAGGGAACCAGACACGATTATCAGAGAGAGGGATGATTTTCAAGAAGCACAAGATGTAGTTTAGCTTGAAAGAGTGTTCAGGGTTGGCTTTGGAAGGTGTTGAGTTCTCTCTTCCTCCTCATTTTAGCACTTAAATACTCCTATTCAAAATCAGCTGGGATATGAAGGTGACAGGGAGTTTTTTCCGCTGACTTTGGCATAACAAAAGAAAAGTAAAAGGATATCTGATATAGGCAAAGGGAAAATAAAATGTAGGAGGAAATAAAAGCTTTCTCAGACAATGAACCACTTGCCACAGTGGAACAGACTCTTACAAGGCACCACTAAAGAACTGGCCAGATGCAAACGCTAGTGAAAATCATTTTTCATGGATAAGGAAAATAGCCAAAGTTTTGAGATGAAAACCAAAAATTAAAAAAAATGAAGAAGAACTTTGGCCTAAATAAAGGCCTTCAGGCTTCAGCTCTTAAACTAGACTCTAGCTACTCAGGAAAAAACTCTGTGCCTGACCACAGAAATCTTGTCTCAACATCCAATGAGGATCTGTACACTTCCTTTGCAGCCAGATTAACTGGAGACAGACAATGTTCTTGCTAGATCCTGAATTTGGTCCAGGGTGACAATTAAAATCATCCTCATCAGAGAAACCTGCTGACTGACTGAAAATCCCAGATCAGAGGAGGATTGTGGAACTGAGGTATAAACCACTCCGTGACTGACATACTGAGTTTTCATCTAGAGTCTCACACTTTTTCTTTTCCCTGAAATATCTTAACATTAATTAAAGCCTTTTCTCTTTTTATCTTTCTGCCACAAAGCATGATCTGTTCCGATCTGCCTTGACATGATGCTGTCAGCAAAAAGCAAAAAGAAAAGTATTTCCTTATAGAAAATGTCAGCAGAATTACACATCTCTCAAGGAAATAAGAAGAATACCGAGGCAAGACTTGGCAGGGGAGAGGGAACAGCCACCTCTGCTGTCCCTGATGTCCCTGCAACCTGCAAGTGCCACTGTCTTATCTCTGTTGGTGACAGATGAAGTCAAACACTTTCTCCAATGATGTGCAGAACCACGGGGGATGAATCCTACCAGGAACAGTTCAGTTACTCTGGCTGGGGAATTGTGCTTTTTTGTATCACAAAAATAATTAGGACACCATGGAAATGAATGACCTGCACTCCAGCTTGCAAAACTCTCTTAAAAAATTACCTCCTTGTAAAATCAAACAAAGAATCATAGAACCATGGAAGATTTTGGGTTGACATAGACCTTACAGATCATCTCATCCCAAACCCCTGCCATGAGCAGGAACAGCTTCCACTGTCCCAGGTTGTTCCAAGCCATCCAACCTGGCCTGGAGCACTTCCAGGGATGGGGCAGCCACAGCTTCTCTGGACAACCTGTGCCACCACCCCCACAGTAAATTCCTTCATAATACCTCTAAGTAATTTATGAGACTGTTAATATTCTCTGCCTACAATGTAAATGCCTGCATATAGCATCATTCTTGTGTCTCTTCTGACTTCTAAAAATTCAGATTAAAAATCCCTTCCTTCCATCTCTTGTTAAGCAATTATATCCTTTCAACAATATCTCATTCACATTTATCTTAATTTGTGCCTGAATAAGCACTTAGTAAAATAAAGCCTCTTTTGAACACTTTCACCTCACCTCTTTCATTTGTGACTATGTTTGCTCAAAGGAGCTCTCACTAAGTTTTTAGACCTATTTGTGGCCCCAGATTTGGTCTCAGCAGTTTCTAAAATTTACCTTCTATTTTCAACCTGCTTTCCCTGCTTAGTAAGCAAACCAATGCTCTCACCTCCCTCACTCTTTACCCTTATAGATTTTATTCATGGTGCTTTTTTTTTTGGGTGAAGGTCCTGCCTCCCTGCTGGTCTGTCTTTACTGGCAGCAGCCTTGTTTCTGCCAAAATTGTCCCTGTGCAAGGGCCAGATCCTGTCCTTTGTCAAGACGGATTTTTGAGATTTCTCACCAAGTCTACATATCTAAAATCTGAAAATACCCTTGCCCCCAAGGAGTGATGGAACTTAAATTTTGTTTGACATGAAAGCAAATCATCCTTCTTCCAGCAAAGCTGAAGAAAAATAATAGTGGCTGCTTCTGGTTTTGTGATGAGTTGGTTTCCAGAGAGAAGCCACAAACAGAAATTATATTTTCAAGCAAGAATTTTATGGGGGGATGTAAGGAAGAATGTCTTCACTGAACTCTAGAAAATTCACTCATATGACAAAAAAAAAAGTGTTTTCTCACTTGTTCATAGAATTAGAATGGTTTTAGTTGGAAGGGATTTTAAAAACCATCTCATTCCAGCCCTTGCTGCCACAGACAGGGACACTTTCCACTATCCCAGGTTGCTCCAAGCCCCATCCAACCTGGCCTTGGACACTTCCAGGGATGGGGCAGCCACAGCTTCTCTGGGATAGAGGCTGTCTAGGTTACTACACAGCATCTCCAAGTGCAGTGATTTCTATGTTCAGGCACCAGAATTACAACCAGATAACTGAGAGCATAAAATCATCCTTACTAATAGCACATCCTCTTGTTGTGGTCACTTGTCTGATCACAGAATACAAGAAGACATGACTTCAAAATAATATTTCTGGACAGTGGAATGAGCACAGCTTGCTGTGTTCCTGCAGCCTTTTAATGTCACCTCTACTATTTTCTGGGACACAGTTCTGGCAGTAGATGCTGAGCACAGAGGCAGAAGAGAAAAAAATTCCCCTGCCCTGTAAAGGCTTAAATTTTCACTAGAGGCATGACATTTTTACAAGAAATCCAGTCATAAAGCCAAACCATGTGTTGGTTCTATGTTTATCAGCTTTCATCCCGTCTTTCTTTTTAAACAGCTTCAGGCTGATTTATCAGCACCTCTGTCAGGCTTTTGTTCCAAATTGCCCTTTCCTCCTCCGCTGACTACAGAGGAAAACTCCCCTCCTAAGGCTAAAGCTAACCTTTGCCAACTAAAAGTGGTTATAAAAAGAAAAAGGCATGATATGGATAAGTTAATATATTTTTAATTCATCTCTGGCCACTTCAATTAGCTGCTCTTAGTGCAGTCTGTGTGTACAGGGAGCTCCATCAGTGGCAGAATTCTTGCTGCTGTCCGGAGATAACAGATACTGGTTATTTCTTGATTTTTTGCATTGTTCTTTCCGATAATTTCTATACAGCAAATTCAGAAACACTTAAAGAAGTCTCTGCTTCTGCAGAGTCCCTGGGTTCAAAGTGTTTTAGGCTGATCAGATATTCATGAGAGCAATGCCAGACTGGTTTAAGCTCCTCCAAATCATTTGAACTCAATTTACGGAGCGTGGATGTGTGAGAGAGAAAAGATTAGTCCAATCTTGCACCATTAGCAGCATGAAAGATCTGTGAGAGCTGCGTGTTGGGGGATGATTTTTCTTAGTTTTGAAATACTTGTGTGTCAGGGCTCCTCCAAGGTGGTGCAAGGACATGAGCCAAAGGTTAGGGAGGAACACAGAAGAAGTCAGAGGGAATAGGGGAAGCCCCTTGCTGGACATCACTCCCTCTCCACTAATACAGAATTCACATCCTCTGAAAATGTTTTTAATACAAACTGCCTTGTTCTTGGCCTCTGATGTAAAGGGGAAATTTCAGTAGAAATCAATTCTTGAAACCAGAAGCATCAAACTGCAAAAAAAGTTTAGAAGACTTTTCCTTGGTGTGGGAGTTTAATTTTCAATCTGTCATGATATGAGAAGTCATATCAGGGCATTATTAACAGCCAGCACCAAATACATTTCCTAGTACTGATTAAGAGTGTGATTCCCACACTGTGTAAGATAAAAATTCATAAGATCAGTCTTCATGTACTACTACTGCTAAATGGCTTAACAAGAAATACTCCAAGGAATGGCGTGGAGAGTGGTCAGTGAGATAACCAGCCACCACCACAAATGTGACAGCAGCTAGGACAGGTCACTGATTTGATGGACTATGACAACCACACTCAGAACTGTACAAAAATCAGCTTGGATCCACCTTCTTCTGCAGGAAATCCCAGCTCTGGCAGCATCCTACCCTTGATTTATATGAAATGCACTGCTTCTCAAACTCTGCTTCTTCAAGCACTATTTATAGCATGCAATTTAAGGAGACAGGGAGTGAAGGGAGAAGGGAAAGGTAGGAAAGCTATTTGCAAATGAGTCATTCCCCAGGAATGCTTTGACAGGCTGTCAGCAGAGATCTGATAAAGACATCCAGTTAAAATACCCCACTGTGGTTCCAGGTGAAGGAAGATTGACGTTCTGGTGGTGTGCACAAGGCAAACTCCACCCAGGAGATGTTTAATCTCTGTGGGAAATTTTCATACAGCCTGAGTTATTCCAAAGTCATTCCGCCTTTTAGCAAATATGAACATACACAAGAAGTAAGCTGTAGCGGTGCATGAGCTGTGCTCACAAGTTTTGGGTTTATATAATTGTTATTTATGTTGGGAAAATGGTCTATTCCAAACCCCCCTATTTATCCATGTTTGTCCCCTCCCCTGGAGCCTGCCAGTCATCCAGGAAAGCCTCTCCCCCTTCTGGAAATCTCGGGGAGACCGGGCTTCTGATTGGAACAGGTTCTGGGAATCCCCTCCCCCCCTCCTCTCCAGAGATTGGCCCTTTTGTGTGTCAATCTACCCCCCAACTCCTCCCTTTCTATCCCCCTATTGGTGGAAAGTTTATGTACACACCCCCTGGTACCTGACCTCTTAAGGGGGATCAGGGCGGGGCCTCTCTCTGTCTCACCCACCATCCATGAGGCAATAAACATCTCCTGTTGTACCTCAGAAGAGAGCCTTCCTTTTCCTTCGCCATCGCTGCTAATTTACATCTAGTGCTAGCCAGCCAGAAAGCCCACCGCGTGGGGGTTGCTGCAGATCTGTCCAGCTGGCCCTACCGACTGCTGCCAGAGGCCGGGCAAGGCAAGGGATCACTGAAAAGTGACCCACGGGACAGAGAAAACAGCCATAGTAAGCTAAAAAAAAAAAAAAAAAAAACCAACAAAAAAAGAGAAACCTACTTGAAATAATAATGCCCCCCCTCAGCATGTCATGTCAGACATGGTTAGTAATGAAGTGTTTCTTCCAGTACTGCTCTTCAGTGTCCAGAGCACCAGCTGTCCAATCATTAAATATTCCCATCAGAAGAAGTCCAGCACTTCTCGTGGAAACCTCCTGATACAGAGCCTACATTGTCCTCTGCTTTACTCCTAATGGTTATTCATGATGGTCCCTTGACTCGTTTCTTCCCTGACTTCACATTTTACAGATATTTACAGCATTCTTCATTAGCTGGCATTTAAACCACAGACCACTGCAGGAAAACACATCAAATTCTCCAGCTGTGTCTCCTCGTAAATACCAATAACAAAACACCCTGACAACAAGTTTTGTCACGTGCTCAGACCTGTTGGTTTTGTGCCTCAGTTTCCCCAACCTTAATCAGTGTGCTGGAGACAGAGCTATTATGGACCAAACTGGGTTCCTGTGCCCCTGTGAACTTGGCAAATGGATAGGCAAATATGTTCTGGCAATGTTTAACTTACTGAAACAGGTTCATTTCCTGTCACACCCTGGTGCGCTTTGTGACTCAAGGGACCAACTCTCCCACATCTATGTTCTCTTCAGGGCCATGTCCATGTGTTATTCCAGGATGTGCTTTGACCTCTGGAACAGCTACTAAGTCCCCTGAAAATCACAGAATCATGGAATGGTTTGGCACCTTAAAAGACCATCCAGTTCTGCCCCTCTGCCATGGGCAGGGACACTTTCCACCAGACCAGGCTGCTCCAAGCCCCATCCAACCTGGCCTTGGACATTTCCAGGGATGGGCCAATGGTTCCTAAGCCTCACCACCCTCAAAATAAAGAGTTTCTTCCTAATAATCTGATCTAAACCTGTCCTCTATTGATTTAAATCCTTTCCCCTTGCCCTAACTCTCTATACTCTTGTGAAAAGTCCCCCTCCAGCCTTCCAGTAAGTTCCCTTTAGGCACTGAAAGATGGTGTACGTTCTCCCTGAAGCCTTCTTTTCTCCAGTCTGAGGAAAAAAATTAAGCATTGAAGCACAATTTATGGTAAAGCTCAGAGTAACCAGTTTTGTTCCTAAAACTCTCCCTGTTCTAAACAAACATACAGAGAACAGATTTAACCATGTATCTTTTTGTCTTTTTCAGTGAAAACACACTAAAAGCAACAAGGACAAGTTTTCTGAAAGGAAGCAGGTGTTAAACTTGTGGTCTACAGGGTTCTGTGCACACTCACTCTGTATAATCCCATTAGGAAAAGAGACAGGAGCTCACCTTTCTGCCAGAGCTGCAGGAATTCAGAAAAAAACCTTGCACAAAGCCTGCACCCCTCAGCATCTCTGCAGAGCTTATCTGAAGTTTTGCTATTCTAATTTCTGGTGCTTTAAACCAGCTGTTTTAAGGAAATGCCAGAGTGCCAGGGATGATAAAGATCTGTCACAAGATGAAATAACCAGCAGTGGCCATGCCAATGACATTGATGTATTACAAGCCCAGGGCACATCTCAATGCCACACATGGCTGTCCTGGACTCCCCACAGCATCTCAAGCAGCCCTGGACACCCCTACTCACACCCCACATTGCTGAAGGTGAAGTTTGTTGTCAGCACCACAAACACACACTGTATATATATATATACATATATATATATATATATATATATATAGTCAGGATTTGTCTCACCTCAAGGATACTCGATTATGCACAATGGCATTTAAGCAGCTCACAGGAGGCACAGAGATTTTCCAAATCAACAGGGGAACAATGATTTATTGTACCAAAACTGCAGCAAACTTCAGATCATCACATTGTTAACGAGTGTATAATACACACTTATGCAGGACACATAAAAGGAATTCATCAGGCCTCCCTTGACTGCTGAACGGTTCAGCAACCTTGGGTTGAATTTACAATCTGTCACTGCCTTTCAAAATGCCATACACAAGAGGAGGACAGAGCCTGGGGAATTGAAGTGCCTGGAGAGGAGAAAAACAAACAAACCAACAAACCAGCCAAATCTGATCACATTTGAGCCTTTGTTGTCGTTGAATAATTAATTTTAATTCTCCACACTTGAGTTGGCCTAACTTAAAGGGAAATGGTCATAATGTGAAATTACTCTCAGACTACTTGAGATGGTTTGATGGATACAGAAATGCCAAGTGAAAAAACAGATTGTGTGCTTTAGCCTGCTTTCCTTGATAGGCCCAACAAAATGAGTTAAAAGTGCAGTTACACTTAACAGCACACTGTTTAGGATTCAAATTATAATTGGATGCATTACCCTCCTTATAAATTTCCTGCATTGTTCTTTTGCATTGGCTTCATTCCACTATTTTCTTTTTTTTTACTAATCCTGCTTAAAAAAAAAAATGAAACAGAAAAAGGAAGATGCTAAATCCTGTGGACAATTTTTCCCTTATGCCCAACATTTCCTGAGCTCTATTGAAGCTTTCTTTAGAAAGAAGAAGTGTACAGAGATTTGTGGTACCTACTACAGGCCAGATGACAGGTCCCACCTCACTTTCTAAAGAAGATTCTATAAATGTGTGATATTAACTAAAACTCCCCACAGGCAGACTGAGTCTCTGGGATTTGTAGGAGCTCACTTTGCTTTGCGTCCCCACCCACACACAGGTTCTGGTGTCCATCTGCACGAAATCACTGTGCATGGGTCAAGGTGGGATGAATTATGCTCTGGCCCCCTGTGTGTCCCTGCATCCCACAGACATTCCATGTGTTCATCCACTACTTCCTCCAGGTGTATTTTCCTTTCATTACACCAAAGCACTGCTCAGATCTGTAGCAGTAGAGGACACCAAAGGGACCAATTCAGCAGATATTTGAAGAGAGAAGTCTGTTCAATGAGTTAATGCTCTTATGATCTTATATGCAATTTACAGATGTCCTTGCTGTCCATCATGAGTGGTTGTTATTCTGTAAAAATTCATGTAAACCCTAAAGTTCCTCCATCTATATGTCATGATTGCATTTTTTCAGTGCCCTCTAACTGAACTTTTGTGATTTGTATTCATACCTAAGAGGTCTCTGGCAGAAACATCTGCTTTACTTTCAAGGGTTGTTCTTATAGTCACAACAGTCCCTTCTAAATTTCCTTCTTTTTTTCATTATTAGTCAGTTAAGGACAGCATTTATCCGAGAAAATACATGTCAGAAGCCCTCATGATCTAAGAGCTGTTTGGCTGCCCATTTCCTTTGGACCCAGGAGTGTTCATAGATAAAAACATGTACATATTTCTAGAGATGCAGATTTCTCTTTCTATATATAAATATAGAGAGTACAAATATGTGTGATATTACACATAGATTCACTTGACATACATATATTTATATATGTATATACAGTGTGTAAATATGCATTATGTATACGTATAAATTGAGTATATATATATAGACATTTAAGTGTATGTAAGGACTAAAATATTCTTTAACAAGAAATAGAGACATGAATAATTGAATGTTAAAGGGAATGGAAAATAATAACAGTCAAATGGAAGTTTGGGGTCCCAGACTTCAGAAGGCTTCTCATAAGTCCCAAGGTGTTTGGGATGGAAGAAGTCCATCAGGCACCAAAATGGGGGGAAATGAAAACAATGCAATATGCAAATAGAGTACTTAGAATAATACTTTAAAGTGAACTCAGTACTTGTTTTTTCCATTACTAATAAGATTTTCTTTTGCCTGTTCTATCTTTTAATTTCTTTTCAAACCTTTTTTGGTTTGTATTGGATAAACAGGAATTACATAAATCGAATAAAGGAGGATGGGAAAGTAGCAAGACACATCATAACTCTCACCAGAGTCCAATAAAATAGAGAAAATATGAAGATTGGATCAGATTAAAATTTATAGACAAAATCATTATGTGGAAGGAAGTAAACTGTAATATTCCTTTGTAATCCTGAGCCAGGAAGGAGGAAAGTTTATTGTAATATATTGCTGAAATACCTGGGGCAATACCAAGAGCCTGTGAGATTTGTGAGGTGAAAAATACTGCATCATAAGAGGTAGCTATCACCTCTTTCTGTCAGCATGTACCAACATGCCTACGATGTATTAGAAAACAGAGGCCCAGGAAAGTTCTACAGCTGTGACAAATTGTAGAAAAAAATATGTTTATACTGATATGAATCAAGGCTGAATGTGAAGGCACAGGAACAAAACACCAGAAGAAGAAGAGGTGCCAGATGGCATTTGCTGCTGACACCTACGGCAGCTGGTCATCGAGATCCCAGCACACAACTTCCTGCAATTTCTCCTGACAAGCAGCTCTGGAGCAGACAGTGACTAAATCCTGATGACTCAGACAGGTGGGTCAGGATAAAAAGGTTTAATCGCTTTCAGCTCCTCATCGGCGCAATGAGACACATCCCAAACCAACAGCACTCACTCAAGAGGAAACCGAGAAGTTTGGGGAAGGTCTCAAAAGTTGATTTCCTTGTCCTCCACTGCAAAGAATCCCAAACAGATTCCCTGGAAACAGGTGCCTTTTAATGCCTGAATTATGGGCAGGATCTTTAAAATAAAAGCCTCTTAGTGATCGTGAGTGTGAGAGACTGAAATTAGTTGTGGTTTATGAAAATTAATACATCTTTGTGTGAAGTATCCCATTAAACTACACTGCTGCTGGAGTGCTGTGGTATCATTACCTATAAGACTCTCTCAAGAACCTTTGCCTCCAACAACATGGGCTGCTAGGAGGAGAAAAAAAAATGAAACTGGGCAAAGACTGAAAACAGTTAAAAATGAAGAAACAAAAGCGGAGTCATATTTTTATATAGGGCACTATATTGACTAAAACAGAGAATGAACTCTCTGAAGTTTTCCTGCCTGACCTGTCTTTGAAATATGGTGATACCTAAGAGAAGTATTTATCTGAGAGCTCAGTTTCCTGTGCTACCTGATTACATAATGTTTCCTGGTACTTATCTGCTGCCTTCCTATTCACAATCAAAATATACTCCACAAATATTGAAATCACAGACTAGATAATCTGATTTTGTTTTTCTTGTTTGGATAATTTCCTGTTGCATAGATGTTTCAGTGAAAATAATCACATTCATAGAATCACAGAATTGTTTAGGTTAAATGGATTTTAAAGGTCATGTCATTCCAACTCCCCTGCCATGGGCAGGGACACATTTCACTATCCCAGGTTGCTCCAAGCCTCATCCAACCTGGCCTGGAACATTTTCAGGGATGAGGCAGCCACAGCTTCTCTGGACAACCTGTGCCGGGACCTCACCACCCTCATAGGGAAGAATTTCGTCCTAAGATAAACCTACTCTCTTTCAGTTTGAAGCCATTCTCCCCTATGGTGTCACTACACCTCCAGAAAAAAAGTCTTTCCCCATCTTTTCTGTAAGCTCCCATTAAACACTGGAAGGTGTTCTAAGGTCTTCTTGGAGTCTTCTCTAAGCTAAACAAAACCAACTCTTTCAGCCTGTCCTCATATGGGAGGTGCTTCAGCTCCTGATCATATCCACAGCCTCCTCTGATCCACTCAATCTCTCCATGTTGGTGAAGGGCAGACAGAGAAGAGAATTGCACAGATCCACTTGCCATGATTTCTCTCAAGGATTCATACCCAGCTTTCCCATTGATCAGGGGAATGATATGACGACGTTGGTAACTGTGTTAAGGCTCCTCCAGGCACCGCAATGCTAGAAATGTCTAGAAAAAGATATAAATTTGATTTGGTTTGAGGGAGAATCGCACTGGATTTAGCCTCCTGATAATGAGTCCACTTTCTGAGGAGAGCTAGAGACATTAGCCTTGCTCTCCTATTTCTTGGTTTTCCTTTCATCCCAGTCCACTACTGCTCATCTCTTCACCTACCACAGCATGTTGAGAAACACATTTCAAACACAGAGGAGATAAAAGTTGTTCTGCTCCAATCTGATAACAAAAACAGGATTGGCAGGGTAAGGGGATCATACAGCCACAGGACAGGTCTTCGCCACTGGATGAAGGTGGCAAATATGTTCCTGAATTTCCCCTTTCTTTCAGTTTGTTTTTCTTCTGCTTTCCTTTCCACTTAAAAAGTCAAGCTGGCAGGTAGCAGAGATAATTCTAGCTGACAGAAGCACAGCAATGCATTTTGAAACTTCCACCCAGCTTTCTCTCTTTGTACATCTAATAATAACTTTCTCCAGTCCAGAGGAGTTGGCAAGTAACACACTAATACTTGGACTTCTTACATCTCCCCAAGTGAAAACCAAAATTAAACTGAAATAACAAAAACTCAGAAAATATGGACACTTACCAGCAAAAGTTTTCCTTTGCACTCCGTTTCGATCTCATTTTTGGCTTCCAAGGAAACAGTAGGAACAGGGAACTGATAAATAGAGTTTGACCAAAGCAGCCTTACCTATTTAAATGTGAACATGATGGCAGCAAACCACTCACTGGAACAGTCCCAAAAGAGAAATGTCATGAGCCTTGTACTAATTTAAAATTACAAATTACTTGGAGCTGGTAGCTTATCCAATTTAATAGTGGAGGCTAAAACTGAGCACAGATTGCTGGAGCTATCTACAGTTATCCACTGGATTGTCAGGCAGAAATACATTCCACTGACACTTGCTGTTTGTTTAATATAACCTCTTATTGACCACCTGGCATTGCCACTGTGTTTTCTTCTGATTTACACAACAAAAGGGAATGGCATGTTCACACACAGAGAGAGAGAGAGAGAGAGAGAGAGAAAACCTCAGTATGGCTGTTTTCTTTTGTTAGGAGTAAATAAATGATGACCATTAACGAATTATTGCATAAATGCATTGCAAACCCATTTTTTGCTTCTCTATAGGTAATGACACTCATGGTCTCATGTCTGTGAAATCCAAGAAATCTAGTCTGAAACCAAGATCCTGTCAGAAGGCTCCCACTGTTGGACACACACTGATGTGCTCCTCTCCCAAGGATCTGGTTTATGCTGGTTTATTCCATTTCTGAATCTGTTTTTCAGAGAAAGGTGACTGGACTTATGAGCAGGGACATTGTGGAAATAAGGAAACCCAATTTCCTTTATCAACTCAACCCCACCTAGGTGTTGCCATTTCTTTTCATGAATGTGCCAGTTTCTTGAGCTGTATGGTAGGAATAACAACAACCCTGTTTCACAGGGTGGTACTCAAACTCTGTTTACACTTGTTAGTACAGTCTTTGTCCAAGTCTACACATCCTTGGCAAAAGCATCTGCACAGACCTGGCACAATAAGGTTTGCATGAGGCACTCAGTTCCACAGAGCCTCATATCTGGGCAAGATTATCCCTGTGCACTGAAGACACATAAACTGAGGACAGTTTACATTGAGGGTTATCAACGCCAACAGCTCTCAACCAGACCTACTTTCATACCTAAATCAGTGACTGTGTAATACACCAAACCCCATCATTGTTGCTGTTGTTTATAGACAAAACCAATCTTGGCAGATGATGAAGAGACAGAAGTGTGATTAAGGGACAGGCTGAAAGAGATTTTATTACTTCCATGACCCATTAATTAATGCTGTTGCAGAGCAATATCCTGAATGTAAAGTGGCCACATCACTGTCCCCCCTTCCTTATTGAAACAGATGGATTCATGTCTGGATTCAGAGCACTGAGGAGCACTGGCTGAGACAGGACTGTGTAAGCAACTCATCTTCCAGCAAAGCCAAACACAACCATCTGCCCAAAAATAAAGGGATTGATGCTTAATGAACATGAGCCCTGATCCCATGGCACCAGCACATCGGCACAGGCTTTCAGGAGAATAACACCCTGAAATCCATAGCTATGCTGGGAGCTGATTTCATTTCCACATATGGCCAGATGCATGATTTAAGATTCTGTAAACAGAAAGAGAGAAGTTTGAGTCATGTACAGGACACCAAATACTTTTTTGTATCATAAGACAGGAATCAAAAGTGTTGTGATTATAGAAAATCAGAAAATCCATGGAGGGGAAGTATTATATGCACTAGGGCTCTTCAGTTTGGAGAAGGAATGCAGATCAAACCCCAATGGCTGGAAGCTAAATCTACACAATTTTCTATTGGAAGTTAGTCATCACTTTTTGTAAGGCTGAAGATGATTAGGTTGTAACAAATTCACTGCAGGAAATGATGGAGTCTTCATTTGTCACATCAAATTTTGATGTCACTGAAGGCCAACACAGATAAGTGGAGTAAATATTGGGCTATCAGAGTGAATTCTAGTGGTAAAACATACCCTTCATTTGTGGATTATGCTGAGCCTGATGCATTAGAAAAGTGAAACTTAATGGAAATGCTTCCCAGTTTCTGGAGTGAATGCTAACAGCCCAAAAAACAGTTTTAAGAGGTTTACATGTTGTGTGGGGGCAGAGGGCATTGCTTTCTATAATGAAATGTCAGCTCCTTACAGGAGGAAGAAAATTATTTTCTGACAGTCCTTTTGTCTTGCACTGACTATTCAAAATGCAGAACACTGCACTGCTCCAGTGCCATGCAGCAGTACCTCTGCCCTAGAAAAAGGCATCCAGTGACTTCCCTGTCAAACACCAGGCAAAAAAGCCATCCACGAGGCAACCTCCTGTGCAATATTTTGTCTCGTGATTTATCAATTTAAGTGGCTTGTTCTTCCTTTGTGGTTCATTCTTACTCACCCAGTTCCCTCAGACTTTGTAACTTGACCTTTTTCAGATTTCTCAGCCCTGCATAATGGTGCAGGAACATCATTTTCCCATGGCTCATAGGACAGAGCTGAAGAATGAGAGAACTGCAGGTGATGAATAAATCTGTCAGATGGCAGCAGTGAATGTTTATAAATCTTTATGAATTTAGAATACACATTTCTTGTTTCATTAGAGAGTGATGATTTAAAGATTTCCGGATTACAAGGAGACTAGTGATGTGTATCTGGACCCTGCTGACACACATCTCCTATTACATGGTGGTTGGCCATATAAAAAATTAACTTCCCAGTGGAAACACTTTCTGCAACAGCTGCTGAAGGAAAATCATTGATGGGTAAAGGACTCTTCTATGATTTCCATCAGAGAATTTAGATATAGGAAGCACCCAGATTTCTTCAATGACAAGGTGTATATTTTTGTTTTTGTTATGCAAGTACAGAGAATATCATTAGAACTCCACTAAATCTGATTAGTATATGCATGTCTTTTCCAGTAAAGATAGCTGACCTTTTCCAACAACACTTTTCCAGATATCTCTACCATGGACAGAGTGCATTTTAGGCTCACTTGGCCCAAAATATTCCCAGTTAATTTCTCCTGGGAAATAACAGCAGAAGTTCATGTCAAACAACTCTGAGATTTATAGCTGAAAATCTCAAAAGACCAAAATGATGTATTGGTTTTCTGGGTCCACTTATAATAACCTGGAATGACTTATATGTTTTATTATTGGAATAGCAATGTGTGTGTATATATATTGCTGATATGAATGAGCATTAGATGCACTGCATACACATCCACCAATAGGACTGAAATATATACGTATCTGTCACTACAAAATGAGAAATTGGTCCATACTGGTTTGGGTTTTCCAAGTAAAAGGAACCAATAAATACTTCCAGCAAATTTTGCTGAATGAGCACTGAAACTTTTTAAAAATATTTTTATAAAAACTTAAACTGGAGTTTAAGGCACCAGATGGACTGCAACCTGGGATAAATCAGGGAAAGATGATTGTTAGCAAGGATGATAATAAATGGCATAAAGGAAGCCGCTATGCAAAAAGAGGGAGAAATAACAACCCACAATTTGTTTAACTGTATTCTAGCTCAGCTCAGCTATCAAGTTACATTAAAATGCATCTGCTTAATGTTAGGCGTTTTTTCTTACTCTACAGAATGAGATGTCTAAAATTGGAGCTGAAGGATGATCACCACACCTGAGATTTACTTTGCAGTTTCCAACTGTCCTGCTATATTCATCTTGACAGGAATATAAATAAGTAGGCATCCTGACAGACTCTATTTATGGAATAGGGCTGAGAAGTAATCCTAAAACAAAAGTCAAAGTTAAGTTGCTTGTTTCTTTTCCCAAGTCATGTTTATTTTCATTTGTTCCAGAGAAATATTTTTCAGATGATACAAATCTGACAGTAATACTGCCAAAATATCAATCTCCGTAGTTGCTGCTATAAGATCATTGGAGACTCACAATTACCCATAGCTAAGGAGAGAGATCAGGCAAAAAAATGGTCAGGGTAAGGGATGGATGAGGTCTGTCTGGGTGAGTTGTCACCTAAATGGACCGAGTCAGTAACAAGGAAAAGAAAGATGTTTTTTGCAGGCATCCCAGTGCCTGATCACAGTCTATAATACAGTGCACAATTCTCAGATATAAGAAAACTCAGGCTCATCACAAATATGAAAAATTAGACAAAGTGAGTGACCTTCAAAGTTTTTTGGGGTATAATTGCTACTGATTTCAGGCTCAGTCACCTCACATTCAAATTTAGCCACCTAACTGAGATTGTTTATAGAATCACAGAGTGCTTTGGGTTAAAGGGATCTTAAAACTCATCTCATTCCAAGTCCCTGCCATGGGCAGGGACACCTTCCACTATCCCAGGCTCCAAGCCCCATCCAACCTGGCCATGAACACTCCCAGGGATGGGGCAGACACAGCTTCTCTGGGCAACTTGTGCCAGGTCCTCACCATCCTCACAGTAGAGAATTTCTCTCTAACATTGAACTTAAATTTCTCCACTTTTTTTTTAGAGCGGCTGCTATAGGTACCTTCAGAGGGTAAGGAGTGTTAGAGATGAGTAATTTAATCTTCACTCTTCTCCCATGATCAGAGAGAGCTGGAGGAGACTAAGTTAATTACAGGCTCCTATTTAACATCTCATAGCTAATATTATGTCTTGAGGCTGTGAGCCCTGGGCCTTCATGAGAACCTGGAGCAAAAAAACCAGTTGAAGTTAGCACCAGCAGCCAGGAACAGATCCCATAACCTGCATGCATGCTCCAACCATTGGATCATTGCCAGTTTTCTGTATAACTGGAAGAGAAAGCCATCAGAGCCAGTCCCCATGGCTTGTCAGATGCTTCCAATTCAGTGAATTTACATTTCAGCATGAACTTTTCATACTGATAGGTTGCATGCACGACTTTGCTGCCATGAAAAACTCTGTTCAAAGGCTCCAAAGGACTTAAAGCTTTTTCATTTCTAAATTTCCGCTGGTAAAATTTTCTGCGAATTCTTCTCTGAGGCTGATAGTAATTTAGTAGCACTGTATATAATATCTCTCAGTGTCCTGTTACAGACTTTGAGCTTCCCCAGATGTTGTTAGCTCCTCTCTGCACTCTGTCAGGTGCTGTGCCTTTCCCAGTCCCTCACCACTTGTTGCTGTTTGCCCCTCAGGTTCGATTGCTTACTTTTGCCTTCATCAAGGCAGAACATATTGTCACATCCATTAAAATTAATAGAAAAGAAAGAACTGTCAGGTACTACCTGGATGATTGCTTTGCTAGTTCTGCAACTTTATTCAGCCATATGCTCAAACGTTAAGAAAGGAAAGGCATCTTTGCTAGCTGCTATTATAGCAGATTTATCATCAACTGCAAGATCTTTATGGAGGCCTCACTGGGAGACCTCCAACAAATACTTGATAGGACATCAAAATATCTCTTTGGAA
Source organism: Acrocephalus scirpaceus scirpaceus (assembly GCA_910950805.1). Lineage (NCBI taxonomy): Eukaryota > Metazoa > Chordata > Aves > Passeriformes > Sylviidae > Acrocephalus > Acrocephalus scirpaceus. Next base: position 3,341,514 of record OU383773.1, read on the forward strand.
TAGGCGTAACTGTGTGCATCAGGTCTGCATAGATCCCTCTTCACACAAAAGATATTTATTCATCCATGGGTTATATGCAGAGCTCTACAGGACACTAACTGTAGGCTTTTGCACCTCTTCCATATGTAGGTTTTAGGAGCAGAGGAATCATAGTCGCATCAAGTATGACCAAAGAAAATCCAAAATGCTGGTATCAAATACACACTATTTTCACAAAATATCATCAAGGGTAGGCAGGTCCTTTTAATGCCTCTGTCAATTACCTGGATGAGGCACCATCAGTGTGTTTGCAGCTAACACAAGGTTAGGTGGGTGATTCAATGTGTCCTACAGGGGGATATGGACAGCCTGGATGGAGGGTGTGTGGCCAGTATAATGAAATTCAAGACCAAAGCCTCGGTCCTGCCCTCATGAGTCAAGTAATAACACCAGTACCCCAAGTTGGGGACAGAGTGTCTGCAAAGCTGCCCAAAAGGAAAGGCCTTAAGGGTCGTGGGTGAAAGTGGCCTAACATGACCCATGTGTGTGCCCAGGTGGGTAAAGAGGCCAGCAGACTTCTGGCCTTCTGTGTCAGCAGAAGTGCAGCCAGCAAGAGCAGGGTGGTACTTATCCCTCTGTGCTGAGCACAGGGGAGGCCACACTTGGGAGTCCAGTATGCAGATGTAAGCCCTCTTGAGATGTGTTTAGCCAGAGATGCCTGTGTGCAAATGAAGATGACAAGAAGACAATCTGCTAAAATCAACAACAAGGATTTTATTGAAAAAAAAATGGAGGATAGAGAAATAGAGCTAAGAAAGAGGATGGCAAGAAGGTAAGATGGGGAAGAGTGAGTTGGGCTGGGGAAGTGAAGGGCCACTGTGGGATTTGGACATAATCAAACAGGAGACTATGCAAGATGCTTGACTCCAGCACAGTCCCGTCAGTCTTTCCTAAAACTGACCTTCTGCCAAGAGGGTCCCATTGGCTCTTGTGAAGGTGGGCACGCTGGGTCATTTCTCCGGTGTTAACGCTTTCCCTCAGTCCATCTTGCTGGTATGCTGGGAAGCGTTTCCTCCTCTGCCATGTGAAAAGAGGATTGGCTATCATTTACCGGCAGTGCTGAGGCCCAAGGAGCATTTTTCTGCTCCTAAACCGCGCTCCCTGAGGCTGGGGTGGGCATGGAAGCCCACAATGCAGCCCGAGCCTAAAGTCAGCTTCTGTGACATCCTACAAGGCAGCGCTGTCATTCTTCCTCAGCCAGATCACCCTGAGCAGGCCGCCTTGATGTTGGCATGGGCTGAGGGGGTGGGGCTGGCCACAGCACCTACCTTTGGCACGTGGTCGCTATGGGCTCCATCCATCCATCCATCCATCCATCCGTCCCATCCATGTGCATCCAGTGTTTGTCTGGGGCTGGTGCCATTTCCTCCTGGAGCTGCCGCTGCCCCTGGCACCTGGGCTTCCTCAGGCTGAGCCGGCATCTTTGGACATTGTGCTGCTGCCAGCACTGAGCTCATTCCTCCGGCTGCCCCCTGATGCATCTGAAGGACAAAAGGCGGCGCAGAGCCCGCCGGGCCGTCTTGACCATGGAGCGCCATGGCCGTGGGGCCGGGGGCTGCGGCACGGCTGCGCTGCCAGCGGGGCAAGCAGGAAGGCTGCTGCTGTGTGCCAGGGGCTGGGCAGGCTCTGGGCAAGCCCCTGCGGGCGGCTCAGCCCTGCAGGGCTTTTCCTGGGGAGGGGTAGGTGGGGCACGGCCAGCTTCCGTCCATGCTGCGTCGGCCTCGTCCGCGGCATCGGCAGGTGAGGCGCAAACCTCAAACTCTTCTGGACCTTCGGGCCGTGCCGCAGGGAGAGGCTCGCAGCGCCCCTCGTCGCTGACATCGCTGTCCGGAGGTGTAGGTGCTGGCTCCAGCTCTTCATCTCGTGGCGGGAGGGACAATGGGCTTTCTACCTCACAGTCCCTCTCTCCTGCCGCTTCTTCCTGCGCCCGCTTTTGCAGGAGCTCGTTCAGAAGAGCTTCCAGGGGCAGCGAGTCATCGGAGTCAGACTCCCACTCTGCCAACAGGTCAAGAGACACAAACTCTGAGGAATTTGCTGTCTGTCCTGCGGCATCTTGGGTGGCACTGCCAGCGCTGTGCCGCACCGAGGGCTCTGCAACTGCTTCCAGCGTGGGACTTGCGTGTTCAGCTGGCCGACCAGTTCCCCTCTCCTCCTTGGGGCCTCCAGACAAAAGACATGCTGAGAAGCCTGAGGTTCCTGCAGGCTCTGATGGGAGGAAGAGCTCACTTTGCCCCTCATCCCAGGCATCTCCAGCCAGGCCACAAGCTTCTGCCTCTCCCTCATTGTCTGGACACGGGACAAGCAAAGCGCTCTGAAGGTCGCTGTCCCGCTCTTCTGCAGCCTCTGTTGCTGGGACCTCTTCCTTCTCCTGCTCTTCCACTAGTTCTTGCAGAGGAATGTCCCAGGGCTGCGAGGTTTCAGAGACAGAGCTCTCCTCTTCCAACGCGGCAGGGGACAGGAGCTCGGAGCAGTTTCCTGCCTCTGCTGCGGAGCCTTTTGTTGAAGTGGAAGCACTGGACGGTTGCTGGGACTCTGCAGCCACTTCCTGGTGGACGTGTCCTTCCTGCACCTCAACGAGCTCCTCTGTCTCCCAGTGCCCCAGGTACTGCCAAGCCGGCTGGGTGCCGGTGCGCAGCGGCAGGCCGTGTGGCGGTAGCAGCGGTGGCAGGCGATGGCCCTGCCTTGCCGCTGAGCCATGCCAGAGCCCTTGCAGGCTTCTGCTCTCCAGGGCAGGTGTTCCCAGGGCTCTGCCTGCAGTCACAGTGCCCCACAGAGAAGGTGGCCCAAGCTGCTGCTGCCCCATGGATCCAGAGGCTGCTGCTGTTCCTGGCACAGGGGGAAGCTTGACCCGCACAGAGGCCGTTCTTGGCCATTGAGGTCTGGGCTGGCGTGGAGGTGCCGGTGTCAACTGAGGGCCGTGGAGAGGTGGCAAGTGTGGCACCGACGATGTCCGTGGCCCTGTGACACTGCTGTGGGGCCCTGAGTGCCAGCCCTCCTGGTTGCCCCTGCGTGTGCAGGATCTGGTGGGGCTCCGTGACGGGATGGGCCTGAGGGACGGAGTAGGCCTATCCTTGGGGATGGCCGTGATGGTCGTCCAGGTGACCTGCGGTGCCGCCTGGGGCTGCCTGTGGGTCACCTGTGGGAAGCAGGGGGAGGAGGCACGAGATGGAGGCGGTTCTAGGAGCACACAGTCTCTTCCATGCCGGGAAGCACAGGCCTGGCCCCAAGGCAAGTGCTGGCCTCACTACGTAGGCAGGCCTGGCTTCCCAGCTGTGCTCGCTGTCTCTGGGCCATTGCTGTGCCTGCCGCATGCCAGCACTGGCCCCCGCACAGAGCAAGGCCTGGTGCCAGGCGTGGCTGTCTCTGCCCCAGGCCTTCCCCCAGCTCCCAGTGCAGCCTCTCCCTCCATCCCCATTGCTCACCTGTCGCCGCTGGTTCAGCAGCGGCTGCCCCTCACGGGGCTGGTCGTAGGCCTTTACCTCTTCCTTTTCGGACATTGTGGGAGTGCTCTGATGAACACTGGCCACAATCACCCAGGGGAGTTGCTGCCTCCAGAGAAGCTGCTGCCTCCTCAGAGAGCTGCTCTCCTGGGAGTGGCCACTGCAGGGGTTTGTAGCCCCCACAGTCATGACATGGAGCCGTGTCATAGTTGCCTCCGGTCACCATGTCACCGTGGGTCACAAAGGCCTCTTGGGCGTGGCTAGCCCTTGTCCCAGAGGCCTGGCGCTTTCCACGCAGCCAGCCCTGGTCACAAAGGCCTTTTTTAAGCCTTGGCTTTTTTCTACACTTGTTCTTCTCCCGGCTGCCTGCAGCTCTCTCTTGTCCCACCTTGTGTGTTCCTCCCCTCAACATCCCCAAAGAAGCCCTGGGCCATGCCAAAGTGCTTTTCCCACCCAGCCCACCATGTGTCCTAGGCCTTGGCCCCGACCTCAGGTAGAGAGATCATCAGAGAAGCAAAAGCTGCGTTTGAACTCAATCTGGTCACCCCTGGGAAAGAGAATAAAATCTCTGTGTTTTCAAAAAGATTCCTAACAGATTAGAGCCAAGGAAAATACTCCTTCTTTTATGGGAGGGGCATTGATGGGGTACTGGACTTTGGCCAGGAATATGCCAGTGGCATCCTGCTATTGGGTATTGGTGTCGCAGTCGTGCAGCCAGCAGAAGCAGGGTGCTGATTGTCCCTCTGTGCTGGGCACTGGTGAGGTCACACCTGGAGTGCTGTGTGTTATAAAGGAGGCCGTAAATCCAACTGGAAAAACAATAGCCAACCGTTTATTGAGAACAAAACTACTACCGCAACATCAAAAGAGCTGGGCTAGTCCCAGGCTCTTTACCACAAGCCAGACTTCCCAAACATAGATAATATTATACGGGCCCCTGGCTCAGGACGCGCTGTCCCTCAGAAAAGGCGCTCCTTCAGATCATCCGTCTCCTTTGATAGCCTCGCTTCCTCCCCTGATTGGTGGGTTTCGGATCATCCATAGGATTGGCTCCTTCTCCAGGGGTTTTAGTGGCTCTTACCAGGAGTCCTCCCCGACCAGTTATGGCTTGGATGGGTGGTCTGCTCTGGAGCCGTCTGTGGGGAAAGAAGGACACCCCCCCATCCCCTCCTTTTTTCCCGTCTTTTTCCCTGGCATTAAAAATCATCTTTAACACTTTAGCCACTCTTTCACTGTAACTGAACTGTTTACACCTATGCGAATCATACAAAGTTGCTGTGCAGCATTACAGTTGGAACACAGTTGGAACACTATGCGGAACATACCACAACTCATACAAAGTTGCCAACAGATCTTACACTTGTAGGATACATAGCTATACTTTTCACAAGAGTCTGACTCTGGATTTCTAACACTGTGTGCAGATGTGTGCTCCTGTTGAGATGTGTTTAGCCAGAGATGCCTGTGTGCAAATGAAGATGACAAGAAGACAATCTGCTAAAATCAACACCATGGACTTTATTGAACAAGAAATGGAGGCTAGAGAAATAGAGCTAAGAAAGAGGATGGCAAGAAGGCAAGATGGGGAAGAGTGAGGCTGAGCCGGGCTGGGGAAGTGAAGGGCCACTGTGGGATTGGGAAGTAATCAAACAGAAGACTATGCAAGATGCTTGACTCCAGCACAGTCCCGTCAGTCTTTCCTAAAACTGCGCTTCTGCCAAGAGGGTCCCGTTGGCTCTTGTGAAGGTGGGCACGCTGGGTCATTTCTCCGGTGTTAACGCTTTCCCTCAGTCCATCTTGCTGGTATGCGGGGAAGCGTTTCCTCCTCTGCCATGTGAAAAGAGGATTGGCTATCATTTCCCGGCACTGCTGATGCCCAAGGAGCGTTTTTCAGCTCCTAAACCGCGCTCCCTGAGGCTGGGGTGGGCATGGAAGCCCACAGTGCAGCCCGAGCCTAAAGTCAGCTTCTGTGACATCCTACAAGGCAGCGCTGTCATTCTTCCTCAGCCAGATCACCCTGAGCAGGCCGCCTTGATGTTGGCATGGGCTGAGGGGGTGGGGCTGGCCACAGCACCTACCTTTGGCGCGTGGTCGCTGTGGGCTCCATCCATCCATCCATCCATCCCTCCGTCCCATCCATGTGCATCCAGTGTTTGTCTGGGGCTGGTGCCATTTCCTCCTGGAGCTGCCGCTGCCCCTGGCACCTGGGCTTCCTCAGGCTGAGCCGGCATCTTTGGACATTGTGCTGCTGCCAGCACTGAGCTCATTCCTCCAGCTGCCCCCTGATGCATCTGAAGGACAAAAGGCGGCGCAGAGCCCGCCGGGCCGTCTTGACCATGGAGCGCCATGGCCGTGGGGCCGGGGGCTGCGGCACGGCTGCGCTGCCAGCGGGGCAAGCAGGAAAGCTGCTGCATGCCAGGGGCTGGGCAGGCTCTGGGCAAGCCCCTGCGGGCGGCTCAGCCCCGCAGGGCTTTTCCTGGGGAGGGGTAGGTGGGGCACGGCCAGCTTCCGTCCATGCTGCGTCGGCCTCGTCCGCGGCATCGCCAGGTGAGGCGCAAACCTCAAACTCTTCTGGACCTTCGGGCCGTGCCGCAGGGAGAGGCTTGCAGCGCCCCTCGTCGCTGACATCGCTGTCCGGAGGTGTAGGTGCTGGCTCTAGCTCTTCACCTCGTGGCGGGAGGGACAATGGGCTTTCTACCTCACAGTCCCTCTCTCCTGCCGCTTCTTCCTGCGCCTGCTTTTGCAGGAGCTCGTTCAGAAGAGCTTCCAGGGGCAGCGAGTCATCGGAGTCAGACTCCCACTCTGCCAACAGGTCAAGAGACACAAACTCTGAGGAATTTGCTGTCTGTCCTGCGGCATCTTGGGTGGCACTGCCAGCGCTGTGCGGCACCGAGGGCTCTGCAACTGCTTCCAGCGTGGGACTTGCGTGTTCAGCTGGCCGACCAGTTGCCCTCTCCTCCCTGGGGCCTCCAGACAAAAGACATGCTGAGAAGCCTGAGGTTCCTGCAGGCTCTGATGGGAGGAAGAGCTCACTTTGCCCCTCATCCCAGGCATCTCCAGCCAGGCCACAAGCTTCTGCCTCTCCCTCATTGTCTGGACACGGGACAAGCAAAGCGCTCTGAAGGTCACTGTCCCGCTCTTCTGCAGCCTCTGTTGCTGGGACCTCTTCCTTCTCCTGCTCTTCCACTAGTTCTTGCAGAGGAATGTCCCAGGGCTGCGAGGTTTCAGAGACAGAGCTCTCCTCTTCCAACGCGGCAGGGGACAGGAGCTCGGAGCAGTTTCCTGCCTCTGCTGCTGAGCCTTTTGTTGAAGTGGAAGCACTGGACGGTTGCTGGGACTCTGCAGCCACTTCCTGGTGGACGTGTCCTTCCCGCACCTCAACGAGCTCCTCTGTCTCCCAGTGCCCCAGGTACTGCCAAGCCGGCTGGGTGCCGGTGCGCAGCGGCAGGCCGTGTGGCGGTAGCAGCGGTGGCAGGCGATGGCCCTGCCTTGCCGCTGAGCCATGCCAGAGCCCTTGCAGGCTTCTGCTCTCCAGGGCAGGTGTTCCCAGGGCTCTGCCTGCAGTCACAGTGCCCCACAGAGAAGGTGGCCCAAGCTGTTGCTGCCCCATGGATCCAGAGGCTGCTGCTGTTCCTGGCACAGGGGGAAGCTTGACCCGCACAGAGGCCGTTCTTGGCCATTGAGGTCTGGGCTGGCGTGGAGGTGCCGGTGTCAACTGAGGGCCGTGGAGAGGTGGCAAGTGTGGCACCGACGATGTCTGTGGCCCTGTGACACTGCTGTGGGGCCCTGAGTGCCAGCCCTCCTGGCTGCCCCTGCGTGTGCAGGATCTGGTGGGGCTCCGTGACGGGATGGGCCTGAGGGACGGAGTAGGCCTATCCTTGGGGATGGCCGTGATGGTCGTCCAGGTGACCTGCGGTGCCGCCTGGGGCTGCCTGTGGGTCACCTGTGGGAAGCAGGGGGAGGAGGCACGAGATGGAGGCGGTTCTAGGAGCACACAGTCTCTTCCATGCCGGGAAGCACAGGCCTGGCCCCAAGGCAAGTGCTGGCCTCACTACGTAGGCAGGCCTGGCTTCCCAGCTGTGCTCGCTGTCTCTGGGCCATTGCTGTGCCTGCCGCATGCCAGCACTGGCCCCTGCACAGAGCAAGGCCTGGTGCCAGGCGTGGCTGTCTCTGCCCCAGGCCTTCCCCCAGCTCCCAGTGCAGCCTCTCCCTCCATCCCCATTGCTCACCTGTCGCCGCTGGTTCAGCAGCGGCTGCCCCTCACGGGGCTGGTCGTAGGCATTTGCCTCTTCCTTCTTGGACATTGTGGGAGTGCTCTGATGAACACTGGCCACAATCACCCAGGGGAGTTGCTGCCTCCAGAGAAGCTGCTGCCTCCTCAGAGAGCTGCTCTCCTGGGAGTGGCCACTGCAGGGGTTTGTAGCCCCCACAGTCATGACACGGAGCCGTGTCATAATTGCCTCTGGGCACCATGTCACCGTGGGTCACAAAGGCCTCTTGGGCGTGGCTAGCCCTTGTCCCAGAGGCCTGGCGCTTTCCACGCAGCCAGCCCTGGTCACAAAGGCCTTTTTTAAGCCTTGGCTTTTTTCTACACTTGTTCTTCTCCCGGCTGCCTGCAGCTCTCTCTTGTCCCACCTTGTGTGTTCCTCCCCTCAACATCCCCAAAGAAGCCCTGGGCCATGCCAAAGTGCTTTTCCCACCCAGCCCACCACGTGTCCTAGGCCTTGGCCCCGACCTCAGGTAGAGAGGTCATCAGAGAAGCAAAAGCTCTGTTTGAACTCAATCTGGTCACTCCTGGGAAAGAGAATAAAATCTCTGTGTTTTCAAAAAGATTCCTAACAGATTAGAGCCAAGGAAAATACTCCTTCTTTTATGGGAGGGGCATTGATGGGGTACTGGACTTTGGCCAGGAATATGCCAGTGGCATCCTGCTATTCGGTATTGGTATTGCAGTCGTGCAGCCAGCAGAAGCAGGGTGCTGATTGTCCCTCTGTGCTGGGCACTGGCGAGGTCACACCTGGAGTGCTGTGTGTTATAAAGGAGGCCGTAAATCCAACTGGAAAAACAATAGCCAACCGTTTATTGAGAACAAAACTACTACCGCAACATCAAAAGAGCTGGGCTAGTCCCAGGCTCTTTACCACAAGCCAGACTTCCCAAACATAGATAATATTATACGGGCCCCTGGCTCAGGACGCGCTGTCCCTCAGAAAAGGCGCTCCTTCAGATCATCCGTCTCCTTTGATAGCCTCGCTTCCTCCCCTGATTGGTGGGTTTCGGATCATCCATAGGATTGGCTCCTTCTCCAGGGGTTTTAGTGGCTCTTACCAGGAGTCCTCCCCGACCAGTTATGGCTTGGATGGGTGGTCTGCTCTGGAGCCGTCTGTGGGGAAAGAAGGACACCCCCCCATCCCCTCCTTTTTTCCCGTCTTTTTCCCTGGCATTAAAAATCATCTTTAACACTTTAGCCACTCTTTCACTGTAACTGAACTGTTTACACCTATGCGAATCATACAAAGTTGCTGTGCAGCATTACAGTTGGAACACAGTTGGAACACTATGCGGAACATACCACAACTCATACAAAGTTGCCAACAGATCTTAAACTTCTAGGATACATAGCTATACTTTTAACAAGAGTCTGACTCTGGATTTCTAACACTGTGTGCAGATGTGTGCTCCTGTTGAGATGTGTTTAGCCAGAGATGCCTGTGTGCAAATGAAGATTGACAAGAAGACAATCTACGCTAAATCAACAACAATGGACTTTATTGAACAAGAAATGGAGGCTAGAGAAATAGAGCTAAGGAAAGAGGAATGGCAAGAAGGCTAAGATGGGGAAGAGTGAGGCTGAGCCGGGCTGGGGAAGTGAAGGGCCACTGTGGGATTGGGAAGTAATCAAACAGAAGACTATGCAAGATGCTTGACACCAGCACAGTCCCGTCAGTCTTTCCTAAAACTGCCCTTCTGCCAAGAGGGTCCCATTGGCTCTTGTGAAGGTGGGCACGCTGGGTCATTTCTCCGGTGTTAACGCTTTCCCTCAGTCCATCTTGCTGGTATGCTGGGAAGCGTTTCCTCCTCTGCCATGTGAAAAGAGGATTGGCTATCATTTACCGGCACTGCTGATGCCCAAGGAGCAGTTTTTCATGCTCCTAAACCGCGCTCCCTGAGGCTGGGGTGGGCATGGAAGCCCACAAGTGCAGCCCGAGCCTAAAGTCAGCTTCTGTGACATCCTACAAGGCAGCGCTGTCATTCTTCTTCAGCCAGATCACCCTGAGCAGGCCGCCTTGATGTTGGCATGGGCTGAGGGGGTGGGGCTGGCCACAGCACCTACCTTTAGCATGTGGTCGCTGTGGGCTCCATCCATCCATCCATCCATCCATCCGTCCGTCCCATCCATGTGCATCCAGTGTTTGTCTGGGGCTGGTGCCATTTCCTCCTGGAGCTGCCGCTGCCCCTGGCACCTGGGCTTCCTCAGGCTGAGCCGGCATCTTTGGACATTGTGCTGCTGCCAGCACTGAGCTCATTCCTCCAGCTGCCCCCTGATGCATCTGAAGGACAAAAGGCGGCGCAGAGCCCGCCGGGCCGTCTTGACCATGGAGCGCCATGGCCGTCGGGCCGGGGGCTGCGGCACGGCTGCGCTGCCAGCGGGGCAAGCAGGAAAGCTGCTGCATGCCAGGGGCTGGGCAGGCTCTGGGCAAGCCCCTGCGGGCGGCTCAGCCCCGCAGGGCTTTTCCTGGGGAGGGGTAGGTGGGGCACGGCCAGCTTCCGTCCATGCTGCGTCGGCCTCGTCCGCGGCATCGCCAGGTGAGGCGCAAACCTCAAACTCTTCTGGACCTTCGGGCCGTGCCGCAGGGAGAGGCTTGCAGCGCCCCTCGTCGCTGACATCGCTGTCCGGAGGTGTAGGTGCTGGCTCTAGCTCTTCACCTCGTGGCGGGAGGGACAATGGGCTTTCTACCTCACAGTCCCTCTCTCCTGCCGCTTCTTCCTGCGCCTGCTTTTGCAGGAGCTCGTTCAGAAGAGCTTCCAGGGGCAGCGAGTCATCGGAGTCAGACTCCCACTCTGCCAACAGGTCAAGAGACACAAACTCTGAGGAATTTGCTGTCTGTCCTGCGGCATCTTGGGTGGCACTGCCAGCGCTGTGCGGCACCGAGGGCTCTGCAACTGCTTCCAGCGTGGGACTTGCGTGTTCAGCTGGCCGACCAGTTGCCCTCTCCTCCCTGGGGCCTCCAGACAAAAGACATGCTGAGAAGCCTGAGGTTCCTGCAGGCTCTGATGGGAGGAAGAGCTCACTTTGCCCCTCATCCCAGGCATCTCCAGCCAGGCCACAAGCTTCTGCCTCTCCCTCATTGTCTGGACACGGGACAAGCAAAGCGCTCTGAAGGTCACTGTCCCGCTCTTCTGCAGCCTCTGTTGCTGGGACCTCTTCCTTCTCCTGCTCTTCCACTAGTTCTTGCAGAGGAATGTCCCAGGGCTGCGAGGTTTCAGAGACAGAGCTCTCCTCTTCCAACGCGGCAGGGGACAGGAGCTCGGAGCAGTTTCCTGCCTCTGCTGCTGAGCCTTTTGGTCGAAGTGGAAGCACTGGACGGTTGCTGGGACTCTGCAGCCACTTCCTGGTGGACGTGTCCTTCCTGCACCTCAACGAGCTCCTCTGTCTCCCAGTGCCCCAGGTACTGCCAAGCCGGCTGGGTGCCGGTGCGCAGCGGCAGGCCGTGTGGCGGTAGCAGCGGTGGCAGGCGATGGCCCTGCCTTGCCGCTGAGCCATGCCAGAGCCCTTGCAGGCTTCTGCTCTCCAGGGCAGGTGTTCCCAGGGCTCTGCCTGCAGTCACAGTGCCCCACAGAGAAGGTGGCCCAAGCTGCTGCTGCCCCATGGATCCAGAGGCTGCTGCTGTTCCTGGCACAGGGGGAAGCTTGACCCGCACAGAGGCCGTTCTTGGCCATTGAGGTCTGGGCTGGCGTGGAGGTGCCGGTGTCAACTGAGGGCCGTGGAGAGGTGGCAAGTGTGGCACCGACGATGTCCGTGGCCCTGTGACACTGCTGTGGGGCCCTGAGTGCCAGCCCTCCTGGCTGCCCCTGCGTGTGCAGGATCGGGTGGGGCTCCGTGACGGGATGGGCCTGAGGGACGGAGTAGGCCTATCCTTGGGGATGGCCGTGATGGTCGTCCAGGTGACCTGCGGTGCCGCCTGGGGCTGCCTGTGGGTCACCTGTGGGAAGCAGGGGGAGGAGGCACGAGATGGAGGCGGTTCTAGGAGCACACAGTCTCTTCCATGCCGGGAAGCACAGGCCTGGCCCCAAGGCAAGTGCTGGCCTCACTACGTAGGCAGGCCTGGCTTCCCAGCTGTGCTCGCTGTCTCTGGGCCATTGCTGTGCCTGCCGCATGCCAGCACTGGCCCCTGCACAGAGCAAGGCCTGGTGCCAGGCGTGGCTGTCTCTGCCCCAGGCCTTCCCCCAGCTCCCAGTGCAGCCTCTCCCTCCATCCCCATTGCTCACCTGTCGCCGCTGGTTCAGCAGCGGCTGCCCCTCACGGGGCTGGTCGTAGGCATTTGCCTCTTCCTTCTTGGACATTGTGGGAGTGCTCTGATGAACACTGGCCACAATCACCCAGGGGAGTTGCTGCCTCCAGAGAAGCTGCTGCCTCCTCAGAGAGCTGCTCTCCTGGGAGTGGCCACTGCAGGGGTTTGTAGCCCCCACAGTCATGACACGGAGCCGTGTCATAGTTGCCTCCGGTCACCATGTCACTGTGGGTCACAAAGGCCTCTTGGGCGTGGCTAGCCCTTGTCCCAGAGGCCTGGCGCTTTCCACGCAGCCAGCCCTGGTCACAAAGGCCTTTTTTAAGCCTTGGCTTTTTTCTACACTTGTTCTTCTCCCGGCTGCCTGCAGCTCTCTCTTGTCCCACCTTGTGTGTTCCTCCCCTCAACATCCCCAAAGAAGCCCTGGGCCATGCCAAAGTGCTTTTCCCACCCAGCCCACCACGTGTCCTAGGCCTTGGCCCCGACCTCAGGTAGAGAGGTCATCAGAGAAGCAAAAGCTCTGTTTGAACTCAATCTGGTCACTCCTGGGAAAGAGAATAAAATCTCTGTGTTTTCAAAAAGATTCCTAACAGATTAGAGCCAAGGAAAATACTCCTTCTTTTATGGGAGGGGCATTGATGGGGTACTGGACTTTGGCCAGGAATATGCCAGTGGCATCCTGCTATCGGGTATTGGTATTGCAGTCGTGCAGCCAGCAGGAAGCAGGGTGCTGATTGTCCCTCTGTGCTGGGCACTGGCGAGGTCACACCTGGAGTGCTGTGTGTTATAAAGGAGGCCGTAAATCCAACTGGAAAAACAATAGCCAACCGTTTATTGAGAACAAAACTACTACCGCAACATCAAAAGAGCTGGGCTAGTCCCAGGCTCTTTACCACAAGCCAGACTTCCCAAACATAGATAATATTATACGGGCCCCTGGCTCAGGACGCGCTGTCCCTCAGAAAAGACGCTCCTTCAGATCATCCGTCTCCTTTGATAGCCTCGCTTCCTCCCCTGATTGGTGGGTTTCGGATCATCCATAGGATTGGCTCCTTCTCCAGGGGTTTTAGTGGCTCTTACCAGGAGTCCTCCCCGACCAGTTATGGCTTGGATGGGTGGTCTGCTCTGGAGCCGTCTGTGGGGAAAGAAGGACACCCCCCCCATCCCCTCCTTTCTTCCCTTCTTTTTCCCTGGCATTAAAAATCATCTTTAACACTTTAGCCACTCTTTCACTGTAACTGAACTGTTTACACCTATGCGAATCATACAAAGTTGCTGTGCAGCATTACAGTTGGAACACAGTTGGAACACTATGCGGAACATACCACAACTCATACAAAGTTGCCAACAGATCTTACACTTGTAGGATACATAGCTATACTTTTAACAAGAGTCTGACTCTGGATTTCTAACACTGTGTGCAGATGTGTGCTCCTGTTGAGATGTGTTTAGCCAGAGATGCCTGTGTGCAAATGAAGATGACAAGAAGACAATCTACGCTAAATCAACACCATGGACTTTATTGAACAAGAAATGGAGGCTAGAGAAATAGAGCTAAGGAAGAGGAATGGCAAGAAGGCTAAGATGGGGAAGAGTGAGGCTGAGCCTGGGCTGGGGAAGTGAAGGGCCACTGTGGGATTGGGAAGTAATCAAACAGAAGACTGATGCAAGATGCTTGACTCCAGCACAGTCCCGTCAGTCTTTCCTAAAACTGCCCTTCTGCCAAGAGGGTCCCATTGGCTCTTGTGAAGGTGGGCACGCTGGGGCATTTCTCCGGTGTTAACGCTTTCCCTCAGTCCATCTTGCTGGTATGCGGGGAAGCGTTTCCTCCTCTGCCATGTGAAAAGAGGATTGGCTATCATTTCCCGGCAGTGCTGAGGCCCAAGGAGCATTTTTCTGCTCCTAAACCGCGCTCCCTGAGGCTGGGGTGGGCATGGAAGCCCACAATGCAGCCCGAGCCTAAAGTCAGCTTCTGTGACATCCTACAAGGCAGCGCTGTCATTCTTCCTCAGCCAGATCACCCTGAGCAGGCCGCCTTGATGTTGGCATGGGCTGAGGGGGTGGGGCTGGCCACAGCACCTACCTTTGGCACGTGGTCGCTGTGGGCTCCATCCATCCATCCATCCATCCATCCGTCCGTCCCATCCATGTGCATCCAGTGTTTGTCTGGGGCTGGTGCCATTTCCTCCTGGAGCTGCCGCTGCCCCTGGCACCTGGGCTTCCTCAGGCTGAGCCGGCATCTTTGGACATTGTGCAGCAGCCAGCACTGAGCTCATTCCTCGGGCTGCCCCCTGATGCATCTGAAGGACAAAAGGCGGCGCAGAGCCCGCCGGGCCGTCTTGACCATGGAGCGCCATGGCCGTGGGGCCGGGGGCTGCGGCACGGCTGCGCTGCCAGCGGGGCAAGCAGGAAGGCTGCTGCTGTGTGCCAGGGGCTGGGCAGGCTCTGGGCAAGCCCCTGCGGGCGGCTCAGCCCTGCAGGGCTTTTCCTGGGGAGGGGTAGGTGGGGCACGGCCAGCTTCCGTCCATGCTGCGTCGGCCTCGTCCGCGGCATCGGCAGGTGAGGCGCAAACCTCAAACTCTTCTGGACCTTCGGGCCGTGCCGCAGGGAGAGGCTCGCAGCGCCCCTCGTCGCTGACATCGCTGTCCGGAGGTGTAGGTGCTGGCTCTAGCTCTTCATCTCGTGGCGGGAGGGACAATGGGCTTTCTACCTCACAGTCCCTCTCTCCTGCCGCTTCTTCCTGCGCCCGCTTTTGCAGGAGCTCGTTCAGAAGAGTTTCCAGGGGCAGCGAGTCATCGGAGTCAGACTCCCACTCTGCCAACAGGTCAAGAGACACAAACTCTGAGGAATTTGCTGTCTGTCCTGCGGCATCTTGGGTGGCACTGCCAGCGCTGTGCGGCACCGAGGGCTCTGCAACTGCTTCCAGCGTGGGACTTGCGTCTTCAGCTGGCCGACCAGTTGCCCTCTCCTCCCTGGGGCCTCCAGACAAAAGACATGCTGAGAAGCCTGAGGTTCCTGCAGGCTCTGATGGGAGGAAGAGCTCGCTTTGCCCCTCATCCCAGGCATCTCCAGCCAGGCCACAAGCTTCTGCCTCTCCCTCATTGTCTGGACACGGGACAAGCAAAGCGCTCTGAAGGTCGCTGTCCCGCTCTCCTGCAGCCTCTGTTGCTGGGACCTCTTCCTTCTCCTGCTCTTCCACTAGTTCTTGCAGAGGAATGTCCCAGGGCTGCGAGGTTTCAGAGACAGAGCTCTCCTCTTCCAACGCGGCAGGGGACAGGAGCTCGGAGCAGTTTCCTGCCTCTGCTGCGGAGCCTTTGGTCGAAGTTGAAGCACTGGACGGTTGCTGGGACTCTGCAGCCACTTCCTGGTGGACGTGTCCTTCCTGCACCTCAACGAGCTCCTCTGTCTCCCAGTGCCCCAGGTACTGCCAAGCCGGCTGGGTGCCGGTGCGCAGCGGCAGGCCATGTGGCGGTAGCAGCGGTGGCAGGCGATGGCCCTGCCTTGCCGCTGAGCCATGCCAGAGCTCTTGCAGGCTTCTGCTCTCCAGGGCAGGTGTTCCCAGGGCTCTGCCTGCAGTCACAGTGCCCCACAGAGAAGGTGGCCCAAGCTGCTGCTGCCCCATGGATCCAGAGGCTGCTGCTGTTCCTGGCACAGGGGGAAGCTTGACCCGCACAGAGGCCGTTCTTGGCCATTGAGGTCTGGGCTGGCGTGGAGGTGCCGGTGTCAACTGAGGGCCGTGGAGAGGTGGCAAGTGTGGCACCGACGATGTCTGTGGCCCTGTGACACTGCTGTGGGGCCCTGAGTGCCAGCCCTCCTGGCTGCCCCTGCGTGTGCAGGATCGCGTGGGGCTCCGTGACGGGATGGGCCTGAGGGACGGAGTAGGCCTATCCTCGGGGATGGCCGTGATGGTCGTCCAGGTGACCTGCGGTGCCGGCTGGGGCTGCCTGTGGGTCACCTGTGGGAAGCAGGGGGAGGAGGCACGAGATGGAGGCGGCTCTAGGAGCACACAGTCTCTTCCATGCCGGGAAGCACAGGCCTGGCCCCAAGGCAAGTGCTGGCCTCACTAGGCAGGCAGGCCTGGCTTCCCAGCTGTGCTCGCTGTCTCTGGGCCATTGCTGTGCCTGCCGCATGCCAGCACTGGCCCCTGCACAGAGCAAGGCCTGGTGCCAGGCGTGGCTGTCTCTGCCCCAGGGCTTCCCCCAGCTCCCAGTGCAGCCTCTCCCTCCATACCCATTGCTCACCTGTCGCCGCTGGTTCAGCAGCGGCTGCCCCTCACGGGGCTGGTTGTAGGCATTTGCCTCTTCCTTTTTGGACATTGTGGGAGTGCTCTGATGAACACTGGCCACAATCACCCAGGGGAGTTGCTGCCTCCAGAGAAGCTGCTGCCTCCTCAGAGAGCTGCTCTCCTGGGAGTGGCCACTGCAGGGGTTTGTAGCCCCCACAGTCATGACACGGAGCCGTGTCATAATTGCCTCTGGGCACCATGTCACCGTGGGTCACAAAGGCCTCTTGGGCGTGGCTAGCCCTTGTCCCAGAGGCCTGGCGCTTTCCACGCAGCCAGCCCTGGTCACAAAGGCCTTTTTTAAGCCTTGGCTTTTTTCTACACTTGTTCTTCTCCCGGCTGCCTGCAGCTCTCTCTTGTCCCACCTTGTGTGTTCCTCCCCTCAACATCCCCAAAGAAGCCCTGGGCCATGCCAAAGTGCTTTTCCCACCCAGCCCACCACGTGTCCTAGGCCTTGGCCCCGACCTCAGGTAGAGAGATCATCAGAGAAGCAAAAGCTGCGTTTGAACTCAATCTGGTCACCCCTGGGAAAGAGAATAAAATCTGTGTGTTTTCAAAAAGATTCCTAACAGAATAGAGCCAAGGAAAATACTCCTTCTTTTATGGGGGGGGCATTGATGGGGTACTGGACTTTGGCCAGGAATATGCCAGTGGCATCCTGCTATCGGGTATTGGTATTGCAGTCGTGCAGCCAGCAGGAGCAGGGTGCTGATTGTCCCTCTGTGCTGGGCACTGGCGAGGTCACACCTGGAGTGCTGTGTGTTATAAAGGAGGCCGTAAATCCAACTGGAAAAACAATAGCCAACCGTTTATTGAGAACAAAACTACTACCGCAACATCAAAAGAGCTGGGCTAGTCCCAGGCTCTTTACCACAAGCCAGACTTCCCAAACATAGATGATATTATACGGGCCCCTGGCTCAGGACGCGCTGTCCCTCAGAAAAGGCGCTCCTTCAGATCATCCGTCTCCTTTGATATCCTCGCTTCCTCCCCTGATTGGTGGGTTTCGGATCATCCATAGGATTGGCTCCTTCTCCAGGGGTTTTAGTGGCTCTTACCAGGAGTCCTCCCCGACCAGTTATGGCTTGGATGGGTGGTCTGCTCTGGAGCCGTCTGTGGGGAAAGAAGGACACCCCCCCCCTCCCTCCTTTCTTCCCTTCTTTTTCCCTGGCATTAAAAATCATCTTTAACACTTTAGCCACTCTTTCACTGTAACTGAACTGTTTACACCTATGCGAATCATACAAAGTTGCTGTGCAGCATTACAGTTGGAACACAGTTGGAACACTATGCGGAACATACCACAACTCATACAAAGTTGCCAACAGATCTTAAACTTCTCGGATACATAGCTATACTTTTAACAAGAGTCTGACTCTGGATTTCTAACACTGTGTGCAGATGTGTGCTCCTGTTGAGATGTGTTTAGCCAGAGATGCCTGTGTGCAAATTAAGTTGACAACAAGACAATCTACGATAATCAACAACAAGGATTTTATTGAAAAAAAAATGGAGGATAGAGAAATAGGGCTAAGGAAGAGGAAGGCAAGAAGCTAAGATGGGGAAGAGTGAGGCTGAGCTGGGCTGGGGAAGTGAAGGGCCACTGTGGGGTGGGGAAGCCATCAAACAGAAGATGATGAATAATGGTTGACTCCAGCACAGTCCCGTCAGTCTTTCCTAAAACTGCCCTTCTGCCAAGAGGGTCCCATTGGCTCTTGTGAAGGTGGGCACGCTGGGTCATTTCTCCGGTGTTAACGCTTTCCCTCAGTCCATCTTGCTGGTATGCGGGGAAGCGTTTCCTCCTCTGCCATGTGAAAAGAGGATTGGCTATCATTTCCCGGCAGTGCTGAGGCCCAAGGAGCATTTTTCTGCTCCTAAACCGCGCTCCCTGAAGCTGGGGTGGGCATGGAAGCCCACAATGCAGCCCGAGCCTAAAGTCAGCTTCTGTGACATCCTACAAGGCAGCGCTGTCATTCTTCCTCAGCCAGATCACCCTGAGCAGGCCGCCTTGATGTTGGCATGGGCTGAGGGGGTGGGGCTGGCCACAGCACCTACCTTTGGCACGTGGTCGCTGTGGGCTCCATCCATCCATCCATCCATCCATCCGTCCGTCCCATCCATGTGCATCCGGTGTTTGTCTGTGGCTGGTGCCATTTCCTCCTGGAGCTGCCGCTGCCCCTGGCAGCTGGGCTTCCTCAGGCTTAGCCGGCATCTTTGGACATTGTGCTGCTGCCAGCACTGAGCTCATTCCTCGGGCTGCCCCCTGATGCATCTGCAGGACAAAAGCCGGCGAAGAGCCCGCCGGGCCGTCTTGACCATGGAGCGCCATGGCCGTGGGGCCGGGGGCTGCGGCACGGCTGCGCTGCCAGCGGGGCAAGCAGGAAGGCTGCTGCGTGCCAGGGGCTGGGCGAGCTCTGGGCAAGCCCCTGCGGGCGGCTCAGCCCCGCAGGGCTTTTCCTGAAGAGGGGTAGGTGGGGCACGGCCAGCTTCCGTCCATGCTGCGTCGGCCTCGTCCGCGGCATCGGCAGGTGAGGCGCAAACCTCAAACTCTTCTGGATCTTCGGGCCGTACCGCAGGGAGAGGCTCGCAGCGCCCCTCGTCGCTGACATCGCTGTCCGGAGGTGCAGGTGCTGGCTCTAGCTCTTCATCTCGTGGCGGGAGGCACAATGGGCTTTCTACCTCACAGTCCCTCTCTCCTGCCGCTTCTTCCTGCGCCCGCTTTTGCAGGAGCTCGTTCAGAAGAGCTTCCAGGGGCAGCGAGTCATCGGAGTCGGACTCCCACTCTGCCAACAGGTCAAGAGACACAAACTCTGAGGAATTTGCTGTCTGTCCTGCGGCATCTTGGGTGGCACTGCCAGCGCTGTGCGGCACCGAGGGCTCTGCAACTGCTTCCAGCGTGGGACTTGCGTCTTCAGCTGGCCGACCAGTTGCCCTCTCCTCCCAGGGGCCTCCAGACAAAAGAGACGCTGAGAAGCCTGAGGTTCCTGCAGGCTCTGATGGGAGGAAGAGCTCGCTTTGCCCCTCATCCCAGGCATCTCCAGCCAGGCCACAAGCTTCTGCCTCTCCCTCATTGTCTGGCAACGGGACAAGCAACGCGCTCTGAAAGTCGCTGTCCCGCTCTCCTGCAGCCTCTGTTGCTGGGACCTCTTCCTTCTCCTGCTCTTCCACTAGTTCCTGCAGAGGAATGTCCCAGGGCTGCGAGGTTTCAGAGACAGAGCTCTGCTCTTCCAACGCGGCAGAGGACAGGAGCTCGGAGCAGTTTCCTGCCTCTGCTGCGGAGCCTTTGGTCGAGGTGGAAGCACTGGACGGCTCCTGGGACTCTGCAGCCACTTCCTGGTGGACGTGTCCTTCCTGCACCTCAACGAGCTCCTCTGTCTCCCAGTGCCCCAGGTACTGCCAAGCCGGCTGGGTGCCGGTGCGCAGCGGCAGGCCGTGTGGCGGTAGCAGCGGTGGCAGGCGATGGCCCTGCCTTGCCGCTGAGCCATGCCAGAGCCCTTGCAGGCTTCTTCTCTCCAGGGCAGGTGTTCCCGGGGCTCTGCCTGCAGTCACAGTGCCCCACAGAGAAGGTGGCCCAAGCTGTTGCTGCCCCATGGATCCAGAGGCTGCTGCTGTTCCTGGCACAGGGGGAAGCTTGACCCGCACAGAGGCCGTTCTTGGCCATTGAGGTCTGGGCTGGCGTGGAGGTGCCGGTGTCAACTGAGGGCCGTGGAGAGGTGGCAAGTGTGGCACCGACGATGTCTGTGGCCCTGTGACACTGCTGTGGGGCCCTGAGTGCCAGCCCTCCTGGCTGCCCCTGCGTGTGCAGGATCGCGTGGGGCTCCGTGACGGGATGGGCCTGAGGGACGGAGTAGGCCTATCCTCGGGGATGGCCGTGATGGTCGTCCAGGTGACCTGCGGTGCCGCCTGGGGCTGCCTGTGGGTCACCTGTGGGAAGCAGGGGGAGGAGGCACGAGATGGAGGCGGCTCTAGGAGCACACAGTCTCTTCCATGCCGGGAAGCACAGGCCTGGCCCCAAGGCAAGTGCTGGCCTCACTAGGCAGGCAGGCCTGGCTTCCCAGCTGTGCTCGCTGTCTCTGGGCCATTGCTGTGCCTGCCGCATGCCAGCACTGGCCCCTGCACAGAGCAAGGCCTGGTGCCAGGCGTGGCTGTCTCTGCCCCAGGCCTTCCCCCAGCTCCCAGTGCAGCCTCTCCCTCCATCCCCATTGCTCACCTGTCGCCGCTGGTTCAGCAGCGGCTGCCCCTCACGGGGCTGGTCGTAGGCATTTGCCTCTTCCTTCTTGGACATTGTGGGAGTGCTCTGACGAACACTGGCCACAATCACCCAGGGGAGTTGCTGCCTCCAGAGAAGCTGCTGCCTCCTCAGAGAGCTGCTCTCCTGGGAGTGGCCACTGCAGGGGTTTGTAGCCCCCACAGTCATGACACGGAGCCGTGTCATAATTGCCTCTGGGCACCATGTCACCGTGGGTCACAAAGGCCTCTTGGGCGTGGCTAGCCCTTGTCCCAGAGGCCTGGCGCTTTCCACGCAGCCAGCCCTGGTCACAAAGGCCTTTTTTAAGCTTTGACTTTTTTCTACACTTGTTCTTCTCCCGGCTGCCTGCAGCTCTCTAATGTCCCACCTTGTGTGTTCCTTCCCATCAACATCCCCAAAGAAGCCCTGGGCCATGCCAAAGTGCTTTTCCCACCTAGCCCACCATGTGTCCTAGGCCTTGGCCTGACTTCAGGGAGAGAGATCATCAGAGAAGCAAAATCTCCGTTTGAACTCAATCTGGTCATTCCTGTGAAAGAGTATAAGAAGTGTTGTTTTAATATAGATTAATAACAAAATAGAGCCAGGGAAAATACTCGTTCTTCTTTTGGGGGGGAGCGTTGGTGGAGTATTTGATTTTTGCCAGGAATATGCCAGTGGCACTCCTGTATTCTGTGTCAGCAATAGAGTGGCCAGCAGGAGCGGGTTGGTGATTGTCCCCCTCTGTGCTGGGCACTCCTGTGGCTATACCTCATTTCATGTGTCTAGCTTTGAGTTTCTTCACCCTTGTGACTAAATTTAATCCACATTTCCAGCTCTCTGAGTGGTAGTACAGTCTTGGTTTTCCTCTTTTTCATAAATATTTTGCATATTGCAGATCAGACCTCAGAGTACAATTAATTGATATGTTTTTTAGATTATTGGTCAGAATTAATGTTTATTATATAACATTTCATATAATCAGTTCATTTTATGCAGTTTACTTGTTGGATCGACATAATTTGGTTTTTCTTCTGACAAGATATACAGGTTGATTATAAACAGAAAACATCAGATATCCAGTACTACAATCAGATGCAGCATTGAATTCAAAATTCCAGTTGCTGTGGGTGGCCATTCACAAATAGTTTCTTGCCACCAGTGTTCTCTATCTTTCTTCACTCTTTCCAGGACATGGTGGATATTCTCTGCATGGTTCTTTTTCTGTTGTGCTGATTCATTTTAGCCATGGACTCAGACAATCATATTGGAACAGTTTACTTGTTAATGCCAGATTCACTCCAGCAGTGAAAGGCAATGGAACTTGACACATATAGTATGGTTGGACTGTAGCAATTGGTGGGTTGTGAAGGAGCTGAATAGTTAAAGCTACATTCCATAATTTTGGCAAAACTACATATGTAGCTATTGGAGTGATCATATGTCTCTACAGTGATGTTTTCTGTAAACAGAATCACACAGAGTTCTCATACAGATACAACCATTTCCAACATATGCAGTCTCAGGAGTTTCAACATGATGTTGACATTTTGTTAAGCTTGAAGGCAAATACCTTGGTCTTTAATAGTATTATTTTCACAAATAAATCCTTGCTGTTCCTGTCCATTCACCGTAGTTGGCCATTTTCTCCCATTTTGGGCTCATACTTATGTGTTCTAACAGATAGAGGACACTTCCATTGTGATTTAACCAGCACAATAATTGGGTATAAGGCATAGACTGAAGCACTGAGTATGGTTAAAAGAAAAGCTGTGGCTTTACCATCAGTGAGGGAATAAGTGTCATTGACTAGACGTCACCAAGATTGGAAACCTTTCAAAGTGAGTGTCATAATCCCAAATTACCTTTTGTTTATCAGTGGTCAAGGTGCCCTCATTGCCCTCCCTTTTAATTGCTATTACAGCAGATTGCAGCCACAGCTAAGGAAGACATGTAGTGCATGGTGTAGTATTTAACTATAGTTGCCATATCAATTAGCATAAATAAAGAAGTGAGGGTCTTCACCCTGTGGGTCAAGCTGTGTCTACAGGTATATTGTGTTCTTCTTTGAGAAGGATGAGCAATCCTCCAATGGCTAATCTGATCTACAAAGGACATGTCCTGGTATCATTCCTGAAATCACAGAATCGCAGAATCATTAATGTTGGAAAAGACCTCAAAGATCATCAAGTCCAACCTTTGATTCATCACCACCATATCAATTAAATCACAGCACTGAGCGCCATGTCCAGACTTACCTTGAACACCTCCAGTCATGGTGATTCCACCACCTCCTTGGGTAGCCCATTCCAATGCTTAAGCACCTTTTCAGTGAAGAAATTCTTTTGGATGTCCAACCTGAATATCTCCTGGTGCAGCTTGAGACATTTCCACTCTTTTTGTAGCCTGGGAGAAGCATCCAACCCCCACCTTGCTGCAACCATTCTGTCAGGGTGTTTAAGTCTCTCCTGAGCCTTCTTTTCCCCAGATTAAACACCCACAGATCCTCAGCTGCTCCTCATATGTCTTACTCCACCCAACCCTTCACCAGCTTTGTTACCCTGTCATTCCTAGAAAGGCAAAACCAGCAGAAGCCTCACTGGAGTTTTACAGGCAGGTCACCCCTTAGTGGTTCAACTTGTCTGACTGCTCCTATTAAAGGTAGAATCCCCTTTCTCCACTTGGAATGTCTCTGTTCTGTCTCTTTGAATTCAGTCAAGTTAAACATTAAAGGCCATGTTCTAAGAACCACACACTGCCATCTGGCAGGCACGCGTTTCACGCAGCCAAAACATCAAACCCAAAATACTTTTGTTGTGCTTCATAATCACAAAGCGAGTAGATGAATGTGCTTCTTGCCTAAATTAACTTTCATGGTTTGGTGAATAACACTTTCTCCGTTTTCTCTGGTGCCTTTAACTCTTCACAACCCAGGTCACATATCTTGCTTCTTGGTGTCCTAGAATGTTAGTGCTGAAATTTGTGCTCCCAATCCTATTAGAAATTTCAGCTGATATTGTCAAGGACCAACTGGAATCAGATTCATTCTACTTTAATCATGGGTATAGACTCATATTCAGAGGAATCTGAGGGAAACAGCTGGTCATCATTTCCCTCATCACAATCATCAGGATCACCCCAACTACCATCCCAATCTTCTGGGATCACCATTTATTTCCTAATTTGCATAGGCGGTCAGGGGAATGTGGGGGCCACATGGGCATCATCTAGATATTTTCTTCCAACTTTTGTGTTTTCTCCTTTTCTCCCTGTAATGGCTTCTGTAACTGCTCAATTTGCATGTGCAGTAGTAACTCAGCTGCTCCCCTGCCTTCTATTCCCTCTCTCAGATCTTGTCTCTCTGTATTATTCTTTTTCCTGTCCTCAGAGGTGGTTTCTAAGCAGCTGCCTAACATCCTATGAGTAATTCCTTTTCCTCTACCATTTTCAGTATTTCCTCTTGCTAATTTAAATTGCTTTGCAGTCACACTCCAGTCATGCAAGTGGTGGTGAGCCCATTCTTCTGAGAATTTGGGACTCAGACTTATTCCATGCTGCCATAAACAATCAGAGATACTACTCACCATGCTGACAACTACATCAATATGTTGTGAATGGGTGATTTAGATCACTTAAAGAACCACTGTCAAAGCTGTTGGCCAAAGATGTTTTTAATACAAGGTTGCAAAAATGTGACTTAACAAAGTTTAAAGTCAAGAGTCACTCTATTACTGATTTGCACAGTCGTTTAAACATCCATTCTAAACTACCATCTGACAAGTCAAAGTTGCCAAACTACAAGTTTATGCAGGATATCAGTCCATTACCAAAGATCTGCCATTGGTAAAATAGTCCCTCTGATTTCAGAATCTTTCCAGTTCCAGGGGAGATTGTAGCAGAGCAAGGCAGCTTGGCTTTAAGTGGTGCAAGTCATCCCCTCCTGGCACAAGGTACTCTGCCTGCAAGGATAATCAGAACACACCATTATCTTAAAGGCAGCAATGAATATATTAGAGATGAGGCACAAAGATGGTGAAACTGCTGAATGTTCTTTTTGACAACCTATGAGCTGTCCAGTTCTCAACTGTAGAACTGCCACAGCGTTCAGGGCAAGAGACACTTCACTGCTTATTAGTTTCTCTTTCCAGCTCTTTTTAGAAAGAGTGGGATTCCCATTTCCTAAGACAAACTGTTAAATATCTCTGTGTCTATGCCCTGTTTTTATGACAACAAAATTCTGGAGCCAGCTGTGTTAGTTTATGTGCCTGTACAAGCAAAAGTTCTCAAAATAGGAAACCCATTTATTTTCAAACTCACTGCACAAAGGGGAATGCCACCTCCTTGAACTACTTTTCTGCATGTTGGTAACAATAAACCCAAAGAACTCATTCTCATCTCATTTAAATTGGCATCAACCTGCTCATTTTCCATCACTGCCCAGTTAACTTCCAGTTTCCAGATGCAATACTGGTACCTTTTGCACTTGAGGAAAGAGAGAACACAGCTTAGTTTCATTTCTAGTCTGGAAAAAGAACTTTTCTGATGACCTGCAACCCTTTGCCCTGCCAGAAGCTTTTGCTTTAAGAATTTTCTTATTTGTACAAAGATCTAGATATTAATTTCTATCTGAAAGTCAACAAAGTTTGAAATGGAAATGAGATACTTATTTTAACAGAGAATAAGTAATTATTGGAGCTGATTATGGTGGGATGAAGGGAAAATCTCCACTGTTTGACCTCCTTAATCAAAGTCGGATATTCTTCTAAAAAGAATTGTGATAGATCATTAAGCAGCAATCTGAATGGGATAATAAAATCATGTGGAATGTCCATGCTTCTCCACATTCTCCAAGCCTTTGAATCTGTTTATTCTTTTGGTGGATCTAACATTGAAAGCACTAATCTATCACAATATCCAAGCTTATCAAAGAAGTGAACCCTTACAAGTGTTAGCTTAAAACAAAATCTGTTATACAGTATCAGTGCCAATCTGAAGGCTTTTAACAAGACTTCTACAGACAGGTGTGTGTTTTTCATTTAAGAAAAATTCAGAAATCAGCAGGATATAGCCAAGCTGCAGCACAGAATGGGATAAATCCTGCCAGTAAACATTATCCCCTCCATTCTTCTGTCAGTCTTTTTCCATTCTGATTTTCTTACTGTCAAAAGTCCAGATGCTCCATTGCAGCATCTCAGGGAGAAATGGCCTAAGAATCTGTTTGCTGGATGGACAAAGGGGGAAGTCCCTCTTCAAGCAAAGAAATCTTTAGAGGGATTTTTCTAAAGCATCCTTAAAAGTTGTGGTAAAACTGCTGTTGACATTTAAGGAATTCCTTTCCCTTTTTCTTCCTGTTCAGATACATTTACTCAAGGTACAATTTTCATGGAAATTGAATCAAACAGGGGTTTACAGCCCAGGCATTCCAGGACCTGAGGCAATGTAAATTTGCCTGATCTTTCCTGCTTTTTTCTGAGAATGTCACCCTTCTTTAGTTTGGCTGTGAAGGGGAAGTGGGGGGGAAGTCTTTAAAAGTACTAAATTTGTGAGAAGATGGCAGGAAAAGTTTTGAAGTGGAAGGATTTAGCCTGAATACTCTTACCCCTTTTCAGACCCAGCTTTTCATTCAGTGGCTGGACCATTTGCTGGACACAGAAATTTCGTAGATCACTGCTGACCTATTAAAGAAAGGTCTAAGAAAGCCAAATCAATACCATGGGAGACTTAAATTTTCCAAAAAGTGGACTAGTCACAGTTCAGAATGAAACCTCAGTGTTTCTTCCCCAGAGGAGGATAGAAACCTGTTTTTCTGGCTGACATTGCCCAGCCATCAGCACTGGAGACTCCAGAGGCTGAGTTACTGGCAGGTACAGTCCCTTCAGGAGGCTGCTGGCACAGTGCTGGCAGGCAAACCCCAAGCAGAGCAGGCTTGTGAGCAGTTTGCTAAAGGGAAAGAAAAACCACACAAAACCTTCCTCAGGATGTTGCAAATGAAACAAATCAGCAATTTTGGTAGCAGGTGTGTTTTTCTCAGCATTTTCCCCACCACTTCTCCTTACAAGTTCAATATTTCCTGATGTATTTCTTGGTTTCCTGAGACTCACTGCTGCCTGTCAGGCAGAGGGATGTTTCAAGCTATATCCTGCCCTGCTGCAGGAAAAATCATCATGCTGGTTTGGGCTAACTTAAATTTCCTTTGAGGAGTGTATTCCCAGGTGTTCAGTTTAGTAACTATGTGATTTTCTGGATGATCTTATGTTTTGCAAAGTGAAAAAATTATCTTTTAATAGAGAATGAATATGGAGAAAGCTACTCTTGACTGCCTGAGAATTGCAGCCTTTAGCTAACAGTTAAAATTTAGAGATGCTGCTTTGAAGGAAGGACTTGGAACAGGGCCTATCTTCCCTCTGCAAAGCAAAGACCCATTGCAGCATAGGAGCAACACTCAATAAATGTGCTAATTAATCAACTTTCCTTAGAAAGATATCAGAGAGAATAGTTCCCAGACAATTCAGCTGGACAAATGTTTCTGAGTCACAAGAATCAGATGTGATTGATGGATTAAAGGAGCAAAAGGGCACAGGCACACACGGTTCCTGCAAATTTACCCTTCCCGTTTCAAAACGCTGCCCTAAAATACCACTCTGGGGCAGATTTGTTTGAAGGGGAGAGATTTAGGGTAGCACTTTCCCACAGCACATCCCCATTTCACTCCAAAGTAGCTCCAGTTCTGAGCAGCAATAAAAAGTAAATTACATTTATTAAATCCCTTGATCCCACCTTTAAGGACTGCCAGTAACAGCATTTTCATAAAAGGAAATGTCTCTCTCAGGCTCCAAATCTTTCCATTTCTGCTGGAATTTAAAGTGGGGAATAATTTCTTCAGAAAAGATTTTTGCCAATGCCTGACACTCCATGTTAGGCATGGTTAATGTTTAATAAAATGCTGAACATGCCATGCTGTATTTCAAATTCTTCAAAGACTAGATACTAAATGAATATCGTGTGTATGAGATTTCAGCTTCATGAAACAGTTTGAGTTGGAAGGGAACTTGGAGATCAACTCATTCCATGGACATCTTCCACTACAGCAACTTGCTCAGGGCCTAATTACCAACACTGGCCTCATTACCAACAGTTCATTGCCATTGCTCCACAGACTCCAAGCTTCCAAGTCCCTTTGTGTTTTGGGGAGATTTTTAGATGGATTCCCATCCATTTAGATGGATTCCCATGATGTTGGAGCACATAAAATTCCTCTTGGAAGTGGGAGGGGTTGGGAGGCCAGATACACAACACAAACGTTGCACACTCGGCCATTTGTTTATAACCTTGAAAGGTCTCCAGAACCTGGAGATTACTAATGAGATGAGCCTCTGTAGAGAACAAGATCCGAGGTCCTGGTGTTCTACCCAGGATGTGGCAAGCACAGGGGGGTCATAGAAGGGTATAAGGATGGATTATTAGAGAAAATAGCTCTTCTCTGATACACCCTACCATCATCTGGTTTGGTGACTTCACTGATTTTAGGAACTTCCCTATTTAAGGATAGGACCCAAGGCATTTTTGACATGCCCCATATGTTTGATAACAGAAAATCCAAGAGATCCATGGGCTTGCTGGATGAGTGCTGTGAGCACAGCAATCCTATGGGAAGCAGTGGATAAAAGTGGAAGTATGAGACACAGGAAAGCTGTTTTGTTCCTCCCTGTTTTCTGCTCTGGGCAAAGGCATCATCAGTTCCTCATTTCATCAGTTTATCATTTCATGACAACCAGATCTATTTTATGAATAGTCAGAAAATAAGCTCGAGTCAGACTACAGGTTTGTTTCCTGAGTAGGTGAAATCAAGTGGATCCTCATCTCTTGCAAATGGGAAGGGCACTCTCAGTGACCACCCCACTGCAGCTCCTCTTCTCCTTCAGGTGAAGGGAGGACTTTGTGATTGCATTATCACAATGACATCTCCACCATCCCATGAAGCAGCTTCCAGGAGTTGTGCTCAATCTCCAGACCATTTGGGTTGATAATATCCCACCTTTCTGCTGAAAAAAATGTATCTCTTGAGACCAACTCCTACCAGTTCTTTCCGTTCATTCCTGGTATCACAAATGCTCATTCTGGCTTTAGACTCCCACCATCATCTTTAAAGTCCTTAGAAAAATGAAATGGGCCTCCTCAGTGAGTTCATTTCTCTACTGCAGGGCTGCAACAGCTGTGGTTAACAAAGATGTGAGAGGGCTGAGACTTTGCCAGGGCGAGGGATGGTTATTGGACTCAATAATTCCCTGGAAGCAGTGGTGTGATGCAATTCAAGCTTAGCAAGGGCAGTACATTTACCAACAGGAACAGCAGGAGACTTAGGTTCCACATTTATCTGGAAAAAATTCTTTTGTCACAGATAAATAAATTCAGGTTATCAAAAAGAAGGAGAAGGGAGAACAACAGTCCTTTGTCCTCCATGTGTTGCCACAACACTGCAATGATCAAGGAAGGTATTATTAATAATACACACAAAAGCAGAAAACCTGCATCCAGTTCTTAAATTTTACTATTTTTAAATAAAATCACTTACAAAATATGATCCTTCAAACAAAGAGAAATGTTACCTTTTTGGGCACTTACACAGACATTTAAATGAAAATATGCATATAAAGCCTTGCAGAGAAGAAAGGACACGATCCAACTGTGGGGATTTTTGTTTGTTTACTGGTGAAAAGACTTGAAAATCTTTTTTCAGGTCTCTTCCAAAATAGCCTAGGCTGTAAGGCAGAGCCCGTGTTTACAGTGTGGCACTGATTTAGCTGTGACTCTGGGAGAAGAGTCCTGCAGAGGCTGAAGGGTTGTAGCTGCCTCAGATTTACATAAGGAAAAGCCTTTGGATCATTTATCTCTGAAGATGAAGTGCCTTCTATTCGCTGTACACAAGGGAATAGCGACAGTATCATTATATAACTATAGTCCTAACCTAATTAATATTTGACTAAAAAAGAAAACGAGAAAGAATAAAGCTTTTAGAAGTTCAAGAGTATTAGATAAAACCTTAGACTTAACAGTCTTCCTCTTTTCATTCCCTTGCTTTAATCTTCAGGTATAAAGAGACTAGTTTGAAATAATTTAGGGTGTTTTTATGGGAAGATCACAGAATTGTTGAGTTTAGAACAGAAAATACCTACTCCAACCCTCTTATCAAAACAGGGTCAGCCAGAGTAGTTTGCTTGGCTGAGTTTTGAACATCTTCAAGGAGATAGACACAACATCTTTGGGCAAACTACTCTGTTGTTTGTCCACCTTCAAAACAAAATAAAAAAAAAGGAAAAGAAAAAAACTATTTTCTGATGTTTAAATGAAATCATAGGATCATAGCATAGTTTGGGTTGGAAGGGATCCTAAAGACCATCCAGTCCCACTCTTCTGCCATGGGCAGAGACACTTTCCACTAGACCAGGTTGCTCAGAGCCCCATCCAACCTGGTCTTGGACACTTCTAGAGATGAGGCAGTCACAGCTTCTCTGGGCAACCTGCGCCAGGGCCTCACCACCCTCACAGAGAAGCATTTCTTTCTAATATTTAATGTAAACCTTCCCTGCATCTTAAAGCTCTTCCCCCTTGTCCTATCACTGGATACCCTTCTGAATATCTCAGCTGGGGACAGATCTACCAGGATCCTCAATGTCTAACGCAATCTTGCAGAGCCTGTGGTCAGCATGGAAAAGGTGGAAAAGAGGAGACTGAAGGAGAAATAGGGCAGGCACTCTGCAGAGTGTCTCCAGGAAGAGTGAAATAGTTGACAGGATTCAGGCAAGGACCGGGAGTTGAAAGTGCTGGTGAAGCACTGCTGGTGCTCAGTATGGCACAAAGATAAATTAAAAAAAAATGTGTAAAGTAATAGGGCTTACATGTTAAGGAATTCCTCCAGGAGGAATGGCAGCAGACATGAGCTAGCTAATGCCCAACAGCTTCACAGCACAAAAACTTCTTTCCCCTGGATGTCTGCTTTTCTCACAGAGCCAGATGTGCTTTTACCTCCTGACCTGCCTGTCCTGACTTCAGCCCTGTGAAAAAACAGCCCACACTCAATAAAGTTCCAGCATCCCCTCTGGAAAACACAGAGGTAAATTCTCAAAATGGTGTGGTGGAACTTTAAACTGCCTGAACACAAGTACCATTCCCAGGACTCTCAGATTAAATGATTTTATACCATTCAGGTGGATGAATGCTTCACTTCTACCCTTTTCCATTTCTTGTTTGTTTTGTTTTGTTTTGTTTTAATATCCATTTTTGTATTTAAATATCCATTATTATTTTAGATTGCCAGATTATCTCCAGGTGGTTCACATCATCATTCTACTTTTGTTTTCTCGCTAGCAACTCAACACTCAAACTTTGAGGTTCCTGTCAAACTTCCCTCTCTTCCAGCTGAGAAAAAAAAGTCTCTGCCATTTAGATATGGAGGATTCCTTTTTCTTTTGGACATCTCTGTGACTTTTCTTTTCCCACCACAAGTTCAATGCTTCCAAAATAATTTTAAATAATCTGAAGTATAATAAATGAAACAAGGTGGGTGAGGCACAAAGTCTATTGGTGAGATCTTAAATTGAAGAGGGCTTTTTTACAGAATCTATTGCTGATGAAGATTCCTGGCTCTGGTGACTGCCATGGATTTGGGAAAAGCTGTTTGACAGAGTTTTCAAGAAAACAGGTTCTTCAAGGAAAATAGATTCTCCAGGCATTGGTACCTGAGTTTTAACATCAAAAAGAATTTTGTAATATTCCTGTGTGCAATAAATTTGGAGTTATTTCTTCTGAGAAATAATGAGAGAAAGCCCTGAATTTGTGTCCATTTTCTTGAAGACAAATTAAGGAAAAAATGGAGCACGTTTCTGGTCACCTTTTTTCTGACCACCTTTCTAATTGTAGGGCCATCACCTGGTCTTTAATAACCACAGTTTTGCAGAGGTGACCTGGTAGAAAAGTACCCAGTCTTATTCCTATGGTTTTAATTAACAGAGAGAGCTAAGAGACCCTGAGATTGTTTATTTCTGTTCCTTAAATGAGCAAAACCATTGACTGGCACAACAATATTTGTCTTCTTTTGGATCCCTGGTTCAAAATGATAGCAAAATACATCAAAACACAATGTGAGGGTACGAGATACCCATTACAGCAATTACACATGGCAGCCACATTAATTAGTCATCCCAGCATAAATGGTGGAGAGGTGGGATTATAAATTTAAACAGCTCGGGTCACAACAGTAACAAAATCAGAATATAAGCCAAAAAGACTTGTGGGAAAGAGATAATATTTTAACTATCTCTATTTTGGAAACGTTCATCAATTGTGAAATGCCATAGGAGTTAAGAAAACATTTTATCTACTAAAACTGATTGAGTGTTTTTTCTCTGTAGAGAGGAAATTCTTGCCTGTTTCTATTTTTTGTTTCTTCAGAAAAATTTTGTCTCCAGAGACTATACCAGGATTCAAGCCCTCTTGAACCATTGCTAGTAGCCATAAGCTTGAATATTTTGTTTTGTTTGTTAAGGAATAAACTTGTAATTTTGTCCCAGTAGTTAAATTAACTTTGCTTTCTGCACAGTTCCCCAAGCCCAGAAGAAAACAAAATATCAGCACTCATTTATTAGAGAAGAAATATCAGAACTGGAAGCTGGATTTTGCTGGGGTTTTAGCAAAAGATTTTCTTGATTCTGCAAAAATAAAAGGAAAACCACTATTTTACCCACACCCTGAATTCTGGGTTCCAGAAACCTCAGTTATGAACAGTTCAAGAACATTTGCCTTCATGATTAATCAAGGATGAACAACCTAACATGCCACAATTTGATTCCTTTTTCCTGTAAGAATCCATCACCCCTTCACAGCTTAAAAGTTTTGAGTTTTTTAAACTGATTTTGGAAGATGTGAACAATTTGATTTCATTTTATGGGTACGCATCAAAAACATGGCTTTTAAGAACTTATCAGTAATAGGATTTGGGGAAATTTCATCCTCCTCTGCCTTCTAAGCCCCTGCTTTTCTTATAAAATCATAAAATTATTGAGGTTCAAAAAGCCCTCAGAGATCATTGAATGCAACAGTCAACCCAGCACTGCCAGGTCCACCACAAAACCATGTCCCCAAGTGACACACCCTTTGGTGATCCCACCACCTCCCTGGGCACTCTGCTCAACTGACTGACCACCCTTTCAGTGAAACATTTTTTCCTAATAGCCAACCTAAACCTCCTCTGGAACAACTTGAGGCCATTTCCTCTCATCCTGTCACCTGGGAGATGAATCTGCCCCCCCACCTGGCTACATCCTCCTGTCAGGGAGTTGTAGAGAGCAATAAGATCCCCTCTGAGCCTCCTTTCCTCCAGGCTGAGCCCCCTGAGCTCCCTCATCATCAGATGTGCTCCAGACCCTTCCCCAGCTCCATTGCCCTTTTCTGGATGCACAAAGGTGTTCCCTCTCCTTCACCACACCAAACAAGGGTGCTTGTCCCCACACACCACCTGTGACATCCCCACAGCTCTGCTGCCTCTTTTGCTGTGGAAAAAGGCATATGTGTTACAACTGAGAGAAGGCTCAGATCTCTGGCAGTTTCTTGGGATAAATCCAAATCCTTCACTACTGTGGGGTGTAGCAAGTCCATTTTTCATAGTTTTCCATCCCAAATCTCCACCCTGCTGCACAATGCAAGATCTTCTTGCTCCTCTTCTCCCACAGTAGGAGCAGCTCAGCTCCTGACCCTGCTCAGTTCTGTCTCTTGCTAAGAAGTCTTGAGCCATTTTAATGCCAAAATGGCACAGAAAGGACTTTGAGATTCTACCAAAACTAATAAACCACTGCCCAGAGCTGTGAAGTATGATAGAGGGGATGTGTTTGTGAGTCCTGCCATGTTTCCCAATGCTGAGACGAAGGGGTTTGGTTGGTAAAGCATCTGGGAGGCCTTAATAATCCCATAAGTGTAGCCAGAGTGAATTCCCTGAGCTGGAGGCAGGTCTGCAGCCTTCAGCAGCAGAATGGGGTTTGCCAAAGGGAGGATGGATCTGTGCAGCCTCGACACATGCAGACCCCATTTCCAGCAGCCACTCACCTCTATTTGTCTCCTGCATCTCAGGGGCTCTGCTTGATTCAAGCTTTAAGCCTAAGATTTATGTAACCTATAAAGGGCAGAAAAATAGTCAAAAATCATCCATTTCAATTTGTATTTTTTGCTGTTGGGGGAACAGGAGGTACAGGGGGACTGGCTGGTGGTGATGTTGTTAGTTTGGTCAAGATAAAAAATGTTCCAAATGTGAATGTGGAATATAATTAATTATGAAGTAACCACTCCTAGTTCTTCCTTCTTGCAGATACTTGAAGACCATTTCTCTCTAAATGGAAGGACAGCTGCAGAGAGAGAAATTTTTGCAGGAAATGCAGCTCTGATGAATATCAGTTGCTGAATTTCCCCTCTGTCCACCCTGAAACATTTCACCTGTTCATCTAATGGCTCTTTGGAGCAGCAAAGCTGATTTGTCCTTGCCACAGAGTGAACTGGCTTTTAACATGGATTTATCCTAACTTCATTTTGCAGGAGGCTCAGTTCTCTTTTCCAGATCAAGCCCCAGTGTCACACAAAACCCAGACATTCTGGGACATGGAGAGCAGAAGACCATCCAGGAAAACTATCAGTGACCTGCAGGATCACAGCAGATTGGATTTAGCTGGCTTTCCCAGGAAAAGATCTCAAATTTCCTAGAGCAAAAGAACATAATAGTACAACAACCAAAAAGTTGCAAAGTAAGGAGACACTCTGGTGCGTGAAATTCCCCTACCTCCAAAGGATTTTATTTTAGGTATCCTCAATACCATGTGGGAAGACAGAAAGGGATAAGAGACAGGAATGTAATAAAGGATTTGATATGGAAGCTCCCAAGACAAAAAACCTTGCCCCAAAATTCATTGTGTAAATTGAATCTCTCAATGTGTGCAGGATCACCACGTGAGCTGAACAAATGGGGATATAAGGGTGGGTTTGATTTTGTTTTCTGGATTTTAATTTTTTATAAGTATTCTGTGCTGCACAAAATAATGTGCAGAAACAGAAAACATGTAGAGATTCTGACTGTGCCACAGGCTGGACTTACAAGAATTTCACTGAGGGGACAGAAATTTTAAACGGTTCAGACTTGTTTGGGCTCAATTGGCTACAGCTGGAGGAGAATTGCACACAAGTAGTTCTTGATAATTTTGTGTTAGGTTTAAAAAAAACCCCATTTGAACATTTTGTTTGTTGTATTAACAATTTTTCTATTGTTAGTCCTAAAAGTAAGCAGACTTCTGCAATTCCATCTTAGAGATTTCCATAAGGGTGATATCCCAGAGACTGACTCCTGAGACAATATCTAACCATTTCAGTGGGAATTTCATATGAATATCATGTCCCAGTGAAGAGCTTGATTTCAAGTTTCTTTCAGTGGTAAGGCTGGGGCAGACAGGCAATCCTAAGGTAACATCATTGAAACCCTCTACAAAACATCAAACTCTCATGAGACAGCCAATCACCTTGGCCTCAAAGAGCCAAAATTTAGCTGTCTTTTTCAGCCAGTTTTATTCATAATCATAGCTAATCATAATTTTTCCCCTTTCTAAAAATTCAGAGCCATAAAAAATCCCCTTGGTTTCCCTTATTTCCTCTTGTTGGTGTAGATAAAGGCTACTTTACAAAACACTCCGTGCCTGTTTATTTACACATAGCTTAACATATTAAGCCACTAATCTTCTTTGAATATTTGAAGTGGTATTGAAATATAGATTGTTACTAATAACCATACCACTTGCATGTTACTGGTGCTGAAATGGGAATCCTTCCCTCCCTGCTTGCCCATGGAGCAGAAGAGAATGTTTGCTGAATTTCCAATAATAAACACATCAGGAAAACAGCATCAACCACAGCAGAAACTACCTGCTTTACTCCACCTGAATGTGTTCCTACTTTGACTGAATTCTTGTGATGGAGTTTCCTAAACTGAAAAAAAAAAAAAAACCACCAAAGTTGTTCAACTCTGTGGGCCACAAAAATGCCATTCTCCAGATGTGCCAGCTTTACAGTAAATTGTTTGTTACACAATAATTTTCCACCTGTAAACAACATTTCTTGGAAACAGAGGCATTGTGTTGAAATATTGTGATTTTGGGGAAAAATCTGACAGGAAATTTGGATTGTTTTGACTTCTTCATTTCACTCTGGTGTTGAAGTGTTTTGTTTCAGTAAAGCAGAGAAGGTTTGTTTTGACTTTCTTACTCTGTTTTATTTCACCCTAATTTTATATTACCATCCTTCAAATACTGTGTTTATGTATTTGCCTGTTATAGTAACAGTTCCTTTGGCCATCTGAAAATATGCTGAGATGAAAGAAAATGAGTATATTTCATCTTTTCTCTGAGTAGTATTGATTACTTCACAACATAATGGTTGTACAATCACTGATGTTTTGGATGGTTTTTTCTTTTCTCATTTCACTAAAGTTCCATTTTGCTGCAAAAGCAATTTTCAAAATGGCACCTTTTCCCACAGACAGGGACATTTATTTGCCATCAAAACTAATGTGCTAACTAACAGTGTCAAATCACATTCAGCTGCCATGACAAATAATTTCCCACTGCCTGGCCACGGCTTTTTCCTCCCAATTTACAGGCCCTCATTGCACAACTTTCCCCTTGCATTGGAATAAGTCATTTGGCCTCCTTGCTGGGGAATTAAGGTGCTATTTCAGGTACAATGGTCTACTGGGAGGTGTC
This sequence comes from Acrocephalus scirpaceus scirpaceus, assembly GCA_910950805.1. Lineage (NCBI taxonomy): Eukaryota > Metazoa > Chordata > Aves > Passeriformes > Sylviidae > Acrocephalus > Acrocephalus scirpaceus. The sequence continues at coordinate 3,377,795 of OU383773.1, forward strand.
CTTGCCCATGGAAGGGTGTTGGAACAAGGTGATTGTTTAGGTCCCTTCACTCTATGATTCTGTAATCCTCTACAATGTCCACAAAAAGGCAGGTTTTGACTCCTGATTCAAGGCAGTGGAAAACCATGGCAGCAATGAGGTTAAATTTCACATTAATCCTTGAGAGGGTGTGCAGAGAACCTAGGAATATCTCCAGAGAGTTGGGAATCTTGGTTCCAAACAGCATCCTTGGGATGTTAATGTATGGTGACAGAATATTTCCACCAGCCTTACCCCTAGAGTCTCATCTCATGTCAGCTTTTGATCCAAACAAATCCCAGGAATTACAGCTCAGGAAGATCTGTGCAGTCAGTGAGGTGGGGGTAGGATCTTTGTTGAAGATTTTTCTCCACCTGGAAGTCTAATAACTAAATTGCTAAGCTCAAAGCCAGGTCTGTGTATAACACAGTGTCCCATTCTATATCCCCACACATCCCTGGGAGCCCCTTGTTAATTCCTACCACTGTCCCAATGCCATAAACCCCTTTCCTATTCTTTGTAGCCCAATTGGTGCCTCCTAATTCTCTGGGATGTGACTTCAGGATGTTCTGGTATCCATTTGATCTCTCCTGTGCTTTCAGATCTATAACCATTTTCCCCCACTTACCTCTTAATATTCTCCATACCCACCGTGCATGAGAACTCTGATGTTTTATTCAGGGGCAGTTGTCTCTGGCCATACTTCTGCCAAATTAAATACCAGCAGCATAACAGTGCTGTTGCACAGTTTCAGCTTTAATTCTCTGACAATATTTTTATTGCTCCAGATTTTGACTCACATATTTGTACTTCTCGATGCTTTCCTTGTTCTCACTTCTATTTCCACCTCTGTACTGCTGTTATCTATTATTACCACGTTGCCACAGTAACTGCATTCCTCAACACTCCTTATTTGTTCCACACCAATTGTTATATGGACTATGTTTGTTCCCATCATTGCCAAGATCTTGATCCTTTTTTTGTTGTTGTTGAAATTTCGTCCTGTTCCATGGTTTGGAAGCTTTTGGCTGCACATCATGGGGCAAGAAAGAAGAGAGGTGACTCCTCCTCCAAGGCCCCACATTCACAGTTCTCACTGAAAATATTGCTGTTCTCTGAGGCAGCCGGCTCTTACACATCACTCTCTGCAGGTCACCAAGTTTTCCACCTCTCTGACTATCCAAGGAGCAGGGATTCTCCCTGTTCAGCCTGGTGTTCTCTGCAGGACTGCTCCAAGTGTGAGCTCCAGCAAATTGCCCACCCCAGCAAAAGTGTCCGGGCTGCAGAAACATCCCCATGGGCAGCCCCGGAAAACCCCAAATCCCACTCAACACCAGTGCACCCTTCCTGAAACTGTGATAGGAACCTGCACGCTCAGCGAGGGGATTTCCTTCCCTCTCTCTCTCAATCTCTATGTTTTGCTGCCCTCTCCTGCTCAGCCAGGAAACCTCTCAAACCTCCCAAACCGGGGACTGCAGAGCCCACCTGGAAATTTTAGGCTCCCTCATATGTATGATAAGTCTTGCCAGAGCAGATCATCCCTGATGGGAGCAAAGTGGCAGAGGCAGCAAGGAGGTACAGGGTATCAGTGGAGACTAGGATAACCTTTCCTGAGTATCTGTTCTGGGGAAAACAAACAAGCCAACAAATCATCATAAAACAAAAACAAAAAAGCATAAAAACAAAAACAGCTATAAGGCAATTGCTCTACAAAAGAAGCAGTATTCAAATGCCTCTACAGCTTGACCCAAGCACTAAATGGGGCATTATCTCCTTCTTCCTTAACTCTCAGGAGCTCAGAACACAGTGGCGAGAGGAGGTCAGAGAAGTCATTGCAGCATTGCAGGCACTGCTGTAGTGGAGCCTCTGAGCTCAGTTTGGAGACCCCAGATGGTTCCTCCATGTTCTCCCCTCCCACAGCAGCAGCAGCAAAGGTCAGTGACTGTGACCACCTAAAACAGCAAAGGGCAGTGCTGCCACCCCCTTCACACAAACCCTGTCCCTGGGAAGCACCTCCCTGCCAATGTTCCAGTCTCAGCAATGTTATTGCCTACAAAAATTCTCCATTTCAGGCATCGCTGGAGTGATTTCATGGTGCTTTTACTGATTCGTTGATTAATGACCTTGCTGTGCTGCAGAACAAAAACCTTCTTGGGGCTGAAACAAGCCCAGCACTGAGGTAATGAATTGCTACAGTGCCATCTAAGCACCAGGAATGAAGATGCCTTCTCCCACTAAAAACTATCAGACACAAAAGCAGACTTGGGCTGATTTTAGCAGGTTCACTCACTTTATTCCTGAAGGGAAGGCAAATGGTTTCCTCTAACTCACTCCTTGTGGTGGGGTGCCAGGCCATCCCATGGTAATGCAGCCAGCCAAGCCATAAATCACTGAATCATGGAATATTTTGAGTTAGAAGGGACTTTTAAATGTCACCAAGTCCAACCCTCCTGCCATGATCCAGATCAAGTTGCTCAGAGCCCTGCCCAACCTAAACCTGACAGTTTCCAAGGATGGGGCAGCCACCATCTCTTTTCTCTTCCTTCACTGCTCTCAACTGACAGTTGTACACATTATTGAACCCTTGGCTTGCTTTAGACATCAAACTGTTTTCCTCACCTGAAAACGGATTGGCAAAAATTTATGCATTGCAACGTGTGCTTCACACTCACAACTTCCTTGTATTCTTCATAACTTCTTTTCTCTATGAAACCATGGTAAAAATATTCAGAAAGGTAATAGGGACAGCAAAAGATAGAATTTAATTAAAAGAATTTATTTACAAGAAGGCTGGAGAGGGACTTTTTACTACACCTTCCCATAGTAACAGGACAAGGGGTAATGGTCTTAAGCTCAAGAAGAGGGGGTTTAGATTGGATATTTGGAAGACATTCTTCCCTGTGAGGGTGGGGAGGCCCTGGCACAGGTTGCCCAGAGAAGCTGTGGCTTCCCCATCCCTAGAAGTGTCCAAGGCCAGGTTGGATGGGGCTTGGAGCAACCTGGGATGGTAGAAGGTGTCCCTGCCCATGGCAGGGTGTTGGAACAAGATAATATTGAAGATCTCTTCCAACCAAGCCATTCTAGGATTCTCTGGATATAATTCCCAGCTGACAAACACAGCCACCAGCTGATCCTCATTCCAAACAAGCAGAGAGGAGACACCAAGGCCAGGATGGTGCTACAGATGCTGCACAAACATGGACAGGGGCATAAATGGGACAATTAAAAAGTGACAGAGAAGAAAAGCTGAAAGAAGGTGACCTTTCAAGTCAACTAATGCAATATTTATTGGCTTTTGGAAGGGTTTATTGAGCAAGAAAGAATGACATCAGCCAATAGAGGATGAAAGCAAGCACCCAATAAGAGTTGGCTTAAAGCTCTATCTAAGCATAAGTGGAGGAATATAAAGCAGGAGGAGGGATATATGCAAGACAGGGCTGGTGGATGTGTTATCCACATGCTCACTGCTCAGAAAAGTGCTGCAGGTAAACTGGAGCAGGCAGTATCATGAAAAAGACATTGTACAGCCAGCCTGTCACCAAATTACCCCAAATCTTTACCAAGAATGCAGTCCCTTGTGATTATGTCAATATATGGAGTTTCTAATCCTAAGTAACTACCTGGAGGGGTAAGAAAAAAAATAAATAAACAAACCAAAAAAAGCCCAAATAAAACTACCATGAAATCTGGTATCAGCTAGAAAGTGCATAAGTGCCTGGGAAAACTGGAAAAAAAACCCACAAGTTTTGTTTTAAGTTCAGATACTAACATTTACACTGAAATGTCAAGCCATAAGAGAATGGAATCAACTGAGCCTGTAAAAGCAAAATAGGCCACATTATTAGACAGCACTTTTAAAATTAGTTTTGATGTTCACTTAATTATATCCCCTTGGCTGAGTCAGGAAAACAGAACCTTGCCTTATTATTACCATTTCACATCGTTATGAAGGTCCTTGATTGGGTTCAGTAGATGATCTCAATGGGATCTGTCAAACAATAGGATAATCTTTGTTTCAATGAAAAAGCTCTCTCTCCCAAAGGCACCTTTTTTTGATAAACAGCTTTTTCATGTAGACACAAGCCTAGTAAGGCATTGAGTCATGTGTTCAAAATATAATGGCTTACATGATTAAAAAAACTCAACATGGGAAGGGTAAAATGTACTTAAGAAAAATCTCTTTATTCCTGAGAAGGAAAAGAAGGGGTAGAAAAGTAATATTTACCACCATCTCCACAGAAAGTACATTCACACACAGTATAATTATTCAAATTCCACTGCTCTCCAGTAAGGTGGGGGTGCAAGGAACTTAGGACAATAGATCACCTGGAGTTGCCTAAAAATGTAACTCTATTGGAAGAAAATTCCTTGATAAGTTTGTCAAAATTATGAGCAATTTCTTCCAACACAGTTAGAACTTGAGTGTAAAATGAATCAAATCAGTGTAAGCAGAAAGGTGCATTTGTCAAAGCAGTATTACCAGCAAGGAAGCACATTACAGCAAAAGTGTGGAAAACTACACTTTCTTTGCTCAGAAAAGCTATAATTTGGCAAAGAACTTCAGCATGTGCCTAAATTATGAAGTACATTACACATGATGGAAATCAAGCAGTGAGGTTGTTATTCCCCAGAATGTTGTAACTTAATTTCCTCCATTTGTCAATTAACAGCACATGGGAAAAATTCTTTTTAAATCCAAGAATAAATATATCCAGAGAAGTAGGAGCACAAGTGCGATTGGTACAAGACTTCTGGCTGTGATGTCCAGACCTCACAGAGCTTGTACAACCACATCCATCTCTGATTCACCTGCGATTGAACACGCTACAGATCTGCCAATAAACCAGAGTGCCTCAGGCCTTCTGGAAACCCATTCTACAAGAGAAACATGAAGATCCTGACTTCTCTTATTTATGATTTAAAGCAGAATCTCCGGAGTTTTGTCAAGGCTGAGAAATGTGCACACCTCAGGGCATGTGGCCACCTCCAGCTCATAGAGGTCAGGAGGAACAACATCTCCCCCTGGCCCCAGGACTACCTGTAGCATCTCAAGGTGTGTGCTGTGGGCTACTGTGCAAGGCAATTACCTGTTCCTTCTCTAATTCCTCTGTCTCTGCCCACCAGGGACATCTCCATGTGGATCTCAAAGGCAACGAGCAGCAGGATGAGAGGACACAGCCTCAAGCTGTGCCAGGGGAGCTTCATGTTGTACATCAGGAAGAATTTCCTCACAGAAAGGGTGGTTAAACTTTGGAATGGGCTGCTCAGGATGGTGGTGGAGTCACCATCCCTGGAGGTGCTTGAGAAATGACTGGACATGGTGTTCAGTGCTGTGGTTTAGCTGACAAGGTGGTGATTGGACAAAGACTGGACTCGAAGATCTTGGAGGTCTTTTCCAACTTAAGTGATTCTGTGATTCTATGTCAGCTTTCAGGTTAAACCTGAAGGATGGCAGGAAATGTAGCTGTGCACTGGGAATTAGAACTGGAAATGTGGGGAAGACAGCAGAGTGGGGAGGATAATCAAAGAGAAGTGAAGAAAGGAGATTGGTGTGCATAGTGTTGCTCTTTATCTTTTCAAGTCAGTCCTGAAGCAGCCTTAAAACTGTGAAGATGGCTAAGCAGAGACCTTTGGATTCAGGCCTCACTGGCAAAGTCCCTACCATCATATAACTTTGCTTCTCTGTCACCTCCAGGGTCCTTATTCCTGATTATCCTCGGACGTGTAAACATCAGTTCAATCCCAAGCTATTTTGCTATAAAGCAGTCAGTCTTCCCCAAAACAGTTTCTCATGGGTAGTTTTTTACTATAAAACTCTTGCTCAGGGAGCAGTAAATGAGATTTCACCACGTTTGGCTCTCCTTGCCTTACAGTGTGTTCCAACAGGGTCACCCCTGGCTTTACATCTCCAGGGCACAGAACCCAAGGCAGTGTAAAAGCAAAAGGTCTGTTCTGGAGGAGACAATTCTTGATCACCGTGGAGGAATGGTGGTCATAACCAATGAGGGGAATAGGGAAAGGGGTGAAAGAATGGCAGTAAATGGCTGAGGAAACACAGAAGATAATGGGATGTAAACCCCAGACCTTCTAATTTCTCCATGTACAGCACCCCACTGTAAAGCACACAGTTCCCAGTTAAAACCAAGCACTGCAGCCCCTTTCCCCAGGGTGCTGACCTCCTATCTCACCTGCAGGAATCATGGCCAAACACAACAAAGCTGAACTCTGCAGGGCCAAAATTTCTCGTGGAATGGTTACAGCTATGGTATGCTCCAGTCTGTCCCAGTAGAGCTGTGTGGAGCTTTGACAGAGGAAATCTGGGCCCAGTCCTCAAGAGTTCATGAACCTTTCAGTAAAACTGGCCCCCAATCCAAAAAATCCTGGGCTCATATCCAAGAAAAACTCCAGCTCCAAGAACATCCTGCCTTACCATAGCTCTTCTACATCCATCCACCCAGACCATGCCAGGAAATGCTCAATGCTCTTTTCATGTTGAATTGCACTCACAGAAGTGGTGAGGGATCTTGGTAGCAGTAAAACAAGTGAAAGCAGAGGGGCCAGGTGTCTGTTAAAACCAGCTCGAAGGATTCTTTTTCCTCTCTAGTAGCTGGTTTAACAACTGGGTATTAGTTCACATGAAATTACAGCTGCATTCCCATGGAATTATACACTCCATCCATCTGTTCTTGCATTGAATATTGAGGACGAGGCAAGGAAGATTTTAGGCTTTTCCTCCCTTCTGCAAGCAGAAGGGCATTTGGCTTTTCATATTTGTCAGCCTGCTCTGGGAAAATGACTTTCAAACACATGGCATGAACCCAGAGAGCTGCAAATAGAAAAAGGGATTTGATGGTGTGTGCCCTGGCAGACAATAGCTTTGCACAGGCATTGTTAGGACAGGCATGACCAACTCGCAGCTGCCAGGCTTCAGCTGGTTCCCACACAGCCCAGAAAAGGCTCTCGTGTGCATCCCTGGCCCTGCAGCAGTGCTGAGCTGCCAGGACCTCCCAGGCTATCTGGCTTCTCAGACACTGTAGATCAGCAGAGGATGGACAACCCAAACCCTCCGGGTGGTGCTGGGACTCTCTTTCCCAGCCCAGACAACTGATATTGGCCCAAGCCCCTGATGTCATCAAATCATAGAATATCCCAAGCTGGAAGAGTCCCACAAAGATCATTGAGTCCAGCTCCTGGCCCTGCATCAGACAGCTCCAAAAATCCCACCATGAGCTTGAAAGCACAGTCCAAACACTCCTTGAACTCTGGCAGGCTTGGGGTTGTGTCCTGTGCTGCCTGTGGACTACCCCTGGAGCACTTCCAACTCTCCAGATACATGTGAAAAAACCACATTTTTCAACCCTCAGTCGTACAGAGAGCCTGATACGCTGCAGGGAGGTTTTTACCCTGGAATGACCAATGTGTGTGCACCCAATATCTGGAGTCTCCTTCCAGCTCCTTCTTTCAGGAAGAGGTGAGGCACACTCAGGGGACTGACACCCACCTAGCCACAGCAAAGGGCAGAGTGCTCTGCACCAGGATATGAAGTTCTTTCAACCCCAGGACACACAGCAAGTAGCTCAGGGGTTGACAAAGACGTGGACGTGGATTTTTTCAGGTTTAGTCAGACAGGGTTAGACAAGCAGGTTGCTGTCATTTGCACTGCATTCCTGGCTACTGCATGCTCAGTGAGCAGTGAAACTCTGCCCATGGTAGATGTACTAAGTGGGTTGGACAACAATGGAACAGCTTAGCACAACACTCCACAGCCTATACCACTGACATTGATTTTTGTTTCAACCAAGAAAAAGCAGGAGAAAACTGCTTCTACCCCTGCCACTCCCAGGAATTTCCAGTTGTCCATGCAGAGAAGCCTGTTATCATCACTTTGCAGATTATAAAGGAGGCAAAAATCCTGCTGTTGATTTGACAAGCAGTGTCAGCCCTCTGAGAAGCAGGTTCAGGTCTTCCTGACACCTTCCACTCCCTCCACGGCTCTGAGAATGTTGTTTGATCTCTCTGTGTCCTTCAGATCTGCCTCTCTAAAATGAAGCTAATGCTACTGACCCAGAAGGCTGTTGTAAGGAGAAAGGTCTTCACTTATCTCTGGTACCACACATAAAGAACCAAGAGAGAGCCTAAGAAAGCAAGAAGGGGGTTATGTTCTGCTGCTTAATTGAATAAGCTGCTATTTGCAAGTAATTAAGGGAAAACTCAAGTGTCTGTGAGTGGGGTGAAAGAGGAGAATTCCTCTAATTTACATCTCATTGCCACTGAGATAAATATGCTTTTCTTGTTCTTATCAAAATAATTAATGAGACCTTCCTTAATAGCGATGCCTTTTAACTACTGTTATCACCTAATGATTAAACTAATGGGTAGCTAAAGCCTGGAAGTTTCACCTGCTTGTTTCATGAAAAAAATTTTCTCCCTCCAGCCTCCCATCCAGTCCCAGTTACAAACTCCAGTTCTGCTGCAGATTTACCCCATAATGGAACTGGAGGAGGTTAAAGCCTGTTTAAGTGCCTCACTCCATCCATAACAAACTGATCCAGCCAAGTCTACATCGGTGGTTGTCAGACTGTCTGTAGCCCAGACAAAGCAGACACATCTTGTTTCCAGAAATCCAAGCTCAGGTACCTCCTCACAGGTTGCACTTTTCCCTCACATCCTCCTCAGCCCATGTCATTTGTACTCCAGCATTCATGTAAGTGATGAGGATGGTGTTTGGGGTTGGACCCACACACGTGCTGAATCAGCCACATGAACAGACCTTTGATGACTGCACATGGGTTTGGATGAGGTTCTATCAAATACAGGCTGGATTTGATAGATGACAGGCTGACATCAAAGGTAGCACTCAGGATTTAGGATATCCTCATGTAGGTGGTGGCTGTGCGATAATGTTTGATCTCCCATTAGAATCAAGGCAGACCATGGGCAGCACCCAGATGCTCAGAACAGAGATCTCCAGTGTCCCTCTGCCACTCCCAGGCATTTTGGGTACCACAGGCCGTGTGAAATTGCCCTACAAGTCCAGAAAATCAAGTCCTTTCCATGGTGAGCAGTCAGCTGGAGAAAGATTCACTCTAACACAGATGCCTTTGAGCTATTGATCTGGGAAGAGATCGGTCACTCATAAGTTCTGGGCTATTTCTGCCTCACCCATAGAGAGATTTGGATGCTGCCAGGCATGTCATATAACATTGGGTATCTTCATTTGGCAAATGAATCCCACCTCTGTGCTGTAATTTGTACTAAGAAAAAAAAAAACCAATAAAATGCTTCCAAAAAGAAATCGTACCCAGTGTCAATGTAAATGATCTCATGAGGTATAATGCTGTAAAAAAATGTGCTTTTGGGTCAGTTTTTCTTTTCTCTAAGCAAAATTCCTACCTGACATTTTAAGCTTGCAAGAGTGCATTAAATAGCACCACAGCACTTAACTAATTTTACATTTAGATTGCCTCTCGCCTGTTTGCTGCATTGGATGCTCACTCTGCTCCTTGCCAATAAGCCATCCAGAGAAGCAGAACGACATTAATGATCAGGAAAAAAACAAAATCTAGTCAATAACAACCTCAGTGGTAATTTCATGATGAGAAATTCACTTGCTTCTTTATTTGTGCCTGGGAGGTCTCATTGTTCTTATTATGAATCCTCAGGCATAAAAAGTGGATGTGATTTCTAATTTAAATAGAGTTTGTATAACCCTCTGAAAATGAATCTTCATGAAATGATAAAGCAGGGCTCTAATACTGTGTTTTGAAGGGTACCACATGTTCTGAATAATGATTTAGGTGCATAATTGAGCAGGCAGCACTGGCTTTAATGGAACAGAAATGGGACCCCTTTGAGATTCCTCACAGACTCGATGCAGCTACATGTCCATGGAGTGGACAGAGGACTTGTGCTCCTGGAGAAGACACATTTCACTAGCCCAGGTTGCTCCACGCCCCATCCAAACTGGACTTGAGCACTCCCAGGGATGATTGTGTTGGAAGGGACCTACAAGGATCAAATCCAACTCAGTGTTTTATGGAATATGCTGAGGTGTAGATGATGCCTCATCCTGAACACCTGAGAAAGAGTGACACCTATAAACCTAGAAACCACTGACAGACATGAGACTCTCCCAGGAGTAAATGGAGTTTTCTCAACTGTTGCAAGTTATCTAAAGACATTTCTTGCTCTGACATGACACACCAAGCCCTGCTACAGAGCTTGTGTGGACACCAGTGTTGGCACCCCTTGCACACCACAAAGCAACGTGGCATCTCACTCACTTAGCAAAGAACTAATAAAGCACCAGAGCCCTGCTCAAAGGATTCCCAGACCCTTAGATATGGCATAAAATATGAACTAGCTCCATCACTTGACAAGGTTAAAGCAGGAAATAATATATTTATTTGAAGGTAGACTTGCATCACTGTGCTAGAGTTAGAGGAAACTACGATGTCAGATTTTATTTCAGTTTTGCAGAATAAAGACCTTCCTTAATTGTTGCAGTATCTCAGACAGCTTCTGTCTCCTGTCCTGAGGTGCAATCTTTGTCCATGGATTCTCTGGTATCACACTGTCTAAAGCAATTTGGGTGTCAAATACAAGTTTTGAAAGTGTCTTTTATGTCCTTCCTTTTACATCCATCCCCTGCTCTGCAGTGAGAAGGAACAGGGGTGGTACAAAGGTTTCAAGATCATTTAAAATATCATTTTCCAGCCTCTCTCACCTCTCTCAAATGGTCATTTCCTTCCTATTTCCTCCCATCAGTGCTGTGTTTGTACCTGACTTGGCACCTGTCTGGCCCCACCTCCCTGTGTCTGCTACAGCTGCCTAAAACACACTTGTAAAACTCCTGAATGTTAAAAGAACTATTAAGCATAATTCTGCTCACTCCTACCAGGAGGACAAGGACACAGGGATCTGGGCCATTCCTGTAACAGGGAATTTTGTGTCTGGGAAAGCTGAGCCTCTGCGAAGGCTAAATAAATCCTAAGGTGCACGAAGAATTAAGCAGGACTAAGAAGTGGTTTTAACTTCTGTACTGTGATCTCATGTGCAGTTTGGGGTCGACTGTGCTGAAAAATATTTGAAAGTGTAAATTAAACATTACTCACATTGTTAAATAACTATGGAAAGTTACTTTGGGGAAGGTTTTGAGGAACTGATCACACAGAAGATGAGGCTGATTTGGCTCTTCCAGAGCAAACTGAAGATATTATTTCATAAAGCACAGAAAGAGATGGCAATAAGCTGGTTTGCCAGTCAATATGTCATTTCCTTTTCAACCCTGCCTCTAGAATTTAAGGAGAATGACTACCCAAGGAACCTGTGTACCTTCACTTAAAAATTAAAATAAATCCTCTACTATATATTCACCAGCAAAAAATATGATTAAACCACCATTCTTCTGATCATGGGTAGCATTCAGAGCTCTGATATGACAGAAATAACTGCAGAGCAAGAGATAGAGAGTCAGGACCCTTGAGGGGAAGGGTTTGGAAACTACCTCTGGAATTCGGAAGGGTGAGCAGCTCGAGCATATGGCTGAAGTAATTGCTCTCACTTTCTTGCTTCACACAGCAGTTCAGGACACCCAGCACAGCTTCCCAGCACAGTGGGGGAGAAGTCAGAGTATAAAAACCATACTTTTTTCTATCTTAAAAAAGAACACATGATTTGTACAGTCAACATCAAATGGACACCAGTGACATGAAAACCAGGTCATTGACAGGTTATGCTGGAGGTTAAGGTGAACTTGAGGGAATGCTGGATGATGGACATTAAAAAAAAAAAAAAAAACCAAAAAAAAAACCAAAAAAAAACCAACACCTTGAAATCAAAGGTCTTGTATTGTTGAATTTCTCTGTCTTGGGAAAAAACAGTTCCTGGCAGGAAGAAGTTTTTCCAATGTACTGGCATGTGAATTAACCCCTCCCTCTGGAAATCATTTTGTCTTATAACATAAATGAAAAATTATCAGTTCTATGGCTGTAGTGATGCCAAAATCCACTTTAATGACAGGTAAAAAAATTACCAGGAAAAAAAAAATCTTATCTCCATCATATACAGAGGAAAATGGTAGCAAGGAAAGGGACTGCTGGAAGCTCAGAGGGGCAGGAGCTCGAGCTCAGGAGTTTGTGGCTGGCAGCTTTTCTGCCTGCCTGTGAATCTCTCGTGGCCCAGAAACTTTTGGTATGTAGTAAAGTTCCAATATAAAGAAGAAAAGCAGTTAAGAATCTTCCATCAAAAAGCTCAAGGAGAGGAGAGAGCCCAGAGATCTGAGCCAAAAAACCAAAAAAAGCCATCTATAAAAGCTCAGTCTTCAGAGATGACTCCACAACTCCAGAAATCATCCACATGAATCTGCTGAAATGTGGCTTTTTTTTTTTTTTTAATGGAGGAGGTGGGGACCAGAGAGAAGAGGGAGAAGGGCAATCTCTGACTGTGAGTGGCTCCCTGATGCCAGGCAGTGGGGTGGGGTCACCCACCAGCCCCCCTGAGCTGACTCCCCCCTGCTCCACACTGGGAGGACAGCCCAGATCTCCAAGACCTGAGGTCCAGCTCCCCAAGCTTGCTATCTCCATCCTGCCAGCCTGATGTTGAGATTTTCCCAAGCTCTGTTGACTGAAGGAAAACATCCCAGAAGGGATGGAGATGACTGAATCCTAGAGTTAGATCAACCTCACATTTTGAAGGGTTGATCTGGGTGTCTCCCACTCTTTATCTCCCAAAAAGGGATGCCAAACATCTTCCCTGACATATTTTTCCCATGCCAAACATAGAAAAAACAACAATCACACTGACTAAACATTTGTATGTGTTTTATTGGATCATAGATCAGCTTCTGGGTGTGGAAATCTATATTAAAGGTAGTTTGCGATTTCATTGCAAAGGTTTATTTGGCAAATAAAGTTAATTTGGCTAATTTAAAGAGGAAAAGGAGAGTACTCTCCCTCTTACTGGGCAATAAACTGGGGGTGATGAGTTAATAAAGAAGAAAAGTAACTATAATAGGGGAAAGAGACGGTATTTTTTCAGCTTCATCTCAGGAAAAAGCAAGACTGTGCACTGCTGGGTAACCAGAATTCACCAAAGGATGATGGATGGCTACACACTTCCCATATTTCTTCTCTTGAAGTGTCCAATAAGCTTTACAAACACAGAGAAACTTTAGCAAGCATCCCTTGTACACTACTCATCAAATCCATCCTACAGCTGCTGTGCCTTTCTCCATCCCTTAAATACCCTGAGCCACCAACACCTGCCAAAGGAGCAAAAGGAAGCTGTGCCTGCTGGGTCAGCAGTGAAACCGACTGGAAAACAGGTGAAAATGGAAAAGAAACCAGCAGGTACCCACTGGAGGGGGAAAGATCCTCCTGGAGAAGGCGAAGGCTCTGCAGGATCACCCTGAGAGCCCCCATACCCCAGAGAGGTGCTCAGCAAAGGATGTCCCCAAAACCAGGTCTGCCCGAGCTCTGTGGGGTGAGAGCTCACACACCCCAGGCATCAGCAGCTCTCCCTGTACGGAGCAGGCTCCCACGGGAGGATGTAAATCCCGGGCACGGCTCGGGTGAGGCTCTGCCCTTGGCTCCAGGTCCTTGGGTTCGGCCGCAGACGGCAGCGAGGGTGGGCAGAGCAGTTTCACACGACCTTCCTCCCTGAACCAAAGCTGCTGACGTCCACCCAGCCCCAACCTGGGCACGGGGCCAGGGCTTGCCTGCGAAACTCTGTCCCCCTTCCAAAACACATCAGCTGGAATTGCTGCAACCCTGAACCTGCTCTGGGAACTACGCTGGGCTGTGGTTTCACCTACGTGTGAGCACAGCCTCAGTCTGCCTGATGCACAAATCTGCAGCCACAACCTGCAAATCCCCACTACACCTCTGAAATAGGACTGTGGAGACAAAAAAACACCTTGCAGATTCACTGGGGCAGTCCATAAATGAGACTTAAAATTAGGTGCTGGCATCCTCATTTTATAGCCTAAACCCTGTCTGTCCTACACAGTTGGGGTTTTTTTGTTTGGGTTTTTTTTTTCTTCTGTTAGTCTTATTTTTCACCTAAAATAAACAAGGAAATTATTTCTTTGAGAGTTGTCCTTATCTCTAACAAGATACCTGGATTTCCATATCAAGGGATTGTTTCTTATTTCTTGGAGATAACAAAAGAAAGTGCTCTGGGGAATTCTGATTCACATTCAGCGGCTTGTGAGAAACTTACTGATAAAAACTAAGAAATATTCAAGGAAGAATTGAACAGATTGTGTCTGAGGATTATCTCTACACCCAAATGTATGTGTAAAAAATAAATAAAAGCAACAAAAGCCATTCCATCTGAACAGAGATAGAAGCAGTCTTCTTTTGCAGTAAGAAAAATCATTACTTTAGCTATTATTTACAGAATCAGAGAGGTTTGTGTTGGAAAAGACCTTAAAGGTCATCTCATTCCAACTCTTTTTCATGGGCAGGGACATCTTCCAGTAGACCAGGTTGCTGTCTCTGGGACAGTGGAGGAGAAAAAAAAGAAATACTGAATTGCAGAATAACTTTGCAAAACAACATTTCAAAAAATAGTGGGTTAACCTGTCTCTGTTTATGGGCTGGAAGGAAACAAGTTTAAAGAAAGCTGATAAGCTGACAACTGCATTATGCCAATTCTCTCCTCTCTCCTTTAATGAGACCTCTTTGCATTGGAGAGGGGTCAGAACCAGCTGCCATCCCTTGGCTGACAGGCCAAGAAATTAAAAGAATTTCTGGGGGAGATTTTCTGAGAGAAATTAATTTTCTTGGACCATAATTTGTCCTTGGAAAGATTAGCCTAGTCAGGGGGTTTTCTAGTGGAGAGGGCAGGGGTAAAGACACCCCAGTACAGAAGGTCTGAAGAGCAGCACTCAAATGGCCAAACTACTTATTGAAAGCCATGGAGTCAAAGAATGGTTTGGGTTGGAAGGGACCTTCAAATACCATCTTGTTCCAGACCCTCCCTTGGACAGGGACACCTTCCACTATCTCAGGTTGCTCAGAGCCCCATCCAATCTGGCTTTGAACACTTCCAGGGATGAGGGAGCCACAGCTTCCCTGGGCAACCTGTGCCACGGCCTCAGCACCCTCACAGGAAGAAATTTCTTCCTCAAAGCTAATCTAAATCTCTCCTATTTCAGTTTAAACCCATTTTTCCTTGTTGTGTCACTAACTGCCCATGTAAATACACTTGTCTGCATAAACAGCATCAGCTTGGAATCCTGCAACCTCTGTTCATGCACAAGAAAAGAAAAAGATTTAAGGCAGAAAAGTGATATTTCCCCCCCCACCAGCCCTGGAGCTCACCCTAGGAGTAGGAAAAGATTCAAACAGGTCTTCCCAGGTGCTCATCCAATGCAGAGCATCACAGCAGCAGCTCCTTCCAACTCTCCTTGTCTGAACTCACCTGCTCAGCAGATGAACAGTGACTGTCCCCATCATGATCGTGCTCCTAAAAAAGCATCAGCAAGGAGCAAAGGTCTTGGAAATCTGGGAAGGCACAGAGGGAGGAGTGTCCAGGGAGGATTGCTGGCACCCCAGAGTGGTACAGTGGTGGTGTTGACCCAGGATGAAGGCAGACAGGATTCATCCATCACATCACAGCCATGAGCTGTGACCTCTTCCAAGCCGAGTCCTGGGCAGGCAGATACCAAAGCACTTGGGACAAACTGGGAAAATGACCTCAACTCCAGCAAGAAGCTTGAATGGTTGAGGGAGGAGAAGGACCAAAAGGGACAGAATGTTTTCAAGGCTGGAGAAGCACCATCTCTTGAGGAGCCAGGGGCGTGCTTGCTCTCCAGTGGGATGGCTCTGCATCCTCCTTGTTTTCCCTGGGTTTTGCCAGCACAAACAGGACCTTCCAAACTCCCCGTGGTGTCAACTCAGAGGATTCAGGACTAAAGTCATGATTTGGAGCTGTACCATAAAGATGTCCAGGTCTGAAAAGAGACAAGTCATTTACAAGGAAAATGAAACAACTGTCTCCCTGCTTGGCTTTGGATTTCCTCAGGGAGGCAGATGTTTGATTCCAGGATTTTATCAGACATTTGTGCACCAGAGACATGAAGACCACAGAAGGGAGAGAGCAGAAAGACAGACACGGAATCCCAAGTATATTTGCCTGATGGGGGTGTAGCACATACAAGAATTTCAACAAAATGCCTGTTAAGTAACTGAAAAACTAATTTTATGGAAAATCTTTCATACTTTTGGAAATAAGCAGCAGCCCTATTTAAGGCTGCCTGTTCATAATCAAACCCATGTCAGTGGAAAATTTTCAGATTTATATGAACCTTAGGATTTACATGTTTTATTAATGATCAGCAATGTCATATTCATCAACCTATGGGCCAAGAAAGAAATTAACTAATGGTAGCTAAAGCATCTGCTGGTTGGGCTCACTGCTCCCACTGTGGTGACTGGCATTCCAGTCAGCTCCAGACTCTGAAAAATCCTGAGTCAGGCCTTGAAACCCACATGCCCCACTTGAAAACCACAAGAGAATTTGACATTTATGAATAATAATAAAAAAACAGCATCAGTAACAACCTTGGTGTCTCACCCTTGGCTTTCTGCTGTATTTCCAGCATGTATTCCTCAGCTAGAACTTATTTTTGATCATGAAGCCTGAGAATATAATGGGTTAGGGGGTCTTAGGAGTTGGACGTATCAGGAAAAAAAACCATCTATTGCAAAACTAACAGCATTGTGCCTGGCATATTTACAAAGCATGAATATTTCTATTTTCTGCACTTACCTAGACAAATCTACCAGACATCTTTCCTTTCCAGCGTCTATGGGACTTTATGGGGCAGTAAAAACTGAATGAATAAACCCAGATAAGAAGCAATAAATGACTGGCTTGGAAAAAAAAAGGAACATACTTGTCTTTCAAAATATTGAAGCTGTAAAAACCATCAGGGAAGAATTAAGCAACTTTATAGCTGATTTCAGTCTGTGGGCTTTGGGAGAACAGGGGTTTGCATCCCAATGACCTTCTGCACATGAAACATTTATAGACCTCTTTTTGTGTATGCGCACTTGGGCATTTTTAGTTGTGTCCTTCTCTCAATTTATTCAGTTTTGCCTTGAAAAGATGGAATAAGAGAGCAGCAATGGAAAAGCCATAAATACCCTTGATTTTCATTTTCCAAAAATGGCCAGTTTGGAGGGGAAAAAAAAAAGTTTTGTTTGGTGGGTTGAGGCAAATTGCCCATTTTGAAATAAAAAAAAAATGCTGTTTCCAATCCAAACAAACCTTCTGGCATTAGGAATTGCGTGATTGCATTGTGCAAGTCAAACGTGTCTCAGCGGACTGAGGGGCAAAGGGAGCAGCTTTGGGCATGTTCAGGGCTGCAGCCACAGTGCTGGCCTCTGTCCACTTCTCCCTCCCTCCTTCAACAACCTTCAGCCTGCTGCCTCAGTTTCTCTCGGTGTAAAACACGCTAAAAATAGCAACCCCTCTCCCGGAGGAAGCTCTGACGAGTAATTAATTAATGCTTGCAAAGTGCCAGCCAGCACTAATTACTATCATTATGCAGGAGAGGAGCAGTTGGGGTTTGCTTTGGTCCTAGTGGTGCTTGTTTTCCTGGACTGGATGAGCCACGGCATCAATGAGCCACTGATGGGGCTGTAAGTGACTCCTCAAGGTACTGCAGAAGGTTCTGAAAATACAAACATTAACAAATTAATTTAGCTCTCCAACAACCTCCGGGAAAGTGAAGGCTCCAGCCTCCCTCACCACGTGGCATGCTGGGGAAAAGGGAAAGAAAAGTTATTCCGACTATTCCAGGCTGATGAAGTGCCTGGGTTGAGCTGTACATCCCCATTCACCCTTTGATTTGCCCTGCAATGCGAGTCACACCAGCATTGTGGTGGCTCTGGTGCAGCACCTGGAGCTGTGCCCTAGGAGCAGGAAACTGGGAATGGGGCCAGGCTGGTGCAGGAAGGATGGGGGAAAGCAACTGGTTTTCAAAGCAGGGAAAGAGAAGGAAGAATTTAACCTAAGGAGCAAGAGTCAAGGCACTTCCTGTACCTTCTGGTCAAAAATCTGGCCAAAAACTAGGAATGGTTTGTGGAAGAATCAGAGATGGGGACATCAAACTCATCTGTGGAACAGGAACTTCTGGTACAGACAGACCTTCTTGAACACAGAGATTTTACAAAACAGAGGATCCAAGCTATGATGTGTCCAAATAAATATTTCTCTGCCTGGGAGAGCAACAGCTTCTCTGTCATCCTCAGTTTTCACAACGGGAGAGGCTGCTGGGTCAATATCAACTAGAAATTGTTGATCCCATGGCAGGGGGGTTGTAACTAAGTGATCTTTAAGGTCCCTTCCAGCCCAAACTATTCTATGATTCTATGAAATTACAGCAGGGTCCAGAACTTGCTGTTGTTTGCAATCTGCAGAGATCAACTCTCTGCAGGGACTTTCCCAAAGGATGCTCCAGAGGTGGGCATCTCCCATGGCCACGGCACCACCAGAGCTTTCAGACTGATAAAAGGCTTTTTTCAGGTTTGAAAGAGGAATAGCCACACTCAGGCCAAGTGCAGGCTGGGAACCTGAGCTCAAATTTAATTGCACTCCCCAATTTGACAATTGAAGGGAAATAGATTTGCTGATGGCTGTCTGTCTGTGAAGACCTAACAAAGCAGGGAGATGGGAATAGTCCTAGGCCTGGACATCTTCCAAGGTGGTAACAGTAAAGACAAGGAGCTATTCCCACAGGAAGAGAGAGTGTGAAGGAATCGTCTTTCACAGTTCTTTCCTCTCTGGCAACAGTTTCTCAAGTTAAATATTCATATATGTATATATGTATTCATGTACATACCCTCACAAAGCAAGGCAAAAAGTCGAATCTTAGTGTCTGAAAAGTGGATATAATCAAGTAAACTTCAATCTTGCAATTTCCCTTACAAGACTCTAAAATGTTTTATTTCAAAGTACAACCTCAGCTCTCCAAGTACAAAGTCATTTATAGATTAACATTTTGAGTATAAAGCCTTTCAAGTCCCTTTTAAACTTCCCAAAATGCTTTGAAGCTGGGAGAGCTTAAACTTACAAGCCCTTGGGAAAGAAGGTGCCCCTTTAGAGCCAGATGAGCCTGATCACCCTGTTCTCTCCAAAACACCTACAATTAGTAGGATAATTTGGAAAACCCAGCATGTGTTACCCCAATATGACATTAGATGTCACCCATGCACTGCATTTACTGCCTGTCCCCCTCTCCTGGTCCCCACAGGGGAAAGTAACAGCCCATTCCCCCCTCACCCCAGACTGGTCATTCAAGCTGGGGGGGGTCTCAGGATATCAAACCGGGGAGGCACCTGGAGTGCCAGGAGAAATGCCACAGCCTGGACCTGATACCTGAGCCGGAAGAGGTGGGATAGGAGCAGCATCCATGCCCCCACGGCCTTGCAGGACAAGGGTGGGTCTTTGGATACAGGAGATGGTCCAAGATGCAGATGTTTAACTCTGTACTGTCCCTGACCCGTGCCAGCCAGCACTGCCCATGTCTGGGCAGCTTTGGGGGGACTGAAGGGTTTGGAGACGAGTCCCCACTGCGATGCACCCCTAATTTAGCAAGAATAGAGCACAGCTGAGTGGCATTTAGATGTTCTGTGCCACACACACATCCACGGCCAGGAAATGGGTCCCCAGAGGAGACTGGAGCCAGAGATGACACAGAGATAGAGGGAACAGCCCCATGGCAGCCAGAGAGCTCTGCACCCTCGTTCCCCTGGCTCAAGGTCTCCTTCACACGCCCTCTCCTCCAAGGACTGCTTCACCCTCCTGTTCCCTTGCTAAAGGAGGGGAACCAAAACCCTGGGAAGGTGGCCACGAGGCTGGAAAGCTGGGAGGGAGCCAGTTGAGCACCCCCACGCTGGGAACCACCCCTGGTGCCATTTGGGCACCGTCCCAGCCCTACACCAAGTGGGGCAGGATCTCCCTGAGGGCTGACTGGGCCGGCAGGAGGAATCCCATGGATTGGAGAAGGAGGCCGACCTCATTAAAGCCATGGAAATCCCCTTCCACATTCCCGGCTGCGGTGGGTGTTTCCTCCCTTACAAGAGCGTGAGGCGGTGGCAGGCGGCGGGGGGAGGCACTTTGGGGAACATGTTTACAGAACTCCTGCCAAACCACAGGAAGTCCCAGCTCCTGGAGATGAAGACTGGGCGGAGGAGGAGGCAGATGTGGCCAAGGCTCTGTCAACTCCTCTCCACTGCCACTGGCAAACAAAAGCCAGAGCACAGCAGAGCTGCTGTGCCTGGCCATGTGGGATGCAGGAGGGCCTGGAGTCTTCTCTCTATGCTGTTTTATCTCAGAGCAGCTCAGCAAGGGAAGTTCTCCAGCAAACGGGGAGAAAAGCACCTGAGAGAGATAATTTTTCTGCACACATCTACTGTTAAGCACACCTCTGTGTGGTTCTGGCTGTGGCAGCTGAGAACAGACTCAGAAATGGGATCAAACAGCTCACCAGCAGAAAGCTGACACTCAGTTGTATTAAAATATATTTTTTATGATTTCTAAACAGCATTCATCTGCTGCAGTTTACCCACCCAAGGAATGTCACCCTGTGGAATTCTCTTGGCTTCTCCCTGAAGGGCTGGAAGCAGAGCTGTCCAAGCACCCAAGGAATCTAGAGGAAGGTGTCCCTCCCCATGGCATGAGAGCTTGAACTACATGATCTTTAATGGTCCCTTCCAACCCAAACCATTCTGTGATTCTGTGATTTTATGAATCTGCTGCCTCTGCCACCACTTGCAGCCATGACATGCCACTTGTCTGGTGAGGGTATCAAAGTTTTGGGCAACAGCTTGCAGATGCTCCTCCTTGATCAGGTGTTGGACACCTCTACAAACACATCCTAGAATGGCAATGAGCTCTTGAGACTGGGCACCACGGGGTGCACCTCTGCTGATACCACCTGAGCAGGATTTGGGCAGCAGGTCCACAATTCAGTACGTTTCACATTCCCTTTCACTAAGGACAACAGCCCTACAGCAGTCAAGGATGTTTCTTTATCTCATGATCTCATACTCCTGGTTGCTTCGGCTGCATCCTTGGTGAGGACCTTGCACTCATAATGGCTTAATGGCTTTAACCTGAAGGTGAGTAGGTTTAGATTAGATATTAGGAAGAAATTCTTTACTGTAAGGGTGGTGAGACACTGGAACAGGTTTGCCCAGAGAAGCTGTGGCTGCCCCATCCCAGGAAGTGTTCAAGGCCAGGTTGGACAGGGCTTGGAGCAATCTGGGATAGTGGAAGGTGTCCCTGCCCATGGGAGGGGGTTGGAATGAGATGATTTTTAAGGAACCTTCTGACCGAAACTATTCTGGGATTCTACAATAGGTATCTAGGGAAATATTACCCACCATTCCCCAAAGTACTCAGCACTGCTGCTCCCTGTCCTCACCATTTCACTTGTGTGATGAGGACAGACACTCCACACCCTGATTTATCTATCAACATCTGCAGGGGTACAGACAGGCAGAAAAACAACCTACCTACCAAAACATTGCCTCATATTGCTCAAGCCAATCAGAACTGCAAATTAATTCATAAGAGAATGAATTTAAGACCTAAAGAAAAATACAAGTTCATTTACTGGACATGCTATTTCAAAATGAATAATATAGTTCTTGTTTAAAAGCCACTAAAGAGATAGATTTAATAAAAGAAAAAAGCAAAGTTTCCAAGAGGTTTCTTCTGACAGTGGATATCATATTGAACATAGTCAGGAAGAGATGTTATTGTAGTATATATAATTAGTCCTTCCCTCCACTCCTGTTTGGCAATCACTTTATCAAATTACAGATGTCCAGACTGAATTAAGTGTTGCTGGAATACCTTGCAGTCAAAATCTTTGCGCAGTGTTCATTATCATTAATTAAGTATATGCGATCCCTGTTCCCAGAAGAATGTCCTTTTCTATTAGCTGAGCTATATTTAAACTCAGGAGAATTCAGCATACATTTTTAATAGAAATTCAACAGACAGTATTGACATTTCCTTTTGGTTTACAGCAGCCTTTTTACGTCACAAAAACCATCACAATTACCCAGGGAGATTGTGCTTCTCCTCTTCAGCTAAAAACCCCAGTTCTTTAAACCTTTCCTCCTAAGGCCGATTTCTCAGATCTTTCTATCACCCTATTCTAGACTTAGATCAAATACCTTGCCCCACTTCTAAGTAGTAAACTTTGAGTTTACTTCTAGGTGATATGCTTGTTTACACCTCCCAGCACGCTCTTTACTCTCTCCAGAGGGTGGATTTCCTGACTCACAGTGCCTGTAACCCATTGCCCAAACCGGTTGCTCCCCATTCTGTCTTTCTGCAGCTGAATGTTCCTCCTGCCTTATTCCACCACATGCCTCCTAACTGAATCTCACCCTACTTTGGAAAGGCAGTTACTCCACACACTGAGGGCCCCTCTCCTTCCCAATCTCATCCTCCAGTGCCTTTCTCAGTCCTTTCTGACCCTGCAGCAGATTGAATAATCCTCCTCTGGAAACACCCTGCAGACCTGTGTTTGCCATCACCATCCCTCTCAGAAGTCCTGTTAAAAAGCATCTGAGTTGTGCTTCAGCTGTTTTAGAAGACTAGTGATGAAAGGCAGCTACTGCATCTCTCCTTTCCAGAACAACTCCTGGAGAACTTGATTGATCCAAAAGTTTTCTCTTGATTGATCCAAAAGTTTTCTCTTGACTAGTCCCTAATGGCTGATATTAATTTCCTTCATTACCTGTCATGTGTTTGTAAAATCGTCATTTAATTACCTGTCCTTCATTTTTTGTGTTTCCTACCCTGTTGACTCTCCCATTTTACTGTACAGGTATTGAACACCCAGTCTTGCTCTGCCCCATCATCCCTGATCCTCAGCATGAAACAGCCCTATTGCAGGTCACTAAGGGGAGAAAAGCCCCTCCAAAACATATCTGCTATACATTCCCAGTGCTTTCAGTGAATGTTTGGATGCCATTCCTAATCTTAGTCCATTAGACCCTAAAATAACACTTTAAGTACACAACACATCACCAGCTTCACCATAGGTCTGCAGAGCTTTGGCTCTGGTTCATAACATTGTAGAGACTAAATGTCTCCATCCGTGGGTTAAAAAAATGCTGGTGATGCTTATCTGTTCCAAAGAACACCTGTGAAATGGATTCACACATTGAAACAACTTGTGTTCACCTTGTTGGAGAAATGAGAACCCAGGATTTCTTCAGTGCTTCCCAGGCAAGCCCATACCCCTGTCCTCCTGGGAAGGAAAACATTCCCACGAAGGATGGGCTGAGAAGCAAGGAGAAAATCCAAATTCAATGAAGAATTGCCTCCCCCCAGCAGCATCCCACATGGTTTTTGTGTAGGAGCTCATTCATACCTAATGATGTGACTGAGACCTGTGCTAAGGTGGCCTCGGGGGACTTTAAAACACACTTGACTGAAGCACCTCCACTAAAAGCTGCTCCTTGGGGTCCTTATACAACCAAAGAAATGTCAGAACATCACTCCTGGGGGTCTTTAGGGATCCCCAAGGTAGAGAGCATGAATCCCTGCTAGTGAGGATAGGGATTCTCTACCATTTTAGGACAAATTGCTCACGGTTACAACAGGGAAGAATTAGAGCATTTCTCCCACTGCTCAGCTGAGACCATCTTCAGACTGCTCATCTCTCCTATGTGAGATAAAATTCATCACAAAGCCAGTCCCTCCTTGCCAGAAGATGGAAGTGGTCCAATGCAAATAGGACAAATAAACCAGCTAATGCCAACTCTCTGTCAGTCAGTCAGCCTTCGCTCTGAAACGAAAAGCAAAGCAAATCCCAGAGGTCTCTCCTGCTCTGAGCATGGCTTTACAATTATAAATTATCCCAAGATTATCTCTGTCCCCAGCGCTGCTGAATTCACCTCCGCTGTATTTGCTGGGGGATTAATTGCTGCTGCATTGGCTGCACTGCAGAACAAAAGCTGGGGATGCAGCAAAGTCCTAATTGCCACCATCATTCAGCAAGGGGTGATAAATTTACAGCCAAATACACAGGAAACACTTTTTGATTTAGCACAGTCTGCAATTAGCCAGCACAGACCACAGCTGGGAAGGGAATCAAGGCAAACAAGACCAGGCATCCAAAGGATGTGAGCAAGGACAGGGATTAGGGTGGCACTGGGTAAAACAGCAATGTCCAGAGCTGACCATCCTGGCTTCAGCAGGCACCATCCAAGGACAAACAGGTGCTTCTTGCTCTTCCCTCATCCTAGCATGATGTCTGACACTGCCTGGATGCAACATCCAACTTATTCCTTGATAGCCTGTCCCACACTGTCAGGTGACAGCATTGATGCCAATTTCTAGGACTCTGCACTCAAAAGAGATGCTCCAGGACAGCCCTTCCATTCCGCCTCTTCCCTTGATGGACCACACATCTCACATGGGGAAATGTGGAGATATCTGAGAAGATGCCCAGAAGTCTGAAGCTATTGCAGAGCACTGGGCTTGCTTTCCAGATCAAAGTCTCTGGTCCTATCTTGGATATCCTGTCTGAGTGTGAGGAAAGGAGGAGTTTCATTTCCAGCAGAAAAATCTCCCACTTGCAGAAGTCACCCACAGCCTCACCAACCTCTTCCGTGGTGGGAACAAGCAGCAAACACACCACTCCTCACTGAATCTGGGCTGGATCAGAGGAAAGCTGAGATCCATGGGATTACAGGAGAACTCTGGACATCAGCACTGCTGTCATCCCACTCTGGTGCTATGGGACTTCCAGGCACATGGAAATGTGGTGAGAGGTCTGGACCCACAGGCTCAGATGAAACACCAGGAGCTCCACAGCCCTGAGTGGGACTGGGCTGAAAATCTGTCAAGCTTTCTCATGAGATTTCCTCTCTCCCTCCTGGTTCTGTTTGGACTGGAAACACCATGAGAATAACTTTCCTCCTTGCATTTCAGCAGTTTTGCTTCCGGGCCTGGGCTAAACAAGGAAGTGCAGAGGCGTGGGAACCAAGGGGAGACACAAACACATGGGAGCACAGGATGAATGGTTCCAAATCCCTGCATTCAACTCACTGCCTCCATCAGGGGTTCTTCTGCCAGCTGAACCCCTCTGCACGGGCTGACACTTTCAGGTGGAGGTGGTTATCTGTGGGTCAGATCCTTCTCTCCCTTAGGCAGGAAAGCACACCCAGGAATAACTCAACTTTTATTGCTGTGAGACAAGAACATTTGGACCAGGATCCTGGTGCCTTTTAAAGACACATCACCCAGCCCACAGCAGAGCATTTGGACACAGAGCCCAGACCTCCAAACCTTTGTCCTTCTGTGGTAAAAGGGTTTGACTTCTTGATGCACTCATCATCTCAGCACCCTGAAAACAAAGTCCATTTCAGGTGTGGAGTACCACAAACCACTTCATGGGAGGCTGGCCCATTCCTCCAGGATCCAAACTTCTTCACTACTCCACGCCTTCAGCATCCACTGACAAAACAAGTTGTGCCCACAGGAGCAGGTATGGCATGTAGGGATGAATAATGATCCTATCACCACATACATATTTCAGGATAAAATTCCAGCTTCACCACAGCCTAATGCACCACCCAACATATGTTTACACCAAACAATCAGTAACTCAAAGCTACAAAGAATGAGGAAATGGGAAGGAGTTTTTCCCATCCCAAGCAGCTGGCAATTTAAGGCATTGCTCTTTCCCATAAGTCTCCACCAGATGGGCATGGAAATCTCTTTAGTATTATATGGCTCTACTCAGCAGTTCAAAGGTTAATTGGAGCTACACCAGCATTATGAGCAGAAAGGAAGGGACAATTTCTAGCAGCAAGGTCATGTATCTACTGAGAACCTCCCTCTGGAGCATTCATTATTTAATTATCACTGTACTAATAGCTAGCATGAATTAAAGTATTCAGGGTCTCTTAGGCTTTGTGGAAGAAGAAAACCTTCTGGTTTTTTAAGAGCCTCACAACAGGAGACAGTGTAACATCCTCCTGGCCCAGCTGGCCCTGACTCTGAGCACTTGGGGAAAACAACTGAACTTATTTGACTCTACAGCTTCTATGCAGGACTGGCCCAGACCACAGGCAAAGAAGTTCCAGGTGAGTCTTGAGGACCAGCAGACAGCACTGGCACAAGTCAGGAGAGGAGTCAGTGACTAGGGAGGCCATTTAAGTGGCTTTAATTTGACCCAGAATAGGTTTAGATTAGACACTAGGAAAGAATTCTTACAGTAGGGGTGGTGAGGCCCTGGCACAGGTTGAAGCTGTGGATGCCCCATCCCTGGAAGTGATCCAAGGCTGGGTTGGATGGGGCTTGAGCAACCTGGGATAGTGGAAAGTCCCCTCCATCCTGCCAGAGGCTCCTAACTGAGCAGGTTACATCTGAATTTGAGCCCATTAATACCTGTTGCAAAACCACCTTTCTGTCCTGGCTGGTGTTACCTGGTAGCAGCACCTAGACAAGTTCTGCTGTCCTCTTGTCTGCATTATGTTCCTGTTCTGAACACATTCCCAGAGGCACAAGCACAGCTTCTTCATGTCCTTGGCTCAGACAGAGAATCACAGCCCTGAGCTGTGTCCTCCTCTTCCTGTCAGAAGAAGCAAGAGAGGCAGAAATGCACCCAAGAGACTCCCTGTGACTCTGGTCCCTGCCAGCTCTCTCCAATCTGCCCTGCTCAAGGCACTTTTCCCTGTCACAGTCTGGCACATCTATTTCAAATGCGGAGGATTGCCACATATCACAGGGAACAAGAAACAGATTCCCACCGGGGAAGCAGGGCCCTGGAGCAGAGCGGCGTCAATGACATGCCCTTGAGGTTCAGAGGAGGAGGACACAACTGCTTGTTAATCCTGCTTCCCAGCTGGTGATTTCTAGGGATAACCTAGCCAGGGAATTCTAGGGAAAACGTTAAAAGAACTTCTAGCAATGCACTGTGAGAATAAAATTCCCATTGCTGCAGCTCACAGGGAGGCAACGCTGCTAGTTGCACAATAAACCATGTGAAGCACTGGACACTGATCCAAGGATCAGGAAACAAGCAGCAAAGTCTCCAGCAAAATCACCTTTCATTATTTGGTTTTAGGAACCCAGATGTGACCCCCTGTGTGAGGGTGGATTACACGGTGGTCCCAAGCCCACCTGTCAACCCCACTTTTCATGAGTCCAATATTTTCTCATGTTATCTTGTGCTTTTAATTACTTGTGTTCACATGTTCACCCCTACCACATTTGCCTCCTTGCCATTATCCCAGGCCCTCTCCCCAGCTTTCCCAGCCACCATAAGCCTGTTCTTGACCTCTCAGCACTGCAGTCTTGAGCTCTTCAGACTTCGCCTGTGACTTTATGCTTCAGTACTTTTATTAATTCAGAGATGCCTTGTCTTAGAGGACAGAAAATGTAGCAACCTGGAGGCACAAGGTAAGGTCACATGGTTGCAGCCCCAGAAGACAAGGACATGCTCTGTGCCCAGCTAGTTGTTGGCTGGCACAGTCCTGCCACTGAGGGCCAAGAAATGAATCAACAGGACAGTGCTGGACCTTTACACAGGCAAGGAAAAGAGGCACAGGTGGAGGTCAGTCACGAAATCAGAGCTGCATTACTCAGCATGATCAGTTTGTCATTGCAGCCCAATCCACCACCTGAGTCACAGGAGTAGAATTCATTCCACTCAAATTTAGACCTCTAAAATGTAGAATCTTATGTCTGGCCACGGAGATTCAGCTTCCCTTGCAGTCTGTGATTCATCTGACCTCTCTCACACACTATTGTACATTGAATCACACTCTGGTTCTTCCTATTTTTCTGCATTGGCAACAAAGGGAGCTGATGGTGACTAGTTCATGCAAAGCCAGACATCTCAACTCTACATGCCAAAATAAGAGCAAAGGAATCCCACTCTGCGTATTGTCATTTCTCCCTAATTAAAGGGCTCAAAATTTTCAAAGCAGAAGGACAATGACAGCTGAATTTGTGGTGAGGCTTTTCATGCCAACATTCAGAGACTGTTTCTTCCCTGCCAGCTCACTCAGTTTAATTCATGGGAATGTCCAGAAACAGGAACCCCTGGAGCACAGCAAAAAAATGAGCCAGGCTCTGGCATTTCTGTGAGCAACCAGTTCTTAATTATTTGACTAAAACAAGCACTGTGCAGCAACCATATGCATTGAGCTGTTTGTGGAGGTTTCTTTGTCACCCGTGTGCAAACCTCCACAAGGGTCTAGAGTTTCTGCAGAGATTTGGGTACAAGAGCACAATGCCAAACTGCAACTCTCCTCAGAGCATTTGAGGAATTTATAATGAAACTGACCTTAAACGTAATTTGGGTCAGGAAGGATCAGAAAGGCGAGCTAATGCTGATCAAGTAGGAGATGTATCATGGGGATGAGGCAAACCCTCCCAAGTTCTGGAAAGGGCAGGAGCATGCTGGAAGCAGGACTGATGGGAAAACCACAGGAATGGGGGTTTCTGCACAGAAGAGACACAATTACCCTGGGAGGAGGCTGTAAAGAAGCTCTCCGAGCCATGAAGATGGAGACAAAATTACTCCCAAGGCCCTGGATGTTGGATACCTGTGGAGACGTGGGCTCTCACTTTACTAGGAAATGGGTCAGATATGGTTAGAAATTAGGGTTTTATCGTATCTGCTCCCCAGGCCCAGAAGTATTGCTAGTTGAAAGCTCTAAGGCAGAGCAGAGCCAGGAGGGAAGGAAATGTCTTGGGCTGTGCCCAGGGGCTGCACTCAGACCCCACAGGGCAACAGCAGGGCCAGGAGGAGAGTGCTGGGGAAGGAAGTCTTACTGCAAGGTCGGACAGCAGCTGTCTCCAGGAATGAATCCAGGAGCAGCATCCTCCTGGGATGGGCCAGGAGGATCTTGCATTGACTGACTGCCCTTCCTGAGTTTAGGAGGAAATTAATCTCCCACCGTGGGCTCCAGTTTATTTTTACATTGCGAGTTAGCCCGAAGGGAAAAAAAAGAAAATCATAAAAAAAGTTCTATTCCCTAAAAGGAATCACAAATTTCACAGCGACCTAAGGAGATTAGTCAAATCCCTGTGACCGTCAGCAGTTTCACTTAGGTCAAAGCCTGGCATAACTCAATCTCTGCGAGAAGGGACAAGTGGCGTGGACTGCCCAGCTCTGAGGGCTGGCCAGCCTCTCCAAGAGGGCCCTTCTGCAATATCTGGAGGGAAATGTCCCTTTTGCAGTCCCACAGCAAACAGCCAGACTGACCCGGAGTGCAGACTGCAAAAGGGAGCGTTATCTCTTGCAGATACCACAGTGAGACCTTCCAAGCTGGGAAGCAGGAGGAGGACCAATTTCCCAGGCTGGGAGACATCAAAGGCTGTGTGAAACCTTCCGAAAATGCTCACCCTGAATTTCTCATGCATGGGTGGGCATATGGGATAACTCTCCATAGGGTCAGGGAAATGTAGAAAGTGGAGCAGTCGGGTTCTGATTCGCCTCTTGCTCTGGGGAAGAAAATGAAGAGAATTTCACTCAAAACCTAAAAATAAATATGCCACCCATAGGTTTGGCTTTGCACAAAAATTGGACTGAGTTAGGTAACCTAAGGCATTTTTTGGATGAATTCATTTCCATACCCTGGCAAACATGTCTGTGTTAATGGGCTCACAGAAGCATCAGCCCTTCAAGCTGTGCCTCAGACTTCATCCAGGGCATCAGTAATGTGGTGGTACTGCTGTGGTGCTGCTGCTGCAATGCACTCAGTGAGCAGAGATGTGTTGCAGATATAAATTGAGAACAAACTTTTGGATTTGGAAATGTTCAAGACCAGGTTGGATGGGGCTTTGAGTAACCTTGTCTAGTGGAAGGTGTCCCTGCCCCCTGGCAGAGGGGTTTGAAGAAGGTGATCTTTAGGGACCCTTCCACCTCAAATCATTCCATGCTTCTATGATTACTCTAAGGAGAAATAGGGCTTTCAGCTCATATTCCACACCTTTAAAAAAAATCTGCCTCCTTTTCAGCGGTAGGAAGGGGCCTCTTGATGGAAATCCAGCAGAAAGTCTCCTGCTCTGTTGTGCAAATACGGAATTTGCTTTACATGGTATCATGAAGCCAAAAAGGATAGAAAGTTCCAGTGTCCTTCCTCCACTGCAGAGAGGCAGGAGACTTTTGCAACTGTTTCTCTCTCTATGATAAAGTTGTTGGTGCAGTTCTTAAAAGAAATAACAATTTTTGCAATGCTTAGCTCTCCTCCCAGAGACACTTGTTCTCTCTTTGTGGCTTCTTCATCATTTGAACTCTTCCAGTAGTACCAGACCTGAAGTTTTCAGAATTACAAGTCAGGAACTAGAAAATCCTTACACTAATTTAGAAACTAAAAGATTAAAAACAAAACAGCAAGTGACACCCCAACTGCAGCAACTTTTGAGTTGCTCCTGGTCTTTGAGCTTCTAAAACCAAGAGTGGGACAGTCTCGCTGCATTTTTTCTGAGTACCATCACACCTGGTCTTCTATCTGCTGTTTCTTTCCTGGTGTTGAGTTCTCTTCAGACCAGAAAGCATCTTTCTGTCCTATGAATGTGCAACATTTAGCATAAGGTGGTCTTCAGGCAGGATGCATCTTCTGGGCAGGAGAAAAATGAAGGTGAATTGTTACAATCACCTGTTTTACCTACAAAATACATCACCCCAGAGTAAACATTTGAGAACTGAAGACAGCAGCTGGGAGAAGGAAGATAGACAGCATCATTGTCCATCACAGCTGGCAGCACTCTCACCCTTCAGTATTTGCTCCTGACCCAGTGAGAGCCTTCCTGTGGGGGAGAAGGAACAATAAATAACAGAGAATCATAGACTTATAGAATGGTTTGGGTTGGAAGGGACCTTAAAGATCATCTCGTTCCAGCTCCCTGCCATGGACAGGGACACCTTCCATTAGACCTGATTGCTCAGGGTCCCATCCAACTTGACCTTGAACGCTTCCAGGGATGAGGCAACCACATCATCATCATCATCATCATCATCATCATCATCATCATCATCATCATCATCATCAAAAATATTGCTCATTGTCAACACATCAGAATATCCTCTGCTATTCCTCTAGCATCAAGGTGACAAAAAGCATGAGTTTGCATTAAGTGGGTTCAGATTAGTCAGAGGTAACATGGCCCTTTGGTCCTGATGATTTCACTAGTGTGACGTTCGTTCTCATGCCTTTCTCCAGCCTCCACCTCCCTCAAAAAACCTGGAAATGCACTTTCCCTAACTGGAAACACACATTTCATAGTAACATTTTCCAGACTACTTTGCAAGAGGTAAAGTGAGAGGAATTTTTTCAGCAGAGCTTTTGTAGAAGCTCACAGCTCTTACCTGGCCCTTCCTGTCTGTATCCTGACAGATACCTTCAGTAATCCCCAAGTCCTCTTGGCTTCGTCTTTTTGTGGTGTTTGTTTCTTTGCCCTTCTTAAATAAACTACTGGCAGTTCCTATGGTAACACGCCTCATTCTTTCTCTCTCCTCCCTAAAAGTCTCTTCCCATTTAACAGGCTTTTAAAAAGGCTCTATTTATACTTTCTTTTGTTATCCTGCCCCTGCTCCCTTGCAGTCAGACAAGGGCAGGCACGGAGCAGTGCATGCACTACCCTGTGTTATTAATAATGGCCATCCATAAACACGAGAGCCAGCCGTGGGGATCAAAGCTGTGACCTTCATCGAGAGATGCTCTGCTTCCTCGAGCAAAAAGAAAGGAAACCTGAGACACGGCTGGCTCGGAAGGAAGCACTGTTTGCAGGGGCCATCCCCACCCTCCCACTCTCCAGCAATGAGCTGAGGGGCTGCAAGCCCCCAAACCAGCCAGCACGTGAAAAACAGCCTCGCTGTCTCTGCAGACAGTTTCCACCTCCCCTCCTTCCTCAGTGTCAGACATTCATCTACATTACCGGTAATTGGATAAAGAGAAAAATATGAGCTGTGCTTCTATTTGCTTCCTATTCCGTGAAAAGAAAAGCTCCCCTCCTCACTGCGCTTTTTCATTTTAAATCCTGGGGCTACTACCAAGCATCAAGGTTTATTTCCTTAAGGTTCATCATATCATTTAAATGCAGATTACAACTTATCTTAACCCCTAGCTGAAACAGTAGGTGGATTTTTACTATGACAACTCATTGTTTCTCAAGCATTTCTCCTAATGAAAAACAAAGGGTCTGAAACAGTCCAAGTACAATTTGGTTCCTTTCTCCATCAAGAGGTTTCACTTGCACAGTCAGGCTGGTGCCAGAAACCACACGTTTTTTGGTCATCTTTAGGGTGTTCCAGGAAACATATTGTCAACAGATCTCAATTTTTCAGTAGGAAAAGCAAGTAGAAGAATGACTCCCCAGCCTTCCTCTTTTTTTTCTCCACATAAAGACAGCTTTCAGGGCTTCTTTATTAATGAAGACTGACCCCCAACAGTTGTAAACCCATTTTTTTTCCTTGCTTGTGATCTGCTTGTCCCTGGCCAGCACAAGAAACTGTGATGCCCTCAAAGTGCCACTGCAGAAAGGGTTAAGGTATCTCAAACTACAGCCTCAATAAGCAGCTCGCAAAAGTGTCCTGTCCCCAGGGTAGGATCAGTGTATGAGAATTTGCTCAGATCATTTAATGTTTGTAACTTGATTTCCTGCCGGAAAGCTTCAGTGGGCGGAGTTTCTGCTGAACCAGACAGAACTAGAGCTATTTCCTTCTCCAGATTGCTTGTGCATGTCCAGTCAAGCTCAACTGAATTAATAGCAACCGGCTTGTTTCCCCCACACACCCCTTCCCATTCACCTTTTGCAGTGAAAATACGGGAAGTGAGTGATAATCTTGCTGTCAGGGCCTCAGGAGATGGGATGATCCCGCAACCTTGGGCAAGTCCCATTCGTTCTCTGCACCTCTGGTCCACTTCTTGTTAAATTCTGGAGAAAGGATGCTCTAATGACCTGGTTCCTGCCCTACTGATTTCCTACATGACCTTGGGAAAGTCACTTAACATTTGTCTGCCTCTACTTTCCATGAAATGGAGAGGAAATCATCAGAAGGTTTCGCTCACTCTGCAGCCACCACCAGTATTAAACCATGGGTCATGAGGACTGAAAGTAGAATTCTTTCCAGTTTAAGCTTAAAGATAAGTTGCTATTTTCTCCTGGTCAGTGCAGGTCTGTGTTGGATCACCTGAAGCACTTCTGCAAGGATAAAATAGCCCTGTTACCCCGCCACCACACACCAAATTGCAAATTAATTCATTTATCCATGCCTTGGCCATCCCAGGAACCATGACTTTCTTTCACATTCATCACTGAATGCAACCAAACTTCATGGGAAAGACCAGATCCTGCTCCAGGTGCTTGTTTTTTTACCAAAGTTTTAGGTTCCATCGAAGTAGTCTAAGCTAAACCCCATCAAAGATGCTTTCATCAATACTGAGAACATCTACAGAGGGGCGAATGCAGGACCAGCCAAGTGGTATCCTATGGATCTCATAGGGGAACAAATGTCCAGAGATCTACCTCATGTACAGCCTCGGTACTCTACTGGTTGAATAGTGTCAGGTCAATTTGTTTGAGGTTCAGTTGGTAATCCAGACACTTTGCTACTGAAGTGATGGTGGGCAAGCCCCCTTCCCTCGGTCAATTTTCAGCAGCACCATTTGAAAATTCTCCCCAGAGTAAACAGCAACTCACCCCAAACAAAAGAAATGAAGCATTTCGGGGTTTTTTTCTGTAACAGAACTAAAGAGGAAATTCCTCTGAGGCACAGACAAATTTCTGAGTGCTGTGTTTCTCACCCTTTTCCAATTGCTGTCTCCACACCAGCCTGTGAGCCCAAGTGCTGGATGCCTGGGGCAGCACCCTCTCCCCCGACCCAGATAGTATCATGTCCTTAGGATGTGTCTGCACTCCCAGGTGGAGCTGGTTATGCAGAATAGTCCTTTCCTTAGGCCTGGCTAAGTCTGGAGGCCTGGGAGTGAGACAGAAAGTAGGCACTGCTCCTTATCATACAAGGAAGATTATGCAAGAATGTCCTGTAATGAGGAAAACGAAGGTGCTTTGAATAGGTATGTGGGGTTGGCTGCAGGTAACTCCTGGCAGCAGCAGGGCTCTTGCAGCATGGACCAGCCCTGGTTTCTAGTGCCAGATGAAGTGGGGCAACCAGCTGCCCCACATCAACCTCCCTAAACCAAATTATCATTTCAGCTTCTTTCACAAAAAAAAAAAAAAAAAAAAAAAAAAAAAAAAAAAAAAAAAAAAAAAAAGCACAAAATTTGAGTACAGCATCACTGAAGGAACCATCACCAGGACCTAAAACTCAAAATCTTTATCTGATTACTGTTACTGCTACTGTTACTTCATCCCCCTTTCTGATTGCTGGCTGACGTGCATGGGAATGCAACATGTATGGTTTCATTTTTTTAATTGCAATCATCCTGCAGACCACCTTCAGGCACACTGGGGACCACCAGTAGGGCAGGGACTGCATGTGAAGAAGCACTGCCCTGGGAGACCCATCCCGCCTTCCCTGATGTGGTTAAAATGCCATTCCAGATTGTGGTGCCTGCAAGGATTTAACGATGTTCTCAGCCCAGAGGAGAGCCCTGGACTATGCCCTGTGCCTGAGAAAGGAGGACTGAGCTTCAGCTGTGTAGGAGGATATCTGCAGCAGTGGTAGAGTTCCCTTCATAGCCTACCCCATCTCTTTTACATGCAAGTGCAACCTCGGAGTCTCTGGACCGAGCTCTTTCTGTTCTGAAGCCTTCGCTGGCTATTAATACCTGGGTAATCTGTGAAGTAGGCAAACAAGGTTTTGATGAGTGTGGGAAAAAGAAAGGCGTTACCACGTATGAGTGAACTTCAGTTTCGCTCATGTGCTGAATTAGTCAGTGCCTTCAAGTGAATTCCAAGTGCTGGTCCAGCTATTAAATGACTCTTCTTGAAGAGCTAAGTGCTCCATTTTTAGCCTCTACTGGAGGAAAAGCTAAATTTAAAAAATAATATTTGAATCAGAGCTATTGCAAAGGCTTTGGGGTTGGGGCTTTTTGGTGTGTTGTTTTGGGGTGGGTTTTTTGCATTTTTCAACTTTTTTATCTCTCCCAGAAAGAAAAAGTAACTAGTAGTCAACACACAGTTTCTGGGACTTCTGCAAGCTGGAGAAATCCGGGTCGCTTGTCATGCCCATGAATGTGATGTCTGAGTCAGGAAACCTCACTGAGATGTTGCAGCCCCAGAGGAACACGATGTGATAATTGCCTTGCCAAAGGACCAGAAGTACCTGGTGTACAGGGTCAAAACACAAGCTCCAGTGGCTCAGAAATTCGGTGGAGGACTTGCTTAACTTGAACATTTAGTGGATGGGAAGGAGGTAGCAGTGCTGGAACATCAACATTGACATCACAAAAATTCTTGTTTCACTTCCTATCCTGGAGGAGTGGTTCCTCCTGCAACCTTTCCAACCCAGAATTATCACTTTTCTACTGCTTCCCCCTCTAACACAGAGGCTGTGAGAAGTGCTGTCTGCAGGTGGCAAAAAGCAGAGTCATTTTCTCCATCAGTTCACTGTTAATGGTGTCCTGGCTTGAAGAAAGCTGAGTTTGGATGAAATGGAAATGACAGAAGGGGCAGGAAAAAAAAGATTACAGAAATTTAGACAAAGCAGGTGTATGGATTGCATTTCTATCCTTTCTGCAAACACAGAGGCTGCGTGGGCTAGATCCAGGAAAGTGTCCCAGCTGTAACACAAGCATTTTGACAAGTACACATTAAAATATAGCCAGGCTTTCCACTAACACTAAGGCAAACACAGCCCGCTGGGATTAGCATCTGTGCAGAGGTTACGATCCTTCCACGTTGCTTTTCAGTGCATTAGGCAGAAAAACATGCTCAAGGATGCTCACGTGCATAGGAGATTGTTGATATTTGTACTGAAAATCCATTCAAATTCAGAAATTACAGCTAACATGAAGCCTACTTGATCCTCTTAAGGCTGTGACCTGATTGTGGAAACATTTCGCTTTGCTTGTTTTTCCAAAATACAGAGAAGCAAGGCAGAGGCTTGACTGAAGATGAATTCAGGCTTGCCAGTAGACCCGAAGGTGTTCCCCAGTTGCATTGCCCATCAATTTTTAATGCCTCCATTTCCCCTCCAGCTCACAATGGACAAAAGCTCCCCTAGTCAGGATATTCTCTGATTCTGTGGTGCCCAAGAGCATCAGCCAAACTGGTATGAATTTACACCCCCGGCCAAGAAGCAACACTCCCAGGCACAGCAACCCTCCAGCCTCACCCATGCAAGAGGAATCAAGCTGGGTTTGACAGCACTTCTGAGGGAATGTGGTGGAGCCTCATGCTGTTGGCCCTTTTTCTTCTGCCAGAGCTGTCAAGCTGAGGTTGTGCTCGAGCGCTACAAATTGCCATGTGATATTTCAGATGGGAAGCAAAAGAATGGCTTTGCCAACCACCGCTCTCAGGTTCTCCGCTAAATAAAAACCAGATTACTGACATTTGCTGTGTCTGAGAGAAAGGCGGGTCTGTCGTTTTTACAAACAATAAAGGATGCAGAAAAACAAACATATTCCCTCAGAGCCAAGCTCAGTTCCTCATTGTGCCTGGGAATCCCCGTGGAAGGGAAAGGCATAATGCTGTTCTAACAAGAAAAGATCTAACCAAAAATACCCAACCAAAAGCAGCAACTGTGACATTTTTCTTTGGATTTTTTTGTTTGTTTCAGTTTTCAGGATTTTTGGCTTTTAAAGAAAGCAGTCACAGGCAGACTTCCCTGTGAATCCCATGATCAGCGATGTTAGCAGTGGGACCTCTGCCCTCCAGAGCTTTCCCTGGCCTTTGCCAGACTGATTTTAGCATCACCAAAAGTCACACTCTGAGTTTTCATTAAAAAACGTTGATGTGAAAAACAGATCATTTTCTCACTTTGAAAAAGTAGCAGGGAGTCAGACAGCAGAACCTAAATGTCAGTAGCAAAGGAAGTCACAGGGTTTTTTTTTTGTTCTCAGCAGATTTCTTTGCAAGGTGTGAATTTGCTGATGCCTAACCAAGGTTAAACTTATGCTCTGCGTTGAGAGGTGAAGGGGAAGGAGAGAATGAAAATCCCTTTCATCCAGCAGTGCATTTCAAACTTGCAGACACCAAATGTCTTGAATATCCTTTGAAATCAATCAACAGATTCCAAAGTTTTTATCCAAGGATCCATTTTATACATTTACACATATAACAATGTAGTTGCATAAGATTCATGGTGTTAAGAAATTTTGGTAAATTTTACTTATTTCCTTTACTCTTTTGAAACAGTCATATGTCAAATCAGCCCTTCTCAAGTCCTGCTGGAGGACTTGCTGTAGGTCCTAACAGGTTGGGATGTCAAGGCTGTGTTGTGTAACAGCCTGAAGCTGTGTCAGAGAAGGTTTAGGTTGGATATTAGGGGAAGGTTCTTCACCCAGAGGGTGGCTGAGCACTGGGAAGGCATCCCCAGGGAAGTGGTCACAGCACCAAGCCTGACAGAGTTCAAGAAGCATTTGGACGACTCTCAGGTGTGATTTTTGGGGTTGTCCTCTGCAGGGTCAGGAGTTGAATGTGATGATCCTTGTGGGTCACTTCCAACTGAGGATATTCTATGATCTATGCTTCCAGGTCATCCCTTAACCAGAGAGGAGGACTGCATACTTTGAACAATGTTCTCAGAAACATAAAGCACTCTCAGACCATTCTGGTTTAGAGGACACCAGTTTAGTGCCTTTCAGGGAAGAGGTAAAAATATCCTTAAAATGCAATAACATCTGAGGATCTCCTGATATTCATCTCTATGTGTTTGTGTCTCCTGAGGAATCACCTCATCCCTCTATGCCTGTGACCCCAAGCCCCCTATTGTTCTTTTCATTTTTTGAAGCCCTTGGCTGCCTCTGCGGTGACTTCTGCTACGACAGTCCTGGACAAGTTAGAAATAAATGAAAATTTGAGATGGCATCAGGTGCTGTGCTCCTGTTCCTTTGAATTTATGATAGTTCTTTATACCACAGATCTAGACATGGGTTGTAGACACAAAGGTTGACAACCTGAGGTGAGCGCCTCGGCTATAAAGCGACAGCAGCTCCTGAATTATGCCAGCTTGAGTCCATGACACACTGGGTGACCCCTGTGCCTCACACGTACTCAGAACCACTAATGGGAGATGTTAAATATATCCTGTATAGCCTCAGGAATGGTCAGCTTCCTCCCTTCATCACTTGGGGAACTAAGGGCATCTCCCCACAGAGGACAGCAGACACTTCTGCACTGAGCCCAGGCCCGTGCTGTCTCCCCTTGTCTGTGCCCCCAGGTTCTTCTTTGTCTTCCTCAGCTTCCTCTTTGTCATCTTTGTTTTCTCCTTCTTCTTTTCTTCTTCTTCTCCTTCTTCTTTCTTCTCCCTCTTCCTTCTTCCTCTTCTTCCTCCTCTTCATCTTCTTCTTTCTCCTCTCCTTCTTTCTCATCACTTTTTTCATCTTTATCTTCTTTCTTCCTCCTCTGCCTTCTTATTTCTTCTTTTCCTCCTCCTCTTCCTCCTTGTCATCACCATCTTCTTTCTTCTTCCTCTTCCTCCTCATCTCCTAATTTTCTTCTGCTTAGAATCATAGAATATTTTGGGTTGGAAGCGACCTTAAAGGTCATCCAGTTCTGATCCCCTGTCATGGGCAGGGACACCTTCCACTATCCCAGGTTGCTCCAAGCCCCATCCAACCTGGCCTTGAACATTTCCAGGATGGGGCAGCCACAGCTTCCCTGGGCAACCTGTGCCAGGGCCTCGCCACCTTCACAGAGAAGAGATTTTTCATAATATCTCATCTAAACCTGCCCTCTGCAGTTTAAAGCAATTCTTGCTTCTCCTGTCACTCCAGCCCTTTGTCCAAAATCCCTCTCCAGATCTCTTGGAGACGCTTTAGGCATTGGAAGGGACTCAGTTCTCTGAGGAGCTTTCTCTTCTCCAGGCTGAACAACCCTAGCTCTCCCAGCCTGTTTCCACAGCAGAGGTGCTCCAGCGCCTCTCGTTCCATTTCTTTCTCTTTGTCCTTTTGCCCCTTCCCGCCTCTCGTTCTATTTCTTTCTTTTTCCTTTTGCCCCTTCCCTCGCACTCCCCTCACCCCTTGACCCCGCCCACTCCCTCAGGCCCCGCCTCTTCCCCGGCCCCGCCCACACCGCCCCGAGACCGCGCCCCCTCCGCCGTCTGTTCCCTTCCCATTGGCTCCTGCTGGCGCCACGTGACGCGGCGGCCGCGCGCGCGGGGGCGGGGCCGGGTGCGCGGGCGCGCGCGGGGCGGCGGCGGTGGCTGCATGTGCGGGCGGGGGGCGGCGAGCGGGGCCGGCCGGGCGGCGAGCGGAGCCGGGTGCGGGGCGAGCGCAGCCCAGAGGAGCCAAGCGGAGCCGGCGGACAGGTCAGTGCGCGGGCGCGGAGGCGGGCGGGCGAGGGGAAGCGGCGGCGGTGGCCGCACGTGGGTCCGCCCGCGCAACAATGCGGGCGGGAGGGGTCCGTGCGCCGCCGCTGCGGGGCCACCGCGGCGTGCGGAGGAGGCTGCGCGGGGCGATGTCCCCCCGGAGCGGGGTAATGGCTCCACTGCAGCCGTCCTGAGGCTGTGGGCGGGCGGGGGGCCAGCAGCGTGCGTGCCCCCCCTCGGCCCCAGCGAGGCTACAGCACCTTCAGATTGAACCCACAATTAAGGGAGGGGAGTTACAGCCCCGGTGTGCCAGGGTCAGGCACGCTGCTTCCTCCCCGCCATAGCCCCGCTGGGAGCCCACGCACGATGCCGCAGTCCCCCACCTCGTGGTGCGGACACAGAACATCCCGCACACAGAGCCCATCCCGCCGCGCTCCGTGGGTGGGATGCAGCGTGGCACTGTCAGGGCTCCACGGGGCCTCTCCACCCCCGTCCGGGGCCGGACGCAGCGATCAGTGTCACAAGGGGCCCAAGGGGGGAAGCGCCGTGCTCCAGGCTGTCCGGTCTCGCTATCGTTAAGGATGTTTCTCCCTCTTCGTCAGACGAATGGGGCTGCTCTGCATCGGTAGCTGCGGCAGGGGTGGCCTCTCCTGGGTCGTGTTTGGAGCAGGCTGCCGAGCGAAGTGTTTCAGGAAACGTGGCTATGGCACTTGGTGACATGGTTCATTGGTGAACAGTGGTGGTGGTGGTGGTGCATTGATGGTTGCACTTGGTGATCTTGGAGGTCTTTTCCAACCTGGATGATTCAGTGATTCTGTGTTTGAGCATGTCTCGTTAGGCTAACAAGCCATTCCTGGCATTGCCATGGCGTGGGGGCTTGGGAATGCCAGTAGTTCCCACTCCCTGGGCAGGCAGGTCACACAGCAGGAGGACACCCCTTGCCATGCCTTTCTCTGCCGTAGGTAAAGTGGATTTTTGCATGCAACTGGAATTACTAATCCAAGCAATTAGCTGGAATCTGTCAAGTTTGTGCTGCTGCCAATTTCTCCAGTTCATTTGGTTACAGCTTCATCTTTGTGCTCAAAGGAACTGAAATGTAAACGGGGCAACCGAGTGTCTGGAGCTGCTGGGTTGGGTTTATGTGCATCCTTCTGGCCAAAGGAGGATCAGCAAGAAAACTGAGCCTTAATGAAGTCGTATATTTATTGACAGCAGTGGAAAAAGACTAATGGGGATAAATGGGGCTAGTGTCTTATTTGTGTACAAAATGTCATGAATCTCCCTACCAGGTTGTGAGCTGGATTTGAATTCCACTGTTAAAAAGATCACTGATTTTTTTTATCATATCTTTGCTAATAGTGTACATTAAAAATGCTGCAGGTGGATTTAAAGCTGAGGGCCTTTTGGGCTCACCAATGTTCTGCACCAATATTTATATACATCCAGGGACTTAACAGTGTGTTGTCACTTGACTTCAAAGTTAACCACCCAGATGCTGGCTGATGCAGCACAGTCCCTGACACAGCCCCTTTCTGGGGATCTCAAAGGCCACCAAATTTGACAGTTGGGCGAGTGAAGAGACTTTGAACCTTTGGTAAGTGCTCCAGCCTGAAATTTGTTCCTTTTGGGAATGTTAAAACTTTAACTTTGGTTAACTTCTGTCAAAGGTGTGTGCCATGAGCCATGGCCCTGTTGGCTCTGCTTAGGGAGAGGGCTGCTTGCAGAAGCAAAAAGCTTTTGTTAAAGCTATTTTATTTTTATGTGAGCCTTGATAGCTCAAAAATCACTCAACTTCCAGTCAAGGCGATCCTGGGTGAGAAGCATCCACTGGGACTGGCCTGTTAAGTGCATTTCTTTGATTTGACAGCAGAAGTGCCCAGAGAAACATCAAAAACCCCAACATTAAGGCATGTTTCCAACTTCATCATCCCCTGCAAGCCATGGAAATCAGTGGCTTGAAATCCAACAGCACTTGATGTTAAAATAGCAAACAGTAAACATCGTCTCCTATCAATAACTTTTAATTAT
The DNA here is from genome assembly GCA_910950805.1 of Acrocephalus scirpaceus scirpaceus. Taxonomy (NCBI): domain Eukaryota; kingdom Metazoa; phylum Chordata; class Aves; order Passeriformes; family Sylviidae; genus Acrocephalus; species Acrocephalus scirpaceus. The sequence goes on from OU383773.1 coordinate 3,419,271, forward strand.
GGTTTGGGTTTTGTCTTAAATAGACACACATTGTCATGGGAAGTCAAAGTTTAGCATCCAGACGTGCTCAGTGGGGTGGTAGCGTCTTTGGACAGGGTGTAACATGCTTTTATAGCATAAATTAAAATAAAAAGGGGGTTTAGCAGCGTAGCATGCTGTTGTGTAAGAAAACTGCCAACTTTTGGGCTGAGACTGCGTGGTTTCTGGGCATCGTGTGCTGCGGCGTGTTGGCGGCTGGTGTTCCCGGGCAGCTTTGGACGGGGAGAGCGAGTTTTACCACTCTGCAGCTGAACCCTGACGGGATTTTTCAACCACAAAACGAAGTGCAGAGGAGGCTTTGTGTGTGCCACAGATAGCCAAACCGAAAGCAAAAATAAACACCCGCGAAAACTGGGTTTTTTTGGTCATTGACAGAAAAGGAAAGTGCCGGTCTAGGGGCGGGTGTGAAGTCCCGTGTTCATTACGCTCCTAATCTGGAAAATACAGACTGTGGCACATGGCAGCAGCGTGCACGGCTAATTTTACATCTTGTCCTTTTCCCTTTCCGATTTAACCCAAAATTAAGGAAGGGAAGCAGCACCCATTGGCCTTAAATGTTCATTTTTGCCAAGTTACGCCACTTTGTGAACACGAGACACAACCAGATTCCTGTGGCAAGGAGCCCTTAAAATTTCAACAGCTCTACCTATAAATATAGCCACCGTGAAAGGCAATCCGGCTTTAAAAGAAAAAAAAAAGCAACCATGCTCTTTTTTTAGTCCCTCTGTATCTGCCTGACTTTAGTGCCATGCGATGCATCTCCAGCCGGGTGGTGAAGCAGAGGCGGTGTGGAACATTAAGTCTCCTGATTCCTCTTGCTAATTTATGTGAAGAATGGGTGCAAGCAGAGAAAAAAAAATTGTTTTAGTTGTCCTAAAGATTTTTGGAAATGGGATGGCGGGGCTGGATCTCTGCAGCCACATCATGTCCTTTTGCAGAGGGACCTTTGGTGATTGCTTGGTCCTGGTGAGCTCCCAGGAGCTGCTGCAGTGCAGGATGGAGCCTGGAGCATCCCTTGGCTCTAAAGCATTAATGTCCCAGATGAAAATTAAAGGGAAGAAAAAGAACGAAAGAAGCTGGCTGGCACCTCATCCCAGAGGTGTCTGGGCTCACCCACTGCTCTCTGACGCAACCATAGCAGCTCAGGCAGCTCGGGGGCTGGTTTTGGACATGCCCAGGGTTGCCCAGGGACAGGCTGGCCTCGGGAGTGGGTACAGCATGTTCTGGGCACTCCTCCAGGCCACTGGGACCCCCCACCAGCCCCAAATGATGCAGTGGAGTGATGGCCACTGGCACATCCTGGTGAAGAAGACAGCACTGCCTGCAGGGCTTGGATTTAGGTGGAGAAGCTCCAAGGGAGGGTGGTTTTGCAGCTTAGTGATGCTTTTCAGCATGCCCTGCACTTGCATGGCAGAAATCCACCTTTGTGGCTAGAGCAGCTGGGTCACCTTGCAGTGCCAAAACCTGCTGGGTATGGTTGGGATGGGGCACAGGCTGGGAAGCGTGTGGGAGTGGGGCGGGAGAGCTCGGCGCGGGGAATTGCTGCGTGTGCACTTGGGCGAAGTGCTGAGCCTGGGCTGCGCGGGAGCTGCAGACAGAACCCACACGTGACCGTCTGAATTTCAGATGATTGCTGGACCACTTTGCCAACAGCCTCTCACAGCTCATCAGCTGCAATATCGCTTCTACTTTTCCCCCTTTTTTTTAATTTCCTTTCCCCTTTCCCACCCTGCCTGATTTCTATGCTGAAGCAGGAGGGATGAATACGACACCGAGGGTGGCTGCAGCTGCGCAGGGTTTGTATCCAAATGGTTTCCTGGAAGGCAAGTTTTTTTTGTTGTTTTTCAATCTTAAAAATATTTTTACAGCGAGTGTCTCGTATCGGGGCTGTTTGGATGTCAGGTTTAGTTTCCCATGACATGGAGTGATTAGAGGAGGGAGGGGCTGGGTGCTGCTTTATGTGCAGATCTCTCTGCAGCAGTATCATTGCCTATTGATGGTAAATGTGTTCCCTCTCATCTCTGCGATAGTTCTTGGAGATTTCCTCTTCTACGTCACTGCAGTTAATAAGATGTTTAACTTGGGAGCTGGGGGCGATGTGCTGTGTTATCGTGTTGCAAGGAATGGGGGAGATGACGAGTTCCCGCACAGACTTGTGCTGGGAAGATCGTATCAATGCTGGGGAGAACAGCTGGCTTTGGAGTCAAACCATTGCCTTTCACCCTTAGTGAACCTGACCTGGCTGCATCTCTTTTTTTTTATCATGACAATGATTATTTTCCTTCTAATACTGGAGAGAGGCAACTCAGTCCTCTATCTGCTGCGTTGCTGGAGTCAAGGGTGCACCTTAATTTTTGTAAGCAGATTGTGTCTGCCTGGCTGGACTTAAGCTTTTTTTTTTCCTCTTTTTTGAGGGCCACTGAAGCATTTCATGAGAGCACCTGATGGCTTTTTGTGATGATGTAGCAGGTGCAGTAACTGCAGAGCTGGAGCCCTCTCCAGGAAAGTCCTTGACTGTGTGTTCTGTGTGTCACTGGTTGATTACAGAGTTAAGAAAGTGTTGCTGTTGTACATGCCTTGACCAGGAATAGCCTCCCTCCTGCCACAGTTTGCAAGGCCAGCTCGTGGAGGCGAGTTGGTCAATAAATGCTCCAAGCGGCACCCTAGGGAGTTCTGAACCAAAATGGGAACACTTGTGTCCTTCAGCTCCTCCTTCCTTGCCAAGTTGTTTTCTTCCCCCAGCTCCTTCTCCGACTTGCCACTCAAACCCTCTTCATTCTGCTGTGTTTTTCCACAAATGTTTTTCAAGCGTGACAGCAGCAAGAAGAAAGCCATGAGTGCTGCAGGGGGCTGATGCCTATCAGGCCAACCCTTCCCTGTGGCTTTGGGGGCCCCTTCATTTCGGTGACTTGGTGGCTGCAGGTGGGTTCACATCTGGCAACTGCTGGGCTTGGAGTTGCCTCTGTCTGCCACCAGACCCAACCCAGCCACCTGTACCTATTCCAAGGCTCCTAGCTCATCCCCAGGGCTTGAGTCAGGTGGGGTGGCCATGGTGTCCTTGTGTAGGTGTGGAGGGGAGAGGGGCTTCATAACCCTCTCAAGGAAATGGGGACATGGAAGGTTTGCAGGAGGAACAACCACAGCTCTGGTGGTGACATTTTCCAACCTTCCATCAGGACCTGTCGCTCGCAGCCCTGATGACATTTAGCTGCTGACTTGCTGTCACTGATTTTGCTCAATAACCCTTTTCTTTTTAAGACTGAAACGCTGCTTAAAAAACAGCATGCCACCAACACGTTGGGATGTTGCTTTGGTTTTTGGGAGGCTCACAGCCTCTCAGTTCTGCTTTTGCTCTGGGGAGGAAGCAACATGATTTGGTGTAATTTTCAGCTCTCATGGGAGCAGGGTCTTGAAAGATAACCCTACCACATCCCAGCTCACACCCTCACTGCTGGATGTGGGAGTTAATTTTTCTCACTCCTGCCATGCACAACAGACCCTCTCTGTGCTTTTGCTGCAAGCTGGGACAAGGGGAATTTTGGGTGCAACTCCAGGCAGTGCTGGCTCGGCACATGTCCCCGAGCGTCCCAGCTGGGTGGCTGCCCGGGGCCCCCTTCATGCAAACAGGGTCAGCAGCTGGGAAATAGCAGAGCAAAGTGCCTCCCTGGTAATTCCCAGCTGCCGTTAAAGCGGCTTTAAAATAAATTCCCTCAAAGAGCAATTCCAAGTATTTGAGGGTTTGAACTTTTCCGGAGAAGGGTTTGGGAGCTGCCAGCTACCGCGCTGCACCCTGGCACACTGGGGAAAGGCGCCAGGGCAATTGTCCTGATTATCCCAACATCTAAAAAACACTTTTTTGATGTCTATATGATGCTTATGTATTAGCAGTATTAGCAATGTAACTGCTGGAAATGGGGCACTCCTGGAAGCAAAGTTGTGCTGAATTGGGAAAATGGGTGGCTGAGCAATGTCCTGGGCTGGGGGCAATGCCCAAGGCTCAGTGACCCTCACTGTGCCATCCTACCTGGCCACCAGTGCTTACCCAGGGGTGCAGCGCAGCTGAGTGCCCCTTGCTGCACATTCCACGGCCGGCTCTGCTTGGTAACATGGGCACAACAGAAAACAAACTTTGCAGCAAGCAAAGCTCTCTCCCAGAGCCCTGAAGCTTGCTTAAAAAAAAAAAAAAAAAAACTTTGGAGCAATGTGGTCTTTCTTTTTCTCATGCTCATGAAAATTCTCATACCAAACCAGTAACCTCCACTGCCCCCGGTTCATTATTTTTTAAGGTGGCGTTAGGGGGCATTTAAGGGAAGGCTTGTCCCAGCCTCTGTGTCCCCTCCTCTCCTACATCCCGTCATGGCAAATTACAGCTTCATCCGTGTTTGTGTGACAGACACTAAAAAGGGGAGGCTTGGTCAACAAACTGGAAAGTTAGTCTCATCCCTGAAAGGCTCTGGATGTCCCTGTGCTGGTGCTCCCCGGGGTGATGCATTGCTGCATCCTGGCTGGTGCAACTTTTTGGTCACGGGAATGTCCCCATGGGGCTGAGTACCCCGAGCTGGGGACAGCAAAGCTTTTCCCTGCACAGTGCTGGGCTCTTGCCCAAGTCCCCTCTCCAGGGCCCTGGCACCAGTGCAAGTGCAACCAGGCTGAAGGCTGATGATTAAACCCATGATTCAGGTCACTCCTGCCCCTCTCAGTGCCCCAAAAAATAAAGATGCTGATAGCAAAACTATCAGTTGAGGATATTGCACCTCTCAGAGGAGTTCAGTGGGTTTGGGGATGAACTGAGCTGATTTGGGGTAAAACCACCCTAAAATAAACATTGCAGCGGGGGCTTTTTCCCCACACACCCTTCATTGCCATGCCTAAGCTGCTCCCAGCTCAAACTGATTTTGTTCATGCGCTGACCTTTACTCTGGCAGCTTCTTACTGAACTTTCTATCATATATGTCATTTTTAAATGATTTTTTTTCTGTGTGGACATGACAGAGCTGTCTCCTGAGGTGGCAGAAAACACATCTTGCCTCTTAAGGACAGGTAGGGAAACCTGCACATGGCACAGGGAGGTTTGCTGTGGATGGGGCAACATGGGGTACAGTCCCAACCCAAAGACGCATCCACTGGACCACACACTTAGCTCCCTATTTTTTTTTTTCCTCCCAAACTAATCCCACTAGCCCCTTAGGCTTTTTGTTGTTGTTGTTGTTGTTGCTCCTCTCTGAATTTCTTCTAATTTTCAGGCTTGCTGCCAGCATCCAACGCGCTATAAAAAGGGGACTTGTTCTTCAAGCTTCCCTCTGGTACAGAGCATTTGCACAAATAGCAACACGCTTGACAAGTAGGTCTGATTCCCCCTGCTATTACTGAAATTCTCGTAGGGTGCTCAGGGAGTAGAGCTGCTGTCTCAAGACAAGCCAAGCTGAATTTCACACAGGGCCCTGAGCCCAATTCCCAGCCAGTATTTAAGCTCCTGTCAGCTGGAAAAACGGAGCTGTGCGTTTTTATTTTCCTCCCCATGCAGCTTCCCTCCTCCCTGAGTGCAAGCAGATGCAGTTGCATCCCTCTGTGTCCCACCAGCACAGGTGGGATGTGGGCTGTGGCTGCAGACCCATGTCCTGCTGAAGGCAGCCCCAGGGCCACCATCAGTTTTTGGCTGGTCCCCCCGCTCCTCCCTGCCATTACAAGCAGCCGTGACACAAACCCCCTGCCAGCTTCCTTCTTAAAACTAATGAGCTGTTTGACCCTGGCAAGTCCTCTGGGAAAGCTGTTGCCAGAGCCTTGCTGCTCGCACGGATACAAACTGCTCTCGTTTCCAGCTGAAATTTATTTGTGGATGACTCGTACCCATTTGGCCTTGTTCTTCTTGTACCGGCACTGGCTTTTAGCTTGGATGGCTCCTTTCCCTGCTCTGGTATTTATTCTCTGGCAGGCTCTACCAAGTGCTGTGGGTCTGCCAACCTAAATAACCCAGAGCTTCTGGTGGAGCATGGCTGGAGGAGGTGTAAGGGCATCTAGGCTTCCTCATTCCTGCAGTGGAGACAGCCCCAGTGACTTGATTTGCAGCTCACCCATTGAAAAGGAAAATCAGCATGCCGCCTCTCAACATCCTCACTGGGGGTGGTCCCAGCCAGCAGAAGGACAACCCCAACCATCTTCACCACTGATAAAGGCTCTCCAATATGAAACCATTATCTAATTTCATTAGCACACTTCTCTTTTGCAGTGCAAACACCTTTTTGGCAGAAGATGAGCTTTTTATTTCCTGATGCAGCCTTCAGTAGTACCTTTCCCTCTCCTTTCTGGTAGTGCCAGGGCTCGTGTTCCTGCCCATGCTAATCTCAGCCCTGGTGTTGTGGAGCAGATATTTCCTATGACAGCTGTGCCAGGCACTTTGCTCAAAGACTGAAGTGGATTTAGAATGTGAAAGTTCATCAGGTCAAAGTACACGCATGGCTCCTTTTTGCTGATCCCCTTTCAGAGGTATTGGACCATCCAGGATGGTATGGGAAGAGCTGCAAGGTGTTTGCTTTCCCCCAGGATGATAATTTTTCACCATACTTTTCACTGCTGCATCTCTGCCATGGTTTTTCTTTGCCTTTTATGTGCTTTGTTTGGGAGCTCTGTCCTTATTCCTGGTGATTCTGAGATGCTGGCTTATCCATCCCAGTTTAGGCCCCTGCCTTCTCTTTGGCAGGCAGAACTTGACTGGTACTTTTGATGGAAGGAAGGATGCTCCAGGTGCTATCACTCACCAGCTCCTTATTTCATCCAAGTTTTCCTTGAGTTTAAGAACCCTTTTTTTTTTCTTCTTTCATTCTGCCTAATCCAAACTGCACCAGTGTGTGTCTGTTTGAGGCAGGATTTTATATTCCCCTGCAGTGTCCTTCCATCATTCTGTGCCCTCGTTAAACCACGCGTAAATTGGCATCATCGAGGAGGAGCTGGCCTCTGCAGTTATTAGCAGGATTATTCTCATCTCCCGGGTTCCAGTGAAGCTGCTGGGCTGGTGTAACACAATTCCCACTAACACTCATCTGCACTGTCAGGGAGACTGATGCTGATGGGGCACTGAGCATTAGCAGCAGATACCAGGAGGAAACCAGCAGACCTCTTCGCATCTTTCCACACTAAGTGATTTTTGACCCCCAGCTCCTCTCCTCCAGGCCATGATTGTTTAGCACATCACATTGGGCATTAACTTCCCCTCCTGAATCTTTTCTGAGCAGCCCGTGGGCTCCTTCACAGCTGCAGCTCCAGCATGGGAGTGCTTCACATCCTGCTCTCATCGCTGGGTTTGCTTTGTGCATCTCGTTTTCTCGCTGCCTAAATCAGCATCCACAGCCACCAGCACTCAGAGTGGGTACAGCTGGGCATTTTCTGCCTGCAGTCGATCTTCCTTGTTCCTCTCTCCCTATTTTTTTGATTTCTCACTGTATTTAAAGGAGAGGTCAGTGTGTGTTTTGCAACCTTCTCCTGTTACTAATTTCTTAGAAACGAAGGGGAAGGAACCACAAGCTATAAAGAGCCTGAGGTTTGAGGACTGGCTGTTTATTTGTCAAAGCTAGAAATGCAGTGACTGAAGAGGACAAGAGAAAATCCTCAATGTAGATGTACCTCATTTAAGCTTAGGTTTGTGTAGGTCAGACTGAGGGGGGGGTGGATTTCCTCCTGCTTGCAGTTTTAGAAGGAGTTGTTATCACTGCCATTACTGCAAATAGTATCTTAGTTTTACCTTCTGCACCTCATTTTTGTACCCCCCAGCCTGACTTTCCTGCCCCATACCCATCTGATGCTGGGGGAGCAGTGATGCCCATCTCAGTGGCATCATGGCACCCCTTGCAGTGGGATTGGATTGCTTATGGCTAATGGCAAGTGGGTGGCAATAAACCAGTCCTAAGGGTGCAAATTCTGCCAAGGAGGCTGGCCATCAGCTGCCAGGAAGAGGGGATGAGGAGCAGCAGGGTGGCTCAGATGCCAAAGCCAAAGATGCTCAGAAGCCCAGAAGGGACAAAAATAGGTGTCTGGGTCATTCAAGAGAGTTTGAGGACCGCTTAAGATCTTTTCCCTCGGAAGCAGCAATTACCAGATGAAAGGGAATGTCTTCGAGTAGGCATTTTGGAGCATCTGGTTTGTATTTGGCACGTTTGCTGGGGGAAGCCGGGAAGGCTGGAAGGCTGCTGGGTGGGTTGGTGGCTGGGTGAGGCAGAGGGTGTCCTTCAGGGGATGAGTCTGGTTGCTTACAAAATGCATTTTGACATCAGGAGCATTCCCACATCTCTCCTCCTTTTTGGACTGTGTTGTCAATAACTTTCCAAAACGTTAATGCTGGGCATGAGCTGGATTTCTGCTTGTAGGAGGTTAAGGGGTGTCTCCACATGAAATGGTGAATAGGGGGATGCACATGTGGTTTTCTTTTTAGGTTTTGCCCTTCCTTGCTACAGAGGAGGCATTGGCATGTAATTACCGCCAGCTTTAATTCAGCCAGACCAACTGCCTTTCTGGCAAACCCAAATACAATAGGAGCCGAAGGTTATTGCATGCCCTAAATAAAACTATTACAGCCCTGGGGCCTCACCCAAGCCCAGACCACAAAGCATCCAGGACTGGCTCCATTCAGTTTTTCTTGATCTGGAAGATTTGGTTTGATGGCAGTGACCCATAACTTTTTTTTTTCTTTTTACTTTTTTTTTTTCTTACTTTCCCCCTGCAAAGCCACCTGCACACTTGCAACCACTGTGGCACCTGCCAGGAGCAGCACATCTGGCCAGCGTTAGCAAGCCTGCCAGGGATGCACTTGGTTTAGTCTTTTCTTGCTAAAACCATTAGTGGCTTTAATTGAAAGCAGAGATGGATAAAGGCACATCACACAGACACATCACGGCGTGCACGGCTCAGCCCAGCACGTGGCTGTGACCAGTGTCCTCTCAAAGTGCTGCCCCATACAGCCCAGTGTTCTGCCCATCCATGGGATGTACTGAGATTTCAGACACCACATAAGGACCCCATGTGGCCTGGAGTAGCCCTCCAGGAGCCAGTGCATCCCACTGTGCTCTTCTCCTAGTTACTGCTCCAAACTGGGGTTTACTCTTAAAGCTGAAGGATTTTACTCTGTATCCCTGAGCTAATACAGCCCAAAGTGATGCAAATGCGTGACCTCACCCAGCTCTCAAGACGTAAATATTGCATCAGGATGAGCACGCCCCATATCCTTTGCCTCAGTCTGAGACACTCTGAGTCCATCCTGATGCAGGGACAAGCCAGGCCAGGAAGGAGGTGTATGGTGGGAAAGGCTTTCTCCTCACCTCCCAGTTTAATTATCAGTGTCTCATGTTTGTAGCATAATGGACACTGGTCCTGCCTCCGTGCAAGGCTGCTCTGGCTCCTGGCATCCCCACAGAACTGCTGGCAGGGAGAAATTACATTTCACAACCCGTCTTTCCAGGCTCCCACAAGATTACTGGAGGGAGAGGAATGTGCTGAAGAAAATATCCCAACTGCTGTTAAAAGGCACAGCTTTCCCTGCCCCTTTCTGGGATGGCCATTCCTTTACTGAACCAGACACTCTCCTCCAGCTGGCAGCACCCGCTGGAGCCAGCACTGTGTCACCTCCCCATAACACCCTGGGGTGACTTTGCCCTTCTGGCCGCCCCTTCATGTGCAAATAATTGAAATTGTGATAAGCAGGCTCTTTCATGAAGAAATTCTGCTTTTTTCTGCAGTGCTCCTGGGACAGAGCTCAGTCACTTTATATCTGGGCAATAAATCTCCAGGCTCTCTAGGGCACACCCACCACACAAGGCAGTAATGGGCCTGCCAGATGCTGTTCTGTCTGGGTGAAGAGCTCGCCAGCCAGTGCAGCATCTGTTAATCATTTGCCAGGAGAGCCCAGGCAGTGAGGGAGTCTCAAGTTGAGTCCCTTTTGGCCAATCCTTTTGAGTCATGGTGAAGGTTTCTGGGCTACCTGGAGCTGAAACAACCTATGAGAGCTGAAACAATCTGGGCTGAGAGATGCATCCCACACGTCTCAGGAGGAAGGTGAGAAATCTTTTTCCTTGATCCTTCTTCTAAGAGGCATAAAATCCTCACCAGGCCAAGGCTAAGGTTGCCCTTTTCCTTGATCCCACTCATCTGCTTTTGCTTCAAAATCCTGTGAGTGTCAGATGATGAGATGTGGTCCTGGGCAGTGAAAAGCACTGGGGAAGCTTGAACTGGTTTGATGTTGAGTCATCTCCTCCTGGGTGATGGCAATGGACAAAGGCTGAAAGCAGAGATGGCTTTCTCTGATGTTTCTTCTCTGTTGAGTCTTCTTTCAATATTCTATAATCCCAGTCCACACATTTTGCCTCCAGCAAGTACAACAACTCCAGGTTCTCCTTAGAAGATCTTGTTGCATCTGGGGGCGATGGTCGCGCTGTTGCACTCATTCTGATTTCTCTCCCAGGCTAACTGCAAGCCTCTTGGACTCTCTCAGGTGGCTTTGGCAAGTATTATGCTTTTCTAGTGCTGGTGCCAGGGAGCCCTAGCCACAGCCATCAAGTCCTCCCCCAACTATTAGAAAGCAGTTACGCTCCTTGTGTGTCTTTTCATTGCCGGAAGCTGGTAAGTGGATGGATCCTACACAAATAAACTTCTCAAGGGCAGAGAGTCAAAATATCCCTGGGCTTGTTTGGTGGGAAAAGGTTAACCAGCGTGAAGTCTATGAATTGCTACTGACCCGACTTTGTTGACAAAATACAGTGTTACTAATTGGGCTTGCAGGCAAACTGCCTGGGGATGTTTGGATGGAACTTGTCCATAGCAAGGGCCAAGATCTCCCTGAGAGAAGATTTGTCTGGGCTCTTTGGAGATGCACCTAGGCCTTGGCCATGGCTCTGGTTTGGGATTTTGTTGTTGAGGATAAGATGTGTCAGCATCTCAGTCTCCCACGTTGGCCATGGGGCACACAGATTCGCCAACAGCAGAGCTGTAGCAGAGAAAGACAGGAGCAGCCTGTCAAGAAGCCTGGGACCAGGTGACTGAAATGGTCTCCTGATCTACTGGAAGGTCTCCTTGCTTGTTGCAGTACTAAATATTGTTGGGCTATGCAACATTTGAAGTTCCTTTCCAACCCAAACCATTCTGTGATTTTTGTGAGACTCTAATGAGTCTTCTGGGTCCCTAAATTCAGGTTTCTGCTCTCAAGCTGAATCCTACACAAGGCATCATTATCTAGATAGGAGCAGAAGTTTCATGATAAAGGTGAAGTTCCAGTGTGACCGTTGCTGTTCCCAGTGTGGTCCTAAATCCCAGCAGCTGTGTTGACACTGATGACACTTACTGTCACCTACTCTCAGCCCAGTGGCTTGTTTTTGACTGTGGCAGGGCAGTGGTCAGTGCACGTTCCTGAGTGCCATCGCAGCCTTTCAGGTGCTGTCCTGGCAGCTCCAGAGCTGGCTGCTCCTCTCATGGCTGGCGAGTTCCTTCACAGCATCTCACGGCCCTGCGTGACGAACAGCTTGCTTCCCTCGGCCTGGGAGCGAGCAGAACACCCGCGCTGGCGCCGGCCCAAGACAGAAGCTTTGGGAATCCTCCTCGACAGCATGACAACAAATGCTCCTCTCTAGCTGGGCCAGTGCTGAGAGGCTCCCAGCAGCAAAGCCCGTCCCGGGGCAGGAAGAGCTCGCCTTGAGCTGTAAGGTTTCCTGCACCTGCGTGACTGAACGTGCTGGAAAACACCTTCCATGCATGCCAGAGTGGTGGAAATCCAACTGCCAGAAGATAAACATGCCAGTGCCTGTCCTGCTGTGCTTTGAGGAGGGGGGTGGCACCTAGTGAAGGTGGGCAAAGGGGCTGTGCCCTTTCCTCAGTTTCCCTAAAAAGCTGACATGTGCCTCCTAGGTGAGGTTAGCCACATCCAGGTGGAGCCTCATACAAGTTAACTGTGCTCCTCAAGGGTGTGCCTGTAGCCCACAGGTGAAGCCACCTCTCTGGGATGCTCAGCCTTGTCTAATTCCAAGGTGGGCCATGCAAACATGACCTGGAAGAGCCAACGGGAGCAAGATCCATTTTTTTGTTCCTCTTGCACAGCCTCTGGATGTGGTCTTGCCCAGGCTGAAGTGGCCCCAGGGATGAAACGATCCATCCAGGCTGGAGTTCAGAGCAGCTTGACCGTTCCCTGAGAGCAGCCGTGGGCAAGCAGCCCACGTTTCACAAGTGGGGTTTTCCCATCAGGCTCTCCAGCTGCTATAAATAACAGGAAATGTTTTGTCGTTTTCTGCTCCAGAGAAGGTCAGGAGCTGGATTCTGTGGTCTTTGGAGCTTTAATAAGGTTGGAGATTTATGCAGTGTACCCAGAACTCCCCTGAGACAGCTTGCCTGAGGCTATTTGGCTCCTTGGATGGAGAAGTCCTGAATGCCAGCCTTTGACAAAGTTACCTTAGCCACCCTTTATGAGCTGTCAGGTCCTGCTAAATCCTTAATGTGCTCTTCATCTCCAGGCCAGATACTAACTCTTGGATTGCTGCCGAACCAGCTCACAAGAGCTTTGAACCATCCTCTATCAGTGGTAGGAAAAGCGTCCACCATGGATCCCAGGATGGATGGCTCTAGGGACACCAGCCACTGGTCTCATGAGCTTGCTGGGAGCTCATCTTCATAGAATCATAGAATGTGCCCTTGTGAGACCCCACCTGAAGAACTGTGCCCAGGTCTGGGGTCCTCAGCACAAGAAAGACATGGACCTGTCAGAGCAGGCCCAGAGGAGACCAGAAAAATAATCAGAGGGCTGGAGCATCTCCTCATGTTTGTATTTGCAGCAGGATGGAAACCCAGCACATCGAGTGGGAAGATCCATCTTCAGGGGGTTGTTCAGACATCTAGACAGCTTTTCTGGGTCCTGGAGAGCCCCAGGCTCAGGTCTGTTCTGCCTATCGCCCCAGCAGCCGTGCAGGGAGGAGGCAGAGCCCTGTCTGCCGCCTCTCCCATTTCCCCAGCAGATGCAGGAATGCTTTGATGTCCACTTCCCCAGCCCCAGTACCCAGCACCGGGATTAACCACCAGTCAGATGCCTCCATCAACTCCAGATAAATCTTCTAAACTCAGACAAGCACCACTCAGAGGGATGCCGGTATTCCCCTCTTGCAGAATGAGGGTTAAAAGTAGTTTTTCCCCTTGCACCTGCCTGTCTGAAGCCAGGGCTGTGTTTTATTTTTAAAGCCCAGGTTTCTTGGTGATTGGCTCCTCTCCTGGGCCGTACAGGCCAGGGACAAATAGAAAAATTGCCCATCTCAGTGCTTCAAAGAAGGCAGGCAGTGTGAAACATGCTCACATGGACTGGAAGAAATTCTTCCCCCCAATCTCTTCTTCCTAATAGCCAAGACAGAAATGCAGCTCTAGGGATGATCCTTCTGAAAAATACTGATTTTTGCTCCTTTTTGCATGTTTATGAGAGTGTTTTATTTGTCTCTAAGGGGGTTTTTGGGTCAAAGTTAGCATGCCCTGTGCAGATCTCTGAAGCCTGGCTCAGTCCCACTTAAATGGTTTCAGTGAGGCTGAATTATTTTTTGTTAAAGCCCATGTGTTTACATTTCATAAGCTTATTTTAAAACACATGTGTATACAAGAGCAGGCTTATTTATATGGCAGATTGGCCTGCTGTGTCCTTACCTGACTTAAGTGTCAAGGAAGCAGCTTTTTTTAACTTTTTACAAGCACAGTTTAAAATAAAATACTGGTTTGCTTTGCGCCAGTGAATCTGCCCAAGAGAGGAGGTCAGGACAAGGTCTTGTTTTCCAACTGTAAAATGTGATTTTGCTTATTTACAGAGCTTCCTCTCACTAGCCATCATTTTAGGTAAATATGTTAATGACAGCTATAGGTAGAAAAAAAATCATTTATGTTCCCCAGAGTCTTGGCAAGCCAAAATCCCAAAGTAGCCAGGCTTCCCAGTGAAACAACTTCTGGGAACTTTCCATCAGTAAAGCAGGATTTGCTGGGTGACCCATTCTACCAGGTTCTTGGCAAGATTTCTGATTTCAAGTACCCCAAGGAAATACTTGAGAAAAGCCTTTGTGGAGGGATCTTGGCATTTTCTGCTTGCCCTGGAGGAAGGATTTTACTCTTGATTTTAATCCTACAAACTGGTAACATACCAGTCCGGCTGCAGGAAGGTGAGGAGTGCTTATGGTGGTGCAGTTCAGTGTTGGAGTGTGAGGAGATGTGTGTGGACCTTAAAGCAGGATGGGAAGGGTGAGGAGAGCCCCAGGGAACTACAAATTTACACAAAGGCAAGGGGAAGCTTTGACTGTAGGACATAAAATTCATCTTTCACAAGGGATGAGAAGCCCACATGTGTTTTTATGCTTGTGCTTGGAGAACTTTCCCTGCTCCTATCAAGCTTCCAGTGGGGCTGGTGGATATGGACTTGAAGACCTAGGAGGTAATGAGACAAATGTTGACATTTACACCCAGGAGAGAGCTGGAGCAGACACAGAGTGAGGGATGGTTTTCCATCCAGGGAAGCTGTAAACCAAATCCCTGACCACTGGTGGTTATTTAAAGACTCCAGCAGCACTTCCTGCCATGGGAAGGTGCTTGGCCCACGTTCAGCCTGGGCGACTGCTCTCTGCAAAGCCAAATAAATAGCAGCCACTTGAACTTTCCACCTTGTGGGCTCAGCCAGATGCCTCATCCTGCGCCATGACTTGGCACTGTGCCTCAGATGGACTTTGTGGATGAGCCTCTCTGGAGGATCCAGAGTGGTCACCACATTTTGGGGTTGAGAGTGCATTTCCTGTCTCTGAAGGACCCTAATGAAAGAGTTTGGTGCTGCTTGGAGCTGAGAGAGGGCATTTGTCAGGGGGGGAAATCTGTGTTTCCATACAGGTCCGTGTCCTTCAGTGACTTTGGGCAGGGCAAAGGGAGGAAATTATATCCTTTAACTCTAGAGTTGTGCTTTAGATGCTGCATCTCAGAGGAGCACAGTTCAAGGAGCCGGGACCAGGAATCTCATCCATCAATCAAGGTGTGGTGGTAATGCGTGACTGCAGTGATCATCTGATCTGCAGGATGTCCATAGGGGTGCCAAGGTGGGCATCAGTGGGGAGATGCCCATAGCAATGCTCTACCCCTTGGGGAGAGGTTCGAGGTGGTCCCTTCCAACCTGAGCCCTTCTGTGACAGTCGATGTGAGATGTCAGCCAGTCCTCTGTAGGTATTTTGTTGCTTTTATTGAGTTGTAGTCAACATGATGTGCATCCTTCCCCACTTCTGACCCTTCCCTGGTGAGCTGAGATGTTTCATCAACTCACATGAACCCTGCAGTGGATGCTCCTCACATCCAGCTTCTCAGCCTGGGAACTTTTGCAAGACTTGACAGCAGGACTGTTGCAGGAGTATTCCACACAGGACCCAAAAATATTGCTGTCGGTGCAGCGTCGGCCGGCCTGGACGCAGGGTCAGCTCCCTCTGAAATCAGACTGTTGATGAACAAGCTTGAGCACATTCAAATGTTTCGTCTGATTTTCTTGGACTGCAGAGTTTCCAAGGGAGCCAAAAAACTGGCTGCTCCTCTTGTTGACTCTGCAGACCAGAAATACAGTCAGGTTCAGTGAAATAAGGAAGTTCACAATTCTTGTACCGGTGTAGCAGAGAGGAGAAAAGCTCAGTTTGGAAAAGCTCAAATGTCTTTCTAGAGATAAAAATAAGTCCAAGGTGGTGCTCTCTGCCTGTGCTCAGCATCAGGGATGATTGCTTGGGCAGCCCCAGGACCAAAATCCTTGCTTGACATCCCTCTGATTTCTGGCAAAGAAGCAAATCCAGGGGCATTTCACTTGATCAAGTTCGAAAAGTGTGTCCAGACAGGCTTTGGGGAGTGCAGAGAGAAGCTGGGCCAGCACTGAGCTGGAATGAGAGCACAGGAGGCTTAAGGCAGGAGGAGACCATCACTTTAAACTGCAAATGAACCCTGAAATGATAAAAAACTTGAAGCAAGCCCATGTTTCAGGTCAGGCTGGCCGTGAATCAGCTCTAGAAAACGAAAGACGAAACTTTCTGACTTCAGTTCGAGTTATGAACTTATAAACTCTCATTTATCTGGTTTAATGGATGTGAGCCAGAGACATTTTTTGAGGTTAGTAGATGGGACAGCTTCCTGAAAATGAACTCATTGAAAAAAGCGTGATTTGGAGACAACGTTTGTCTCAAATTCTCGTATTGTACAAGGCTTATATTGTAATGTGACGTGGAGATACCTTCTATATATCCCAGAGCTGCTCTTGAGCATCCTCCATCCATTTAGTGTTCTCTGCTAAAATGTAAAGGCATGATAAATCACTTCCAAAAATGAAAGTTGAAAAAAACTAATCAGATTTTAAACCCATCTGAATGATGACAAATGTACAAAAAGATTTTGCACAAGAAGGCCATGTAACCTTACTCCATTCCCCCAAGATAACAAGCACAGAGTGGCAGTCTGTGGACAAGTGGGGGCAGCCCATGGTCCAGCTTTGTGATTTCATGGCCCAGAAGTGGGGATCAGAATAGGAGTGTCTCACATGTTGGTGGTTTTTGTCAACAAATCTTAGTAGAAAAAAAAATCTTTTTTTTCCAGAACAAGGCTATTTTCCCCCCTCTGTTTCCCTTTAAAACACTGGTTTATTTTTGCCGTTGCTTTAAAAATGGCTGTGTATTCCCCACAACTGTCTTCAGGCATTACAAAAATCACAATATCTGCCTGAAGCTAGGCATAGAAATGCACCAGAGGCATCATGCAGGCAGCTGGGCTAAAATTGGTGTCCGCTAAAATTAGGGGAGATTTCATAGAGCTTTTGTTTGTTATATTGAAGTGAACAGGTTGAAGACCAGAGTTTTATCAATGCCCTGGCATCAGAGGTATGTGCTACTGGTCCTGGATGCTTTGAATCTTCCTCATCCTTGGTGCTGTGGCTGTAGGCTGCCAGGGTGGCTGGGATTTGCTCCTGGTGAGGAGTTGTTGATGTCACCAGCTTTGGAGGCAGCGATGCCGCAGTGATGCTCCTGCTTGCGTTTGTGCTGGAGAGGTGGGTGAGCTCAGAGTTGATCATTAGTGTTAACTAAAATCTCCTATTCCTACACTGTGCCAGTCTCCTGGGAGCAGATTTGGGGCAGGTGTCCCTCTGTGCCTGAGAGGTGATGGTTCCATGGGTGCACCCATCCAGATGCAGATCTCCAGTCCTGCCAGCTTCTGAGGCTCAGACCAGGAGACTGGATCCAGCCATGTAGGAGAGGTTGATTGGCATTTCCAAACCTTGCAGGGAAGTCTCTTGCTGTGGTCCCCACAGTCTTTCAGGTGCCACTATCTGGTGGAGCTTGAGGGAAGTCCCTGTGCTGCATTTCTAGTAAATGCCAGCCCAGGACGTGCTAATGACAGCAGAGAGGATGTGCTCCGTCTGTGTGACGAATGACACTTACAGGAGATCTGGAAACAGGATGGGGATGTTTTATCGACCAGCTGATAAAAGAAAATGCCAGAGAAATTCCCTGTGTGGGAACACACGGCAGAGTTTCACCCCATGCCTCGGCATTGAATTACAGTGCTCATTTAGCAACCCTTGGCTGCCTGTCCCAGTGCTGCCCACAATGCCTTGCCAGTACAGCTGCTTGTTTGTAGAGAGATGAGCTGGGAACAGATCAAGCTGAAAATAAACTTTTTAATTTATTTTTTAACTTCCCCCCAAGGCAAGATCGACTCCATGGTGCCTTTGCTGAGATGGCTGTTGGTGTCACAATGGCCTGTGCTGGTAGAACTGAGCCAAACCAGTACCTGCTGACTTTGCACTGGAACAGATGAGCCCCATGTCCTGTGGCTAGAGGGGACATCTCCGGTGTTCCTTGTCTCTGATCCCTCTGTCCCACTCTGATCCAGCCCATGCCAGGCTGGTTTTGCTGTTGGTTGTCACGTGCAATGCCAAATTTAAATTATTTGTGAAGTAGCAAAAGATCCTTTGTGCTGGCTGCTGGAGTACTCTCTACATATCTGTGCCTGTAGGGTATTTCTTCTAGGATAGTTGAAATAGTGTGGATTTCAGCATGGAGCCAGGTATATTAATAGGAATGCCCTCATTTTGCTTTTTCTCTGTAGCAAAGGAGCTTACAATGGGGAAGTAATTGAGCTTTAACTTAGCACTGGGTGTTCTGTAAAATCTCCATAGATATTCCTCAATGTTTTGTTTTCTGTTTGAGGCAGCCTGGCTCTTTAGGAAGCAGCATAAAAAAAAAGGCTCCCAGTATACACCCATGGCCAACAGAATAGGGAATGTCTGTCTGCCTCCTCCCCAGGATGAAACGCTTCTATGTGCCCCTGGGAGCAGAGGGACAGGGACCATTCTGGATGGGTCTCAAAGCCATTATTTAATCCAAACAGCTTTTTACTGATGTTGCTTTTTCATTCACCTCCTTTCCCTTTTTCCCTGCTTAGAGGCAGAACATGTGCATGTGCATCCCCAGAAATATTTACTATCATCAGTCGGCTTCATCATAAATGATGAATTTGGGCTTGCAGCTTCCTTTACCCAGGGAAGCTCATTTGCTTTCAGCTTGATTAGAGCCTGCTCCAGCACAACAAGGGTGGCTGGGAAATGCCACCCACGCCGGGGTGTCAAAATGCCTCAGAAACCATCCGGGAGCCAGGGAGCCAAGCGGAGCCGGGAAACCAAGCAGAGCCGGAGCAGCTTGCGTGTCTCCAGGCCATTAAAGATCACCCCTGGGGCTGGGGAGGATGTGCAGAGCACGGATGAAACGCTGCATCCTGCCTGTCCCATCTCTGCTGGATCCGGTCATAGGAGCTGAGGAAGTTTTCCTGCTTAGCAGGGTGGGGAGGCTTCTTCACATCTCAGGCTTTATTTAATTTTCAGGTGATAAAAGCGTCGCTTCCTTGCCTGGCGCGTCAGAGAAGCCAGCACCTTCAAACGCTCCCCTTTCTCCAGGGAATTTGCATTTCCCTAAAGGCAGCTCTGGATTTATGCAAAAATCTAGATGAAACAAAGTCAAAGGCAAAGCATGCTCATGAGTAAGCTTCCCTGGGCACTTCCTGAACAGTCAGACACTCTGATTGCAACCTTTTGGCATTTTGGGGAGAAGTGATGCTGACTGCAGATTCCTCCAGCCCCAAAAACACTTGGTGATGACCACTTCACCTCCACGTTGTCCCAAGAGTGGTGTCAGTCTGGAAAGATGCTTTGAGGTTGTGTCATCCCACTGTTGGATTTGCTTTTTTCCTGAGCGCACTGTTCCATGGGATGTGGCATCCCCTCTTTTCGTGATGTTCAGGTGATGTTTCCACTCTAGATGTTTCCTTACCCTGCCATTCCCCTGAGGATGTGGTCCTTCTCCTTCAGTGATCTCCAAAATCACCTGGGCATGGTCCATTAAAGCCAGCTGGCTGTGCTGCATGACCTTCTCCTTGCTTTCCCTGACAGGATGGGAAGAGCACCAAGTATCATCATCTCACAGTGGCTCTGACACGAGCTTTTTGCTCATGCAAATCATTGCAATTTCCCTTCCTGAGATACCAGGGCATTTGCTGGCTTTTACAAAGCCACTGCTGGAAATCCTTCCTGTGAATGACAGGAACAGAATTGGATGACTGTTCATCTTCTGTATCGAAAGACAGTTCATTTAAGTTCAAGAAGTGCCAGGATCTATATAGTTTGCCATCTTTTTTTAGCTGGTTTCGCCTCCAACAGTGGCTGGGAGCAGCCTTGGCATGCCAGACCATGTCTATATGACAAGTGAGGATGTGATTTAAAATGTGATCATCTGGGGCTGCAGCAGCTGCTCTCTGCTTCTGGTGTGCAGCCCAGAAAAGGACAGGCTTGATGGTAATTGGGGAGCCCATTTTTGCAGTCCAAGACCACATTCCAAGCTACAGCATTGTAGGGCTCCAGCCCAAAGGATATTTCATCCCATTTTCCTAATTCTCAGAGTGTCCTGTTCCAGCAAGGTTTTTTTAATACCTTGGTTAAACTGGAATCCTGTTTGAACCCCACTTGATGAAGAGGCAAGTGGGAGCTGGATGGGAGCTGATGTGGAGAACCCAGGGCAAGGGTCATGGTGATACCCAACCATCCTGGCCATCAGGCACTCAGAGAATCATGGAATGGTTTGGGATGGAAAGGACCTTTTAAAGATTATCTAGTTTCAACCATGCTGCCATGGGCAGGGACACCTTCCATTGCAACCAGATTGCTCAAGGCCTCATCCAGCCTGGCCTTGAATACTTCCAGGGATGGGGCAGCCACAGCTTCTGGGGGAAACCTGTTTAACCTTGTCACCACTGCCGTCATAACAAATTTGCTTCTTAGGTTCAATATGAACCTGCCCTCTTTCAATTTAACGCTTGCTTTTTGTAGTATCACTACAGGCCCTTGTAAAAGTCTTTTTCCATCTTTTTTTTTTCAACCTCTCTTTAATACATTGAAAGCCTGCAGTGAGGTCTCCCTGGCCACCAATTCCTTAGCTGGGGAAGGAGGCACAGCCACATCCTCACCTTTTTATGCCCATCTGAGCCCAGCTGCAAGGTGTATTTCCAAGGGGCTTTGAGTTTCAGAAGTTCTGTAGTTGGGAAAAGGCCTCAAGTTGCACCAGAAGAGGTTCAGGCTGGATATCAAGAAGAGTTTCTTCACTGATGGAGTGACTCAGCATTGGAATGGGCTACTCAGGGAAGTGGTAGAAACCATCCCTAAAGTGTAGGGTAGACATGGCACTCAGGAATGTGATTTGGTGGGCAGGATGGTACTTGTTTGAAGGACGAACTTGATGAGCTTGGAGATCCTTTCCAACATGAATGATTCTACAATTCTAGGATTCTGGTTTGCAGACCCTGAGCAATCTGAGCTCTGCACTGCCTTAATCTCCTTCCTCCAGAGTGATGCTTGATTCTCCCTCCTCCTCCTTCCAGTTTAGTCCCCCATCTCCCATGTGGACAAGGTGCACATCGGGCTGAGGACATGAGGCAGTGCTTTACACACCAGGCAGGCTCTGCAGAGTGAGTGGAGACATTGATGTCGGTCCAGCAAGAACAGCTGTGACTTTCAGCATTTCATGCCCTTTGATCTTTTATTTGAAAGAAAACCACCTTCATTTGCTCTGCAAGCTCCCACGGGTGGGGGACAACTCCTGGCACAGCTCTGGGGCGGCAGGACCAAAGGATTTTGTCCATGTTGCTGAGGGTGGCTGGGTCCAGGAGGGTAGGAGAGGGTGCAGGGGAGCAGGAGAGGGTGCAGGATCAGGCCATACTGTAGCCATGCATCCAAATCTGGCAGCTTGGAAGTACCCACCTTTGCCCCTAGCAGAACACTTGTTCTGTGGCAACCACGGAGCTCTGCTGTGGCTTTTTGCTGGAGCTAAGGAGTTTTCTGGAAGAGGGTTTTAGGGAAAACCATCTCTGCAGGACCTGGGCTTAATGGGAGGAGCCAGGAGAGTGTGACGTGCTGGGGGGTCTTGATTACACTGCCAGACCTTGTCACATCCTACCTAGGAGCAGCCTATTTTCCCATCTCCCTTCACTTCCTCCATGGCTTTTAATTATCCTGGCTGACACTCAGTTGTGTTTCCCCCAGGATCTCTCTGTATTGTTGGTAGTCCTGAGGGGAGACTTCTCACCTACATGCAGCATCTCAGTCCCATCCTGCTGGAAAAGGGACATCCCTGGAGGGGCTATTTCAAGGGGCAGTTTCTTCTGTTATAGTGACCATGGCCATGGCTGGGGAGGATGAGGAGGAAATAACCCAGGGGTTTCCGTGCAGCACTGTCCCCATGGGCTTGGTGGCTGCCTTCAGAAGTGCTTTGGTGTCCCCCACAAAGGAGGGTGCTGGTGGTGCTGCCACCTCCCAGCAGCCTGTCATGATATGTGTGACCCTGTCTCCATGGGGTGAAATGTGTAAACCAAACAGTGCAGAGCAAGAGCAAGATGGTTTGGGAGGAGAACCCCAGGCAGCACAGGGTCTGGATAGTGGAGGAAGCTCAGAGACCCACAAATACCATCTAAACCTGGTGCCATTGACTTGGAAGAGCTGCCTTTCTCCAGAGCTTGGCTTTTCTGCATAATCCTGACCATAGCTTGATGCCACCAGAGATCTTTCCATGGTACACATCACAGGCAGAGCACGTTCTGTCCTGTGTTGCATCCCCAGCATGTCACAGAGCACTATTTCAACATTGTCTGGAGGTCAAAATCCACCCTTTGGGTAGATTTGAGTCCCTTGGAGCCCCCTTCATCATCAGCAAACTTCCATCAAAGCCACCGCAGCCAGTCTGGGTTGGGAGTTGTGCAAGAGGCGCCAGTGACGCAGACAGGGCTCTGGTGGCCTTGGGTCAGGGCTGCTGGTGGCCTGACGAGGTAAGACCAGGTAATGTAGGGACAACTTCCCATCAGAATCCCACACCGAGGAGGGACATGGCAAATAGCAAAGTTCAGGTCTGGTGGGACACAGGCTCAGGCCAAACTGTACTTCAAAGCTCCTCCCTGCCCTTCGCAGGAGTGTGCTGCTGTTTCTCAAAAAATGCATCATTCTGCACCCCCACCCCCAAACCTTGCCACCTGCCATAAGTATTAAATTCGCTTAAAATACTGTGAGAAACCACAAGAAAAAAGCTGGGCAGATGTTCAGCTGCACCAGAGTTTCAGGGTGGGAGAGACACGTGGCAGTGGCACTTGTTGGGGGGGGGACCACTGGGGTCAGTTTGCCCCCAGTGTGTGTTTTGGGGCGAGGATGCTGCTTTGGGATTCTTTTCTTTCCAAAGATACTGTTGGGCAAGGCTTGAAGCCTGGAAATGCCCAATCACACAGAATTGCTTTTTTTTCCTGATTCTTCTGGCCAAAAGAAATCCCTAAAGGATGTGGGGAGCTGGCCCCCAGTATTTGGAGTGCCTGACTTCCCTGTGCATCGGGCGCCGGAGCGTGGGGACCATCTGTCCCCAGACAACCGAGCCTTTCACCCCTCCCCCAAAAAAACCCTCTAGGGCACACCCTCTGCAGATTTGGGAGGTAGCCAGCCCCAAGCCTGTTATTACTTTTCCCAGTGGAGTTGGCCTCTTCCTCCCCCCTCTTTTTCTTTTTTTTTCCTCCTTTCCCTTCAAATCCAAGCCAGGAAAAGCCTCTGACATCGGCACCACAGCTGCGAGCTCCTCGTGGCTGCTGGGGGAAGGCAGTGGAGGGGATATCCCGGATCATAAAACCAGGATCTCACTGTGAGCAGGGCCACCGGTGGCTGCCTGTGAGTTGTCCACTGCTGGGGACAGGGTGGGAGGGAGGGATGGATGGGGGAGTGTGTTCAGCTGGGGGGGTTCTTTTTCTCCACAGTGTGGAAGGTTTAGTGCCTTTTTATGGGTTTTATGATCCTCTGATGGCTGAATTTCTTCTGGTACAAGAAGGAATTAGGTTAAAAAGCTGTCTGTGTAGACCTCAAATTCTAGTTGTTTGGGGGATGCACATGAAGGGGAAAGCTGAAATTCCAGTTAAAGGGCTGTTGAAGGAGTGCTTGAACCATCGTGTTTCCTCCAGGGCATTGCCCCATGAGCTCTGGTGGCATCACAGGAATCCCAGTGTGGGCACAGGGTCCCCATGCCCAGGGGTTGTGAATCTGGGTGAGAGGGAAAAACAACTCCCAAAGGACCTTTGTAGACACTTTCCACACTGTGCCTCAGCCTCTCTTCAAAGACAAAAGGTGCAAATACAAGATAAGAAAGGGTTGATCTTGTTACCAGTGCCTCCGGTGCATTCCCAGCTTGCGTAGTGCTGGGAAGACTGTGCTCTTCTTTTTATCTGGCTGGCTGGCTCACTGCCTCAGCTTCCCCATTCCTCCCTCTTTCCTGGTGTCCTGCGTGCCTCCTGCTTGCAAATATCCATGCCATCATCATGCTGGCATCTTTCCCTGCTCTCTAAATGCTACCAAACTCTTTAAGTCCAACTGGAGCTGTAAAATCAAGGGCTGCACAGCACTCTTTGGCAAAATTTCGTGTTAGCCAGTATTTACTGCACACCAAAAAGGATGTGGAGAAAGATGCATGACCTGGTTTATCTTGCAGGTGTGTTTTCATGGGCTGCCAAGAGCCCATTTCTCTCCCCCTGCACCTGTGCATTTTTAATCCTCCTTGTCTTGTTTTGCTCAGAAAACATCACATGCAGCAAGAAAAGCAACCTAAAAAAAATCCCTTGGAGGAAAAACCCCACAATGCTTCCCTGGCAGACAGTGCCGGGCACTGCTTCACTCCTGGCAGCAGGTACCCTACAGCCACCACAGTACCCAGCATGGCTATTCCAGGACGTCCCATCTGCTCTGTCCAGCTCTGCACCTGGAGCAGGATGTGCTGGTGGTTGCTTACACCTCTCCCCACAGATGCCGGCTCCTGCCGGGTGTTTTGTTTCCGTCACTCTCCTCCCGGACCTTTCCTGTTTCCTTCCGTGCGGATGCAACTGGAAGAAATCTCAGCTCATTGGCCATGTCCCAGCTGCAGTCACAGACTGGGGACAGTGTTATGGCTCTCTTGTGTCCTGGGACCTGTCCTCCCTGGCAGTGATGGTGATGGTGGCAGCGGTGCTGCTGCTCGTGCTGGTGGAAGTGGTGGTGCTTGTGGCAGTGTTGGCAATGGTGGTGCTGCTCATGCTGGTAGAACCCAGTGGTGGCTGTGGTGGCAGTGGTGGGAACAGTGGTGGTGGTGACAGTGATGTTGCTCATGCTGGTGGCAGTGGTAGTGATGGCAGTGGTCCTCCTCCTACTGATAGTGGTGGTGACACTGGTGGCAGTGGTGGTGCTCATGGCAGTCAGTGGTCATTGTGGTGGTTGTGGTAGCAATGGTGATGGTGGTGCTGCTGATTCTGGTTGCAGTGATGGTGGTGGCACTGGTGGCAGTGGTGACACTGGTGGCAGTGGTGTCTGTGGTGGTGCTGCTCATGCTGGTGGCAATGGTGACAGTGGTGGTGCTGCTGGTACAGATCTCATATGTGCATCTGAGCCTCACAGACCTGCTCCCCATGGGCACTTGTGTCAGTGGGAAGGGATGTGTGCAGAAACTTCTGCATGGTGACAACTGGAAATACTCTGGGATTCAGTTTTCAGGGTGATGGAAGTGCTTTTTGGGAGCAGGGAGAGCAGGACTTAATCAGCCTTAAGGAGAAAGGGCTGGTCAGTGTCTTGCTACGTGAGCTGAAAGCAGGAGAGAGGTCAAGAAAGTGTGACACAGCTGGGTGTTTTGTTGGGTTTCTCTGAAGATGAACTTTGAACAGGAGATGTGCTCACTCCGAAATCGCTATATTTATATACGGGTGAGATACACATTGTTTGGGTGAGTAAGAGCCTTTGTTCTGAGTCCTGCTGCTAAAAAGCCCATGTGGAGCGACACTTTGGCTCTGCAAAGCTTCCTTTTCCTTCACTTGGGGATGTGGTGTATTTAGGAAAACCTGACTGCATCATCTGTGTCCCGCTAGCTGGGTACGAGCAGCACAGCTCTTGGGTCAGGCATCTGCTCGCTGCTCCAGCCAAGCTCTGCCATTCTCTGGGTGAAGAAGATCTGACCTTTACTTTCCATCAAGTTGCCGTGAGGAAGATCAGCTTCATCCCTCTGTTGCAGGCTCAGTCCCTGAACATTTGGGATGAGGCCAAAGACATTTGTAATGGGCTTGCCACACTGCAAAGGAATATTTTGGAGAGCCCTGTCATCTCCTCAGCTTTGAGGGTGTAAGACAAGGAGATGATGGCTCAGTGGTCTCCATCCCGCAGAGCAGCATCCTCCACTGCTCTCTTGCTACACTGATGTGTGTTCATACTGGATCCTCAATGGCCTCTTGGATGCAAAATTTTTGTGTAAGAGGCAGAAATTTCCACAGTCATGGTGAAAAGAAAATCATAGAATCACTAAAGCTGGAAAAGATCTCTGAGATCAACTGTTAACCTAGCACTGCCAGGTCCACCACTAAACCATGTGCCATGTCCATGCCTCTTTTGAACTCTTCCAGGAATACTGATTCTACCACTTCCCTGCACAGCCTGCTCCAGTGTCTTAAGCAT
This sequence comes from Acrocephalus scirpaceus scirpaceus, assembly GCA_910950805.1. Lineage (NCBI taxonomy): Eukaryota > Metazoa > Chordata > Aves > Passeriformes > Sylviidae > Acrocephalus > Acrocephalus scirpaceus. The sequence goes on from OU383773.1 coordinate 3,445,333, forward strand.
CCTTTTAGTGAAGAAATTTTCCTTATACCCAATCTAAACCTCCCCTGGGACAAGGTGAGGCTGTTTCATCTTGTCCTGTCACTTTGTTACCTGGAAGAAGGGACCAAACCCCACATCTCCTTTCATCGGGCTTCCCCAAGACTGGTTTGAGCCTGACAGGCCAGCACTGGATTGTTGAGCATCCTCATCCAGGGCTTGTTCACTATGTCCTCACATGCTTCCTCTAGATCCCCCGGAGCGCTCAAATCAGAAGGATTTATATTCCACTTGGCAGGTTATTAATATTAGCTGAAATTCCCTTTTCCACATTGTTCTGCCATGCTTAATATGGAGATCAGCATCGCAGCCTGCAACGCCGGGGATGATTTGTGATTGAATATCCATTAGGGATTTATGGGCTTCGGGGCTGAATTGCTGGGACGTGCGATTGCCAAAATACTTGAAACGCTTCCACTGGAGAGGAGACCTTGTGGGAAAGGAGCACTTGCTGTTCTCATAGGCAGGCAGTTCCCACTGAGCCTCCGTTACTGGCAGCGAGCACACCCAAGCCAATAAAAAATTGCCCGGGATCCGGAGCGCCAATGGAGCATGAACTCGGATGATGACAGGGGCCAGCGCAGGCATTGGTGCTGGCAGCAGCTCCCAGTCCCACGGGGTTGCTCAGCGGGTGGGATTTAATCCAGGACATGGGTAAACATGGGCACAGTTCGTATTAATGTCCCTGGCAGCCGGTTAAATGAGGTATGAGGTTGTTTGGACGGAGAAAAGTTGTTTTTTGATGCTTTCCCTTGTAGTACATCAAATCAGATTGATCATCGGGATCACATCAAATCATTAGGACAGATGGCATTAAACACACTGGAAGCCTGAAGAGCAAAGGCATGAAAAGTAAAAGCAAAAGATCCTCAAGTCCTTTGTTTCAGAGAAACTGGCTTTCAAGGTGATGGTTTGGGACAATTCCTACTTTGCATCAGCTCTTCTCTTTGAGCAGGCAACTGTGGCTGCCCATCTCTCCCACCTCCCATCTCTTCATAGGGTTTTAAGCTCTTTTCCTTAAAATGAAAAAGGTGAAACTTGCTGAGGGGATTGCCAGCAGGCAATCCCCTTGGGAAACGTTCACTCACTGGGTTGCTGGCTCTTTGTGGTTGTACTGGCCAGCAGATTGGCAGCTGGACATGTAGGAGCCACACAGCCAAAACCAGCCCAAAATCACCCTCCAGAAATACCAAATTGGTTCTGACCCAGCCATGGTGAGGTCATCTTGGGGAGAAGCAGACCCTGCAAACAAAGTGATGGGTGGGATCATCACTTGAAAAAGCATGGTGAACACTGGGGAGAGCAGGTTTCCCAGCCCATCCTACAGGATCATTGCAAGCCTTGAGCAAAAATTCCAGCTGCTGTGGTCCAGGTGGGGAGATTCAGCTACCCTGGTGGATTCAGCATCATCTGTGGGCTGAGCTGCTCTGAATCACACCTAAAATGCTGTGGGGAGGCAGCTCCCACCTCTCTCCCATGCCTCAGCCAAGCTCCCAGCCTCCATCAGCTGCTAAAACTTGATTTTTCAATGGGGACTAGAAAGTCTTCTCCCCTGAATGTCCCACTCATCCCCTGCAGCCCAGGCAGGGTTTGAACTTTGCAGAACATCCTTGCAGGGCGCTGGGATAATATTATCCCCTTTTATATGGGAAAAAAAATATTAGCCAGGTGTGATGGGACATGGTTGTTGGGAAGAGTCCATGATTTTAGCAGCCAAACTGGGCACATTCAGCAGAGCAGCTCTGCTTCCCCTGGCACCTCAGCTGGCTTTTTTTCTGTTGCTGTTTAACTCTTTCATTCCTGGGTACCACTGGAGGAGTTGTTAAACCTGTTGTAAATGATGCTCAGGCATGGATGAACCCAGGTGCTGTGATGAGCTGCTCAGGGCTCGGCTCATCTCCCTACTCCCACCTCGTCTCATTGCATAAGGGTGAAACAATCCAGAGGGGAAAGTTTCTGGCTGCTGCGAGGAGAGGCAAGGAGGTGCCTGCTGGCCTGGCTCAGGTTACTTATGTGCTTATGGTCTATTTTGAGGCTCTGGCCACACTGCACTAAGCAGCCACTGACCTGAGGGAAGGACCAGCTTCAAAACAAGAGTCCAGTAGGGAACAACCTGGGGAGGCTCTGGCTGAGTTTCCTTTAGCTCTGAGTGGGGCTGGCAGAGCCCTTGCCTCCCCGCTGGGCCCATCATCTCATGGATTTGAGTATTTTCACAGTGGGGATTGATTTTCTTTTTTAATTCTTCCCACTGCTATCCTTGAAAGCAAAGATGCCACGGGTTGAGGGGCCAGGCTCCGTTACCGGGAGCGATGTGCCGGCGGTGTGGGAATGTGGATGAGCAGGCAGGGAGACACATCCATCACTAACCCTGGCAAAACCACACACACGCAACCCCCTCCTCACCCCCCCTCCCCAAGATAGCTCATTTGCAGGCGGCTTAATTCTCCTAAGAGCATTAGAGGTGCATTTGGTGGACATGAGCCCAGCGCCAGGAGCATGTGGCCGATTAGCGGCAGCGGCAGCTGGTTTCGGGCACAGCATGCATTTGGGGTGGAGATATTCAACGTGCATTTTGGGGACACAAAGGTGAGATCTGGGGGGTCTGGATGGGTGTCAGTGGGGTCAGCTAGTGTGGATTGGGTGCTTCAACACCAGCAGGTGCAGATGTTGGGTGGCATATGGGAGCAAGGCCTTCCCTGCCATGTGCTTTTCTGTTCTTCGGGTGAAATGTGAGTCACCCCCTCTGGCTTTCCAGTGCCATTTCAGCTCTCCAGATGATATTTCAGCTTTGGCTTTAAATACCACCTTGCTTTCTGTTCTGTGGTCTCCTGTGAAGATGAGGATACTCAGGGATGCTCGTACAGGATGTAGAAAGTGATGGTGCCCTCAGGGACACCCACACCGGGCAGGGGCTACCTTGGGGAGGAGGACACTCTCACCACCGCCTTTCCCTTTCTCTCCCCTGCAGCCTCGCTCTCCGCTGGGATTTATGGAGGTGCTGAGGAGCAGCTGTGAGCCCCGCAGCCCCCGGCAGCCCACCCTGTGAAGCAGCCCCCGGCCGCCTCTCCTCGTCTCGCCCAGCACCCCGACCCTCCGACTCAACCATTCAAGGCTCCCGTGCATGGATCGCCCCAGCGAGGCACCGCTGCCGGACGCCGCCGACGCCGCCCCGTAGGCTCCCGGCTCCCCGTGCCGCCCCCAAGTACTCCACATACCCCGATGGGGTAACGTGACGGGGGTCACCCTCCCGCCACCAGCACCCCCCATATGCAGAGGCCTTTCTAGAGCGCCCGGGAGCGCGCGGCACCGGAGGCAGCAGCCGCTCGCCGTCGCACACACGCAGAGGACGCCAACACTACAGCAAAGGGATTTTTTTTTAATTAATATTATTATTATTATCATTAATATTATTTTTTTTCCCCCCCATCTGGCTTTTTTTTTTCCCCCTGGGGGGCTTGTGGTGTGTCAAGGAAGCCGGCGCGCTCCCAGGAGTTGGGATTATTTGCACAACGTCTGTATATTGAGTTCTCGATCCTTTTTTATTTTTATTTTTGAAGCGCAGAGGGGTTGTTGGGTTTTTGTTTGGTTGGGGTTTTTTGCCCCTCCACACCACACTTTTCTTGGGTTTTTCCCCACCACTGTCAGCACCACCTCACCTTCCCACTGTCCCCACCATGGCCCGGATGAACCGCCCTGCGCCCGTGGAGGTCTGCTACAAAAACATGAGGTTCCTCATCACCCACAACCCCACCAATGCCACGCTCAGCACCTTCTTGGAGGTAAGGAGGGGAGGCTGGAAGGTGGGGACCAGGGTCCAGTTGCATCTTTTGGGTCTAAAAGCTGATGTCAATGAGAGGGCAGCACATCCCCTTTGGTACCACAGCCCCTGGTGGCATCCTGGGGCAGTGGGTCCAATCATTGCCAGCTTTTTGGGATGGGATGTTTTTCAGGACCCCAAGTACGATGTTTGGGCACAGTAGAGATGGAGCAGAGTTTCCCCATTCCCGTTGCATCCCCTGACAGATCCCCTAACACATCCTGTCACACGGTTTTGGAGTGACGCACATGGGTGCATGCAACCTGCCCTGTTCCTCCCAGCACCTCAATAATGGCTTTTCATCCCAAATATCCCAGCGTATTTCCAATGCCCACAGTGTGTTGTGGCACACCCCGTTTCTTCATCACCATCCTCCTTCCCCCTTTCCCCTCCTGTTGCACTGACAGGGATGGGCAAAGGGTGCTTGGTTTGGGCTGATGCAGGCATGGCTGTGCCAGCTGAGAAGGGATGGGGTGCAGAAAGGCCAGGGCTGGAGAGCTTGGTGTTGAAGAGCCAGCAGCTCTCTGAGTTTTGAGGAAGGTGGCTGTTGTGATTTGGGGACAGCCACCCCATACTCTGCATGCTGCACACAAGGCAATGGGGACCACACCAGTGGGAAGGGTGAAAAATTCCCCTTTCCTCCAGTCTCTTAGGCTTTTGGCCAGGCTGCTGAGCCTGTGGGGCTCACCACGGTCTGGTGAGCGCACATGGGGAACAAAGGAGGTGGATCACTGGCGGGGATGATCTCATGGTGCCCAGCGAGGCCGGCGCACCGGGCACATAGTCTGGGGGCAATCCTCTCACCGGGCAATGAGCCATGCTGGAAGCATCCCAAGTCCCACGCCTGAGCCTGCAGTGTGTTGGAGTGATGATGGGATACAGCAGTGAGGTGGAGAAGGAGCCCCTGAGCCATCTGTGAGATGCTGAGCTTGGCTGGTGGGGCATGCTACGACTCCCCCCAGCTGCCTCCATGCATTTCTGCAGCAGGAGTGTGACCTCATCATGCACAAACAATTTCTCCTTCAGAGGACTTGCACCCTTGTCAGGGATGTTTCTTTGCCTGGGGTGTAAAATGCCTGCTGATGTGGCTATCAGGGCTTAAAAATAAATGGACCCATTGGTACTCGTGACTCTTCGTGCGGAGTCATGAAGATGATGGTTAAAAATCCTACAAGGCCACATGGCTTTGGTGTCCTGGGATTTCATGTTTCTTTGTGCCTTCCAGGCTGGATGGACCATGGGTCAAGGGTTCAGAGAAGGGGCACAGCATTGTTTTAGGGTCCATACTGCTCCTCATGGTCATAGCAGGGCTTGGATGTGTTGGAATTAACTGGGGTGCATTTGTTCAGACCTCTCCTCCTTCCCTCCCCAGGACCTGAAGAAATATGGTGCCACCACGGTCGTGCGAGTGTGTGAAGTGACCTATGACAAGACCCCCCTGGAGAAGGACGGCATCACTGTCATGGTAGGTGGGCAGCAGGATGGGCCCCAGGAGGGCTGCCCCAACACCACCCTAAAATATCTCATCCCCTGGGGCTGTTAAACACCCTGGTAGCCCAACACAGCCTCCCACTGAGGCAGGAGCAGAGTTGGAAGCCCAGCTGAGCTGAGCTGAGCTGAGCTGAGCTGAGCTGAGGCTGGTGCTTTAAAAAGAGAAGTGCTGCCCACGCAGCCGAAACTGTGACTCACCCGGCTGAGTCGGCAGCTGCCTTCCCTGCCTGTTGCTCAGGCTCTGAAACATCCAGGGATGAGAGCGCCTGATCCCACGTGGAAGATGCGCGTGGTTCCCATTACCCTCGGTGTTATCTTATCCTGGGGGGTGGTGTGAGGGTTTTTAGCTCTTCCAGCAGCCAGCTGGTGCAGCTGGGGGGGATGAAAGGGAGCAAGCAGCAAGCTGGGAAAGGCAGAGCAGGCAGCCGCCTGGGCTGTATCTTGGCTGATAAGTAATTGGAGATGATGTCAGGCATGATAGCCCTGCCAGGGAGTTCAGCTCCAGCTGGGAAGTGAGGCTCTGCTCATTATTTAGGGAAGGGTTTGGAAGTGCCTCGTGTCTCCTGGGGTGGTCCTCTGTGTGTAGGACCTCTTTATATAGCTCTGTCTGTATAATGTAAGAGAGACGAGGCTCTTGGATCCTCAGGGATATAGGTGGATAATCCCATGGCTGTCTAGATACAGATCCTCCAGATGCAGATGTCTCTAGATATAGATGCAATCTGTGTCTCTACAGGATGTATCTTGGAAAGATTGCTGTAGCCTACATATATAGAGTCTGTATGTTGGAGATCAAATCTGCTCCAGATTTACACACCAAATTCTGCATTTTATCCCATTTCTAACTCCAGTCTGAGTTTCTATGTCTAGGATATATGTACCTCTTTACATCTCTTATATCTCTCTTATGTGGCGAGATACATATCTAGGATATGTTTTATATAGAGAGTTAGAGAAACTATACAAGACACTGTATAGAAGCTAAATAGCTTCTATATCAAAGTTTCTAGAACCACATAGAAACTATATAAGGTAAATCAAGAGATATCTATAACCTGCTTTTCTATAGATAGATTTATCTGTGCAGAAACAGAAATATCTCTGTAATTATATCAAATCTCTATATATTTTTGAGATATATATATATATCATGGTATATATTTTTATTTGGTATACTCAGTTTGGTATATTTTTTATCTGTATCCTGATACATGTATTTGACATATAAATATATCTTGGTGCACAAGTCTGCTGAGGAGCAGCTGAGGGTGTTTAGCATGGAGAAGAGGAGGCTTGGGGAAGATCTCACCCTCTCTACAACTGAAAGGAGGTTGTAGCCAGGTGGGGGTTGGTCTCTTCTCACAGGTAACAAGCGACAGGACAGGAGGGAATGACCTCCAGTTGCTCCAGGGGAGGTTTAGATTGAATATTAGGAAAAATTTATTCACTGAAAGGGTTGTGAAGCATTGAAACAGCCTGCCCAGGGACTTCCCTGGAGATGCCCGAGTCACCATCCCTGAAGGGGTTTAAAAGAGCTGTAGATGTGGCACTTGGAGACATGGTTTAGTGGTGGCCTTGGCAGTGCTGGGTTAACAGTTGGACTTGACGATCTTAGAGGGCTTTTCCAACCTAAACAATTCTATGCTTCTATATATAGACCATATATAAGTCTATATATGGAGAATAGAAGGCTCTGGGGAGACCTTAAAGTCCCTTCCAGTCCCTAAAGGGGCTGCAGGAGAGCTGGACTATTTACACAGGCATTTAGTGATAGAACAAGGGGGAATGTCTTTAAACTGACAGAGGGCAGATTTAGATGAGATAACAAAGGTTTTTATCATGAGAATGGTGAGACACTGGCACAGGTTGCTCAGAGAAGCTGTGGCTGCCCCATCTCTGCAAGTGTTCATGGCCATGTTACAGCAGCCTGGGATAGTGGAAGGTGTCCCTGCCATGGCAGAGGGTTGGACTAGGTGATATTTGAAGGTGCCTTTCACCTCAAGCCATTCTATCACAGGATGATTCTGTGGTGTGCTTTGTCATCCTTGTGTGAGCCCCTGGCCTGCGCTCATGGCTGCAGGGAGGACATGGCCTTGCAGGAGGAGATGGCCTTGCAGGACAGGCACAGGCTGGCTGGCGGGGCTGGCTCAAACACTACAAATACCCTGAAGTCCAGCGTGCTCCTTTGCTATCAAATCCCAACAGAAATCACACCACCTGTTCAAACACTGAAGTGAAGCAGCTTATTTTGCCATCTCACACCAAGAATGACTCCAGCACGGCAGCTTAGTGACTCATTCCTCAAAATCTAGGATTAGGGCCCAGTGCCCCCCACCTTTCAGGGCTTACCAAGCCACATCCTCTCCAAGTGATGCTGCCCTTCCTGTCTCTCTTCCCTTCCTGTCTCTCTCTTCCAGTGCTGCATGGCCAGTGGCCACACTCCTCCTGACAAATCAGTTTTGGGAAAGAAATCCCCAAAATCCTATGTATTCTGGGACACTTGTCCCTCATAACTGAGCCCAGGGCCCAGGACCAACTTCCTCACCATGCTCCATTTTTGAACCCCTGCAACTTGAAGATGAAGCTCAGAAGAAGATTTTTTTTTTTTCTTTGTCCCTTAATAGCCTTTCCTGAAGGATGGTATTTAAATGGCCTCATTTGGAGTGATCTCCCTCCCTTTGACTCTCTCTCTCTAGGGCTGTGTTAGTGGGTCCCCAGACCATTCACTTGGTCTTCCCCGCCATGTGTTGCAGGAAGCTGAATTTTAGCACCACATCAGGTTCTGAGATTTCAACCATCTTCAAGCCACCTTTGCTCAAATCCCCTACAATGTGCTCCCAAGTGCTGGAATTAGCACCCAGGGAATTCTGTATGCCAGGTGATACCACAAAACCACCTGTATCCCCACAGAGCTATGCTGTGAGCCCAGTTCTGGCACTCTTTTACCTCCCTGCAGCTGGGACCCCAAACAACATCACCCCGAGTAAAAGACAACCCCTGAAAGGTTTTCCCCAGAGACTTGACCGCATTTCTGTCTTCCCAACTTTGCAGGATTGGCCATTTGATGATGGAGCGCCTCCTCCCAGCAAGATTGTGGAAGATTGGCTCAACTTGTTGAAGACCAAGTTCTGCGAGGACCCCGGCTGCTGCGTGGCCGTGCACTGCGTGGCCGGCCTGGGGCGGTGAGTGAGCCCAGCAGCCCAGCTGCCACCCCTTATGAATGCAAGAGAGGGAAAACCAGGCCAGCTCCCCTCCTTCCCTTCCCCAGCCCCTCTTTGAGTGGGATTTTGTCCCAGGTGCCACCTCCCCACAAAGGCAGGAGAGGAACAACCATGCCAGTGCTCCTCCTTCCTTTTCCAGTCCCTCTTTGAGCAGGCTTTTGTGAAACCTTAGTGGGAATAGGTGTTGATGGGGGGGATCTTCCACCTGAGCTTCTCCTTGAACTTTAAATGATGGATATCTTTGGGCTGTGTGACTGGGGAGTGACAGCCACTGCTTTTGCCTTTCAGCGCTCCTGTCCTTGTCGCGCTGGCCTTGATTGAGAGTGGGATGAAGTATGAAGATGCCATCCAGTTCATCCGACAGTAAGTGGAGCAGTGTTGTGGTGTTGGGGCAGAGAGTTCCTCTCAGAGGGAATGGAAAGATCTGGCATGTCCCAGGGTTTGGGTTTTTTGGTGACACCAGGGTTGCTTTTCTCTCCTTTGGGAGTGGGGAAACAAGGTGTTGGCATGGAGCACCCTGTGCCTTTGCAGGAGGCTGAGGCAGCAGCTGGCAGCATCCCTGAGGGGCTTTTGGCAGTCACCCCACCTCTGCCCCACATGTTTCCTCCCCAGCTCTCCGTGTCCTGTGACTCAAAAGTGTGGATGAGCCAGGAAAGCTGCTGGGGTCAGTGTATGTCTCCATCCCTGGAGGGTACACCTGGCTTCAGCCTCCAAAATCCCTTTCTGCTCCAGGCTGGGGGGCTCAGCACCCTGACAGGGGTGGTTTGGGGTGGGGAGAATCTTGTACCACACCCCTGACTATTCTGGCATTTCTCTGTCCCCACAGGAAGCGCAGAGGAGCCATCAACAGCAAGCAGCTGACGTACTTGGAAAAATACCGACCAAAGCAGAGACTCCGATTTAAGGACCCTCATAACCACAAGAACAAATGCTGCATCATGTAACCTCAATGACCTCTTGCCAAAATCCGTGCACAGACCCCCGGGCACTCGCACACATCCCACCCCCTCACCTCCTCGCCCAGCCCCGTGCTCCCCACACGCCGCCCCTCTGCCGGGGCTGGGCTGGGGACATGGAGCATCTCCAGTGTGTTCCAGCACTCACAGCACACTCGTCTTGCTGGATCCCCAAAAAAGGCTGCTGTCTCCAGCTGCAGCCCTGAGGAGGGAAGGCAGCACTGCCCTTTGACTCTTGGTGTTAGCAGGCAATGAGCTCGTGTGACCGTTCTTCATCACCATCCTCCTCCCCCCTTTCCCCTCCTGTTGCACTGAGAGGGGTGGGCAAAGGGTGCTTGGTCTGGGGTGATGCAGGCAGGCCTGTGCCAGCTGAGAAGGGATGGGGTGCAGAAGGGCCAGAGCACCCCCAGAAAAACCTTTCCCCACCTCTTCTCCATAAATAAGGGCTGCAGCAGCAGGGATGGATGTGGGGACAGCACAGTGGCCTCGGGGGGGAAGGTGGTGATAGCAGAGAGAGGTGACAGGGGCTCTTAGCTCAGTGACCCTTGTGACCAGGGGAAGGGCTGAGCTAAAACCCCCAGTACCATTCCCTTTCTGCTGGCCCCTCTGTCACCTCACCACCTCCCTGCTGCCTCAATGCTAGCCAGGATGCTGCAGATGGGGCTCGCTGGGGACTTGCTCCAGTGAAGGCAGAGCCACTGGGAACCTCGGGGACCACGGCAGGGCTTTGAGGCACTCAGCTTTGCTGCTGGGATGCTGGATCAGCGCTGCGTCTCCCAAAGTGTGGGGTGCTCTTATTTATAGCTTCCAAATTCAGTGCCCAGGGTGGTGAGCTCTCTGCTGTCGTGTCCCCATCCCTGAGCAGTGGCACAAAACCCAATTCTGGCTGCAGTGCCCTGGGGACACAATGTGCCTCTCAAGGCACATTGATGTCTTCCACCACCACTGCATTTGCTAGCCAAGGGGCTGGGCTGCAGCTTTCCTAGGGGATTTTGGGCAAGAGCACATCACCTAATTTTGCACCTGCCTTTTCCATATCTGCACCGAGGCACCTGGCACCCCTGGCACACACCCAGGTGGGGTGGGCTCAGAGCTGCCCCTGAGCTGGGACATTAAACATCTCTCAACTTTCTGCCTTTGAACGCTTGCAGCAGCTGGAGCAGTGGGCACGTAGGGGGTGTGGGGGATGGTTTTTTTTCTTTTAATGAGGATAAAAAGAAATTTGCTAATTAAAGGAGAAAAAAAAACTTTAAAAAATACCCTGTTTGTCTTCCGCACATCCTCAGGCCTTTCTTTCTCCCATCACTGCCCAGTAGAGCCCAGGAGGTGACCCATGGTCCCCCAGACTGATCCCCAGCACTGTGGCACAGCTGGCTGCCAACCACTATTACCAGGACGTGCATGTGGCCCAGGGGGTGCTCCAGGTGTCCTTTGGGCTCGCTGCTGCTCACCCCTCAGCTGCAGAGGATCACAGTTGTTGGAACAAGGAGGGCTGATCATCCACCTCTTGGGGTTTTATGCTGACCAGCTTGAGATGCCCTCAGTGTTCTGTGTTGGGTCTCTGCAAAGGTTTGTGTGCCTTCCAAAATGTAAATATCCAGAGACATTCTCTTCAGGGCATTCATCCCTTGGGACAGGTGGTGAGGAAGGCTGGTTAGACACCCTCAGTACCTGCAGAAGGTTGGGGACTGCTTTGTACCACCACATGGGTGGGCAGCAGAGGTGTTTGGAGCTGTTTACAGCACCACTTCACCTGTCCTGATGGGGACCAACCCCACTGCAAGGCAGGGAAGGCCATCCTTTGGGATAAGCTGTGGTGCTGAATGAGGTGGGGACCTTCTACACATGGCCCTAGATTTGTCACACCACACACCTTGGGCCTGTCCAACACTGTGGGACAGCCCTGAGTCCCCTGAGTTTCTCCTGCTCTATCCCAGGCTGTTGGTTCCCATGACTCATGGAGAAGGCAGCAATAGTCAAACGGTCTGTGTTGATTTGGAATAGTGTGGATTGGGCTGATAAAAAGGCCTGACCCTGTATTAGAGCACCCTGCTGGGTGAGTCCCTTCCTGCTTGGGTCTGTCCTCCTGCTGCTAAAATAGGTGCTGCTTCATTCCCAGGGACATAGGAGGTGGCTTGGCATTGTGGTGGTGACAGCCCCAATCCCTGCTAGCCAGGAAACCTCCCAATCCCATGCCTGCCCTTGTGGGAACTGTTGCTTTATGGGCTTGAAGATGTTTCTGTCCTGGCAAGATGAGTTTTCCTCACCCATGCTCATGGCAGCATCACCTGGAATGTTGCCCAGGGCAAGAGGTCCTGGGATTCAGCCCCCATGCCTTTGAGTTGGAGTCAGGCTGGAGACAGAGGGATTTGAATTCAGCCTCCTTTGACCACTCTTGAGTGAGACTTCACTCAGGCCTCAGCTTGGGGGCCTGGCTTGAGGGGAACATGAGGGGGACAGGCTTTGCTTTATGTAGCATCAAACCAATCACCTTAAAATTAGGGAGCTTCTGGTATAAAAGCAGTCCTTGACCTAGCCATGTGGCCAAATCCTGAGGGCATCTGGCTGGCAGAGTGACATCTTGATCCTCCTCAGTTTATGAGTCAGTGCAAAAAAAAACCATCATGCTGATTTAATTGTCCTAATTTTTTTTTTTTTCCCCCCATGGATATCTCCCCCTTAATGATAAAATGTGCTTCTTCCATGGAAAAGACACCTTGGCAGTCCAGGAGCTGCTGTTCTGCGTGGAGGGCTGAATTCAAAAGTTTCTCTGGGTTGGACTGCCAAATATTTGGGATTTTTTTTTACATGGATTTGGGCTCCTTCCTCTGAGATACCAGCTCCTTGATGTTTCAGCCTAGAGAGGGTTACAGAAGCAACAGGCTGGGGAAATTGAGGGGTCTTCCAAGGGGGATTTGGGTTAGAAATCTCAAGAGCTCAAAAGTCTTGAGACAGGCAAGAGGGAAGGTTGAAGCTCAGTAAGACACCACCAGAGCAAGGCCTAAGCAGCCAAGGGCTCATGGTTTGGGCTGGTCTTGGGTTCTCTCCTTGTACATTAATCCTCATTTCACCTCAAATGCTGAATCACCTTCAGGATGCTGAAAGGAGAGCCTTAAAAATCTGATGTATTTGCCAATGCTGTCACTGCTCTGGTTGTTTCCATTGAGTCCTGGAAGATGTCACAGGGAACAGACACCCCCATTGTTTTTGCTACAAAACAGCCACCTCATCCTGCCCTTTTCTCCAGAAGCAAAGGCTCAAACTGGGTTTTATAATTTCTCACCCCTATCCACTCCCTTACCCTCCATAGAAAGCCACTACAATTTGCAGGGACAAGTCTCCAAATTGGTGCAAGAACTTTGGAGACCCAAGAGATGGCAAAGCAGAGATGCCCCAATCATCAAACCAAGAGCCTGTAGCCTTTAACCAGGAGTCAGTCATGGCTGAGCCTTGTGTGAGGAGATAAATCTGAGCAAGAACTTGTAGCCTGTCCTCTCACCAGTAGCACATGGCACACGTATGTCCTCAAATATCCCTTCTGTTGTTTGTTTTCAGTCAGATGAAGCACATGGAAGCGGTGGAATGGTGGGAAGGCAGGAAATGTGGCCATCACAAATGTCCAGCTCTTCATTTAAGAAAGTTCTGGTGACACGCATTTAAAGACTTCACGTTTGTAAATTCATGAGTCTTGCAGTTAAGGCTGACACTGTGGTGCTTGGGCTGGGAGCTTCAGAGGTTTATGAGGAACAGATTTCCCGAGAAAGCAGAGTCTGGCTCTACCCACAATAGAACGAGTTGTTTCCTTTTTTATTTTTTTCTTTGGGTTTGTTTGGTTTTTATTAGTCCCAGTGGGAAAGCGCACAGGGAGATTCGTGACTTCCATGCAGTTTCCAAGGTCTTGTATCTTATTTGCTGCCAGCACGCTGGGTAGGTGCAGCTTGGCGGGTGGGTTTGGATGGGATTCTGTCTGGTGGGAGACAAATGTGGCTGATTTCTTGGCACAGAGGCGGGGTCCTGGGCCGGGCTCTTGCAGACATTCCCGGGGAGGGGGCGTTCCGCCGCTTCCCTTCAGACGATGATCTCCCAATGAACTCTCCACTTCCCTGCTGTTCCTTTCTGTGCAACAAAGAACTGCATATTTTCCTTTTTAACCCCCTGGGTGACCATAGTAGTGTGTAGATTGAGCCCAGATGACTTTTTTTTTTGTTGGGTTTTTTTGGGGGGTTGTTTTTTTGTTTGTTGGGGTTTTTTGGGTTTTGATTTTTTTGTTGTTGTTGGTTTTTTTTTTGGTCTGAGCCATAGCTAAATTATTGTACCCAATGCTTTTTGTATCAGATGGCATCACTTTGAATATGCAGATGAGGTATAGGATCTTGACACTTTATAACCTTTTTAAAGAGAAACTTGTCTGTTTACTTAACGTCTTGTGTAAAAAGAAAAAAAAAATGTATGCCTTCGGTAATCACTTTTTCTTTGGTTTTTTGAGTTTTATGAAATTACAGTGGTTACACTCCAGCAGCAAAATAAAAAGCGTTCACTGTTTTGTACATCTCTGTGTGCCTGGTTCTGCTAATGGGAATTATCAGGATGTGGGAGGCAAAGGCAGAGCTGAACTCTGGCCAAGGGTGGAAGTGTATGGGGGAGTTTGTTCCGGCTGGAGAAGAGAGGGCTTCAGGAAGACCTTAGAGCACCTTCCAGTGCCACAAGAGAACTGGAGAGAGAATTTGCAAGGGTTTGGAGTGACAGGGCAACAGGGAATGGCTTTCAACTGACAGAGATTAGGTACAAAGAAGAAATTCTTGCCTGGAGAGTAGTGAGGCCCTGGCACAGGTTGCCCAGAGAAGCTGTGGCTGCCCCATCCCTGGAAGTATTCAAGGCCAGCTTGGATAGGGTTTGGAATAGTTTGATGTAGGAAGGTTTCCCTGGCCATGGTGGAACAGTTGGAACTCTATGATCTTGAAGGCCCCTTCCAGCCCCAACCATGCAATGATTTTACATCCAGTAGAGCATGGCCTAACCTTGATTGGACACCCCAAAATACACCCCGAGGAGACACTATACACAGCCCACCTGATCTGCTCATGAAATCAGTTGGGTTTTTAACTCTGCTCCCCATGACCAAGGAAGGCAAAGACCAGAGTCTCCATGGAGGCTAAGGAGTTGGAGCTTGCATAAACAGGCTAGTAAGCAAGGAAAGCTTACAAAAAATCGTGTGAGCTCCCAAGTAATTACATGGGGTTGCATGGAAGAGTGGGGAGGAAACTCCCCTTGCGCTGGTCTAGCCACAGGAAGGCTTTTAAGCCAGATGCCAGCTGGGAAGAAGATAGAGGTGAAGCAGTGGCGTGGCCAAAGCTGTCCTTGGATTCCCCCAGCACTTCCCAAGAGCTCATGCAGATCCTTATCTCCTGCAGGCTTTGAACCGCAGCTGCAAGGGGCACTGCCTCCTCCTTGTGCAAGAAGCAACTGGGCCTTCAATCAGCCTAATTGCTGCCTCTCCTCTCAAGCAGGAGGGCCAGGGGGACTGCTGAACACGGCATGTGTGCTGGAGAAACACCCACCCATGCTCCTGCCTGTACATGCTGTCTCCTACCTGCTGCATTCCTCCTTGCTCTCCGTCACCCAAAAACGTGCAGCCCTTTGCAGGCCAGATCCCAGCTCACCATGTTAGGCTGCTGCCACTCCATGCTCAAGTCCCTGCCCTCCCTAAGAGGAGTACTATGAAAGTTCATTAAATTGAGGGGTTCTGGAAAAGGCTAATTTGGCCACTCACAGGGGTCGGCCCAGAAAAGCTGTGGGTGTCTCATCCCTGGAAGAGTTCAAGGCCAAGCTGGATAGGGTTTGGAGCAACCTGGTCTGGTGGAAGGTGTCCCTGCCCATGGTGGAGGCAGGGGTAGAACTGGATGATCTGTAAGATCCCTTCCAACTCAAACCATTCTATGATCGTATTCTATGATTCGCTGATCTCTTCCCAGCTGGTGCCATGGTCCACAGTGCCTTAAACCATTCTCAGCAGAGGATGTTGGTACCTGCAAGGCCCATCACAGCCCCATGTTGCAGTGCACTCAGTCCTGCCAACAACAAAATCAGCGACATCGCCCCCCACCTCAAGGTGGACATCCACATCATAGGTTCATCCCTGACTCTCTTTCCAGTCATCAGATCAAGGGACACCACCACAGATTCAGGAGGGACTGATCTTAGACTGTCATGGACACTCCTTTCAGAGCTCCACCACCACAGAGGGGCCCTCAGAACTCTCAGCTCACACGGACACATCCATACTGGAGATCCCAAAGCCTTAGGAGATGACCCATGGCTCACAGCTTTCCCTGTCTGTGCTCCTAACCCACTTCAGCAAGCCAGGTCTCCACAGAGCAAGGAGGCAGAGGTTGCAGGGTCTTCAGTAAAGTCTAAACCAGCCACAGTCCAGCCTCATAAGACTGAATTAAAAAATGTTTTCTGAGGGCTGCCTTGGTACATTCTGAACCATGATGAAACCTTCCTTTGATTATTTTGGACTGCTGCTGGCTGCCATGGCCAACACTGGCTCTTCCCAGGCACAGCACAGCTCTCATCACTGATCCCATCTACCTGCTTGGGATCAGCCCTTCTGAAACACCTCCACCTGAGGACATCCTGCTACCTAAAAGGGTCTCCCCACCTCCCTCTGTGCCCAGGGAGCCAGGTTCAGCTGTGTAGGACCAAAGGTCTCACCTCCCCCAGGACCTGGCAGACCCTGTGGGTCTAGGTACACGGTACTGGAAGGTGAGAGGTGCTGTCCTGCTTGAACTGCAGTATCTGGAAACTCCCATGCTCATAGGGATGAAAATGTAGGGCAGTTCTCGGGTTGGAAAGAAAATTATAATGTTCCCAACAAATATAGCTGAAAAGTCAAGTGGGGAATTAGGCACTGCTTGGCAAAGGTACAGGAATGCGGATCATCAGGGGTGGGTTTTGCCCTGGGAGCTTTCCCTCGGAAACAGAACAAGGAGGGGAAGATGAAACTCTTTGCCCAGGCTCACTCAACAAACCCCACAGCTCAGAAAGGGAATCCTGCAAATCCCAGCTCCATGCCACGACCACAGCAAGGAGCCGTGCTGCCCTGTGTGAGCCGCTCGCTGGGCAGGACCTCGAGGCAGAATTTGGAGAAAGAACATTTGAGTGGCAGCAGGAGAAGAGGCTTGGAGGGAGCTTGGAAAGGGCTGAGTCACTCGCTGTCGGCGTCAGCAACCGAGGAGAGAAGCGTGACTGCCAAACAGCCACCTGGAGCTTTGTCAGCTCATCGTTTGGGAAAAAAAAAGGAAAAAACTCAACTGACAGCCTCTCCCGCATCCCACTGGAGAGCTGAATGTGCCGCACGCAGCCGGGGAGTTCCGTGGAGAAGCAGTGGCTATGAAAAATGCCCTTCCCTGGCTGCAGGTGCTGGTTTCTGTTGCAACATCTCCCTTGGGGCTCGCAGAGCAGAGGAGGCAGCGCTGCTCTCCCACAGCACCGGGGCAGCCTCCAGGGACGTGTCACGGCCAAGCCGGGGCTCGGTCCAAGGACCGGGGGCGGAGGTGATTAGAGAGACCTGGCGCTGGCAGAGAGACGACGCAAGAGCTGCCTCCGCCTCGCAGAGATAACTGCGGCTGACTTCAGCCAGGGGCTGACTCACCTAAGCCAGGGCATCTTGTCTGGATATCAGGTGGAGACAGGGAGAAGCAACGCATTTAAATGAGCTTTTGATCTTTAAAGCAAACAACGCCGCCTTGTTTTGCAGCGCTCAGGCAGCCGTGGGTGACAGGCAAGGACGGCCAGGCTGGTTTTGGGGGGCCCAGTTCAAGGCACTCGGTTTTCATGGATGGGTGCTCAGCACTCAAAACAAAGGCAGTGATAAAGGGCTTATCATGAAAACTCACCTGGAGCTGCCAAATACGGTCCTGTGGCTCTGTCTGCATTGCAAATTTGCCAAGTTGGATGAGACAACACAGCTGGGTAACGCAGACAGGCTCGACTGTGACTACCCCAGCTGCAGCCAAGTGACACATCTGGGAAGAGAAGTCTAGTCCTTCTGTTTGCAGTTCTTCAATTTGTCCTATCCAGTCTCCATTCTGGGAATATTTCAGGGTAAAGCTGTAAGGAAGTGGGCTGGCCCCTATAACTACCCTGCTTTGAGCAGACCCCCTTCAGCCTGAATCATCCGGCAGTCCTATGAAGATCCCAGAGAAGAAAGGATATCTTATCTCTCACAGGGTGCAAAACTGGGTCACTGAAGGAGATTCCAGAGAGGTACTCCCCTTGGGGCATGTACCTTCTCCTGACACTGCACCTGTCTCCTCCAGCTCCGTCTGTTATGGTTAAAATGTCCATGGCTACAGAGGGAATTATGTCCAGGCTGCCTGCTCCCCCCACAGACAGCTCAGTATCCTCTCTGAAGTGTGATTGTACTCAGTTTCATCAAATCCTGGGATCACAGAATGATTTGAATTGGAAGGGGTCTCAAAGATCATCCAATTCCAACTCCCTGCCATGGGCAGGGACACCTTGCACTAGACCAGGTTGCTCCAAGCCCAGTCCAACCTGGCCTTGAACATTTCCAGGGATGGGGCAGCCATAGCTCGTCAGAGGATTTCAATATCCACAACTAATCAGATGTAGATTTCAGACTCATCTAAAGCAGTTAAATGACTTTCCTACATGCACCCATAACTCAACCTGTCTTCTGTTTTCTCTTGAGAGTGTTTCTATCATGAGATGCAGAGTTACCACACTCAAAGACCTGCAAAGAGATGTCTCTGGCTCCATCAGCTGTTGCCACATGATCCATCATGCCCTGAAGAGTCTGAGCTGGGTCCCCTCATATTTTGATCCCTCAATCCACCATTGGGGTCCTTTCCAGCTGGATGGACTGAAGTCTGCATGGAAATGCAGGTGCCAAAGTGTGTCCAGAAAAGGGCTGAGTGAGTGTCTGGAGAACAACTCTGATGAGGAGTGGCTGAGGGAGCTGAGGCCTGGAGGAAAGGAGGAGGTTGGAGCCAGGTGGGGGTTGGTCTCTTTTCCCAAGTCATAGGATGGCAGGAGAAAAATGGCAGGACAAGAAGAAATGGCCTCAAGTGTACCTGGGGAGGTTTTGATTGGATATTAGGAAAAATTTCTTTTCAGAAAGGGTGATCAAGCACTGGAACAGGCCAGCCAGGGAAGCTGAGGAGTCACTATCCCCAGAAGTATTTAAAAGGCATGTAGATGTGACACTTGGGGACACATTTAGTTTAGTGGTGAACATGGTGGTTCTGGGTTAATGGTTGGACTTGGTGCACTTGAAGGTCTTTTCCAAGCTTAATGAGTCTATGTTTCTGTGAAATGGTTTCATATTAAGAGGAACTGACCAGTCCCTGTGGATGTTTGACCTTTTCCACCCCATTTTTCTCCCCTCACAGCTTCTTCAGGAGAATTTCACATTTTTTTCCAGCTCACTGGAGGAAAAGGCTGCACAGCTTTTGGCCAAGGATTTTCACTGAAGAAACAGATCCAGGCCGTGGTGATTGCCCACTGATCACTACTTTTTGAGCTCTGTCAGACAGCCAACTCTTAGCTCATTTAATATGTGCTCTACTGATGTGTGGTGCTTTTTCCCCCCACTGGAACACCACACGGTACAAATCTAATATTTTACAAGCATGTTGCATACCCAGTTATGTTTATGGACCAACCTTATGATCTAAAATAATGACATAAAGCTGGCACAAGAAGACCCCTGTTCCAAAAAACCACGTTGGCTGGCATTTTTTATATTTCTGTTATTTATGCTTTCATGAATCAGATTCTAGATCAGACACTGTTTTTATTAACAATCAGCCTGATGTTATTACTAGCCTGACATCACCCCTAGACATGTCTGGCCCACAAAGGCAGTTTTGCTGCTCAGCAGGCTCCTGAGGCTTAGCACCACGTTAGCACTGGTACCAGAGACCAGGAGAAGATGTTGGCCCATGCATCAAGGCCTTTGCATCTTACAAGGATCTGAGCTCCAGGCTTGCTTGGGTTGAGCCTGAGGCAGCAGCTCTGTATCCAAAAACCGGTTTCCTTACTTTGTCCTGAAGTCTGTATGAAAGTCAGATAGAAGACAGATATCATGGCAGCCTCTAAACTCATGAGGGTTCATTGTGTCTCTTGGCACAGTGGCCAAGGAGAGGAGATGGTTGGGGGGAGCCTGGCAGGATACACCAGATGAGACCTGAATCTGAGCTGGAGGAGGGGCACAGCCACAGTGACCCTGCAAACCTCTTTGGGTGCTGTGGTCTTTGACCCTCAGGCTGTGGGACAGCAGGGGTCAGGCTGGATGTGATTTTAGAATCATAGAATTACTAAGGTTGGAAAAAGCCTCTAAGACCACTGAATCCA
This sequence comes from Acrocephalus scirpaceus scirpaceus, assembly GCA_910950805.1. Taxonomy (NCBI): domain Eukaryota; kingdom Metazoa; phylum Chordata; class Aves; order Passeriformes; family Sylviidae; genus Acrocephalus; species Acrocephalus scirpaceus. The sequence goes on from OU383773.1 coordinate 3,465,234, forward strand.
ACCATTAACCAGCACTACTGTGTTCACCCACCACCACTGTGTCCCCAGGGGCCACATCTAAGTGTCTTTTGAACACTTTCAGGGATGGTGATTCAGTGGAGGGTGCACAGCTTTAGGTTGCACAGCTGTAGGAAACTCTCCCTGTCCCAACAAGATTAGGAAGCAGCAGCACCATTTCAAAACCATCAAATCCTACCCAAAATCAAAGGTGAAGCAGCTGATCTGCTGAGACCACTGAAGCACACTGTCAAACCCTGCATCAGCATTTCCATACAGACCCTCCTGTTGCCTCATCTCAGGCTCTGCTTGGGGCTGTTTGCCCTCATTTTATTCCACGTATGTAGTTTCCTCCATAGCATGCGCTTCAATTCCTGATCTTCTGGGTCCCCTGGAAACCTCTAAAACTTCAGTGTGGAAAAGAGGATACTTCAGATATTGAACTAAACCATATCCTGGTGCAGAGTTGCACCTCCTCGCCCTGAGCTCACACCCAGCCCAGCCTCCTCCTCTCGCAGCCTGTGCTCCAGCAAAATCATTTGCACACTAAAAACACCGCCAGACAAAGCCCCAGCCGCCCACCCGTGCTCTCAGCCTGCCACCGGCGTAGAGAATCCCCGTCCTTAAGGACACAGCCTTGAACAAAAGCCAGGGAAACAGGAAAAAAAAAAAAAAAAAGGAAAGAACCCAACAAAACAACGTCTCTGCAGCCTGACCTTTTATTGTCTGAACGGGGCTGCCAAACCAAACCCGCGCTGCGGGTCCTTCCCGCTCCTTGCATCCTGTCCGAGATTCCTCCCCTCCCTGCTGAGGCTCAGTCGCAGCCCTGGCTGTGTCATTGGGGCTTCCCAGGAGTGAGGAAGACAACGAGAGGATTCTCGGGGTGCTGTGGGCGGCTTCCTCTTCCTTCATCCTAGGAGGGCCTGGGGGTTGGCTCGGTGCAGGGTGGGATCCGCAGCTCCTGGCAGATGGAACAGTGAGCGAAGGTGGAAAAGCATCGGCAGCCTTGCGGGGTTGGCAACATTAGAAGGACCAGAGGGGACACGTCAGGTTTAAATAATCTTCTCCCCTCCAGGGCCCATACAAGACACTTCAGGACGGGAAAGGGAAAAAAAAAAAAAAAAAAAATAGAGAGAGAGAAGAAGAAAAGATAATCCCCCTGTGAATGCCTGGTGCCTGGCTGCCAGAGGAAAAGTTTGGCTCAGAGCTGTGCTTGCCCCAGCAGAGCTTGTCTCTCTTTTGCTGCCCTTCACATTTCCCCACCACCCCCCGGCTCAGCCCGAGAACTCCTGAGGACACGAGCTGAGCTGGAGCATCCGAGAGCCCTTTGCCAGGACGTGGCAAACCCTGCCCTCCCTGCCTGCGAGCGCGGAGCCGGGGCTTGGCCACATCACACAGCGCCGGCTGCCTCTCATTAGCACTGCGTGATAAATCCGGGGGGGAGATGACAAGCCAGCGGGATGAATCCAAGCGTCCTACCCTTTCAATTCTCCTCCTCCCATCACGTATGGCCGGGCTTGCCCGGTCCCATCATCTACTGATGGCTGTAAGCCATCGCCCCCAGATGGGGAATGAACGCTAACGAATGGAGCATTTCCTTTGTGTCCTCCTGTTGGGAGCAGGGGTTGCCCTGGCCTCACTGTCCTGCTGAAGGTGAAAGGAGATGCCGTGAGGTCTCCCCTGTTAGACCATGGAGAGGTTGTCCAGCACAGGTTTGCAATGCCAGCTGGCCTGGAACACCACTTTGGTTTGAGAGACAGCTTGGGTGAAAAACCACCTGGTCTCAGGTGGTTCACTCCAGTGTCACTGTCCCCTCCTGAAAAACTGGCTGTGGCAGTTGCAAGTGGGATTTATGGAAGTTTGTGTTCTGCTGTGAACAGCCAAAAAAGGTGGTGCCCAGCATCCACCCCTCCACAAGCCTTGACCCAGTCTGGGACAGGAGACTGGGAGGTGCTTTAAAAGCCAGTGTGCCATGGATGAGGATGCCTTCATGGAGGCTGGGTAGAGGCAGGTGGTAGAGGGGCTTCCATGGATCATTGAATCATAAAATTATTTGGGTTGGAAGGCACCTTAAAGGGTCATCTAGTCCAGACCCACTAAACCAGGTTGATCTGAGCCCCATCCAACCTGGTCTTGAATGTTTCCAAGAATGGGGCATCCACCAACTCTCTGGACAACCTGTGCTAGTGTTTTACCACCCTCTCTTCTTTCTAATAAAAAAAAGAAGTAAAGAAACCCTTCTTTCTAATATCAAATCTAAATTGACCGTCTTTCAGTTTAAAGCCATTACCCCTTGAACCATCAGTATGGACCCTGCTAAAAAGTCGGTTTTCATCTGTCTTATATGCCCCTTTTAGGCACTGAAAAGGTCTTCCTGGAGCCTTCTGATCTCCAGGCTGAACAGCCCCGGCTGTCCTAGGCTGCCTCCAGAGCAGGGGTGGTCCAGCCCTCTGATCTTTTTCATGGCCCTCCTCTAGACTCACCTTAACAGGTCCATGTCTGTCTTGTACCTGGGTTGATAAAAGGCATTTCCCCAACCCAGGTGCAGCACCAGCACTTGGCTTTGTTGAACCTCGTGACATTCCCATGGCTCACTTCCCGAGCTTGTCCAGGTCCCTCTGGATGGCACCATGTCCCTCAGGCACATCCTTCAGGGTGTACAGGCACAGCTCAGCCCATTTTTGCACCAGTAATTCTCTGTCCTCCATCCTGCCAAGCCCAAGGAGGGGCCCCTCAATACCACAGTCCCAAGGGCAGGGGTTGCTTTTCCCCTGCAAATCTGGAGGGAAAAAAAATCTCCTTGAGGACTCTTCTACTCAGCATCATTTGGGTTGAAACTGCCCGGATTACTGACATAAATCTTGCTTGTTTAGGAAAACAAGGGAAAAAAGCTGGGCTGTGGTGTCAAAGCACTTTGCTGTGCCAAGAGCATCCCTGCTGGGTTTGCTAAGCCTTCCCTGGGGTCTTGCAACCCCTCTCTGTCACTGGCACTTTGGGGAGACCATAAACCTGTCATGGTTTTGGGGACTGCCAGCCCCAGGGGTGATGGAGAACAATGTCCTCTCTGCAGAGGATACAAACTGCTCTGAGCCCAGCCCTGCTGCTGTCCAGGGTGGACAAGCTGTGGATTCATCTCCTTCCAAGGAAGAAAAGGGCTCATGACCATTTCTCAGCTCTGACCCCAGAAAAGAAAGGGGGCACCTCACTTTGGAGTTTCTGCACAGCCCTGTAGGGTTGTGCTTTGGTTTATGGTGCATTTCCCATTGCACCAAACCTGTCTGTAATAAAAAGCGAGGGAGGAAGATGGAAGCCTCAGGTTTGGGGCTAAGTCATGGGAAGGATTGGGAAGGAGGAGCTGCAGGATGTGGCTTCATGATAATGCTCAGTTACATTTGGGAACACCTAGTTCCTTCTGGAGGCATCTCAGACCCTGCCACCAGTCTGGGGAGAAAACATCACTGTAGGCTGGAGGATGAGGCAGCAGATGAGAGCACAGATGCAGAGACAGAGAAGGCTGCAGGCTTGAGTGCAGCCTCAAACACCCACTGATCCGCTGGTAAATCAATTCTCCCCTTTTGGAGCAGCCTGACTCCTTTATGGAGCACAGTTTCACTTGGCTGTGGTGGGCAGTGGAACAGTGGGGTTGGCTGGGATGTGGGAGAGTGGGGTGGGAGATTGCAAACCCAGCTGCTCTCAGCCCAGCCCAGCATTGGCCCAGCCACATGGGGGTTATCAATGACCTCTCCAGGAGCCTTGCAGCAGCATCATACTCTGGGCTTACCCACATGGGACAACCAGGGGAGGGACCTAAGGCAAACCTCCATGGTCTTAGAGGAGAGAAGGAGACAGAAGGGATGTAATTCATGACAAAGTAAACTCACTTCTCCTTCTTTCCTTCCCACTAACCTCCCTAGAGAAAACAGCAGGGGAAAAAAAAAAGGTTAAATAGAATAAAACAGACTAAATAGAACAAAAGAGAACACGTGGGAGCGGGTCTCCAGTCTCCAGCTGGAGAGGACTGTTCCTGAGCCAAGCCTAAAACACTTGAACAAGGCCAAACTGGCCACCCCCAGGCAGGCCATGTGAATGACAAGTGCATCAGCCGTGCTGGCAGCTCTCTTTCATGAGTTTCTTTATAAAGAAATACTATATAATTAACTGCAGGCCAATTAAACACATCAAACAATCATTGCTGGTAACTTCCACCACCCTGTGCTGTCAGGAAATGTGAGAGTGGTAAAACAGGTGTGGCCCTCAGAGTGGGAGTAACAACTCGCGTGGCTTGAGGATGTCAGGGGTGGGCCTTGGCTGGTCACCTGGACATTAAAATGTCACGAGGCTCCTCCACATCTCCTGCCTTCCTGGCTCAGGTGGATGCCCCCAGTGTGGTTAACCAAACCTCTTGGCACCACAGCTCTGGCACACCAGAGAAAGAAGACACGTAAAAATGAAACCACGAGTCATCTCCAGGCTCCCATCTGGATGTCCAAGGCCTTTTCCAGCCCCTGGCACTCCAGAGCTCTCAGCTTTCTGCTGTAGCAACCACAGCAAGTCTATAATGAATTTTCTTTAGTGTTTCTTCCCTGCTGCTCCTGGGAAAATTGCAGCCACTCACAGCAAACTGGTGCTGGAAAACCTACCGGTGTCAGAAAACCAGCCCCAGGATGTCATTGTTCCAGACTGTGCCATGCATGGGGGTAGAAAACTTCTGTGGGCACAGGTCTGCTGTTGCCTGGCCTCTGCTCTGCAGAAGGGTCTTTTGCAGCCTGAAGGGGAGCAGATTCCCTAGGGCTGGTGGGCAGATCCCATGCATAGCAAGTGATATTTCTGTCACAATTGTTACAGGAGATTGCTCATGAAATCACTGCTTGGAGCAGCTGGACCCAACCCTTCTTGAATGAACTTTGTCAGGTCCAGCCCCAGAAACTGCTCCTGGATCCTGGCTTTTAAGGAGCTCTTTTTTCCAGAGCACTGGTCCTAGGAGGGTGCACCAGGGAGAGTGCTCTTCCAGAAGCTTTCCAAGAGGAGAACCACAGCATCTTGAGAACACCTTACTTTTACTAAAGCCACACACCTCATCTTGGACATTCAGTGTGCCCAGTGAAAGTATTCCTCAGGAGTGCAGAGGCTGGGGAGTTAGGCGCTGTCTCCTGGTGGGCATTTCTCAGTAGTAATGTATGGAAACAGATTCCCCAGCCTTGGATCAGACACACCATAGACTGGGTGCACCCTAAATTCAGCAAAATATCTAAGCACCCTTTCATCTGACACGTGGGGCTGGATGTTCATGGTGCCTCCATCAAACTGGGTAAGGGGAGCTGAAACCCCTGTGATACCTTATGAGTGTTGTCTCAGGGGATTTTTTCTCCTTTAGGTCATTTGTACTCATCACTATTGTGCCATTATTTTGGGAGCTGACACTGAAAAAATGGTCCCAACACATGGTGAGGCAGATGTGAGAGAAGGCCTTTGATTTTGGGGGGGCTTTATCTTAATTACACAGTTTAAATGCTTTTGGGAAATTTTCTGTGTTTTTTTTCCAAAGCAAAAGGAATAGGCAATAATGTGCTTACAGGCATCCATATGATGTGCTTCCTTACTGGGCTAATAATTACTGGGAAAAGATAAATGAAGGGCAGATATTTGAATAGTTAAGCACTTTTTATTTTTTCTGTTTTTGTTAAATGAGGGAAAGGGTTGAGTGCCTTGACTGCTACACCAGCTACACCAGCTACTCATTGGATCCATAAGATTTGTGTTCCCTATGTTCTTGGGCTAAGTTAACAAATATTTACAGGCTGGGGCTGTGGTTCAGCAGAGCACTCTCAGCTGTGTGTTCAAATCTCCTTGGCCTCAGTGGCACTTAAATGCAACCTTGTGCAACGTGCTAGATGTGAGGACCTTGGATTTTTTTGGATAACAAAGACAACATTTGTCATTGCCAAACCAAGGGTCACCGAGTCACGTTGCTGACTAGCACAAACCCTTCATCCCCTTTGTTCTCTCTGAAATGGTGAAATAGTAGCTGACTAGGTGATTTTCACAAGTTTCTACTTTTTTTCTATGTGTGTTTGTGTGTGAATGTTGTTGATTTCCAAATTACCTGTATGAAAATCTTTTAACCTGGATCCTAAGTGCACACTTACTTGATTTGGTTTTTTGTGCTGCTACTGTAGTGTAATCAGGAGATTTTCTCATATCCACCAGGAGAAGAAAGTTTACTGAGAATGTCTGATTTCCCTTTTTTATGTGAAAATGCAGAAGGACTCACTCAGCAGGTGGCCAGGAGGGTCTCTTCTGAGGAGGGCTCATTCACCCCTGAGCCAGGCTCATGGAGCACCTCAGATCAAACCCTCTCCCGTTCAATGTGTGCATTTCTCTTTTCCTTGCTCTTGCACTCCCTCTGCTGATCCCAGGGATCTGTTAGAAGAAAAATGCTGGTGCCAGAGATAAGCAAAGTACAGGGGGAAAACAGCTGTATAGCAAAAAATGAACCAACTCATCCCAGCTGGAGAATACCTGAAGTTCAGAGGGCAGGAGAGAAAAAAAAAACCAGTGATAAAAGAAGAAGTAGCAAATACAGTTCCTCCTATCAGCTGATTTCTTCCTTCTGGTGACCGGTGACATGACCCAAGGGAATGGTTGGAGCTGTGTCAAGGGAGGTTTGGGTTGGATATTAGGAAAAGGAACAGATGGGATTTACCCTCCTAACCCCTTTACAAACCATGACCCAGGTCACCTGTCTGCCTCACACCCACCCTCCTCTGTAAATGCCTCTTGATCCTTTGGGGTGAACTTGAGTTCTACTTGCATGTTGAGTGCCTACCCCTCAGAAAAACCAAACCCAGAATTGGAAGCTTTCTTGTGCAGAAAAGCTGTGGATGCCCCATCCCTGGAAGTGTTCAAGGCCAGGTTGGATGTGGCTTGGAGCAACCTGAGATAGTGAAAGGTGTCTCTGCCCATGGCAGGGAACAAGATGGTCTTTAAGGTCCCTTCCAACCCAAACCTTTCTGTGATTCTGTGATTTTTATGATTCCGCTTTGAGGGCCTGAAGAAACACAACCCACAGGGGCTCAGTTAACCTTTCCCCAGGCCTTGCCTTTCATAAGCCAAAGAGATAAAAACTAATGGGACTGCTGGGAAGCAGGGAAGAAGCACAGAATTGCTCTGTGTGTCCTTTGGAAGGTCCCAAAAGGAAAAGGTCCTTGACAAGGAGTTTATTTTCATTAAAAATTACAGGCCCAGCTCAACCAGTCAAATAAACAAAGCAAGTCTGTAAAACAGCAAGTGCAAAAGGTCCTGGGTTATTTATAAAGGGCTTCTAAGTATATTAGGCCTAACACCAAGATAAATCTACCCTGCTAGGATTCCAGAGGCATATCACATGTGGCCCTAGCTGTTGTCAGCTTTGGAATACATTTCACTACGAACCTTCACGGCTTTTTCCCTAGTGATTCCCCCTTGAAAATTAATACACTGGGACCAGACATAGGGTTCTGTCTTCAGTCACACATTGACTTGATCAAATCCTTCATGGAATCATGGAATATTTTGGGTTGGGAAACATGTGAAAGATTGTCTTGTTCAAACTGCTCTGCCATGGGGTTGAACCTTCCACTAGGTTGCTCCAAGCCCCATCCAACCTAGCCCTGAACACTTCCAGGGATAAGGTATTCACAGTTTCTTGGGACAACAAATTCCAGTGCCTCACTACCCTCACATGGAAGAATTTCTCCTTCATACCTAGTCTAAATCTACCCTCCTTCAGCCTAAAGCCTCTCCTCTTGTACTCTGAATGTATGCTCTTGCCAAAAATCCCTCTTCACAACCATTCAAATCCATTCAATAGACATTTTGCCACCCGGTGTGTCATAGAATGGTGAAGGGCCCTGCTCAAGACCAGGTTATTGGATCCAGCAGGATTGGGGTTTTTATCCTGAAACAGGATATTCAGTACAGAGGGTCACCAACATTTCCACCGAGAACTTCAGTTTCTAATAAACCTCAGTGATTACTTCTCAGCTGATGAGAAGGAAAATGAGGATCTTTGGGACTTTGTAGGATTTGTTCACATGGTCATTTAAAGACCCTGGGCAAAGTCAGTGCTGGGAAACAACCATGTGCTGCTCTAGCTCAACCTCCTGCATTTCAGATCATTCCTTACAGTGATCTGGCACAAACCCACAACTTCTTTTGGGGTGCTTTCTTCTCCAGTCCCACCAGAACAACTCTGCACCTTCCCAGGGTCCAGACCAAGTCCAGCACAACTTGAGGTGTCCAGGACTGCACAGAGGGTTTGATTGGGGATTCATGGTGTGATTGTTGGGACTGTCCTGTGAAGGTCCAGGAGCTGGACTTGAGGATCCTTGTGGGTCCCTTCCGACTCAGGATATCCTAGGACTGGCTATGGAATTGTCTACATAGGCTTTACTTTATGCCAAGGGTGCAATTTAGTGTCCTAACACAGGTTTTTCAGACCAGGTGGGGTGTTCCCATCAACCTCCAGCTGCCACAAGAGGATATGGGTGTCTTAAGGGTTTAGTTGTCTTCCATAAATATCTGTAGGGTATCCTGGAGTATTTTGAACAGTACCAGATGTTTAGGCAACTCATAATTCTCTGTAAACCCCCAGAAACTTGGAGAAAACTTATGCCATTTAGTGCCTTGCACTGTAAAGTTAGGGATAGCCCCATTTCCAAGTCTCATTTCTGTTTTTTATTGCTCCAGCTCCTGTTTGGAAAGTATGCCATGTGAGGGAAAGGAATGTTTTAAAGGGAAAATATTCTTAGAGCAACATTCAGATGGATGCCCATGATTAGGAACCCAGTCTACTCCCCAAATAATCTGGCTGGTTTTGCATCCCTGCTGGAGCAATCTGGGCAACTGATCCACCCTTCCAGAGAGGATTCAGGACAGGCTTTTCTGCTTCATTCTGTGATGAATTCAGACACCTCTGTGATCCCCTGCCCAGGAAGGTGATGATGTTCCTTCCACTGTCACATGGCCAAGGCCAACACCACAGGTAAGTTTTCTGAAAGGTAATGCAGAGAGGCAAGTACCTGGTTTGGGAAATCCTTTGGATTTGCTTTTTTGATACCAAATTCCTCGGCTGTTTCCAATTTGTTGAAATTGACTCCGGTTTAGTAACACCCAATAATTGCCTAATTGGTTTGAACTAATTGATTGTATACAGTCCAGAAGATGCCAGCTGGTGATCCCCTGCCTTTCTGAAAGGGCTGTAGGAATTGTCTGCAGGAACAATTGCTCAGCAGGAAAGGCAAGTTTTGCAAAATCAAGTATTGCTGTGAGAAAAAGCTGTGGTTTTGCTCAAGTAATTCCATTTTTTTGTTTATTTTTCTTCCCGGAAAACTCAAATAAAATATCTTCATTTGAATAAGGTTAGTGCCAAACATTTGCTTTTAACTCTGTGCCATGACACACACAGAGCCCCAGATCCTTATTTCAGCTGAGCTGTGCTGGTGGTGCCTGTGAACAAAGTTTTGCTTTCTCCTTAGACAGAAAAGAAGCAGAGGAAAACACTGAGACTGAGGAAAATAAAAATTTGGCTATTTGGCTACTGAGTTATATAGCAACCTCTGTAGTTATTTGCCCCCGTGACTAGAAAATAAAACTGGGTTTTTTTCTGGTGTAATCTCAGCTCTCCATCTTAAATAGAAAAGATCATCCATCTTAAATATAAGCTAGAAAACCTTTAGCAACCCCATGGATGCTCCCTATGAAAAACAGGAGTCCAGCCTCCACTCCCCATTACTTTTCTTTCTTTCCTCAATCCCAGCACTCATCAAATTGTTCCTTGAGGCTCCAAATGTTTTTGAGGAGAGAATCAGGCTGAAAATGCTGAGGATGAAGGTCATCCCTTCTTGAGCTGTTCAGTCCAGCAATGCTGGTCTGGGAGCAGCAACTCCAGCGTTGTTCTGGTCAGTTTTTCAATCCCAGGCAGGTATTTCCATGCTGGAGCTGCTCGGTTAATTCTGGAAACGTGCACCAGATGGCGATGCCAGCCCATTTCCAGCTTCACCTCTGAAAAGGCAAACTCTGAGATATCCCTGGATTGTTTGGTTTTGTGGTTTTTTGTGTGTTAACAGCTGATGCCTGCTGAAATCCCTGAGACAGGCAGGTGTCCCCCTGCAATGTTTCCTGCTAAGCTGTGCTCCCATAGGAATTCGCTGCTGTGTCTTGCCATCATCCTGTGAGGAACAGACAGGCAGGAGAGAAAAAAGCCTTCACTGTGTTCAGGACAAGGACATATTTACAGGGATTAAAGCATGGCTGGATAGAAGGGGTCAGAGCAGAGGGGAATGGAAGCTGTCAAGAGCAAGGTCAGTGCTGAGCAGCATGAGCCATTAAGAAACTGTCCTGTCCACTGGCCCAATAGAATCAGAATAATAGAATATCCTGAGTTGGAAAGGACACACAAGGATCATCAAGTCCAGCTCCTGGCCCTGCATGGGAAAGCCCAAAGATTCCCACCATGTGCCTGAGAGTGTTGTCCAAATGCTCCTTGAGCTCCTGTCAGGCCATGACCACCCTGACTTCACATAGATGTGTAGGTATTCCCACGTCTGTGGGTTAAAAGCAGCTTGCACAGAAGGCTGATATATGCACATCTCTGATCACTGTTTCCCCACATGCTGCAGCACCGACTTTGCAGTGATGTTAAGCAGATTTTGTAGTCTCTGAGTTTTTTGGGGCTCCCCTTCAGCAGCTCCCAAGGGCTCACTCTTAGAGGCAGAGTGCAGCCATCCCAGTCTGCCTGGCCATGAGCATTTTCACCACCCTGATGTATGTTCCCAGTGCTCCCAGAATCTGTCAGGGAGCTGCTCAGTAAAGAGCAATTGGATTTACAAAGCTCGTTCTTGGATGGGAAGTGCTGGCAGGGTGACAGGACAGATCCTGTCCATGCCATCTTATCTCTCTCCAGGTGGGATCACAGCCCTGCAACCCAAAGGGTGGGAGGCAGAGCTCATGCCACAAGCTCTGTAACATCTCCTGCCAAAACTTTGGCTTGGTTTGGGATGCAGCACGAGCAGGGCTGTGGGCTGCACAAAGAAACACCTGCATGGACACAAAACAGTGTGATGAGCTGAGCTGGACACAAAGCAGACCTGTCAAAGCATTCTCTGGGAAAACTGAGCTGTTTCTGCACAGATGTCTGACATGCTGGTCTGAAAAGCAGCAGCCAGTGAGAGGGGACTGGTCACATTATCACACTGGGGATGCACAGGCTGAAAGTTGGTTGAAAGATGCAACTTCCCAGCCTGGCTCATCTCTGTCCAGCATTTTTTATGGATTGTTTTTACCTGAACAAGACTGTGAATATGATTTACCTGTTCAGATGGGAGCCTGGTCTCCCTCCTGTGCAGAGGTGAAGGAAGGCTCTGTGGGGAAGCAGGGAGAAGGTGGCAGGGTTGAGGAAACCCATCTGGCCTCACTGGGGCATGACATTTGCCATTGCTACTGCAATAGTAACTACCTGCTGTACACTGACAGTTTAAAACCCAGGTTACAGCCAGTAAAAACTTCCATCCCCCACCTGCCCCTGCAAGCACAGTCTGATCCCAGGGGAGTTCTGCATCAGAACCAAAATATGTCCTAACATTAACATGTGCAAAGGTTTAGACCACAGCTGTCAAACAAACCCTGATCAGTCATTGTTTAGCAGCTATGGATCCAAGCTACATAAATTGGTGACAGAGCTCACTGGGAATTCATCCACCTTTCTCTTCTGGAAGTTCTCAAGGAATTCAGCCATAACCCAGCTGATCTCTGGAGTCTGGCAGATGTGTTTGCAGGTGGTGTCAATCCCCTGCATGACAGGATAAGCAACATCTGAACACTGGAAGAGCTCAGAGAAGAGAGGTGAAGGATGAACAGAGAGCAGGATGAAGGCAGCTGGGAGGTGGATACTGCACAGTTGTCACTCCCCTCTATTCCATGGAGAGGGTAATACCATGATTTCCTTATTCTCAGAACTTCTGACTGAGAGAAAAAGTCAAATCATCATTTTTATTCCCACAAAATCAGAGGGAACGGGACAGATGGGGTTACTTTGGCTCACCCAGCCCACAGACAGGTCACTTACCAGAGTTCATATCTCTGTTCCACCCTCATCCAAACAAGCTACCCAACTTCCAACCACTGCCACAAGGGAAACCCTTGTGTATTTACCTCTGTTATTCCAGAATCCCACAGTTTGGAAGGCTACCAACCTTTCCCAAAGCTGGACTCAGAGCTTTGCCCAGCCAAGATAACAGAGCCCAGTCCATAGTTAATCATCACAGCAAGAATCTCCACTGTCATGTCTGTGTTGCTCCACTCTCTAAAAGCTGATATTCACAGCAGCAGGGATTTCAACCACTGTGCTGTGGGATTTCTACATCCTCCAGGCTCAGATAAAACGGCACACAGACTCCCTGCCTCTCTGGTTTTGGCCCCAAATTCAGACTGGGACCTGAGAAAATTTTCATGACTGAGGTTTCATTGAAATGGGTATACTCCCATGGCAAGTTTAATTTTCAATTATATCAGCACTTTTTATGGGGAAAAAAATTATTTAGAAAACATTCCAGTCAGATCTAGACAAATTTGCTAATATTTACCCAAAAAAGACACCAATGGCAGACTTGTGTCTCATTATCTAGATGTTTGGGCTTTCAGGTTATACCCAGAAATCTTTCTGATGTAGAAACAAGGCATGAAAGGCTTTGGAATGATGACTTTAATATGTCTGTCTTTCCTTGATTAGGAGTGTTAGTGTTGGCCTGCCTTAGTTCTGCTGAAAAGCCTTTTCTGGATTCAAAGCCATATTTATTGCAATTTCTAAATTCTTCAACTGAACAGGGAAAGGAGGCTGAATCCTTAATAAAGACTTCCTTCCTCCCAGTGTTATTTATTCATTGGATAAAGATAGGCTAAAATAAACACAAATTACTCATGGACTTAAAAACTGCAGTGATTAAAACATCATTCTCCTGTGAATGCTCCACATAAATTTCTTGATTTCTAGGACACTATTTCTCCGTTTCTCCCATTCAGCCTAAATGATCTCAGATGGCAGACAAAGCCAGTATTTGTTATGAATGAAGGTTACAGATTTTTGGAAATAAAGCCCCATGTGCTTTGTGCTTTCTGAGGTGGAATTCCTTAAACTGGGAACCAATTAGGGCAAAATATGGACCAAAAAAAATGTTTTCTGACAGCTGATCATGTTAGAACCCAACCAGTATCCAGAGTCAGACAGGCAAAGGGTTTGATACCAGCAAATGGAAAGGGCTTTCCTTCTACACAATGCATGTAATTAATTTGTGGGATTCATTACCAAAGGAGGTTATGAAGGCCAATATTATGCATGAGATTACAAAGGATTTATTAAAAATTGTGGAAGATTTCATTGGGATAACTTAGCACAGTGATCTGGCTGCGACTTCTATGTCAGGAAATCCCTAAAATACTGAAAAACAAAGGCTGGGTCTGCCTTGGTCTGGACATCTGTGTTTCAGATCCACTGAAGGGGAAGCAGCCTGAGGTGCACTGGGAGAGTTTATCAGTTATTTATTGACCAGGGTGACAAGGAAAGGAAAATGGATTGGGGATTGAAGACATAGAAAAGGAAAGATTGGGGATTAAGGACATAATTCTATATTTAATAGGATGTGGAGAACAGGTTTTCAACTGCTGTAAATCAGTTTGTGTGTCTGGTTTTCCGCTACGCTCTGGAGATTTTCCTTTCCCAGGGATCTGGTCCTTCTTGTCTTTTCCTGACTGCAAGGACATCAATTTCCAGCATGTCTAGAGCATTGCAAAGGGTCCTGGCAATGAGTTTTCCTCATGTCCCTTCAATCTCTGGGCATTCACAGGACCCTGACTGAAGTGCTGTGCCCGCACAGCCCGTGCAGGTGTCTGATGGAGTTCAGGCACCTCAGCACCATCCAAAAGTAGGGGAGCAAGCCAAGGAGCTTTTCTCCAGTGCCAAGCTGTGCATCTTCTTCTCTTCTCACTTGATCTTAAGCCTTTTTCTCTCCCTTCAGAACTGCCTTCAGCAGGGAGGGGAGGATTTCTTAGGAGAAGTGACCCAAGAGCAGCTAAGAGCTGGTTTGGGAAGGTTGTGGACTTCACTTAGCAATGAGCAATATGCACCTCTTGGGATCCACCAGCCACTTGGACTTTGAGAGGCTGGAGAAAGGTATAAATCAAGTCCTCTAAATGACCTATGATAAGAAAAGCCAGTCCTCAGAAATAAAGGCAGAAACCCTCTTTTGCCAGTAGAAGGATACTGTGCATACTAACCACAGAGTGGGCACCTGCTTGGCAGCCCCCAACCCTTCCCACAGGACAGCTTTATCTCTCCTTACAGGATTTGCCACCATCTCAAAGCATCTTGAGGTTTCTTTCTCTGTCATTCCCTAAATAAACTTTTCTAATATCCATAATATGAACTGACCCTAGGCTCTCCAAAGACAGATGGCGCTGTCACAGATCAGTATCAGATACTGACATAACACTCCAGAACTTTGCCTTCCTCACGTCTCACCCCTTGTGATAACCTAGCAAGCAGCCCAGCAGCTGAAAATGCTGTGCAGAGAGGAGATCTGCTCCTGCTCTGAAGGATTTGTGGCAGCTGACTCAGTTTCTGGAGGCAGCTAGGGAGAAAGGTTGACTCCAAACAAGAACAATTTGTCTGGCAAGTTTTGCTGCTCCTGCAGGTTGACACAGACTCGGCCTGGGATGGTGGCAGCCCATGGAAAACAGAAGATTTCAGACTTTTCTCTGCTGGTTTGATTGGCAGAGACCCCCACAGAGCTTACATCATATGCCAAGCTATTTGGGATGAGAGGCAGCATCCACCTCTGAGCCAGTGGCTCTCCCTGTGTGAGTTGGTGGGGTTCAGGGCATGGACCAGCCTCACCCAGAAAGCAGATCTGGGGCCCAGGGGCAGGACCAGAGGTGTGCCATGACCTGCTGCATGCCCAGAACACATCACACTTGTTTTTGGCAGGAGTCTGATGTCTAGGAGGTATTCTGGGTGTCTTGCCTGCCTGGAGATGATGCTGGGCACCACTCAGACTACATGGAGAAGGCTAAGCCTGAGCTGGCCCATCCACACCACGGGGTAATGGCTGCAGGAGGGTGCCCTAAAGCACCACAGCTACATGGGGCAAAGTGGAAAACATCAGCCTCAGAGGCATGATCCTTACTGTGCCGCATTTCAGCTTCCCTTCTGCCTCTAGACTAGTGAATCCCACCCCCCTGCAGAGCCCAAATGCTGACAGAAATGCCACAGACAGCTCCTGTCCCCCATATGCTCCCATCACCCAGCCAAGGCCACTCCATGTGAGTGTAACAGAGACATATTTCAGAGTTAAACATCCTGCAGTTCAGAAGGGGCTGCCAAAGGAAAAAAAATTAGTTTCCTTCCTTTCTTTACATTTTTCTGGCTGGATACACCTCAGGGTCTTCTCTGGTGCTCATTAGTCTTCTCTCCCCTGTCCCCACTGGATGGATGCCTCTCCAATCCAGCATGGGCCAGGAACACAAGTCAAAACACTGAAAATCCCATGCTTGATACCAGGAATCACTATCATTTTCCCCAGTGCCAGCTCTAATGTCCAATGCTGTGTGATTATGGAAAATCTCACTCCCGTTTTGACATCTCAAGACAGCACTACGGTGCCCTCTGAGAGCACCTCCTTTCCTAGGCATGTTTTGGTGCCCCCTCTCATCTCTGAAATAGAAGAGTAGGGCATTGGGTCAAGCCTAGAGAGAGATCTCCAGTGTCCTCACACTCAGTTTTGTTTTCAGCATCAATTTCCAAGGAATTACTCCAAAAGAAACCTCATCAGGAAGTTGTTGTCTAATGCCCCCCAGTTTGCTCTTTGATGCATGTGAAAAAGCACTTCACCTCCCTTTGGGCTGGTATCTCTTCTGCTCCTTCTGCTCCCCAGCTCTTGATCCCTTCCTTGTCCCCAAACAGAAATGGAGAAAACAGCAGCTTCCCCTGAGCCTTACACCCTGCAAAGGCCTCAGAGTAACCCCCAAAACCTGGGCCAGTTTAACAATACACTTGTTTTATCCATTTAACTAACTCAGCCTTTTCTTCCTCATTTGCTTTTGCTGGCCCTACAGCACAGTTTGCTGCCCTGCTCTGCAGCCCAGACCATCTTCCCAATCCCAAATCCCTGCAGCAATACTGCTCATAATCAGAGAAAAGACATTTTGCAGCAGATAGGCAGCTGCAGAGGGGTTTGCTGGCTCTGCCTCTGACCCTGGGAGGCTCCAAGCCCATTCTTTCACCCCATGGCATCCTATCATCCCTGTGGGTTCAACCATTGTCCCATGGTAGACACTGGCACAGACATGAGCTCCCTTGAGGAAAAGACCAAGGTGACAATGGATATCATAGCCCTGACAGCTGGATTTACACTTTGTTCCTCTGTCTTCACAACTTGTTGCTCTGCTTTCTGTCCAGCCCTGCTTTTAATCCCCCCTCCCTCCTCTCCCTTTATGTATAGACATTTTATTGCAAACACTCTGGCTTTTACGACCGGATTTTTCATGCTCTGGACCACTTCCCCCATCAATTCTTTTGTCACTTTTACTGTCAGCTGCTCCTGGATAAAAATAACAAAAAGAGCCAGGTTTTGTGAGCTGGCCTGTTCTCTGGGGGAAACCTACCAGAATAACCTGCCAGGAGAAGCAGTTGCTAATAATAATATGCCGAGTGAAGAGCCCAGTGCATTGTAAATCACTGTTTAATTGAAATTATGACCTCCTTTGAGATGTTCATCTGACCAGAGTGTTTGCAAGGCAGCCTCTCACAGTCCACCCCAGCCTGAGCTGGAAGCACACAGATGCTGCTTCAACTCCCCAGTGAGACCCTACTGCCATCAGAGCTAAGCTTTGTCCTGCTCCCACCCAACCATGGGACCCACCAGCCCCTCTCCCAGACAGTCCTTAGTGACTGATAAGGCATCATGCATTAAGTTAATTTCAGAGGAAAACTCATCCATTTCCTGACCCCTGCACCTTGCCTCACAGTTCCATACCAGCAGTGTCTCATTAGGAACACGAAAAGCTCCAGAGCCAGGGGAGGCTGCTGGTTCTCCTTGCTCACACCTTGTGAGCTTTGCAGATAAGAAAGCAGCATAATCCCTAATCGCATACCTGATGTAACTAATGCTGGTTTTCTACCACCTTTGAGTAACTAGAAAGGGACTCTGTTAGAGAGGGATCTTTAAAAAACCCATGAGAGCTCAGCCAAGCAGAGTTGATCCTGCTTCTGTTCATAACCCAAGCCCAACAGTCCCTGTTTCTATGTCAGCAGGGAAATACTCCTGGGATCACGTTGGAATGTTATTTTTATACTGTCAAACCACTGGTACAGCAAGGACTCTCCTGCATGATTCCCTAACACAAAAATCAGGAGTTAAAACCAGGCTTTCCCATCAGACAACTTGCACACAGCTGCCTTGTCTTGGATGTAAGGAGTGTTCAGCCATGCCCTGGTCATTCTCACAGAGCTCAGGGCAGTAGGAAATTCCCTGACTCAGGAGAATTTACTGTTGCAGGCATCAGTGGCCTGTGCAGATGGGTTTGCATTGGATCTGCTGCCCTTCTTGGCCAAGCATGGCTCAAACTGTAGAGCTTTGTAGGACTATTGCTAATGGAACCAGTAGTCAGCGTGGCAGCCAGGGGCTTTGCTCCATGTCTGCCTACAAAACCAGAGACTGGAACTCATCCTTCACAGCAGTTCCCAGCTGCTGTGACCAGCAGACCTGTCCTCTGCTGGCCTCTGTGATCAGAGAAGTTCCATCTCTCTGTCCTCCTCCAAAGTTGTTCTCCTGGCTTCCCACCCACCAACACCCAGCCCTGGTTTTAGAAATTCAGAGGCACCTCAGCCTGCGCCTTTCTGTACCTCCACCTTCTGCTCCTTGTGCTGCTTCTATTCCCCAAATTATCTTCCTTTAAATCTTTGCAAAACAGACCTTCCTTGGCTGGTTCTCAGAGAGGAAAGAGAGGGCACAAGCAGGCATTTTTCCTTTCCTCAGCACAAATCTATGGGCTGCAGTTTTAGCCCTTTTCCTTTCCTTCCCAAGGCAGTGTTGACTGCACTTCTCATGGCAGCTCACAAGAACTTCCCAAAGTTTCATAGAATCCTTAAATGGTTTGGGTTGGATAGGATCTTAAAAATCAGCCATTTTTGAATCCCCTGTCATGGGCAGGGACACCTCCCACTATCCCAGGTTGCTCCAAGCCCCATCCAACCTGGACTAGAACATTTCCAGGGATGGGGCAGCCACAGCTTCTCTGGGCAACCTGTGCCAGGGCCTCACCACCCTCACAGTAAAGAATGTTTTGCTAATATCTAACCTAAACCTGCCCTCCTTCAGTTTACCCCTTGTTCTTTCACCCTATGCTCTTCTCTTTCAGTAGATTGGCATTTTCTGGTAGGATAAAAGCCAACTCTGAAAAACAAACCAGGCACTTCTGCACTAACAAAAGAGAGAGCAAAACTCATTTCACTTTACAACAGGCCTCCAACAGTTAAGCATTAAAGACGAGTCTATCACTTAAGTTTTCCCCTTATTAGTATCTGAACAGACCATTCCATGTGTATTGTAGCTGAGCCTTTTCATATGTTAATTATTTCTGATAAAAATACCTTCCTATAAAGATGGAAGTTTCTCCTTTAAGTGTTTGCATATCTGCCATATAACAAGGGTTACAGTAAACAAGGGCTGGCTTAGGCATAGAATTCAATTCCTTGCAGGGAAAGAAAAACTTGATTTAGAGTCTAATAATTTTCTTTTGAAAATGGTGCTGAAAAAAATAATTTCTCAGGGTTTTTTTACAAGCATGGAAGGGAATGTGGTACAGCAGCTCATAAACACCTGGAAAATTAAGCAGCTCATCTCCAGAGATATGAATTTCATTTGTATTACAAGCTAAACAAAGACACTAAAGTTGCACAGGTTTTTTCATATGCATTCGTGAGACTGAGAGTTTCACAGACAAAATGACACAATTGTGACTGTAATTGGCAGGAGAGTGCAGTTCCCAAGTTGACAGGAAAAAAATTTCCTGTCCAAATTGGATTCATGTCAGTAAATGCCTCATTTTTAGTTTCCTACAAACTGGAAAGGTTCCAACCATGGTGCACACCCACCAGAGTTGGCATTTTATCAGTTCCACATCAGAAATTGATACCAACTGTGCTGCAGTGCCAAAGGCAGTGCCCACGTTCCCCTGCTCCCCTTTCATCCCTCTGTGAACTCACCCAGGGCTCTAAAACTGGCAGGTTCCAGAGATCCTGGCCCACAATCCTGGCCAGTTTCCACTGAAGCCTAACCTTGGACGCAGTAAAATCACTTTTAACCCGGGTATTAATTTTGTGTTTGCTGAATTGGTATTTTCCCATGACTTTTTAGTACCAAAAAAAAAAAAAAAATCATATTTCCAGTTGCTACAGTAGGTCTTTTATGTGCCTGCCCTTGATTTTGCATGGACATCTGTGCAACCTCTCCTACCCAACCAAGGGCCAAGCATGCATAATATAACCACATAGCTAATAAAAGTGGTTATTTCAGACAGCCTGGAAACAGGAGATAAAACCACAGATTAAAAATAACTTAAACCCAAATGAAGTCAAGGTTGAAAACTTATCAACAACTTTCAGGTAAGCAAGTTACAGAGTGAAGGTGCCAAAAAGAAAAAAAAAAAGCATTGCAAACACTGGGAAATAACTTTAAGTTTAAATTTTAAAAAATCCAACCACTTTAATATAAAGAAACACAAAGGTAGGATAGCCAAAAATATTAACTCTAACACTCTAACTGTAGGAAGTCCACATTTCACTTTGATGTCTGCTCTAATGCTATTTTAAGTCATCATATAGATTGAGCTGCCCAAGGTCATGTTCGATACTCTCACTTTTCTCTTTTGTGATGCAATTCGGACAAAATTAACAAAACAGACGTCAAGAGCCTTTAAAAAGTGGTTTTGCAGAAGGACATGTAGGCAGTGGAATTTTCTTGCAATAACAGTCTTCTTGCTGGAGTAGTTTAAATCTGGATGAGGCGCTTGAGAACGAACGAAGAGACAATCTCGTCCCGCTCCTGCCGGGGCATGTGGACAGGATGACCTAACAAGTCTTTCCCATCTGCCATCCCTGTGGTTCTCTGAGAAATGAAATCCCATGAGACCCAGGGCCTGATCCTGAGAGGTGAACCCAGAGGACCAGACTTCGCCCTGCTTAAGCTTTGCTATAAATAAATTTGTGTTGGGGTCAATTACTGGCATTTGCCTCTTTCTCAATCCTTTCAGTCAGAACCTCTTGGCATTTAACGATGTGATTTTTCCAGCAATATGTGAATTGCTTTCACTTCTATGTTTTTCCCAGCTGTCTGACTCAGAAATGTGGGCTGACTTGGTTAAATCAAGGGTGCCAATGCTAGAGAGATGGGATGGGCAAAGATGTAAAAAAAAAAAAAAAATTGTGCAAAGGAGGAAGTGAATCTGCCTCTCATGAGTCTCCCCTTTGCTGAGTTAATAGTGAGAATGCCAGTGGATGGCTTTTCTGGCAGGAAAACTGGTGTATATAGTACACATTAAGTGAACGCTCAAAAATAATTCAAGAGGGTTAATTTCCATGGTGCAGCCTCATCCTAAATGTCATTAATCTCAACAAAGATCAAAAATTCTGCTGCTGAATCTGTGTACCCTGCAAAAAGTTAACCAGACATGAAACTGTCACTGACTGAGAAATGTTTACCACCACAAGATGAAAAATAATATCCTATAATATGTACAATCAAGAAAACATCCCCTAGAGGACAAATTAAAAACAGAAAAGGAGGCTAAATTCCTGGCATGTGTTATTTAACTGAATTATGTTCTCAGCCTTCATTTCATTCATTATTTCATTTCATTTCACTTCATTTCATTTCACATGTGCCTTCCAATCTGGGGAAATAATTTGACAACATTTAAGGACTATTCAATTTTTTGTGGTGAGAAACTACATATTTGCATGAAATCCACCATTTTCTGTCCAACTGGTAATTTACACAAGAAGTTTCCAATTTTTCTGCAATAATTTTGGCCTTCAAAAATGCCCTGGGACAGACATCTCAGTCCATCTAATGGATGTTATCAATTTAGTTACAGAATCACAGAATGGCTGAGTTTGGAAGGAATCACTGGTGGTGTTATGTGGTTCAACCTCCTCCCTCCAGAGTAAGTTGCCAAGAACCTGAAAATTATTTTCACTCAGCTTTCAAACATGGAAAAACTGGAACTTTAAATATGCTAAAAATCATATGAAGTTACAGAAAATGGCCTTTTTTTCACGTGCCCATCTGGGGGCAGAAGGTGGCCTTCTTGCACATCCAAAGTTCTTCCCCACATGCTGGCTCCACTAACAAGATCAGCAGCAGTGTTGATGCCAACCTGCTGTGTCTTGTGTCTGGCAGCTCCAAGAATTTGTCATCTCCAGGGTTGCCCCTCAATTCTTGAAGGAGAACTTCTTACTCTTCATGGTCCACTGGGCCAGAGGCCCAGGAATCAATGATGGAAAAATGCTGATGAAAAAAAGATGGCATCTGATGAAGATAAAAGCTTCCAAGTTATGTTAAACAGCACACACTCATATTATAATTTCTGCAGCAAGAGTGGCTAGAGAGTTTTTCAGGCCTTTTCTCACCCACAGAGGGTCCTGAGTCCTGGAGAGGACTTACTACATCTGTTCCATAACAGTCCTCCATGATTCAATAATGAAACCTCCATCCAGCCCAACTTCAGACCAGGAAACTCTTCCTTGACATCCCAGAATGAGATATAAAGGCATCTTTAGGTGTACAAAAGGGTGATTTTCTCCTTCTGATTCATTCCCTGGTTTTCATTTGCCATTTCTTGTCCACCCTTCACAGAATCATTGTCCATGGTGAAGGTGAGGGATGCATCCAGTATGGGACTGCCTCAAAAGGCAACAAGACAACAAGATCGGAGGTGAAGATGTCCAAGTTGAAAGAAGAAATTGTCTTCTTGATAGACACTGGTACCTTGACAGATGTCAGAGACCTGGGGATGGGCAGGGGGATTTTTAAAGCCCCTTCCAACCCAAATCATTCTGTGATTCTGTGGCATTCCTGGCTCTCTGTACCTCTTTCAATACAGATTGATCTGTGTCTATCTTGGACAGAACCACATCACGCACCAGAAAAAAAGGCAGCTAACAGAATGTCCTCCATGCCCTGCTGTGCTTATATTCATTGTCCCTGTCCCTACCCTTCCACCCAAGGCCTGTGTCTGGAAGGTAGTGGGTACTTCCTGGTAAAAGAACAAGGCATTTCCTTCCCATATCCACACAGTCTCTGCAATTGACATCTGGACTGTGTCCTGAGCTTCCACCCAGCCTGACTGGGCTTTGGAGATGGACAACCCTTCAGCAACACAGTTAATCTGTAATAATCAGATTGGTTATCTGTGATAATGTGAAATGCATTTTTGAGAAAGCCTGGGGCTGCACTGGGGAATGACTCCAGACAGGAAAAGACAACTGCATGCTCCTTTTCCGAGGATATTCCCTGCACTGAGCTGGAAGACAGGCTAACTAGCAGGTCACCAGGCAGGCAGTGAGCTCAGGGAGGACTTCACCTACTTCCAGTGCTGGAGATGACCTTGCTGTACCTCTCCAAAGGATCTGGCTGTAGGAAGCTCCCACCAACATAGATTTCTCAACATAGTCCCAGGAAAGCTATCCCAGGAAGTGCTGCCTGGTCTGCCCAAGCCAAGGCACAAACCTTCTATCCACAGCAGTCAAGTCTTCAGTCCAGTCTATGCAATGCCTTGCCCTTACCAAAATTACTGGCAAGGGGCAGAAACTGAGACTTGTTTATCTGAGCCCTGAGAAGAACAGAGGCAGCAAAGATAGAAGGAATTAGGGCTGCTGTGTGCCTGGTAGGTTTGTGCTGCTGTACCTCTAGCCATGAACGAAAGCTATTCCTCTTCAAAGGAAGATCATGTTCTTATCCCAGCCTACAGCAAAACATCCAGTGGTTTCAGTGGCAGCAGAAAACAGCCTTGGGGAAAAAAAAGGGTAAAGAAAGACAGCAAATTCACTGTTGCCATAAATGTACCTGCATGTCAGTTTTTTATCTGCAAAGGCCTTGTGTGAGCCAACCTCTTCCCCATCACCATGAGCCATCAGCCTGTGTGTGGGTGGTCAGGGCAGGTTCACAGCAGGGTGGACGTACATCAAGGAGCTGCTGAGATCAGAACCCTGCTCTGCCCAGAGAGAAGGCCCCACAGGCTGACATGGCCCATGTTAGGTAGTGCTCAGGAGACAAGTGGATTTTGTTAATCCATCATGCCAGACCAAGGAGACAGATGAGAGAAATCAGGCATGGGGCTGGGAGCCTCCCAGCATTGCCACACAGCATCATCATCCAGTGGTTGCTCATTCCCTGTTGATTTCAGAGGCTGTCCTCATCACCTCATGCTGCTGATACTGTGCAGATGAAGGTGATAGTACTGGGAAGGGTCCTTGGGGTGCTGGTTTTTCACCAGGAAATGGAACAGAAGCCAAGTTGCAAGGCAGATTGCCAGACAAGCATCTTGGAATCTCCAGCTCTGGCCATTTCACCTATGAAGCATCCTGAAGGTCCACAGAAAGCCCAGGCTGCCCAGGAGCCCCCAGATTAAGGAGCAAATAAACATGGCAGGAACCAGGCAGATATTACAGTCCATTTTGCTTGAAGCTTTATCAACCCAACTGGATTTGTTGGCATGTCAGTGCCACACAATGCTCTGAGACATGGGAGGGTCTGGACTATACTCCCATAAGGATAATTATTCTTTATTTCTTTAGTTCATCACTTGGGCAGTTTGCCTGGTGGGGCAGAAATTACTTCTGATTTCATCTACTCACAACACCTCCTTTCTGAAAGTCCTGCAGAGAAAATAAGAATACAATAGAATTGGAGATGCAACTTTTCTCTTGGAGACATAACTATTTTCTTGGAGATACAACTATTCTCTTGGAGATATGCCAATTTCTTTTTCTTTTCTCTTCCCCTTTTTTTTTTTTTTAAAGGAGAGAAGTGTTGACAACCTTTATGAGGGAAGGAAGAATAAATATTTTATAAGATGAAAGAAGGAGGCAGGTGTGACATGAGCTCTCATCTTACAGAGCTGTGGCCGTAAGGAGAAGGATTAGGGCATAGTTTTTTCAGGAATTCATCTCCAGCTCTTGTATAAACAAAACTCTTATCCATCAAGTGAAGGCTTTATGCCCCAGGGAATGTAGCATTTTTTTTTTCTGAGAGCTCTTCAAAGAAAAAAAGAAAATGTAGTTCCAGAGCTGCACAACTTTCTGTAAGCCATCGTCACAGTTGATGTCACCATAAATAAACAAAGGAATACTGGGGGCCAACCATGACAAAAATGTTAAATTCTTTCTAGAACAGTTACCTTGCCTGCTTTGAGAGCAAAAGAAGCTCTTGTCCTGCTGGACAGAGGGGTCTTTGGAAAATGGAACAGAGCCTGGAAAGGCCACAGAGACCTAATTGCTGACCCATATTGTCACAAGTACCACCATTTTTGTCAGTGGACAGAAAAGCCCCCAGAAAATTGTACTCCAGGCCAGTCCTTCCTCATCGTCCCTCATTCGTGTGGCCAAGGGTTTACATGTGGAGAATGGGGGCATTATCCTGTAACAAAACAAATGTTTGTTGTCCCCTCCCAAGTTTGCCTGAGAGGAATGAAAACAGGATGCAGGTTTGCATGAATGGCACCTAGCGGGGAGTGCAGGTTGAGACTCCCTCCAGGTGAGGACACTCATGTTTAGGTGCTCCCATGTAAATGTGGTGTCTGAATTTCCACTATAAGCCCTGAAGTTATAGGCAACAACCCTAGGACTATCCAGCCCAACCTCCAGTAGGTAGACACCCAGCTTGGGGTGGATTTACTAGCCTGAAAGGAGACACCTAGAAAGGTGTTCAAGGGTATCTAAGTCATCCACATGAGGCTCTTTAGATAAGACACAGGATCTACTTCAAATGAGGAGTGTTTCAGCAACTTAATCCTATCCACCACTGCTCCATGGGGGTCAATGACAATGACATTGACCCCCATGGATCTGTTCCCCAGGAAACATAAATGCTGTGTTTACCTTGTGTTTGCCTAAATGATTCCACAAAATTTGGAGATATTCTTAGGCAACTGTGCCATCCTTCCTGTGAGGTCTGAGACAAACAAAGCTTTCAGCTCCCAAGGGTGCCAGAGCAACATTTCCCCTGAAAGCTCTGAGGAGACACCTCAAAACAATCACCATTCTCCAGCTCATTGTCATGCTGTATTAATGCAACCTCTTGATTTTCAGAAACATTTGTTGTATTTTGGGCTTCTTACTATGCATGCACCATTTCCCACCTAGTCTTTGCATGGCTTCACCAGTGATGGTGGAATTTCTGTGGAAACTATGATCATCCTGTTTGGTAGGAGTTTCTCATCCTACAAGGCTATATTTGAATGTCAGTCATGTCAACCTGTTTCCACTAGCTCTAAAAAAGGGATTCAGAAGAAAACCCTGAGTCACCAGGCTGTGTCTGAAGCCAAGGTCTGTATCCTTGGGACTATTTCAATGTCTCCATTTGGTGGATATGGAGATTTGGTGGAGATGCCTCCACATTGTCAGTTCCGTCAGCATGGAGGCTGAGACAGCAACAGAACATAACTGCATCCATTTTACCACTAAAATAAGGATTTCTTTTACTCCATCCTAGATGTTTTTGTTCCCTGGCTCCAGTGCACCAAGCTGTACGTACATCACCTCTCCTGGACACTTCAGCCATCCCCTGGGACCAGCAGGAGAACAACTTGTGTGAGTCAGCATCCTGCCTCCAACAGCGGACGCCCCAGAAGGAACATAGGCTTAGAACAAACATGTAACAGTATTTCCTTGAAACACTTCCCAGCATTCAGCAGCTTGTGGGTTGGGAATTTCCCAGGTAAGAAAAAGGATCTTTGCATTTCGTAGTCATCAGTAAACTTTTCTCCCAAACTTTTCCAGTCTCTCTTGGAGCGTACACAAACTTTGCATCCACAATCTCCTGCAGCAAGGCACTCTACAGGTTTTATAACACAGTGTGTGAACAACCACCTCTTTTTTCCTCAAATGTGACTCTCAGTAATTTCTCTTGATGTCGTCTTGAATTGGCAGGGGCTGTGGAGAGTCATCCCTGAGTCCCCACCTCGTGCTGCTGAAGTAATATTGCCTTATGTCCTTTGAGTTCTCACTTTTCTGGAAATCCCAAAACTTGCCTGCACTGCTTCTCCCCATTGCAGGTCAGCAGAGGGAGCTGATGGTCTGAGCCCTTCCAGCAGCTGCTGTCACTCTTCATGTTCCAGGTTTTAACACTCACTCTAAATATAAAACAATACCCGTTCTTTCTCCTGCCTGCATGGCTGAAAGTTTCAGAGGAATGAAATCAAATAGCCAAGAAAGGTAATGCACTCAAAAGGAAGAATATGGTAAATAAGATAATGTTTTATTCTGAGCTAAGACAAATTTCAGGGCTTGTCCTAAGACAGCAGCCAAGAGAAAAAGACAAGTAAGAAAAATAATCCTGATTCAGACTCCTCAACAAGATTGACATTTGACTTCAGTTTGGTTTTAACCAGTTGCCCTCTTATGTATTACCAGAATATGGAAGATCTTGCCTTGAGTGTCACATACAGTGGAGTCTGCAGGAGGAAAGCTTAATTTTTGTAGGAAGCCCACTTTAATTCTCAGAGATGTCATCTGAAGCATCTGTGCCTCAGTTTCTCCACTCCTCTATGCTTTATTCATTTTATTGTAGTTACATCAGGATAAGGAGCATGTCACAGAGTACAGAATTGTTTGGGTTGGAAAGCAACCTAAAGATCAAGCAGTTCCAACCCCCTTCCATGGGCACAGACACATTTCATTAGACCAGGTTGCTTAGAGTCCCACCCAGCCCAGTCTTGAAGACTTCCAGGGATGGGGCAGCGACAGATTCAGTGTGGTTTTTACTGGGAAACCTGTGCCAGGACCTCACCATCCCCATCACCCTTGTCACATGTTCAGCTTGGCTTGATTATCTGCAACTGTCTGAAAATGCTCAGTTTCCAGAGTCTTTCCCCAAATTCTTGGGAATTTTTCCCCTGAATACTTCTTGCACTGTAAAAGGACTTTGCCTGAGCATAGGCTAAACCAGGAGCTGGGAGGATGTTGCACCAAGAGGAGGTGAGTTCTGCCATGAGATTCAGGGTGTGGGAAGCCCTGTCTGCAAACCCTGACCTCCCCACACGTCCCTAACACAATCCCTGGACCCGCCAGCTGAAATGTGCTCCCTGGGAAGCCAGCTGCATCAGGACAACCAGCAGCCTGATGCCTTCAGTCTTCCAGAAGCTTCAAGGGGAAACAAATCTGGTTTTGGTCTGATTTGGACCCAAACCAGCTCATAAAAGAAAAAATTACAACCCAACACTATATGAGATTTCCTGCCAAGAGGAAAGCCAGTGAGCTCTCACTCCCCTCCATCACCCCTGGTTTTGGCATCCTCCAGGGCCCACATGCTTTGGCCAAGTTTTGTTTGATCCGCAGTGCAAAGGAGCCCTGTGTCTCCGCTTCTGGCAGCTGGATTGCACCACCGGGTAATTCTGTGGCTAAATTGTTTAAATAATGTTAATGGCTTTACAAATTCACTTTCAAAACAGCCTGAAGTGTAAAGCCAGCGGAGCTGAAGCAGCATGCTGGGGTTTAGGCATGTTTAGATAAGAGTGGGTGCAGAGTAAGCTTTCCACATGAGCTGCAGGAACCAGAGATAACTGCCTCCTAACCACCTCTCCTGCACTGCACAGGGGTGGATGTTTGCTGCATCAGGGCAAGGATGGAAAGCCAGCACAGCTAGAGGCTTTGGGATCAGTATTTTTGTTCTTCTTGGCAGTCGACTCCCTCTGTGGCAGGTGCTGTTGGAGAAAACCACAGCAGAGCCATGGGTAGTCTCAGGTTTTCAAAACAGCAATAAATAAAATAAGAAATAAAAAATAAAAGGGTTAGCTGACAGTGCTGAATGTACGATGAAAGGTCAAGATTTAACACAGGGCAAATCTGGCTCATACCCTCCTACTTGAGGCAAAATTGCAATTCTCTGCTCTTAGCTTTTATTCAGGATGCTCCCTGCCTCTTCAGCTGATAAAGAGGAGCTTGAGGAATGCAACACAGCTTGCTGAAGGGCAAAACTGAGCTACAGGAACATGAGGAGAGTGCAAGGTACAGTCCAAAAGCAGAGGCATAAATGTTGCAATGCAGACAGTGACTCTATTTCCCCATCCAGACCTTTTCTGGGCTCAGCACAGAAAGCTGGGAATACCAGAGCTCTCTGTGCTCGTGTGTATTTGCACACTGACCCTGCCTGGTACCTGCACTGGCTTTGTGCCCACCATGGGCCATGCTGTGATGGTGATAGTCCTACAAGCATCATGCAGGATTATCTGTGCCTCTCAGCAGCCCAGATTTCACACAGGTCACCCATTGCATTCCCATAATTGCAGTTGTACTCAATAATCTCTCTTGGCCAAATAAAAATATGTTTGGGCTATGTTTGTGCTTTGATTTACATCAGGATAAATCAGCTGTTCCACCCCAGTGGTCGGCTGTCTACAGGCAAAGGAGGTATGAGGTAAGGTCAGCACAGACCTCTGAAGTGTCTGCAGGAGAGATTTAATGTCTGACAGCACAGCTCAAACTTGTGTTTAGGAAACCAAACAAGTTCAAAAGAAAAATTAAGCACATGCTTAAACAATACAGATAATAAAACACTAAAAGAAGTCAGTAACAGGAAGGGGTGGATTTGCCAGTTCTCGATCCTTCAAATCAAAACCAAAGACTTTTCCAGTGAAACATAAACTTATGGCAAATGAGATGCTCTCTGAAATACCCTTTGCCACAAACTGTGGAAGATTTGGGGGTTTTACCAAGAAAGAAAGATGAGTTTGCAGCCAGTGCAGAACCTTCCCCACACTGATCCTGCCACCAGCTAAGAGGAAAACCAGATATGACCAAGTAAAACCCAAAGCCCAAGCACAGCCCACACCCCCAAAGCTGCATTCATCTTGTGTCCCAACACAAACCAGCAGCTGCTACTTCCCTCTGGATCCAATCCTTTGGTTGTGCAGTGCCCCTGCCAAGAGCATCCACACTGTTCCCAAGGGCAAACCCAAGATCCCAAGAGAAGAGAAGGCTCAGGGGGGACCTTATCACTCTACCGCTCTGGAAAGAGACTGGAGCCAGTCTCTTCTCCCAGGTGACAAGTGACAGAATGAAAGCAAATGGCCTCAAGTTGTGCCAGGGGATGTTTAGATTGGATATAGGAAGAATTTCTTCACTGAAAGGGTGGTCAGGCACTGGAAGAAATTGCCCTGAGAAGTGGTAGAATATCATCCCTGGAAGTGTTGAAAAACCACAGATGTGACATTTAAGGACATGGTTTAGTGGTGGGCTTGTCAGTTCTGGGTTAATGGACTTGATGATTTTAGAGATCTTCTCCAACCTTAATGATTCTAAGATTTATGAAGGCACTGGCTCCAAACATGCTCTGCAGAGCTGTTGGTGGTACAGACCTTGTGCAGTCCCAGGGCTGGGGTCTGGTGGCACAGTCCCATGCTCAGAGCTGGGTTCAGGTACTGTGTGAGACATGGTCCACACTGCCATGCCATTCCCATGTCACACAGTGCTGGCACACCTTCCATTGCACTGGATGGGGACTGCCAAAAGTTCCTGTTCTCTCATGAGCTTCTGCCCTCAAAGTGGTGAGAGTGATTTTTCTAGTTAGCTACACCCTGGAATAGAAAAAAAAATGCTAATACACACCGTTCCACCAAGCTGCCCCATCTCCTCCCTTCCAGCTGCAATCCCACAGGTCCTGCTACAAAGGAGCAGAAAGGTGGAAACAAATCATTTAAAATGGGAAGTCTGGAGGAAATTATTTCACTTTGTCAGGTCAGTAGATGCTCCCCAAATATATTTTTCAATCTGTTCACATCTGGAGTTAATACAGATGGTGAATAAGAGCATCCAGAGACTTTTATGTGATGTCTGTTCACTGGTCATCTACAGGATCCTTTTTCTTAATACTTCCTTCCAAATCTGTTTTGGGCAAATTACCCAGGAATGATGCACAATCCTGAGGCTGCTGAAGTCAAGAGGAGATCTGCCAGTGACTCTGAAGATTTGCAGTCTGGTTTTAATCCTGATAGGAAGAGAGAGATCAAACCATGGAATCATGGAATCATTGAATATCCTGAGCTGGAAGTGACCCACAAGGGTCATCAAATCCAACCCCTGGCCCTGCACAGGACAATCACAAGAATCCCACCAAGTTCTGAGATCATTGTTCAAACACTTATTGAACTCTGTCAGGCTTGGTGCTGTGACCACTTTCCTGGGGATCCTGTTCCAAATGTCCTTGTAACCTGTTCATCCCTCACCTTGGCTGGGCTGCGGTCAGGTCCCCCTCACAGGCTCAGGTGTGTTAGAGTAACCCTGTTCAAAGCACCCACAAAGGAGGCAGCACAGGGAGGAGGCACAAGTCCATGTTTGCTGAGGCTGGACACAGCCCAGCAGCCTTCCTTCATCCCTCCCCAGGAGAAGAATGGCCTGTGGTCCCACCCAGGGGGGCTCAAGAGACTTTTCTCCTCCCACACCCTCAGTCCCCATGTCCTTGAGGCCTCTCCCAGGTTGCAGGAGGACAAAGGCACCTCATGCTGCTCCAGGTTTGCTGTGGCACCTCCCAGCTCAACCTCTCCAGCACGTGTGCCCTGCAGTCCTTCCCCAGCTCATGCCCTGCCATGATTCATGGCTCCTCTTCTGCTCTTCCTTATATGGGGACTTGGAACTTCACATTTCCTGCCCTAGGAAAGCCAATGCCAAAAAGTGCCTTTTTCTCTGTTCTGCCACCAGCCCTGTTTGTTCCCCTGGTCCCCTGCCCATGCTGGGCATGGACCCAGCCTGCCCCACAGTGCTCCCCACACAACAGTTCCTTGGGGTGCCCCTGTCCCACACCATCCCCTGCCCCACAGATGCCATCCACATCCACAGGCACAGGTCCCTTCCCCATATGGCAACCCCAGGTCATTCCCATATCACCCCAAATTATGGTGAGACAGGGGCAACCCAAGGGACTGGGTGCACGTGCAGCAGAGCAGACTGTGCAGGGAACACATCCCTGCTGACCCAGACATGGGAAGTGGCTGTGGTGCAGCAACCTCTCTCTGTTTAATCCTGATTAAGATGTTCATTTCCATCTAATTGCAGCCAAATCAGAATTTTTGCTTTTATGTTTTAAGGCGAGATGTTTTCTATCTGAAAAAAAGGCTTAGCATTCTTTCAGGGAACAAAAATGTAATAAAGTAAGTAATAAATATAATACAATAAAGTCCAATAAAATAAAAGCACAGGAGTGCAGTAATTAACTCTTAGGGCCATTAAACTACATGTTTTTAACTGCCAAAGTCCTTAATGGGAATATTTTGGTCTGTAATGACAATCTGCCTTCTCTGCCTTTCCAGACAAGGGTTTGTCAATCCTGACTATGGCAACCAGCTCAAAAATTCTCTTTTTGCAGCCAGGGAATACAGCAGATATGGCAAAAAGGGATTGGCAGATTCTGGAAGATAATTCCCAGTAAAAGAATCTGGGTATTGAGAAGAGGATGGAAAGAAAAACTGTCCTGAGACAGAAGATCCTTTGGAGGTGAGATGAGATGGTGCAGCACTTCAGACACACCATCTCTCCCTCCAAACATCTGCTTCTCCAGGATATAAAAATAAAACAAGGGTACACGAAGGGACAAACAAGTGTGGAGTAGGAATGAATTAGTCACAAATTCTGGAAAAGGAAAAGCTGTTTTTTCCAAATATGTTGGATGGGAGAAGAGCATCCAGCAAGTGGGTACCCAAGCCCAGCAGGATGGAGGAACATTGAACAGCTGCTTCTCATCCATTCCCTCCCACCTGGTGACAAGCACAACACCCACAGTGACAACACCTCCAGAGCCATTGCAAAGAGAAGTCTGAGGAACAGGAAAAATTGATCCTGCTGGGTCTTATCCAAAGGATAGAATGAGTTTTCTGCAATTTCCTCCTCCAATATTTTCCACTGCTGTGGATCAGGGTAGCTTTGATCTGTGCTCATTCCAGCTGCTTTCCAGTAGGATAATCCTTCTTCCCTTTCCAGGCAGAGCCAGCTTGTCCAGGTCTCCAAAGGTCTTCAGAGGGTTAGAAGACACTGCTGAAGTCCCCAGGGCCCTGGCTGCTGTTGTGTTCCTGGAAGAAGTGGGGATGTGTGGCCAGGGTGATTCCTGTTTGCAGCTCTCACACACTCAGCTGGAGTCTGCAGGTCTGCAGTCACAGAGATTTGGCTCCAAAGCCCCAGGTGTGATTTCAAATCCCACAGCCCATGCTGCCTTCCTGAATTGCAGCTGCTTTTCTATGTCCCTGGCAGGTGAACAAGGAGAGGGTGACACCTACTCTCATGGGTCTTGGGCAACTTTTGCTTTTGCTGCTCACATTTAACAGCCACATGTTGCCACTGACATTTATCTCAGCTGCCTTCTGTCTCTCCATGAAATGATCACAGATCTCTGTATGGAAAATTTGGCTGCTCTGAGGATCAAGCTGTGCTGCGAGTTCCACGTGGGAAGGATCGGAAGTGGATTAAGCGAGGTTTCAAAACACAGATTGAAATGATGGGCTGGAACAAGATCTTGGTTTAGAAGCACCATGAAAACATCATCTCACATTTTGGCATGCTGAAAGTTAGGAGTGAATTGCACGCCAGGATTTTTCAGGCTGGGAAAAAAAAGAGGAGAGCAATAGGAAGGATGACAGAGATTTATAAAACCATGAAAGGAGCAGAAAAGGTAGTGATTTTTTTCACTGTCTCTTTTAATGCAAAATCTAGGGAAATATAATGAAACTAAAACAAGGAATCTTCAAGGCAAAAGGCAAGTCAGTTCTTCATGTGACGTGTGGTCATACTGTGAAAATCCTCATCACAATATTTTGTGGTGCTAGGAGAAGTTAGGCTGGCAAGTCAGTCATTCTCAGGGTCCTCCTGGTCATTCTTTTTATTCTACTTAAAAATAAGTTCAATGGTTTCCTTCTTTCAGTCCCTGGGGACTTCACTGACTGCCATGACTTTTTAAATATCTTAGAGAGTGACTTGGCAACTGCATCAGCCAATTCCCCCAGGACTTTGGGATGCCTCTTGTCAGGTATCACAGACCTATACGTGTTCAGAATCCTCAGGTCATCACAAATCTGATCTCCTACAGTGGGAGGGACTTTGCTCAGCCAGTCCCTGCCTTGTAGCCCCAGTTTAACTGTACAGATCATATTTATGCTGCTGGGATGCTCCTGAGTAATTTCCTGCTGTAGGCACAACCTGTGCATCCCCTCAGCTCCAGCCATGGTGGGACACATGAAGACAAAACAGTTCAAAAGCTGAGCTGCAGTGACATTGAGGTGTTGGATGAGGTGAGGTCAGCTGTGACTGAAACTCCCAATGTTCTTCATGGCTTACAGCTGTCCACACATCTGTGGAGAGCATTGTTCACCTGATCCAAAACTCGTGCTGATATTTCCAAGCATCAACAATCACTCAGCATTGATTAAACACTCAGTCTCTCCCCCAAGCTTGTCTCTCTCCTGCTCTCTGCTCTCAAGTTCAGTCCTCCCTCGGGGGAATTGCTGCACAACTTGGCTTTAACCAAAATAAACTGTCCTGGCACAAGTTCCTGTTTTTCAAGATATAGCTTTAAAATAACAAGGAGCAGATTTTCCCCTTCCTTGCCCTTACAGGCTCCATTGTGAAAGCTTCGAAGATTGTCACCTACAACACCATGGTGACCCCAGAGCACCCATATATTTATTCTCTCATGAGAGGCATTTCTGTAGCCGATGGAGATTTATGGGTTGAAAGCAGACAGAATTTTCCATTACTTGTAAACTTGTGGAAAAATCAGAGGGACAAAGACAGCTTGGGGCTTCCAACAACACTCAGCCCATCTGATTTTAAGTGGTTTAGACTTTATATCAATATTGTTCTTCCATGGGGGGGGTAGGAAGAGGGACTCAGTGGGAAGAGGGACTCATCTATCCCAACAGCAGGAGAAAACTTTTGGAAACAACAACAAAACCACAGGCCTGGGTAATCCCTGTTAACAAAACAAAGCTGCAGTTTGGATTGTATGTACAAACTGGAATCAGGCAAATTTATTCCTGTGGTGCTGTGAGACCAAAGAGATATCAAAATGGTCACAGAAGTATTTTGGAAACTCACCAAGTGCATCCTTTTGTCATCTTCTCTTTCCTACTTCAATTTGAAGGAATCAAACCCCAAGTACTCTAGCCCAGCTTGGATCTCCCACTCTGTTCCTCCTGTTATTTTAACTTTAGGCACAGCAGTCCTTTGAAAGAGTGCCCTGTTCCCACTGCCTGGGAGCTATGGGAAAAAGCTATCTTGGTCCTATCAGGAATGTGCTTCACCTCTGCCCTGTGGTTGTGTTGCCTTCGGAGAAACTGGTGTCACGAAGCACTGCAGAAGGACAAGCCACAGCGTTTCCTTGGAAAAGCTGGGGAAAGGAGGGGGACAAGTGGGTCAGGCTGTGCTGTTCCTTTGCTTCTGAGAAGTTGGAGGAAAGTTGGAGATACCTGAGTTGTTTTTCCCAGCTCCTTGGGGATGTTTTAGAGAGGTGGAAAGTTTAGGACAAGATGCCAGGATTTGAAAAACCCAATCCCTGTGAGCAGCTGCAGGCTGAGTTGGATTTGATGATCTTAATGGTATTTTCCAGCCTTAATGATTCTTTCATTCCAGGATTCTAAGGGAGATGCTGGGAAGCATCTCACCCAGTGCTAGGAACCCACGCATTTGCAAGTGAATCAAGACTTTTCTGGCTGGTCTCTCTCCACAAGGTATAATGGGAGTTCAGACACTTAGAAGACATGGATACACAGACATGGAGATTCCCACACATCTGGCTGTCCACCCAGAGCTGAATCCCACCCTGGAGACAGTGAGATGAATTCCCACCCACCTGGCCAAAGGGTTTTTTATTTTACCCATGTGGGTACCATGAGAATTACACAGCAAGGGTTGAGTGGGGAAGAACACATTTTTTAGCTTGGGTTTGCTGCATCTCCTACCTGACACAGCTTCTGGAAATTCATCTTTCAACCCAAAGCTCCTCTGAAGGTGGAAGAGCTAAGTGAGAAAGAAGGAGTCCAATGAGCTGGTACAGACCCTCCATGTGAACACCTGTATTTACCTTCCAGCCAGGAGGGGTGTTAAGCTGGAATACATTTCATGCTGAAGAGATACATCTGCTATTTCCCAAACAGAACCATTATCCATGTAAAGTTAGAGTATCCTGCCACAAATTCCCTAACAGAGCTACAAGGAGCGACCAGAAGAGGCAAGTTGAGAAACTGGGACACCCAGCCTCAGAAGGATGAGGGCCACTGCCCTCCATCCCACAGCCAGTGCAAGCTCCAAGCTCCAAAAGTGTCTCATGCCAACGTCTGAGAAGTCAACCTGGGGATGGAAGATTTGTCCCCTCAGGAACTACAGGAGATCCATGACCTTCTGAACCAACTGATCCGCCAGTATTTCCAAGGATATCTCAAATACCACTAAATGCCTCTGTTGAAGTAACTGGAGTCTGACCATTCCCAACCATCTGACTTGAACAGTTTGATTTCAAGGAGCATTTGGACAACACTCCCCAGGAACAGGGTGTGATCTTTGGGGTGACCTGTGCAGGGCCAGGAGTTGGATTAGATGATCCTGGTGTGTTCCTTCCAACTTAGCATATTCTATGATCTTCTCATCCACCCAAACCCATCACCTCTACCAGATTTGGAGGTTTATCTTATGACTCTTGGTTGCTCAGAGTCCCAAAATGGGCAAGTATTTCTTCCCTTTATGTCCATAGCAAAATTCTCACTGAACTCACAGAGAAGAACCAGAAGTCACAGCCTTAGGTGGCGGGAAATGCATAGACAAGTGATGAGGAGGGAAATCACAGAAAATAGCTTGGCTAAAGCTCCCCCAGACCACTGTCATTGCCCCCTTCACCTCAGCTTACTCCTCAAACACATGGACCCTATCTGTGTCCCCAGCTGCCAGGAACATTGCACTTGGCACCTGATGTGCCTCCCCCAAATACCCTCAGCTGTGCAGAGCATGGTAGACTCCAGTTTGGAAACAAAAGCCACTCTGAGAAGAGCTCTTGACCCACTTGCTGTGATGGGACAGAACAGTATAATCCTTTTGCAAGGGTGCTAGGCCATCTGCCAAGCCTGCCTGTGGGGAATCCATCCAAACTTGAGTCATCCTCAAGTGATTCAGATAGTTCCCTTTAGTACTTTGAAAAAGGTTATCAGTCTTCTTGCATCAGGCCAGAGCAGGATTGATGGATGAGGGAGAAGGCAACATGCACCACACTTGGCCTCCTTCAGAGTGATTTGGGACTGGCTATTCACTCGCCCTCCACAGAAATCCACTTTCCACATGTGAAATGAATGGGTTTGCACTTCTCTACAGTATCTGAGTAGCTCAGGAGATGACCTTGGGCTAGCCCAGCATCCTGGCTCTACTGGACTAGGAGCCCATAAAAATCAAAGCGAGGGCTGAGTCAAGCCCTTGGTATGCTGCTCTTGCAGCAGCACTCTGCAGTAAATGCACTGGCCAGAGCACAAAGCCCAGTCAAAGAAACAGCATGTCCAGTGCCAGCATTTCCTAGAACTGGGAACATCACACTCTCCACAGACATCCCCAAGATCACACTGTTTTCCAGGCTCTGGAGGAACCTGGGAGAAAATGCCTCACCATGCTGAACCACCAAAGCCAG
This sequence comes from Acrocephalus scirpaceus scirpaceus, assembly GCA_910950805.1. Taxonomy (NCBI): domain Eukaryota; kingdom Metazoa; phylum Chordata; class Aves; order Passeriformes; family Sylviidae; genus Acrocephalus; species Acrocephalus scirpaceus. The sequence continues at coordinate 3,502,181 of OU383773.1, forward strand.
GAGAGGAGATGATCAGCATCAAGGCACAGGTAGTCACTGCCTCTTTCTTCCTCCTTTTGAGCAAACAAGCTCCTCATCCTCATGCTCACAGATGGGTAGGATCTCCCTCACTGGACATGTCAGAGTGTTTTCTGGTAAATAACTAATATGAACCTGTAGGAGTGGGATAGGATGAACAGGTGGGAGATGGAAAGTAGGGATACCTAGAAAGGGCAAGCTGGTTCTGCAGCAACACCCTCAGCCCTACCAGGTTTTACACTTGGTCTTGGAGACTGTCTCCTCTTCTACTGAGCCCACATCTGCCCTTGCAGGCACACCAGGGAACTTTTAAGACCCCGGATAACTTAGGAGGAGATTTAGGAGTCATTTTGACTCAGTAGTGCTGCAAGTGAAAGAACAGAACTAAAACTAAGAACAAAGATCAGAATGTCACAAGTGACTCTTTACAAATAATGGAATATCACAATAGCCCTAATTAGATCAAAGACATAAAAGACAGGTCGTAACAAATATAATCTAGATGGGAGGTCATGCTTATGTCATTGTGTCCCATCCAAAGCAGTCAGAAGTGACCTTGGAAGACCTCAGAACCAGAAGCTGATTCTGGTAACAGCACAGACCAGCCACACAGCCCCCATTTTTTTCTCAGTGTTTGATATGGGTTTGCCTCAGAGCTGTGCTGGCAGACAAAGATAAGTAACATCAGTTTCCCATTAATCTATGGTCACACGGTCATTGGGTGCATGGAATCAAAACAATATTGCTGAGATCTACTTCTTTCCCCTGTTTTTATACCTATGGTCTTTTGCCAAAAGCTCCCAAAGCCATCAATAGAAAGAAATCAATAACAGGACTGAAATAATTTCCAGGAATTAAATGCATGCCTGTTTCTAGTAAACTCCTAAACAAAAGAGCTTGCATTCCTTGCTCAAGCACACAGAAAGGCTTTATATAGTGCAAATTAAAAAAATAGAAAATATACCAATGGACTAGGTATTTCTTCAATATTTTACTGCTGCCTTTTGTGTCAATACATCTTCTTGACTGGCTTCTGGCTGAAGGCAGGTTGATGGATGCCACCAGTTGTGTAAGCAGATAGAGGGAGCTCAATGCCTCAATGCACATCGGCCAAGTTTGCAGAGCACATCCCCTCCAACAGGCTGCCACAACAGCGCAGGGGGCGACGTCAGAGGCCAAGTGCACATCAGAAAAGAAGCATTTTCTGAGCTCAGAAGGTTAATGACCCATGGCACTGTGTCCTTACCATCATCTGCCTGAGTGTAGCCTTGCAGACATCTCCAAACTGCTGCAGCAAAGGCCAGTCCTGCTTCAGCCACCAGGACATCCCGAGCACACATGAGCTCCCACGCTCCTTTTCTGCAGAAAGGCTGGTTGAGGAACTGGTCCAGCATGGGATTAAGCAATGCTTCATTTTTCCAAGACCCTTTCATTTCCAATTCTCTTCAGTTCCTAGGAAATGACTCCAGCATTTTCCCAGTGCAAATGAGGTACGTGAAACATGCAGTTGGGTGGGAGGGGAGGGTGCAAAGTCTGCAGAGCTCTGACCAAAGCAGAGGAAACAAACAGAACCTCAGGCATGATTCCTGTCCACCCACAGACAGAGAGGCAACTTCAGAATGTGGCCTCCAGCTCTAGAGAACAGTCCCTTAGGAGTGGTAACTTTGTCACTACTACCGTTTTACCTTCACTACTACTATCTTTATTTCCTCCATGTCAGAACAGATATTAAAAATAAATAAATAAATAAATTACTACATTTGAATCCTTTTTGAGCTCTTTTGCAACATCAGAGGAAATTTTGCATGTTTCAGGCTCAGGCTCACAGGTGGATTTGTCTGTGGAACATATCCCTGCATATACCACAGAGCATGTTGATGGTTTGCCATATTCAGATAAGAGCTTGACCACTTTAAATTGTAGTTCAGGGACAGCCCAGAGAGCTTCCTTTTCAAGGCAGGTTGCTCTCACCCCCTGCTCTGGGTGTAGATGAGGCTACTCATCAGATACACATAGGAAAAGGAGCACTCAGCCTTGAGCAATTTGGAGTTTAAACAGGAGAGGAATTAAAATAATTTCAGCTCCATCTCAGGTTTCAATTGGTTGGTTTTTAACAAATTGCTTTGGGAAACTCTATTATGACTATTCTGGAGCAGACAAGGAACAGCTAATACATCTCAAGTAAAGACACATAAAGTCCTGTGACAGCTCTTGTATTCATGTGACAGTGCAGGACACATGGCCTACCATGGTCTGAGTTGGAGGGGACCTTAAAGATCATCTTTTTCCAACCCTGCTTCCATGGCCAGGGTCAACTCCCATTGGACCAGGTTGCTCAGACCCCCATTCAGCCTGGTTTGAACACTTCCAGGGATGGGACATCCACAGCTTCTCTGGGCAACCTGTGCCAGGGCCTCACCACCCTCACAGAAAAGAATTTCTTCCTAATATCCAGTATAAACCTGCCCTGTCAGTTTAAAGCCATTCTCTCTCAATCTGTCAATACATGCCCTTGTCAAAAGTCCCTCTCCACCTTTTTCAACAGAAGACTTAGCTGAAAAAGATTAACCCACTTGATTGCATCAGTAATGTTCAGATTCTTGACACTTACTCATCAAGCCAATGGGATTGCTAAGGAGTCCACCAAATTCCAGCCAGCTGACTTTGTCCCAATGAAGTCCTGGCAATTCCTCCACTGGCTGTGCTGATCTACAGAAAACAAGTGTGGTATTTCCTTTCCAAATATTTCACCTCATCCCAGCCACAGATTTTTGAGTTTGCTACACACTTACAGAAAACTGGCTGAGAGATAGCAAGGACACAATTAACAAGAGTAGGGCAGTAAGAACATGAGTCCATAAAGCTAGAAATTAAAGGGAATAGATTTTTCTCTCCCTTTTTCTGCTCTGGGATAGATAAATCCCTCTGATGTCCAAGTTCATGTATTATCAGAGATGGTCACAGATTACATACCCACACATGAAATTATACCACAGAATCAGAGAATCATTGAGTAGAAAAAGACCTCTAAGATCACTGAGACTTCCAAGACCATTGACCAAACATCATCATGCCAAGTAAACCACAGCACTAAGTGCCACATCCAGTTGTTTCTTTAACTTCCAGGGATGGTGACTCCACCATTTCCCTGGGCAGCCCATTCCAACACTTAATACTCCTTGCAGGGAAGAATTGCATGTTACCTGTCAAAGTCACTTTAAGTAACCAATGTGCAAGTGCACAAAGGGGCATCTTTGCACTGAACTAGCAATTTTCTGATACCCAGCTTGTGGTAGCCCTTGTCAAGGTTGGGAAGCAGCCCAGCTGGTGTTGGCATTGCTGCTATGCTGCAGGGCACCCACCCCATTGCACTGCAGGGTTGGGAGCAGGTGCTTCCAATCAACCTCCTCCATCAAAAGTTAAACTATGGAAAATTCCCAAGTGCCAGATGATCTGCCATTAACCAATCAGTCTTGTATGTCCTTCTCTGACCAGTTGAACTAGGACCCATATGAGTTGTGCTGTTGACTAATGGAAAGTTAAGCCTTAAGGTCTCTGAAGGTTGGGCCACTGAGCCTCAAAAGCACTGTGCTTTGCCAGTTTGTCTGAGACACTTTGGGCTGTACAGAACATTGCTATTGGGCTTTTATTTTTATTTTTAATCTCAATTTTAGCCAGAATGGCAGAGCAAGAGGATGGAAGAAATGTAGTAAGTGTATTTGAAATGGGCATGGAATTTTACACAGGGCAGAGCTCCCAAAAATAGTTACAAAACAGACTGCTTTAAAAAATTTGAAATGACAGATTTTATTGGTGTTAGAAGAATGATTTCTCAGGGCTGTATTTACTGTGGCAAGCCTAGAAGGAAGGGAACATGTGTTCCTGCACAACAGAAAGGAGGTCATGTGCCATCACAGCTCATGGGACCAGGCTGCCCCATCATACACGCTTTTCACTGTGGCACTGCAGTACTGTGTGTTCAAATGCTTTTGTAGATATTGACTAAAGACTCTTGAAGATTTGCTCACGTCACAGGAGAGGAAGAGGAAAAGTGAATACGCAGATTGGTTGCAATCTGCTTCTTCACTTGGTCTCTGTGGGAAAAAATATCCACATGTTCATTTAGTAAGGAAACTCCTCAGATACAGTTTTGTGTTTCCCTGGGCCTGGTATCATACCTAAGTTTCAGTAATATGGGAAAGGAATAAAAGGAAAATTCGTAGTAAAATGAGCTCAGCCAATTTCCCAGTATCCACACGCTGAAGCTCCTTTTACAGAGCAGCAATGCAAGGAAACTGCAGGTTCTGAATGCAACCTCCAGCTCAGGCAAAAGCTCACTGGGAGAAACAATAACCTCTGGCAGGGCTCCAAATGAATAATTATATCTTTATGAGCCATTGTTTCCCATTAATGGACATGCTCTCATTCACAAAAAGCTTCTTTTGTGAGGTAAGAGGAAAAAACACATTTGGAAATACAGAAGTGAGTCCCTGACTGGTACGGGGGGCATGGGAGCACTCTGAAAATCCGGCTGTTATTTACCCCAGACAGCTGCATGAACAGCATTGAAAAGCCTTCATGGGCAAACCCTCTTGCTGTCTGCTTCTGTCCCTAATGTCTGTGAACTTTGCAGTGGAGTTTTCCCTTTGGAGCTAAAGTTTGGCTACACCACCTCTAGCAGTTCCTCTTGCTTTCCATCCCACCAAGACAGCCCATGCTGATCACATGGCTCAAGCACTGCTCAAGGGTTTAAATGAAGACAAAAGAGACTGAAATCTGTTCTGTTTTGTCTCTCAATTGATCAGTTGGCTAAGTGACCAGACCATTGCCCATCTGGCTTGGGAGAGGGTGCTGGGCCTCAATTTGGTTGTGCACCTGGTGGCACCTGGAGCCATTGGAGTTGTCCCTTTGCACTCAGTTATGGCATGTGGAAGCCCATGCAATTAGAGAAGAGCAAACACAGGTGAAGTTAACACCTCTAAAATGGCATCTACATGTAGGCAACAGACTGGGGACCCTCCTGGCTTGTGCCTGAGTCTCTGTCTAAACTGTGTTGACTGCATGTCAGTGACTGGAGCAGGAATCTGGACACCCAGAGGACAGGAATACACCAATGCTGAGGATTCTTCACACCAGAGTGAATCCAGCTCTCTGTGCTTTGACATCCAGTGATGCCTGAGATGTTTTACTAAAACCTACACTCTTCACAGGCTGGGAGACAAGGCACAAGTCCCTTTGAAGAACTTTGAGCTCAGTGGCTTTCCAGCATCTCAATTGAGACCAGGAACCTCCATACAGACAGACTGAGTCCAGCCCCAGGCTTGTCTTCTCTGCTTTCTCCTCTAAGCCCAGCCATGCTGGCTCATGCCATTAAATGCACTGACATGGAGTTTAGGATGCCAGGCTGGGCTGGCTGCTGACATGCAGCCATGGGGACAAGCCATGGGGACGTGGCCACAAGGTCCTGTGTGACACTGCCAGCTCTGATGCCTCTCACAGCCCAGCCTGGCTCTGAAGAAGGGCACAGCAGGATGGCTGGGAAAGGGATGCTTTTTGCAAATGTTACTGAAGTACCCCCACTGTGCTCACAAGGATTTTAAGAGTAGTATGCCGTCCTCTACTAGGTGAGGCATTTTTTTGGCAGCATGAAGGGCTGAACTCTTGTTTGATTCCACCTCTGCATGTTCACTTTTGGAGAGGCCTCTGCTCTTTCTGGAATAACTCAGATTTGCCTGCCTGCAGAAGTGGTCTGGAAGCAGCTGTTGGAGCAGAGAGAGCTCATTCTGCTCTCTCTACCCAGGATACCTTGGATGTTCATGTCTTCAAAGAACAGAGCCAAGCTCCTGCGGGCTCCAAGGGCCACCTTTGCTCCCAGCACTAGGAACTGCAGGAAATATTTTCTTCCATCCTCAAAAACTCCTCAGACATGTGCCAGGCTAAATCTACACTCTCCCAGCTGCTCTGTGCTCCTTTACACAGCATGGGATTGGAAAGCTCATCAGCTCATCTAAGTACCTAAAACACTTAGAAGTTTGAAGCCTTATGAGTCTGACACTGCCTGGGGCCCCTGTCCTGGAGGAAGAGGGAAGATGGGGAAAGGAGCATCTTGCTTGGAGCCATGAACAGCTGAATATGCACCAGGGCATCCTAAAGGCAAGGAGCTGCCAAGGCCTTTCTGCAGGACCTGGAGAGCTGCTGTTCAGCTTTGAAGAAGAAAACATCCCACAGACTGCAGCCACCCAGCAGAGGACCTGTGGGACCCCATCCTCCTGGAAGGTTTGGGAGCCTACAGCCTCCATAGCTCCCACCTCAGGCTCATAGGTCAAAAACTGTGGTCTTAAACCTCTCCTTCACCAGCTGCTCTGGATCCTGAAGTCTCCAGTGTACCTAGGAGATGCTTGCCAATATTTTTCACTGTGAGGCTGAAGACACCTTCTCAAGCCTAGAGGTGCCTGTGTTTTCAGATCTGGTCTGCTCACCAGACCCACCTCACCACTGAGTCTTGCTGAGATCAGTGGCAATTCAGCCCAGGAGGCTGGAACCTCAGCACAACCAGCCCTGCAGAAGAGCACCAAAAGATGAAAAATCTGCTTATTCAAATACTTTTTCGGCAATAGCTTGGAAACTCATTCAAAATAGGGAGAGAACTCTTTTTTTCTCACTGCAAAGTCCCTCCTGTACACAGCAGGATTCAAATCCATGACCTGACCCTCAGTTATCAAGATAAAATATCCAGAGACGAGAGCCTCATATTCACTGCTGTAGGAATTTCCTGGTTTTCACCAGGACTCCCTGCAAAGACAGGGCACATTATTGTGCAGCTACATAACCAGGGTCATGGAAGAGTCTCCACTCTAATGAACATTAAGATATTCAAAAGAAACCAGACCCTAAATATATTCCTCCAGAGTTAACAGAGCAAGGACTGCAGGTCTCCAGCAAGGGTTTCTTATCTATGAATTGTGAGAGAGAAGAGCCCCCAAATCTCTGCCATCCTTGAGTGTTATCATCATTTACCCATCAAGGACTATTTAATGAGAAGTCTCCACTTTTCATTCAAGTTGAGAGCTCTGAATCATGGCTTTCAAGTTTCTGCAGCCAAGTGTGATCTGTGTAGTGACAGTACATCTCATTTCCTGGACATCTCTAGGAGCTCTAGCCAGGATATGGCACTTTGCTTTCAATCTAACACCTACATGACCATAAGATCTCCCTGAACAACCCTTCACACTTGTTAAAAACTGAAAGACTGTGAAAATACCTGTCAGGTAAATGAAGAGTTAATATTCCTGTGAGGTTATCACTAAAATGGGAATCCTGCCCAGGAATGATGGCTTTATGGGCACAGCTCCACCGTGATGCTTTCTTCAGACCTAGCTGATCTGCCTTCCTCTGTTCAGGAGGTCCATTTGTAGTAAAAATCTATAAATAGTCTGATAGGTTGGGAGAAGAGATGAAAAAGGGCCAGTGCTGGGTCATTTAATGTATAGACAAAGACATGTTCACTTCATCTGTCATGTAAACCTCAACTGCTCAAGTTTATCATTCACTGCCAAAAATGCTATTACAGCAGCTTGAGATTAGAAAGACAGTTTTATTCCTGTTTCTGACTGACCTTTGGATGGATTTTTCAACTTGGAAAAAGAAAAAAAACACTTTATATGCTCTGAACTGGAGCTTAGAAAAGTCTAACACATTTCTAAGTATAGATGTGGTGATTTACAAGAAACTCTTTTTCTGTTTTTTATAAGACTCTGTCTTTCTTCAGCCATGAGCAGTGTATTGGTTCTGACAAGGACACTGGGAACCTTTGAGAGAAGAATTATTTATGACTGGGAGTGTGTGATCCAATGGATAAGAAACTGGACTTATTACTTGGATCTGCCATGGATGTGCTGAACAAGAGTTTCCCTTTCTGTGTCTTTTCTTCTCTGCAGTGATGGTACATCAGAGTAAAAAACTATTTTCTCACTACTGTTTTCCAAATAAACCAGTACAGCCCAATCATCCTGGCAGCACCAGATGATGCCTCCTTGTCTATAATCTCTGCTCCCTGCAGGGGTTTTTTGGCACACCCAAATGTCCTCCAGACCCAATGTATCAATATCATCAGGTCGTTGGTGCTCTTTACGAGTCTGGTACCTGGATTCATGCAGACCAATCTCAGCGCCTGTTGCTAAAAGTTTACAATAAATTATTTGTATCAAGGAACAGATGATCTTATAAAGGATGGCAGACCAGTTATGTTAAGAGCTGGAAAAGTGATCCATGATCCAAAGAGAGCACAGGTTTAATTGTTAAATTACATTTGGTCAGCAGCATTGGGGCAAATTTTGTATTTGCCTTACCTGAGGCTCTGGGATCCAAGTTCTCAATGGGTTGCATCACAATACTCAACAAAAACCTAAAAAAAAGAAAACCAAAACCTACCAGCATTTAGGGCATGAAACCCTGAGTCTGGAATTCCTGGAAGTTATGTGGTCATGCAAAGGCATCTGGCTTTGCTCGTGGCCAACAGAAATCCTAATCATAGGTGTGATTGATTGCTGTGAATAATTTGGCATTAGCGATTGCACTTGCAGGTTCCTGATGGTGTTCTCCAAATCCCTCACAAGTATCAGCCTTTTCCAAGCCCTCTAAAAATGTCCACGCACACTTTGACTGCACAGTGGATGCACAGGGCTGGGAGAAGGAAATTCTTTATGTAGAAGGTAGTGAGGAACTGGACCAGGCTGCCCAGAGAAGCTGTGGATGCCCCATCCCTGGAAGTGTTCAAGACCAGGCTGGATGGGACTCTGAGCTACCTAGTCTTGTGGAAGGTGTCCCTGCCCACGGAAGAGGGTTAAAACTGGATGGTCTTTAAGGTTCCTTCCAACCCAAGCCACTCTAAGATTTGTATAATTCCTGTGTGAGGGTCAGGTCTCCAGTGCACCCATCTTCAGGTGATGAGCTACACCCAGGATTACCTGGTCTCCAAAAGCACCTCTTCTTTCAGCATGAGCCCCTAAAACCTCCCACCACTGCCTGCTCACGACACTAAAGTTCATCTCCAGCTCATCCTCACTCCTCTCCCTTCCCGACCCCTCCCCTCTCCCCTGAAGACATCCTTTTTACCAAAACGAGCCGTGGAGGCTCGAAAAGACACTGACGTCAACGTGAAAGTAAACCAAAGAGGTCTGGTTCCTGTATCATCCCCGCGCCGCGCTGAGCGCCGGGGAGCGAGCCCGCGGCCGCTCGGTCGAGGAATCCGGAGCGGGCTCAGCAGCTGAGCTTTCTCATTCCGGCGGTGTGAGTACTGCTGCGGCGTGTTTCGGGCTGGGAGCGAGGGGGGAGAGGGAGGGAGATTCACCGGCTGCAGCTTGGGAAGGCAGCGTGTTCTGATCCCGGCTGGGCTGAGAGTTTGGAAGTATCCGGATGGGAATGGGAGTCCTCTCAAGCTGGGTCGGGAGCGGGGCACGTGGGTTTGGATGCGGGTTGGCTCCACATGGGTGGGAATAGCACCAGAGAGGAAAGGAGAGTGTTCTACACCAGGTGCTGGGGGGATAGAGGAGGGCTGGGGACTTCAGAGCTGGTGCAAAGGAAAAGAGCATCTCATCTAGGAAAATGTTGTGTTTTCTATCAACTGAACTGATCTATTTGGATTGTAAAGGGTCTTGTGAGGGATTCTGCATGAAAAGTTGAGTATTTCTGGTAAATTTCCAGATAGAGATTACTTGTGTCAAGTCCAGCTGCACACACACCTGTGCATCCCACAAGTGTCCCTGTATAGAGATGCAGAGCTAGATACAGGATTTTTAGACTCATCCATGACCACGAAGAAGTGATCTGGGAAGGCTCAAAATGAACTTTATGGTTTAAGGTTAGGAAGCAGAAAACTTTCCCCAGGGAAATGACATGGAAATGTCCTTACTCTGTTGTGTGGGTGGGGAAAGTGGCTGGGCCAGAGCTGGGATGGCTGAAAGGGATGAATGGCCTCACTAGGTCCATCAGCAAGTCTCTGCCAACTGGGACATGTCTGGCCACAGTACAGCATAGAGAGAGCATCCCCCAGTGTTTACACAACCCTCACTCAGTGGCAGGGTGATGAATTGGCAATGTGGCTCTTCGGACTGGTTTCAGCTGTGTTTTGGTGACAGGAGGCGCCTTTTCCTCCAGCATTTCTCACATGCCAAGGCCAATTGCTCTTCTTCAGCGAAAAGCCAGCCCTTTTCCTGAAATGACAGCTCCTTCTGCAAAGCTGAAACTCCCCCATTCAGAAATAAAACAGTGGGCATACAAGTTTAATCCCTATTACTTGCGCGTGACGGTCCCAATTGAAAACCACCAGGGCGAATACCTCTGTCACCCATGATCAGATGCAATGCTGCATCTCAGCTCACTCTGTAAATCTCACCCTGAGCAGGGGAAATCTGGGCAGCCATGGAAAAGGAGATTGAAGTGCCCACCACCTTCCTATTGTAGCATCTGCCAGCATAAGTGAGGGCAGAAGCCTCTATTTGGCAGAAACCTCTTTACTAAGAAATTTTCCATCTCCTTTGTGCACAGATATCTCTGCCAACCCACAGTTAGAAGGAAAATCCCCATCTTCTTCCCATCCTTTCTTACAAGCACACAACTTAGCAATGCAATTGACCAGCTACTTTATTAACCTGTTTCAGAGCATTTTCCCTCACCCTGCTCAAGCCTCCTTCCCCATGTCTCCAGTGCAATGAGATTTCTTCCCTCCCTATAGAGCCTAAGGGTGCCAAAAGCACACTAAAAGTCTTTCTTCCCCCATTTTGAAGCAGAAGGCAAAGGCCAAAGAAGGAATTGCACATGAAACATCTCTCACAGCACGTTCTCCCCCAGGCAGAGCAAGCAGAACAGAGGAGGTTGCTGAACACAGTAATAAATCCCACCAGGCGCACGTACCACAGCTCTGCTCCCCCTTAAGTGCACCATGCCCTTGGGATGATGTGGTTCTCACAGGTATGCAGGCTGTCCTGGCCCTACACTCCCTTTGAGAGGAGGAAGACCAAATCCTACACTCCAACTTGTCAGAAGGGCTGCAGGATTTTGGCAGTCCACATTTTAAGGGGCTGGAGACAAGTAAAGGGGGATGTTAAGCAGGCAGATGCTCATCAGTTCAGGGAAAGCTCAGCCACTAAAGAGATGTGAATCTAGATGCCTAAAATCAGGAACATCCAAATGCCCAAGCCCTTTTTAAAGTGGGAGACAAAAATTCCCCATGGGAGTAACATTCAAAGTGCACATTTTTTTGGTCTTCAAGTCCAGACTGGATGGAGCTTTGAACAACCTGGTCTAGTGGAAGCTGTCCTTGCCATGGCAGAGGACTTGGAACTTTAAGATGATCTCTAAGGTTCCTCGCAACTCAAGTCATGCTGTGGTTCGATGATTCTGTGATTTCCCTTTCCACCCTGGGCTGTTACAGCAGGTTCCTATAAATGTCCAGTCACCAGGTTTAGGGGGGAGGTGAGACTCCTTATCACCTAAAGGTACATGTTAGTGAACATCCCATGACATCTATGGTAAAATCTCAGCCCCTTCTGAGGAATGTCTGCTACTTCTTAGCCAGCTCATCTGTAAATGCTGTAAGGACCCTTCCTGCTCTCTCTTTTGCCTCTCATCCATTTTTCATTCTTGCATTTTAATTTGCTGCTTTTAGCTGTACATTTTTTTGCAGATTACAAATAGCTGAGCAAATCCTACTGATGGATTAGCAGGGAAACACTTCCCATCCAGTAAATCCCAGAGAGGTACAGCAGAGTCCAGCCAAGCATGACAAAGTCCAGAGACAGAAGTAGTTGTGCTGAGGTGAAGGATGAATCAGGGGAATAAGAAAGTGAAGCCCAGAGCCCAAGCAAAGGATCAGTAAAGCTGTGGGGGTCAGATGGGATTAGGCTGAGCTGGCTGTGACAACCAAAGAAATGATGTCACCCATCAGGATGACACTAACCAGGGATGCTGCTGTTCAGTCTCAGCATGATATTTACTGGGATCAATATACCATTAGTGTATAGACACAGAAGAACTGAATTCTTTATTACTCTTACACACAATTCATAAAATATGTACATGTCATCTACCACAGCCTGAAAAGCACCAGTACAGCCATTATCACACAACAGAAAGGATGGCTTCTTCCACATTGAAGCAAAAAAGATTTACTATCAAATGTCCCCTCCTCTTTGTGGCTCCAGCCACCTTCTCTACAAATACCTGCCAAAAAGATGAGGCTCTGGGAAATGCCCCTAAGGCTAAAAATGTAGGATATGGCTTCCAGTATGATGGTCCAGCAGACAGCTTTCCATCCTTGAATGCACTGGATTTGTCACCCTGTCTATGGCACACCTGGTGAGATGGATTTGGGCCACTTTGGGGGGCTGTGCCATTGTGAAGCTATCACAAGCAGTCTTTGGCCTCATGGATGAGGGCAGGGATGCCTGAGGAGGTTTGCCAAAATTTTGTTTCATTCAGAGCTACCAACAGCTGCAAAGACCTCCATCAGAGTAGGTTGTTTGCTGCAGATTGGCATTAGCAAGGTGAAATGGCACTGAGCTCTGAGTACACTGACCCACACAGAGACCAGAACAGGCCTTTGTCACCCACCAGGGTCCTCTCAGAGTGGTGAACTCAGAAGGATGCAGGAAAGTGGGTACCTGGGCACAGCAGGACAGGGCACTGAGACAGCCTCAGCAGGAAAACCTTCTTGCATGACATGAACGAGGTTTCTAGCACTCAAGTGCAGAGGACAGGAGATTGCTGGAGGTCACGCACCTCCACCACACGGAGCCACTAGTGTGCAACCAGCCTCTCAGTGGGATGTATGGTCACCCTCTTGCTGGTCTCACCATACTCCAGCAGCTGATGCAGAGCAGAGCAAAGTGAACAGGCAGAGCACATCTTTTCCTGCATCCATCACAGTCTAACTGGTCACTGCCCGTGTCAACAGAGAGGCTAATGCATTATTAGGCTTATCAGAATCTCAGAATAGTCTGGGTTGGAAGTGACCTTAAAGATCACTTATTTCCAACCCTGATGCCATGGCAGGGACATCTCCCACTATCCCAGGTTGCTCCAAGCCCCATCCAACCTGGCCTTGAACACTTCCAGGGATGGGGTATCCACAGCTTCTCTGGGTGATCTGGTCCAGACAAAGAATTCCAGTGAAGAATTTCTTCCTCGTATCTAATCTAAATCTCTCCTAGTTTAAAACCATTCCCCCTTGTCCAATCAGTATCTCTTTGTTCAAAAAGTATAGAATTATAGAGCAGCTCAGGTTGGAAAGGAACTTAAGTAAGACATTCAGCCAGGTGCAATTTCACCTTTATCCCCAAAGTCTTTTTCTGGCAGGGTGGAGAGAGAAAGCTGAGTTGTCATGCTGGGTTTCACCTGCTTGGCACTCACAGAGCTGCAGTTCCCCGGCAGCCAGGCTGGCTCCTTTTGCCTGTGTTGAATATGCCAAGCAATACATCTCTGAGAAAAATCCAGGCTGCCAAGCTGCGTTATGCTGTCTCCAGCTACCAATTATGCAGATAAATTGATTGTAGTTAGAGTGATAAAGTAGCACAACAAATACGCTTTCAGGAACCAGGCATTTTTCACACACCAACTTTGAGGCTTCCCACTGCTTTGATAAAACACACAGAAAATTGTCTTCAGGCTGCAGTGGTGTTAGAGACACAGACTTGTGGAGGCTGAGACAAACCAGCAAGAGGTTTAAAATACACCAATTACTCCACATTTGTGCACAATTGTGCAAGGCAGGTTGCTCAGATGCTTTTTGAAGAGGCCTCCATAAAGCTCACTCCGAGCTGCAGCCGCCTCAGAGGATACCCAGGACTGAAATAGCAAGGGGCAGACGTCAGGAATCAGAGTCACTGGCAGGAGAGGGAAAGGAAGAGGAGTCGTGCTGCCTCTGTCCCCTGCCTAGATTAGATCTGTCTCATACCAGGGCTGGTCTTCTCCCACTCACAACAGTATCAAGTTCACCCAGAGAATCAGAGCTGCTAAGACACTGGCATTAACAAATCCCAACTGTATTATTCTTTGTGAGCAGCTTACCTAAGGAAGTGTAAGATTATTTTAAACACTGCTTTATAAATACACATAGAATGGCTCAAGCCACTGGTTCTTGCCCAAGGGAGTTCAGCAGTGGAGCTCAGCATCTTGACTCACAGTATTGGGACTGATATATGACTAGCTATGATCAGATGGCATATCTAAAAATACAGAGCCTGCAGTTTATTTTTCTTGGAAAATGCAAAGACACCCAAAGAAGCAGAGCCCAGTTTAGCATCACAGCAGGCTGGATTTTTGCTTTAAAGAAGCCAGCAGAATTTGTCCAAAAGAAGGTGCCATCTTAGGTTGTGCTACAGGCATGGGATTAACCTGTGGCTCCAGCACCATGGGGGGAACCTCTGCCTGCTGCTGTGGCTCTAACTCGGAATTACACAGGACAGGGATGCTGATTGCACATCCCTGCCCTAGGAGACACAAGCCATAGGATTCCTCTTACCCAAAGGAAGCCTCTACACTGAGACCATAACAAACTGGGCTGACAATCTGGTCCAGACTGGTGTTAATGAACTAAACCGTGCAAGATGAACCCACCTTGCACCATTCCCAGGGAAGCTGCCACAGACATCTCCACAGCTATTATCAGGCTTGTCTCTTCTGTAGATTAAACAAGCCCAATTTTGCTGGTCTGCCCGGATAGGACACATTTGCTGGCCCTCAGGTCATTCCAACTGGTTTGGTTTGGATGTTTTCCAAGGCAGAAACACACCCCCCATTCATTAGTCAATTTAACAGTATTTATTACATGTGATAGTGCTTTTGTAGAAGATAATCCCTCCAGGTGACATGAAAGGCACATCAAACAGCACCTTGCAGCACTCTCAACATAACAAAAACTGAAGCTATCGGTACCAAGATGAAGTTATGGAAAGGAATGATTCAGCAGTGACAGGTTGAGCTTTTGCTCCTGATAAAAATTTTGCTTTGAGACCTTAAACACAAACTGGAGTAGGGCCCTGGTCTTCTCTCCATCATGCCATCCACTGCCCACACCTCAGTGAGTTCAAGACCTCATCAGCAGGGACAATCTGGTGCTGTCTATAATCACATCCCAGACAGAAAAAACATCCCCTTGGATTTCTGAACCATCATGACTCACGTCTCAGCAGGTTTTCTCTGCTCCAGGTGGGAGACAAAAGGGTCCATGATCCTACAGCAAAACATACAACCACCACCACCACCACCAGTACCAGCTGGATTCTGCTGTCCAGAACTCTGTTCTGGTTTTTTTTAGGAGAAATCTGATAATTTTGGCATTGTGGTTTCCAGTAAATCACACATGTGATTCCCTCCTTCCCTTCCTGAAAATTTCCCAGAGCACTTCTGCACATTGTGATTAGAGAGATGGTTTCAACCATAAGGAAACTGAGGCACCTCCCCAGTTTTTTTGCCCCCAGTGGGGCCCCTCACACAGAATTTGCTGCAAGGACAGGATCTGTGATTCTCAACAGCTGAAAACACAAAGGAACACACCCCCTCCAAAATAAAAGGAGAAAAAACCCCAAAAAACAACAAATTTATTAGCTTCTTCCAGAGGCAGGAATTTTAGGAACCACTTGTAAGCAGGCAGCAGGGTGGTTGTTGGGGTTCTTTTCTTCCCAAAAGGGGCCCTTTCATTTCTTCCTGTTCCTATAGGGCTTTTCATCACTGTGGCATTTCCTATGATAAT
This sequence comes from Acrocephalus scirpaceus scirpaceus, assembly GCA_910950805.1. Classification (NCBI taxonomy): domain Eukaryota; kingdom Metazoa; phylum Chordata; class Aves; order Passeriformes; family Sylviidae; genus Acrocephalus; species Acrocephalus scirpaceus. Next base: position 3,517,947 of record OU383773.1, read on the forward strand.
CCCCCAGATTTATGCTGCCCTGTTCCAGATCAGAGCATTGCTGAGCTCTGTGCATGTCTAACAAAAGGCAGCCCTGTCCTGAGCCCTTCCAAATCTCTCCAAACCAGCAAACAAAGGGAATGAGAGAGGAGGATTAACATGTTTGCAGAGAGTAAGCAGGGAGAGGATGTCTTTCTCTAAAGCCTTTTTTTAGGTTTGTGGGTCCAAGTACCAGATTTTCCGAGTTGCAGGTGTCCTTCCTCCTGGGCTAGGTTACTCAGACAGTAAAAAAACCCCAAAGTTGAACAGATGGCCCTGGGAGCCTCCTACTGCCCCTTTCCAAGTTTGTGGTCACTGCTAAATCAGAGCAGGTGGAGATATCAGACTGAGTCCCTAAGTTCCCCACCACTTCCTTGCCATGGGTTTTCAAATATTCCTCTGGTCTCTGCATCCTTGCAGGGCACAGCACATCTTGAGTTCAAGGCTTTCTGGCTCAGCCTTGCTACACTGCGCTTCCCACTGCCACAAACACAGGAGCAGAGTGCTGAGAGCTCTCTGGGGGCTCTTCAACCGTCCACGACCAACAATCCTGCCAATTCCAGCTCTGCAGCCTTCAAACCACAGCTGGGCAAGAGCCACTCCACCCAGCACTGACCTCCCAGGGCATGATGCCCAAGTAATGCCAAAGCCCAAAGCTTGTGTAGCTTTCCCCTTCAAGCACCAGTGTCCCTGTGAGCCCAATGACAAACAAAAGCAACAGGAAATGCTTTGCTGGGAATGGGGAGAATTCTGCAGTGAGGTTATGACACTGGACATTGAGTTCTTGGCAATTAATTTCTGAATCTTTGAAAAAAAAAAAAAGAAAGAAAAAAAAAATACAAAAGGTGACTGGCCAGACCTGGGCGGGGGGGGGGGGTGTAGAAAGATCATAGCAGGACCCTGAGAAGGATCCCAGTGAGGTTTGGATCAGTAGGGACAGCTGAGACATGACATGCTTTGTTGGGTGGCCAAAGTGTGCTAGTGGCTCACCTTGCTGGTACCTTGAACTGAGGAACCTTGTCAGAACCCTCACAGTGGTGAGACCAGTGGTAAAGTGGGCAGACTGGGATGGAGAGAGGGATCCTGGCTCACCCTCACAAGGTGCATTTATAACAGGTAAGGCACTTCATACCCCTTGCCACACAAGAACTTGAGATAGCCAGGACCAGTGTGCTCCAAAGCAGTCACTCAGGAAAGACCTCAGGGTTGCCCAGAGGAGCAGCTCTTTGTGTGCTGTAGGTTATCTTCATTTTTTCTTCATCTCAACAAGTCCACCAGCAAAAATGCCATGGCCTGAGGAGAAAAATAGAGGGGGAACCAGTGGTCAGCAAAGCCATCCCAAATATGCAGCAGGCAGGCAGGAAACTGGCTCCTACACAGTTCCTCCCCCATGCCTCACTCACCCAGCAAGAGCCATGGCCATTATTTTAGGGCATCACTTGTCTTTCCCTGTCCCTCATCAAGCAGATGAATCACAGCTGGGTCCCATCAGCAGAGACCTCATAATGGTGAGATCTGATCTCCCTCCTTGCACAAGCACACAGATGGGGAACTTTTCAGAGGAAAGGATATAAAATTAATGTTGACCTCCAGCCCTTGCAGTCCTCTGAGGACAGCAAGTGACAGCCCAGAGAGTGCTGGGAAGGGCCTGTGATCCTGAGCAGTTGGCAGAGGACACAGACTGTGCCCTGCAGAGCTGCTGACGTCAGGTAGGTACAGCTGCCTCTAGACCCTGCTGAGATGCCGTCAAGAGAGCCAGCTGGACCATCTTTTGTGGCTCTCCAGAGTCTCTGTTGGCCATGCTGACAGCCAGGTAAAAAGCCCTGGGGGTTTTGAATATCACTGGGGGAGCAATCCAAGCCCTCCTTCTCCAGTGGTAAGTAGTTCACATTTCTTTGTCTATTTGCTGTTTCTATCCTGTCATTGCAGAAAAGGGACAAAGGTTGTCCCTTGAAATAGATTCTAAGAATTAATAAAGAGAGCTCTGATCTTTTCCTCCAGTCCTTCCAGCTACACCTTAGGCATAACCAGCATGATGTGTCTCAGGGTTCAGACCACAAAGCAGTCCCAGAATCTCCCAGATGTCCCAGCATGGCACACCTGGATCACCAAAAGAACAGCACAGAATGACCTCTCAATAGCCCAGTAGGTGAAGCCACATCTTGCTCTCTTTGCGCTCCAAATGGGCAAGAGCCTCAAGCTAAAAGCCAGGCTGGAGACAGATGCCAGCCTCCATCTTCAAGGTTCTTTCAACTTGACCTCCTTTGGATTCTACCACGAGCACCAGAAAAACCCTGGATCTGCTTTCAGGATCTGCCTCTTTGCTATCACTTCCACAAAGTACCAGCTCAGGAGCCACCAAAGAGGAGCGTGTTCCCACACTGCTCTCCAAGGGAACACACCTGTCACTTCTTTATGATAAGGAAGTGTGGTGGGGTTTAACACCTAACCTAGGTGGAAATTCCTTCATATCTGGGGAGAGCCCTGTTCCCCTGTTGCCCTAAATCAACGGTGACTCCTGGGGAGTGGTCCAGTGCAGAAATTTCTCCACCCCTGGACCACTTTTGAGAACCTTCATGGTTCTCTGGGTCAGTTCTGATTCACAGCATCCCATAATAGCCTTGGAGACCATGGACCATCAAGATTTTAGGGCTCATGCACAGTGCATATCATAGAGACATACATTAATGTTTTCCAGCACTTTTTAAGGCCTGAGGATCTTCTAGGGCAGATTTACCAGAAGGAAGAGTAGTTAGAGAGGGTAAAATGGATGCATACTCTCCTCTATGCCATTAACTTTATCTGCCATGGCAAAGGGTTACTCACGTGGCAAGTTCACATTGTTGCCTCTCCATCAAGCCTGCTGCTAAAAAGAGGTTTTCCAGACAGGACAGTGAAGATACCACCCTTCAGTGTCTTCCACACAGAGAGGATCCCACTCTGTGGTGACCTCCACACAGTCATGACTGTAGGTAAAGACTCCTCAGTTTTCTGAACTCTGTTATGTCTATGTCCAACATCTTCTTGGATAAGAATTCTCCTTCACTGCTGAAGAAAATAATTAATTTGTGCTGATCTGTTCAGTATAACAGAGTCTAAACCCTGCTTTCAAAAAAACCACAGGCATGTTTGGATACTGGATTTGGGTCCTTGCAGAGCTGGTCAACAAAGACACCTTGAAAGCTGATCTGGCCATGTGCCTTGAGCCCATCTCAGCTCTGTTAAAGTTCATTATGCAGTGCCCAATCTCAATCTCTACTCCCACAGCAGGAGATCAAAAGATGCTCAATATCCCTTTTTGAACAGGACTGGAAGAATACACCCTTCTCCTGACAAAACCATATCTCCCCAGAGGGATGTGTGGTATCAGCTTTCTCTCCACCTTCCTCAAGAGCTGTCTGGCCTCCTGCTTTTCTGCACTGTGCTGCAGAAGACTTTTAACCAGAGCCCTATTCTACATGGCAAGATTAAGGGATTGCTAGGAATTACCATGGGCTAGTAGCATCCTTCCCTGATGTAATTATTAGTCCTTCTACGTGCTGATTTTGACTGAGCCAATACCTTCTTCCACCTACAAGATTTCTCACTCCAAGATTTAATACTGTTGTATAGTCAATGAACAACCTTGAAAATTTTCCACTTACTAAAGCTTTACTCTTTTTTTTTCTGCCTTTCTCGCTGCCTCTGGGAGGGTGATAAATGACTGAAAATCAAGAGATGATAGAAGCTCTTCATTTGTCATCTATGGTTGCAACTCCTCCTGAAGTTGAGTGTGGGAACTGGGTCTGGGACAAAGCATGGCCCTGAGCCCGGATGTGCCTTCTCCACCTTAACAGCAGCATCTGCTTCCCAATATGGCATGTTCTGCACTATCTCAGGCACAACTTGAAACTTTGCAGCTGTTGCCACTCCGAGTCTAGCTCTAAATCCAGCAAGGAGGGAGAGGCTGGGATAGTGGGGGAGTGCAGGGCACTGATTATCCCGTGCACAGGGATGGGAATGCAGCTCTCATGTATCACATGAGAGCATAAAACCAAGCCAGTCCTCACATAAGAAGGACCAGACAGTCCCAGAGAAGTTGGACAGAGTGCAGGGACCAAGAGCTCATCCTGGAGAAAACTCTTCTCTTTCTTACAGTCTCACATTTGTAACTCTAGAGAGCCATTCCCTAAATATAAAAATTTTGTTGACAGGCTGCAGGAAACTTAAGCATTTGCCACCATAGGCATTGAGAATGATAGAATCATAGAATTCTAGAATGGTCTGGGTTGGAAGAGACATTAAAGACCATCTAGTTCCAACCCCCCATCATGGCAGAGACACTTTCCACTAGACCAGGTTGCTCCAAGTCACCCAGCCTGGCCTTGAGCACTTCCAGCTTCTCTAGGAAACCTGTCCTGGTGCCTTGATAGAGTCCAAGTCCACCCTGCCCAACATTTGACCATGGGTTGGTTTCTTCTCTTTGTTCTTACTCCTGTTGAACTTCAAGGATGGAGGGATCTCAAGGCAAGATGATCACCCAGACAGGGCTCATGAAGATTTTCCAATCACACTTGCTTCCCAAGCATAAGGAAGTGAGAAACAAATGAAAGTTCAGGCATGTGCCTGGGCTAGAGGGCAGTTGTGGAAGGTTGGATGCCTGGATCAGGGGGCTCATAAAGTTAGAGAGGATGTTCTTGAAACTGGGGGAACAATCTGCTCCTCAATGTGAGGAAACTCAAAATAGAAAATCAATAAAATAACCAGACAAAAAGGATCAGCTCAGTCTTCCTGGGAAAGATCCAAGGGTGAAAAAGTAATTCCAGAAAATGAGGTCAACCTTCTCTAATAACCATAGCTACTGTTTGTGCTCCAGTGAGACATGCATGTGTGGAGTTTACCTCTCCTCTATTTATGGATTTGGCCTCTTGACCTGGAATTCAATGCCTCTCAGTTGATCCTGTCGTGTTGTGACAGGCCATATCCTGCGTGTTTATTGCATTGGCACCAGTGTTGTCTTTATCTAAAGTGTGATGCAGGCCAGGGCTGATAGTAAAATCCAGCATCCATCCTCTCTGTATTTCTAAACAACTAAATTTGATGTAAGCTCCCAGGTTTTTTCTGCCTTTTCTCCCAGAAGAAATCTCCAAAGCTACTGAAAAGCTCCTGGGGAGAACATCTGTGCAAACCCTAAAAAAGTACTAGTTTGGTACCCAGTTTAGAGCAAGACGTGGGACTTGAGATGGAACTCAGGGGATTTTGAGTCCTTAGCACATCAATCACCAGAAGTGTCTTGAAAGCTGCTCTGGCCGTGTGATTTGAAGCCATCTCAATAATGGGATAAATCATTATGCTTTGCCCAATGTCAGTCTCTTCTTATGTAGCCAAGGGTGTAGAGATAATTAAATCTCCACTCTGAGAGAGACCTGACACCCACAATGACTCTACCACCAGTAGGGAAGGGCTGTATGAGGATGGAAGAATATGTTGGAGGGCTCCTTTGCAGAGCCTCAGACTCTATTGCCACCCATGGTCAGCCATTTCAGCCCTGGATAGATCTCATTATCTCCTCTCCCAAATGACTGCAGACAGCACTACCAAAGTGTGCAGGGTCACCCTTTAGTTCCCTGTGCCAGGGGTTTCTTCAGGGTCTGGCCAGCTGGATTGGTTCAAAGCACATCACAGGCTTTGTTGCATTTGGTTCAGCACCTTGCTGCAGCTGCCAGGGATGCTTCTCTCTAATCCCAGTTCACATCAGGAGGACAAAAAGAGGGGTGTTTCCCTCATGTCAACCATGGTGGTGGCACTGCAGTGGCCTTGAGCTGGCAAGTTCCCAGCAGGGAGATTTTGTTCCTACAGAGACACAGGGAAATTGACCTGGGGGCAACAACAACAGGTTTAGTTTACTAGAGATGTTCAGGCATTAGCACGGTGAGTACGGCTAGAGCCCTCTTCAGCATTTACAGCACTTCATAAATTTCAGAGAGATTTAGGGCAAGGAGCCAGATGTTTGGGGAGAAATTCTGAACACTACAGACAAGTGGAAATATTTTTTTTTGGTAGTGTATATTTTTTCCCATTAGTTGCAAGGCTATATTTAGAAGAGGAGGGGGGAGAGAGAGAGAGAGAGAGAGGGAGAGAGATTAGGCATTTCTTCATATTCTGTAGTCACTCCAGTTGTTCTGCTTGTAGGAACAGATGTCTCTTTCCTGGGCTGATAGCAGTCAGGTCCACAAGGAAACTTTCTTACCAGCAGCTCCTCTAACATAGAAGGGAGATCGGGACAGAGGTAAGTCAGTCCGTCATGCAGGAATACACTGCAGGGACCATTGCAGGGAATGCTTTGGGATATTGGTCAGAGACAAAGAGGGGGGCATGGGATCACATGGTGGGGGGCCAGGAAGGATTTGCTGGGTATTGGACTCCAAGTCCTGGCTATTGCAGCAGGGAGCCCTGGCAGAGGTGGGAGTGGAAAGGGTCCTGCACTGAACATGTGGATGAGCAGCTCAGGAAGTTTTTGGCTCTGTCCATGCAGCAGGTATGGAAATCCCTTGGGAAGTGCCTGACCTGAAAAGCCAGGCTGTGCCAGCAGCTAGCAGGGGCTGCAAGGAGCTTCTCCCTTGTGAGTTGCTTTGCTCTTGGGATTTGGGGCAGTGTAAGGATATTTGGTTGTTCTTCAAGGAGATGGAGGGTTATGGGAAGTGTGCAAAGTTGCAGGCTTCCCCTTCTTGAAAAGTACTGTGACAGCTCTTGTGAAGAGGGGAGTGATGTCATTTGTACATATGTACTCCCAAGCATAATTAAATTTTGGTGAAATGCATTCAGGAAGGGTTTGGAAGCCAGGAGAAGAGATGGTGCACTGCCTGGAATGGGGTCAGCTCTGAGTGGGAATGTTTTACCTGTTTGGCTACACAGCAGGGTGCAAGCTCAGCTCTAAGAAAGGTGCTGTCTTCCCTCTCTGAACCCACTTGTTGGGTCAGTAGAAGGAGAAAGCAGATCCTTTCCAAGGTCCTTAGCAGACCCTTTCAGAAATGCTCCCTGCTTTCACAGCAAAACTCTCACCAACAACACTGAGTTTTTCCAGGTTAGCCTGGTGAATCCAAAATTTGCGGAACCCTGAAGGCACTGTGGGGTCTGCACAGCACTGTCATATGTGCCTTGCTAAGGAAACCACAGAAACCAGTCTCCCAAAGGGTTAAGACATGGTTGGCCATCCTGGGATGCCTCAAAAACTGTCTGCTCCCTAACTGGGTCTTCCACCTTGCTGCATTCCCTGGGTCAAGATCACACACGGCTCCATGCCTCAGTTTCTCCCTGCAGCCAAGAGAGCAGCACAGTTTGGAGTGAGTGCTGGGAGGCAGAGCTGGTACACCTCACCCCTCTGCATCCCCCCCCTTTATCCCCACCTGCACTGGTGCCCTGTGCTCCCTGGGGTGTGAGCATTGTTTCACCAGTCCTGTATTCCCTGGCTGTGCAGGAGCCCAGGTATTTCCCCAGCAGTAGAACTCTGCTGTTGCTCTTCTTTTACTGCCCTTCTCAGCTTCTTGCCAAAGGACAGAGCAAGCAGGCAGTTGAAGGCAGAAAGAGGAGAAAGTGCTCAAAGAATGCTAAATTTGCAATTAAAATGTTCCTTCTTAAAAGCAAGCAGCAGTACACAGGCCAGATTTTGTTTTTGCACTTGCCTGTGAAGTTCCTGCATGTGCCTATATGGTAATTTTCACTGCATGGTTCTCCTTGCACATAGCCACAATGGCTGTTATTCCAAACTGACATTTCCAGCACTTTGTCTCAGGCACCCTGGAAATGCTTGATGGATTACTGTAATCCCTATAAAATCAAACACATTTCTCTTTTACTGTTACAACCTCCCAAGAAGACAGGCTCAAATCCATCTTCACTGGCTGAACCCATAAGAATCCAAATCTATATGTTTTGTTTAAGATGTAACTTTTTCTTTTAAAAAGTTCATCATCTTGGAAAAGAATTCATCCAAAAATATGTGGTTTCCCTTCATGTATAATGGTCCACAAGGGACAGAGAGGGATATACTCAGGAAGTCATGCTCTGATTTCTCTGAAAGTAACAGAGATGGAAACACAGCACCTACTGCAGAGATGTCACTCCATGCTCCCTCGTGACAGATGGCACTTGGTACGAGCCCTGACAGGGTATGAGATATTGGTATTTTAAATGCTAGCAGTGTGACTGATAGAGCATTCACTGAGACACTTAGCATTTCTGCCACTCCAAGGCCAAGATCTGACAACACAGAAAAGAGGGACATGGAAGATACAGAGGTATTGATTAGGCATCATAGACATACAAATGTTTCAGGAGGGACTTTTCTACATAGTGTGGTATAAACAAGCATAAAGAAACAAATCCCCTTTATTATTACCTTTATTATAGGTGACTAGTACTAACAAGCCTCATCAGAGATGTGCTGGAGGATCTCTAGGTGCCCACCACTGTTGTGTGGATATTTGCAGGTCTGGAGAGGCAATGTACAATCCCACTTCTCTTTTTGCTTGCACATGCACATCTGGGCTTTCTTTCAAAGGCTGAGGCATTGCTGCTGCAAATGGCCACAGAGGAGGTATAAATTCATAAGAAACCTACCAGTATAGGAATTTTGTCCTCTGTGTATCTCTGGGAGCTTTATTTCAATTTTTTCATGCATGTTCAGGACAAGGGCTGAGGGAGAATCAGGCAGACCTTTCCAAGTTTTAAATAGATTGTCTCTGGGTTGTTCAGGACTGTGATCTGTCACCTAGTTTTAAGCAGCAGGTTCAAGCCTGGATGCAGAGAGTTGGCATTTGGTCCAAGCCAAGTGGCATCAATCCCATCTGGGTCACTTTGCTCCGTGGAAAAGAGGAATTCACTTTGGAGAATTGTGCTCTCCCTCGTCTAACTGGCAGTGATCCCTCATGGCCTAGGGTGACCTGACTAAATCATTGCTTGGGCACCCACAGACTATTTCTTGTCCCAAAATGAGCTAGGGATGTGGGTTCCTCACCTCCAAACAATGTGATTTTGGCCTTGGGCCCATGGAGAGCACTGGATCCACCCGTGTGTACACACAGAGTTGAACTCAGTGTGGTGGGTGGAGCTCAGATCACAACACAGAGCAATATCCATTGCCCATCCACAGCAGAGCCTTGGAGATGAAGGAGCACACAGAGGCAAACTGGGAATCTCAGGCAGGAGGCAAACAGCTCAACAGCACCAGCCCAAAAGCCAGCATTGCATCAGCCTCCACACATCCTAAGTCTTTGATTGCTTACAGGTCTTGAAGGATTACCCCTATCCCTGAGACTGGATATACAAGTTTTCCCTCTTTCCAGATGGGAAATCTGATTCTCATGGCCAACATTAGAGATTCAAAAGTCAGTGTGGTGGGATCAATCACTCTTGGCCTTGAGAGGAAGCTGTATGAGGAGCAGGTGAGGTCACTTGGTCTGTTCAGCCGGGAGGAGACTGAGGGGAGACTTCATCAAAGTTACAACTTCTTTGTGAGAGGAGGGGCAGGCACGGATCTCTTCTCTGTGGTGACCAGTGACAGGATCTGAGGTAATGGCCTGAAGTGGTGTCCAGGTAGGCTTAAATTGGATATTAGGAAAAGGTTCTTCACCCAGAGGGTGGTTGGGCACTGGAACAGGCTCCCCAGGGAACTGGTCACAGCACCAAGCCTGACAACTCAGGGAGCATTTGGACAACTCTCTTGGGCACACAGTGTGACTCTTGGGGATGGTCCTGTGCAGGGGCAGGAGTTGGACTCTATGATCTTTGTGGGTCCCCTTCAACTCAGGATATTGTGTGATTCCAGACAAAAGCTGTAATTCAGCACGTGACCATTCAAACTACCAGACAAAATAGGAATTGCTGGCCATCACACTCTTCATGATACATGGGCAAGCAGGCCATGGCTGAATAGTGCCAGCACCCAGCAATTAGGTATCATCTGTCCCAGTCAGGCTGGTTCTCCCATGGTTTGGCATAAATCTGAAATTATTTCTCTTTACGAAAACAACAAGAAGCAGGCAAGGCTCTCTTTTTTTCACAGAAACGATCCAGCCCTCTTTGCTGTGTTTCAATGCCAAAGCAATTGTGAATTTGCAGGGAATAAGATCTAAATGAAAGGATGTGTGGTGGAGAGTGTTAACAAATTTCTTGCAGGTTCACATTAGAGGAAACAAGGATCACTCTCAGTGCCTGTTTGTGTGGTTGTCAGCTCCGATTTCCTCCATCCTCCTAATGTTTTTCATTCTGCTGCCTAATTTCAACTAGAATTTGGCAGAAGGGAAAGATCACCTCAATTTTCAGGAAATTGGGCAGCAAAGAAAGGAGAAAGTCAAACAAGTGTCGGAGCCAAGGGAAGAGCTGGAATGTGAGTGCTCATTAAGGCAGCCAAGTGTCCACATGGGAAAAAGTTATAATAAGCATCTCAAGCAGGGCAAAGCATTCCCCCAGCCCTGTGAGCCACTGTGAGACATGAGACTGCAGGTGTCATTTAATCTGACACTCATAAAACTATGTGTTTTGTGTCTCCAAACTATGTGTTTTATGTCCATGGCATTGGAGGGGAAGGAATAATCCAGCTCTGCTCTGGATTTGGCTATTTCCAACAGCAATTCCCCAGAAGGTGGGTGTTTCATACACTTGTTCCAGCCATCCTCAGACCTGGAGCTTTAAAGGAGACCTCAATGCCCAAGAATCAAGTGAGAGCAGAAATCTGATGCCCACAAAAATGGGATCTTACCTGCCCTGAGAATAGCCCCATTCCTGCTTCGGAGTTGTTAAATCTGTCTCCCCCAGAGTTATCTCTCTTCTCACAGTCCAAGGGCCAGATGAGCACCAGCTTTTTCCTTTCAGTGGCTGGGTTCATTCCCTTTCTCTCCCTTTCTCTCTCTGTTCCCCCTGTCAGCAAACCCACCCTCCCCAGGCTGAGCACGAGACACACAGAACAAGCTCTACCACATATAGGGCAAGGTCGACATGCACAAAAATACCATATTTGGCCAGTTTGAGCCAGAGTTGAGTGAGAGCTTGCCAGAAGGAGAATCATACAATTTAAATTGAAAGAGAGTGGGTTTAACCCTTCATTTATAAATATGATGATAAATCACCCAGGGAACTTTAAACACGGGAAGGCTGCAAACTAAACACACACTGCTGCCACCCCAGACAGCAGAATAATACCAGCAGGCAGGACAGGGTGAGGGGAACAGAGAGGATGATAGAGGAGCCAGGTTGCCATATCAGATGTTCCAGTTCAGGACAGGGAGATGAGAAAAGCTGAAGCTGTTTATACTAAATTACACTCGTGCTTTTTAATGTCCTTTTCAACTTTCCGATCCCAGTGTGTGGCTCTGGTGTTCTCTGGGTCTGCACACAAAGATCCTTTCTGCACACCAATAAATAATCCTTTTGGCGTGCAGTTAGGACAAAGCTCAGTTGTCTGACCTGACTTTTCTTTTGTATCCCATTACTTGAATTGCTGAGCCAGATACAAAAGTCCCCCGGGCTGAGGAAGTGAACCCCCTTAATTTCAGCAAGGTCAGGGTGAGGCTTAAGGCTGTCACCAAGCACAAAATTGGGTGAAGTGGAATATGGGATTGTCAAGGATCTCTTGAAGCAGACAAAGCTCTGAGCTGCCCATGCTAAGTTAACAAGTGTGATGCCAAGCAGTGAGTGAGTGAGGGAAGAGGCTGCAGGACCTGTTTTCAGCATGGTGTCCATGTTTCCTATTTGGCCCAAGAATGATGGAACTGGTTGCGTCACACAACAATGAGAAAGTATTTCAGAGCAAGTCCCCCTCTCCCAGTGCTGAGCAGGGACCTTTATCAGAGTGAGGGAAAACAGGTCAACCTCCATCCTCTGTCCCTCCCTTTATCCCATTTCTACCCAGATGCCTGCTGTACTTTTAAGGAAATGCTACCCACAGTCTCCCAGACAGACAGACAAAATCCAGCCTGAGAGGTATAATATAACAGCATAGGCCAACTGGCACGGTCAGACAGCACTCAGAAGGATGTGTGTTTACCCATCTTGGGCTTTGCAGACTGCCAGCTCCAAGAAACAGGGATTGCATGGAAATCTGGGGGGCTGAGAGCTCAGTTAGGTATGAAGTAGGCTAAGCTCCAAGCTCTTTGAAGATTTTAGGAAGGGGGTTAACCCAAAGTCTATTTGCTTTGTAAGTAAAGATGGTTCTTGCAGCTCTACATGAGCTCATGCCATAGGCACGAGTAATAAATAGTGCAAAACACAGCAAAATAAAGGTTTGCAGAGGCTGCAAAGCTTCTCATTAACTTAGCTATGCCCCTCACCGACTTCCACATGCCACCACATCATGGTGATGGCTAGCTGAACTGACTCACTTTAACACCTGCATGAGCATGTCTGATGGTAGAGAAAGAGACCTGGTTGAGATAATATTTGGACTTGGAGAGGGGAAGAATTCAAAATCTTTGGAAATGTTTAGCTTTGCTCAGATACAAGGTCAGGCTGCCTTTCTGTGCTGCAAAATGGGGCAATGTACCTTTCTCACGGGCTTGGAGTCCCACAATGGAAAAATCCTTAGTAGCTGTTAACTGAGGGTTTGATCCAGCTCCATCCCATTAAAAGCACTCAGAGGAATTCTGTTGACTTGCTAGTTCAGTTCTCCATTCTTTCTGCTTGTAAGCCATGAGATGAGAGCAGTCCCACAAAGAAAGGAAGAGGCCATTCACCCAAACATCCATCAGTAACAATTTGATTAGAGGAAGATTTTTCCCACCACAGCCCAAGAGGCAGCTTTTCCACAGACTGTCAGGGAGGAAATCTTCAGGATTAATTAAATTTGCCGGGACTTCTTTCATGTAGTTGTTTAGATTTTGAGTTCAGATAGGGCAGCCACAGACTGGGAAAGCTCTAATGCAGCACTTCTTTGCATATTCACTTTGGCAAACACAATGTTACCTGTTGTTTTTCAGCAGTTTACAATATCTGGAGTTTATTTCCTTGTACATGGGGCTCAGTGGAAAAGGTGACTATGTAAGCCAGGACATTGCATATGCTGATTATTTTAATTTTCTATTGGGATGCAACATGCCATACATCCCTCAAAGGCATTGTGAGGATGAGGAACATTTGAATGTACTTGGAATTTCTGATTTCATTGAGACAAGAAAGGCAAAATAAGATGAATATCAGGTGTTTGTGATAAGGCATCTCAGACTGAAGAGAAATCTCACAGAGAAGGCAAGCTACTAACGAGATGCAAAATGAGAGCAAACAGCCAGTGCCATGGAATTACAATGAGAAAATAAATGCATGTGCAATTCAATACAGTTTAGTGCAAGCTCAGGGATGGGATGGGTGATTTTGCCTTCTCCCCTTGCTCAGGTATGTGTCTGAACACAGATAGACAAGCTCACACTGCACTCCAGGGGCATCAAAGTCTGTCTTTATTCCTTGGCTTCCACAGTGCTCCTCTTGATAGCATCTGCAAAGAGAAAGCTGGGAGCAGATCCAGGCATCTGCTCATTTCAGTTTGTTTTCATAATTAAGGAGTGAAACAAACAAACAGAGAAGATGGTGAGAATTTTAGGAAATCAGTAGAAAACGGGCCAGGGTTCTGCATTCTCCCTATGCATTTTTCACAGGTGCCAGACTTTGTAACTCCACTACCTTCAGCCTATTTTGGGGCCAGTTTTTCCTGTTTTTCTCTGACAGTGTGCTTGGCACAAAATGTAAAGAGACAAGACTCTCCCTCAGGAGTCTGCAGGCTCAGTCAGACCCAGACAGAACACCATGAACATGTGTGCTACTTTGGCTGCCACCAGAGCTCAGTGCAGGGTGAGGTAATCTGGTCATTCCCAAAAGAGATGATGTTCCCATGTCTGGTTTCTGCTGGAGATGGCCTAGAGGTAAAAGGCGACAGAAACTAGCATTGTTCCTCCTTGCCCAGTCATTCTTTGGGACATTACACACGGCCTTACCCCAGGCTTCAGGATTTCAGTCCTGCAGTGTATTCTGGCACTGGGTTGGATCTCAGGAGGGCTTTATGTTTGAGCACCAGCCATTCCAATGGACAGTTCAACTCCTTGGGCTTCAGTGGCTACCTAAATAGAACAAATTGCCATTTGATTGGATATAGCCTTCTGAGCTCAAGGACATTAAAACCAGCTTTTTCCTTTTAACCACTTCCACAGACTGAGAGGCAAGAAGAAACTAATGCAATCCCCAGATTCCAGGCCAAGAAGCCCAAGACCCATCATGATGGCAAAGTCACTTCTCCAAGAATTTTCACACCGTTTCTTCTAAATTCTCAGTCCTAATCTCTGTTTTTTCTCAACAAATGTTCTGCTTCGCTCTCACCTGGCTTGAATGAACCAAGCAGAGTAATCACAACTAGGCTGTAGCATCCCATAAGGACTCTTGATCTTGAATGTTGACTATTGGCCAAACACTGGTGAGACACATTAGGAGTGTTGTATGCAGGAAATGCAGAGAGACATGGTGGGCAGGCAGAAGAAGGCTTTGGCACTCATGAGGCAGGCTCAGAGCTGCTGTGGTGTTTTCTGGACGCAGTTAGTACTGCAAAACATTTTCTTTTGGCCAGCAGGGCCTCTCCTCAGGATCCACTTTTCACTTTTGTCCTAAGCTTCCTCCTCCACTTTGTACACAGCCACCAACAGCTTGAAGCATCTCACAGGTGATAGAGCACCTTTGGTCCACCCTCCTGATCCCCATAAGCAGCAAAAAGATTAGAGGAGGGGGAATAAAAGCTGCCAGAGGATGGGGTATGCTTGGGGGAGCTGGGCATCCAGACTCCCTCAGCAATTCCACACTGAGACACCCAGCCCAGGCACACTGCAGTTCTGTGAGTGCTGGGAGAAGTGTTTGCAGCTCCTTGTCTCCCAGTCCTTCTGCATTTGGCTCATTGGTAGCAGGGATTTCAAACCCTCATAAATCAATTCTTTCAGCATCATTCTCTGCTGATCCAAGCTGATTTTTTTAACCTCAAAGCCCTGCCCAGCCACTTTGAGATATTCCAGATATTTTTCAACCATTTATTTTTATTGAAACCAGCCAAGTCTCTGTATATATTGGGCCTTTTTAAAAAAATCTTTTTAATATACAAATCAGTTTAAAATAGTGTATAAGTCAGGAAAGATTTGCAAATTAAACTGTCAAATCCTGGCAGGACTAGCGGCTGACGCTCTTAGCTTGAAATCTTCCGGCTGCTGTTGCTGTGAATGCAGATCTCTAGATGCCACACAACCTTCTTCTGCTTTCTCAGAAAATTCAGTCTTTCTTTGATTTCAGGGAAATCTTACAGCTCCTGAAAACACTGCTGCGTGTAGTTCTCAATGGGATCACCTGCCCATGGCAAGGGATATGATATTTTAGGAATCAAATGCTGGGGTTATGGTTATGCAAAGGTCTTCTGGCCTTAAAACCATTTTTGTACAAGCAAGAGGAAGTGGAGAGTGTGTATCTTCTCTAAAACATGCATCTGAAACCACTGGAAGACACTAATTATAACCCCAAGTATTTTCCTTGCAATTATTGGTAATCCCATATTGGTAGATGGGGATCTACTTCTCAGGATGTGCAAATATGTTGGTGAAAATGTTTTTAAGTGACAAGATTTTGAGCCCTAAGGAATGCTGACATATTTATCACTATACCTCTGTTTCTTTTCTTCCAGACTGCTGGAAGTCAGTGACCATGCCGACCTCCTCCACCCAACTGCCAGCCCTTGACTCTATCAACTCCACTGAGCAACCTAACTCCAACATCAACTTGTTCTCCAAGTTCATCCACTCAGATAAACAACTGTTCACAGATTTTTATAGCCTGTGGATTGTCCTGATGGTAGTCAATGCCATCATTTTCCTGGTGGGTGTTGTACTGAACAGCTTGGCGCTGTATGTCTTCTGCTTCCGTACCAAGACAAAAACCACCTCTGTTATTTACACCATCAACTTGATCATAACTGATCTCCTGGTGGGCTTTTCCTTGCCTGTCCGGTTCATCATGTTCTACAGTGCAGGGGATTGCAATAACTGTCCCTTGGTTCACATCTTTGGCTACTTTGTCAACATGTACTGCAGCATCCTCTTCTTGACATGCATCTGCGTTGACCGTTACCTGGCAATAGTGCAGGTGGAAGCCTCACGTAAATGGAGGAACCCCACCTGTGCCAAGGGGATCTGCATCTTCATTTGGATCTTTGCCACTGTGGTGACTTTCTCCATCCTGACCATGGCAATAAGGTTTGCCGAGTGCTGCCTCTCCAAGATCCTGGTCCTGATGGTGTGCGAGTACTTCTTCCCCCTCATCATAATCATCTTCTTCACCACCAGGATTATGTGTGCCCTGTCCAAACCCAGCCTCATGCACCAGAGCCGGGAGAGGAGAATGAGGGCTGTGCAGCTCCTTATCACCGTCCTCATCATCTTCATGGTCTGCTTCACTCCTTTCCACGTGCTACAGGTC
The DNA here is from genome assembly GCA_910950805.1 of Acrocephalus scirpaceus scirpaceus. Classification (NCBI taxonomy): domain Eukaryota; kingdom Metazoa; phylum Chordata; class Aves; order Passeriformes; family Sylviidae; genus Acrocephalus; species Acrocephalus scirpaceus. Next base: position 3,534,429 of record OU383773.1, read on the forward strand.
GCAATCTCCATCAACCCAGACATGCCCCACAATGTCAGTCTCCTCGTCTACCATGTGACAGTGACTCTGAGTAGCCTCAATAGCTGCATGGACCCCATTGTCTATTGCTTTGTCACCAACAACTTCCAGTCAACCATGAAAAACATCTTCAGGAAAACCGAGCCAGAGCAAACTAATGCAGACATCCTGGGTATGAACAAGAACTCCAAGGGCTCCAACGCAATCATCGCCTTCTCAAACACAATAGGAAGCCCTCTGAGCTTGCCATCACCAAGCAGTGTCCAGATATAACCCACATCTGATGGGACACATTGCAGTAAGCCAGTGCCATGATGCTGGAATATTGATAGGATGCACAATACTATAGTTTTTGAACTCTTTGTGTTTTAGGCTGAGGTTCAGACTGACAATGGTGGAATTTATTCTTCAAGAACATTGTGGTCTGTTTGGAAATGGAACCTACAATGCTGTTAGTACCATACAAAAGAGAGTCTATTATTTACTGTTCCCAGCCGGGGAGTTTTCTTTGTATTTTAATACAGACATTTTGCTAGCAACAAACTCTTTACTGTGGTTTTCTTTTCATGTTTGTCATCTTAATGCAACACTTCTAGGATGACTTAGAAAGCAGGATAGCTCTGGTTTGTAATTAAAGATTTTTTGTGTCTTGGGCATATGCTTAAGAATAAAGGACAAGAGGGATGTTTCCAGAGCTATCCACTACAAAGATTTTAGATGCCAATGGAATGGGAAAGTATTGTAACCCACACGTCATTAGTGACTATTCATTTGTTCCTGAAAAATCTGAACCTTCTCAGGGAAGAGATGAAATCAAGTAGTGAAGTCTCCTCTTGGCTATAAGAAAAAATACGTGCCAATGTATATATTTTCCTATACACTGTCTGCGTTGGGGAGAGGTTAAGGATATGTTCCATTCTCTATTTGGATCACTAAATCCCCTGAATTGAGATGAGTATACAAAAATCTGTGAAAATGAACATGAGTCCCAGCAAACTCTGCTGTTCTGCTCTGTCTCCCTGAGGAACATCCAAGATGAAAACCATAACCAGACTATGGTGCTATACTACTCTGGTTTGGTTTTTCTTCCTGACATGTCATAACATCAGGGCTTGCTGTCCTAATTCACCCAGCAGTCCATCCACTCAGTTACTCAAAACCAATACTTCAAGCACAGAAAAAGAATGCATCTCAGGCATCTAGGTTGAAATTCACCCCAGGACAAATTCACCAGAATGTTTTAAAGAGCCATGTTTAAAGGCTCTTAAAGGCTTAAAGAGGCTAAGGATGCTGCAAAATTCTAGCCCTAATGGTGGGGGAATGTTTTAGATGACATCATATCAATGAAACAATGAAAATGAAAAAAAAAAAATTATCCTAAGAAAACTGCAAAACCTGTGGCATGAACAGCAATAACTGTTGTTGTTGCTCCACATTTCCTCACTCACATCTATGGCCACTCCATCTGGAAGGCTACTATGAATTCATCAAGTCTAGTGATCAGCTTTTCCTAGCACTCACTGGTGTTACCTGTCAGAAGAGCAGATTTGGTCCAAGCTAGAGCATCCTGGAGTACTCTGCCTCCCTGAGATCTGACTGTGGTACAGCCATCTCCATTCCTCAGGAACACAACATAAACAATGCCTCAAGGTGTCTTTTGCAACAGGGTTTGGCAAGAGTTTGCCTCTTGCAATACATATATGTTTCACCTAACCTGTTTCCCTGACCAATGCAATGAGTATAAAATTTGAACCATCAATATCACTGCAATACAGGGAACTGGGTGTTCCAGTACCTGTTCCAGACAGTGGAGTCTGCAACTGCCAGTAATTGCCATTGCCAGGCACGTGAGCTCTTTCCCAAGCAATGCAGCTGAGTCAGTGCCCTTCTGCTGGGACCTCTATTCCTTTGAAGAGGATTTTCCCTCCAAGAGGTGGTGATGAGGGCCACCAACACTAAGGCACTATCCCATGGGAGGTAAGACTGTTGTCCGGATCATGGTTTCACTTCCCAGGGCCCACGGCTTCCTTCTGCCTCATCTATTTCCTTATTCCTGTAAATCACTGATACAGGCACTTCACAGCCAACATCTGTCAAATGATTCATCAACACACATGGATCAGGCTCTGACTTCTCAGCCAGGCTAGCCACTTCACATTTCTGCCACCATTTTCCACCAGTCCCTCCTTTGGAGAAAGCAATTTTGTCTGCATTTCAGAGGTCTGCACTTCAGAGGTCTGCACTTCCCTACAAACTCCCAGTTACTAAAGCCCACCAACCCACCACACATGCTCAGGTCTTTCCATGCCTCCCAAGCTGCTTGTAATGAAAATGTGTGTCACATATGCAGAGCTGTTAACTGCACTGTTTTGCCAAGGCTACTCAGAGAAATAGGAGGAAATGTGCAGGCCCTGTGCATAGCTTATTTTAGCTTCTTTGTTCCAACAACCCACAGATTCACACCTCCCATTCTCTTGCTATCAACAGTATTTTTGCCATATACAGAAATGTCTTAACATCTTTCTCAGTTCAGTTGTTCATTTGAGGTCAGTATAAAATCTCTAAGATGATTTGCTTAGATTTTTTTAAGTTCCTAAACAGTGTCTCAGTCAAAGCTCTGTCTGTCTCCTGTAAACTTCACTTGTGGTAGTCTGAATTCTTCTTACAGCCAGTGTATTATTCATTCCCCATAAAAGCCTCCTAAGACTGGATAATTCTCTTTATTTTAAATGCCTATTGCCTTATCCACAGCTTTCAGTGGTTCTTCTTCATTTTATACTAGCTCCAAAACAAGGTCTGGTCCTTTATCAGGACACAGTCTCTGAAAATTGGAAAGAGATTAATTTTTTCACAAACTAACCTACTTTTTTGTGACTTTTTGAGCTTTCTATTTAATCCACACTGTTTACACATCTCGCTTTTCCTCAGGGTGCAGTATTTGCTAAGCTTCTGTCCTGTTTAAAATCACCCATTTGTGCTCAGGGCACAAAGTTGAAAACCAGAAACAAAAACTCAGCTATCATCAGAAATATTTCCCCAAACAGCACGGTTTTGGGGGAGCACCTTCCACCTGCCAGTTCCCATTGCTGCTGAAGCATCCCTCAGTTCTCAGTGTTTCTGGAAACTGGGGCAAGGTGTCTCACCCCCTGATCTGCACTGTCCCTCTGCTCAGGGTATCTCCTTGGGTTGCCTCTTATTGATCACCAACAGGGACTGGAATTGTCCTGGTCCTACCCCAACCTGCCCTTTCTTTAATGAGAACAGCCACACACGACAAAACAGGGACACTTCCAAGGACAATGTAAGTGATTCCATGCATCACTAAATACATGCAGAGGCTGCCAAAGTAAAGCATACACAAGTTAGCTTTTACAGGGCAGTCCTTTATGCAGAGTATTTCAAGATTTAGATGCCAAACTCCCAATATTTTCAAATTAAATCCAGTACTTAGCAGTCTTTGAGGATCTGGATCATCCCCTAGAGGCTGAAATAGTAATTGGGATGGATGAGCATTGCATGTCATACTACCACCCCCAAGTCTGTGGTAAACAGAATGTTTTCCCTAAAGAGCTAAACAGCAATAAAGAGCTCTGTAAAAACCCCCGACCTTTCAGGGAATTACAGCATTCATTCCTCTTTGATGTGCTGTGCTTCTCTTGTGCATCTAAAATCCTATAAAGCGAATTAGAAATATCCTCTTCTACCAGCTGCCCAGAGGCCAGCAAAGAATGATGGGGAAAAATCTCTCATGTATTTCTTGGGATCTCAGTCATTACTGGGACACAAAATCTCTGCTAACCATGAGCCTGAGTCACAACACACAGATACCTGCAGTCTGTTGACATGCCAGGGGATGGGTATCCAGAAACAGTTGAGTGTCTTTTTCTTCCTGCTGTGTGTCTCACCTGCATTGTATCCAGCACAGCCCACGATTAAAAGCACTTCTGTCTTTGCAAGGCTTTTCCTGTTACAGCCCAGAAACATGTAGCAAGGCAAAGCTGCCCAGTTGCCAACCTTCAGTCACACTGCAAACATAACAGGTCCCAGCAAAGCTGAAGAGCTCGAATTCTGCTTCAGAAAATGAGCCCCTAATGCCATACGTGGGGTTATCTGCCAGCCTAGCTTCCTCCTGGGCTCTGAGCAAGCTCTGCCCTCCCTCCACAACCTCAGGATAAATGCCAAGAGGAAACAACACAGCCACGTGCAAGGGCAATTTCTTCCTTCCTTGTCCCTCTGGGGTTTGGTCTCTCTGAGACGTGCACAAGAGTCTCATTAGTCAGGCTAATCAGCATTTGTAAGCACTGCTAGCAGGTGTGGGCTCTGTGATGAGAAAGGCTGAGGAAAGTGGAATTGCCATGTTAGGAACATGAGCACAGGTCACTCTGCCTCTTCTGTACCTATCTTCCAGGTGTAAGGGCAGGAGCGGCTCTGGGCAAGGATTTGGGAGAAGTCAGCTCTGATCTCCACAGCTATTCTGGGACAGAGGAAGATGAGGAAGACATTGCAGAGGAACCCAAGCCACAAAGTAATAAAGGAGGAAGGGAAGAAGAGGGACCCAACGGGTTAAACAAGCTGAGTTCCATGAAGGGCAGGGCTAGTAAGAACAAGGATAAGGGAGGTAGGACAAGGGAAAACAGACAGGGAATGCAGGGACATGATACCCCGCAAAAGAGGACATAGGAAAACAAGTGAGGGCTGGCTTGCTTTTCCCCTTCTGGACACAATTAGTCCCAAAACAGGAGCTCTGGGGAGGGTGCCAGTGCTTGGATCAGAGCTGGATGACTCCCATTTTAGGAAGAAAAAGCTTTAAAGCAGAGCACTTTATCGCCTTTCCATGGTGAGGCCCAGGAAAGGGATGAGGGTGATCTCCCCACATTTGTCTGAGCTTTTGTGGTCTTGCAGTAGGAGACAGGACAACCTCCAGTGTGCTGGGAAAGAGGAAGAGGGTCTTTAAACCTACACCCTAAGGAAGAGGGTGCTGGGGATGCAGGTGGGGATCTGGTATGGTGTGGGTGCTCACAGACTTGTATCAGCATCCGTTGTAAATGCTGGCTACATGATAAGCAGAATTGTCATGGGAAGTATTTGGGTTATGATAGATGGTAGCACCTGAAATTACACATCACAGTACATGTCCCATGCTCTGCAGGGCATCCCAGGCAGGGCAGACTGGGATTGCTGCATGTTCCCTAGCATAAGAAATAATCACCTTGCTGTGGTATTTCAGTGCTTTGTGGTGGGCCCTGTTTGGCTATTGGGCCCTAATGGGGATGCCACAGAGAATAACCACTGCAACCATAGAATCACAGGATCATTTGGTTGGAAAGGACCTATAAGATCATCAAGTTGAACCCTTCCCCCAGCTATGTCAAGGCCACCACTATGTCCCTAAGTGTCACATATACACATCTTTCAAATACACCATGGAATGATGACTCACACACTTTCCATCTTTCTGATTCCTTCTTCTTCAAATGCGGCAAAAGGCACCCAGACTTCCCTGGCAGAGATGTGAGTTTCTCTAAGTGTCCTTATAAGCAGTCAATGCTGGCAGGATATCAAGGTCTTAGCTCATGAAACAGTCCTTCATGATTCTTCATGATAGTGTCAGAGATCAGATTAATTTAGGTATGGAGGTATGGGTCTGAGTTCTAACACAAGGGATTTTGCTTTTCCTTCATGGCTCTATGCAGAGCTAACAGCCTAGCTCAGGACTGAGGTTCTTCTTTCCAGCTGCTGTGTAACAAGAAAGAGCCTGTCAGATGAAACAAAGCTGAGCTTACATGGAGGAGAAAGTCCTTGTTCACCTCACAGCACTCTCAGGGAAAGTTCACAGAGAGGAGCTTCTGCCATCCCAATAAGAGGGTAAGTAGAATAATGGAATCATAGAATACCCTCAGTTGGAAGTGATCCACAAGGATCATTGAACCCAATCCCTGGCCCTGCACAGGACCATCCCCAAGAGTCACACACCATATGCCAAGAACTCTGATCCAAACATATCTTCTCCAAGCACATCACCTGTGATCTTCTCAGTAGGAAAAGTCAAAGAGCAAGGACTTGTCTGAACTCCAGTCCCAAAAGAACTATTCTTGGGGATGTCTTGAAGGCCTTGCAAGAGATCCCTTGGCTTCTCTTGGATTCTTTAAATCCCTTGGTAGACTTTAATAAGATGTTCCTGACATGACCTGAAAGCAACCAAACAAATTTCCATCTATGTGATTCAAGTACCCAGGAGTAAAATAGCAGCAAAGGTTTTTGTTTAGAGCAGTTTTGCTTCCATCTCCTCCAAAAGAAGACTCTAAAACAGGCCTAGAAGTGCTTGTTTGTCTCTACAGATGGAGAAAAGTGGAAATTACTGCAGATTAGTTAAACAGATTCTCCCAAGAGACTTGCCCAGGGGAAGTCCATATGGGAGTAGGGCATGGCATGAAAGCCTTGGGCCAGAGCCCAGCTGTTGGCTCATCTGTCCTTTGATCCCACAGTCAGCATCTCTCCAGAGAAGGATCCTTATAAATTCATTCCTGAAGTTCATTAGACAGGAGCTTAGACCAAAGCCCAGTACCCAGCCCCTTGATGTTTTGGATGGCTTGGAGACTGCCCAAATCCTGTCTTCCCAGGGAAGGCCTCTCTTGATTGATTGTATTTAGAGTTGGAAATGCCACCCTGCCTGCATTGCTTAGAAGACACGGTGCGTTCAAGACACTAGTTCAAACGGACTTCTCTGCACAGCTGCCCATTTGCAGAGCATGTGGTGGGAATCTGTTGATAGGTTCTTGATAGAAGTTATGGCTTGTTTATCTGGTAGCTTTACTTTGTGCCTCCTACCCAACCCGGAAACCCTTCCTCTCCTAACCTCTTGGCCTGCTATTATACACAGAATCATCTACACGATAATTTTGGTAACCATGATTCATCTTACAACAAAACATTGCATAAAGCAAACAGATTTGTATTGTTATAATTAAAGCAAACGATTGGATGATTTATCCATGCAATCCTAACAGTTCTGCCACTGCTAATACTGCACCTGACCTCCAGAGGTTTCAGTAAGTCACTGTAGGGTGTATTAACCCATCGAGTATCAAAGCAGGCACAACTCGGCTGTTTCTCAAGGCTGAAAGGACTTGGAAGCCAGCAGGACTTCTAAGGTTACTCATTGCCTACTGGAGGTGAGAAAGCCTTTCCCAATCATCCCAGCATCAACCCATTTAAACTGGAGCCCCTTTTTCAGAAAGACTGTAGTTCTGCTCTAATTTCTATGACGTTTAGAGAAGATACATCTCCTTCTTTGTCTTTGCAGTGTTACATTCCAAAGCCACAGATATTTGCTCTTTGTCTAACAGATAACTACACCCTGAGATGCCAGACCTTTTTTTTCCCAGCAAAGGTATTTGTAAACAACCCTCTCTTCCTGCATTCCAAAAAAAATTAAATTACTCTGTCTCTTCCTATGAGGCATGTTTCCAGGCTCAGGCTTTCTGGTAGTTATTTGCTGAGTTTCTTCAGATGTTTCAGCTGCCTTTTCCAGGTCGAGGCATGAGAGAAAGATGGGAATGGGGAACAGAGGGGAGTTAATCGATTAAAAGTATGTTAAGCCCCTTCTTTACACTGGGGCAGAAACGGGGTGATACAAATGGACTGAGGAACACATTTGATGTTCCAGGACACAGGAATACAGTGCTTCCATACCTACCACCCAGAGCTCCAGATCTGCCAGCATCAATGAACATCCTTAACACTTTTTGCTTCATTTCAACCACGACACTTTCTGCCTAGACCTGCCTAGCAAAGCCCACATACTCTGCACTTGGCAGCCACGTGTGAAGCCCTCCCAAGCCCAGATGGATTGGAGGAGTAGGTAGGAGGGTGTTCTCTGTATGTTGTTTCTACAGCTGCCATGTCTAATACCAACAGCAGCAGCTGCCAGTACAAGGGACGTGGATGTGCCATTTGTAACTTAACTTTCATGAACAATAGCACAGCTGTTTGTGCTGCAAGATGCTGGGAGGCAAGAAAAATCAATTGGTTCTGCCATGAGTATCCTGAAGGGTTATTTGTCAGCAATGCTGAGCGAGGGAGCAGCAGAATCCCACAGGAGGGATGCACAGAGGAGAGCAGGACACCAGCATAGAACATAGCTGTGCAGGTAAGGGTGGCAAATGTGGAGTGTGTGTTTGCAGTAGTAACTGTGTGATGGACAAACAGGGCAAGGAGCTGGCACAGGCAGTTGCAGGGAAGTTCTTTCGTCTGTGGCAGGCAGCAGGGTCCTGTGTGTTGTTTAATATACTCTCAAATTCCTGCTATGTGATGCAGATAAGACATCACCCAGATCCCAATCCAGCATCCACTAGCAGCCAGGCAGGATTTCAGAGGAGTGTCTAGTGTCTGTTCTGGGCTGTTCCTGGAGGTCCTTCTCACCTGTAGTTCCAGAGGCATGGTGCAGTTGGGGACTTTGCAAAATCCCCTGCCTGAGGACACCAGCACCTGCCTGAACACCTGAGGACACAAACACCTAAAAAGCAGGAAAACAAATTCACAATAAATCCAAAAGGGACAAATTTGTGCAACAATGTGTTTGTGTGTGCATGTGATGAGAGAAAGTAATTATTCAATGTGACTGGGGAGTGGATTCACAGACACTCACCATAAAGGCACAGATCCTGAAGAGACCAGGGAGATGAGAGGCAGGACACAGGTACACTGAGGAGGTGTCGGGTGAAAGCAAGAAGGAAATTAAGGCACAGCCTCTGCATTCAGGTTCTATTGAAAGGTGTCAGGAGTTTATCTATGCCACATCCAGGGGTGTCCTAAAGGGGTCTGGGGAGTTTCCCCCTTGCAAGGAGTGTTTATGGTGGGAGAGCAGACAGCAGCATGGGCACCAGCAGATGACATGAGCAGGTCAAAACCACAAGGTAACTTTTGTGCGGGAGGGAGCTTTATAATGCAATTTCAGTGGGGAAGGAGAGCCCTTCATTCTCTCTCCAGTTCCCCTCAAGGACAAAATTTCTTTCCCGTACATGGCAAGGTACAATTTTCTTCCCTGCCATCAGCAAAAATCTTTCACAGATTAAATACGTTCTAATAGCTCTCCAGGGGATCCTCTTTGTCCAGCTCACAGTGCATAAAATCACAGGAAACAGCCTGCCTGAGGGCTTTCCTCAGCAACTGGAGAAAAGATAAAGCTGCTGGGACATAGGTGTAAATATCCCACCGGTTCTTTTTAGACTTGGGCTTTATGCTGTGAAGTCTCATCATTTTTGCCTGCAGCAGGACCAGAGGATGCTCAGCACCAGGCAGAATTGGTGTTACAACTGTCCTGGGTATTGCACCAGAACAGATGCTCCATTTAGCCGAGGTCCTTTCATCTTTCAGTGCTTTCACAGCCTGTCCCAGCTGGAACCTATAGAATATACTGATTTTGATTAACATGTACAGTAAATTTTTCCTGAACAGAATTTTGACCTAGGTTTCACTTTTAAAACGCCCCACAGACCTGTGTGGAGAGGGGCACAGGACTATATCAGGCACACAGAGGGATAAAGGGCTCCAGGTGGGCAGGCAAATAATAGCTAAGTGCTTGATTTTATTTTTGAACTTCACTTCCAGTGCTCCCAGTCTCTGATTCTTCACAAGATTTGCTCTGCACTTTTACCCATGTTACAGTCATCCCCCCTCCTCTCACCCATCCTCACACCAGTGCATCCAGTGAACTGGAACCCAGCTCTTCCTGTGCAGAGGTGGGATCCTAAAACTGGGCTACTCCAGCAACCCCAAGGCTGCTCTGCACCAATAAGTTCAATGTCATGTCAGCTGCCACCAGCCCTGTACTCAGCAACTGGCCAGGAATCCCTAGCCTTGGCTTCCCTCCCACAGCAGCATCTCCCAAGGCAGCATCCACAAGGAGACCATCACAGGAGTTGTCCCCCAGCTTTCTGGAGCAGCTCAGAGCACCTCTACACCAATTTTGCTGTGTTTAAGTAACTTTCCCAGGACCACTTAGGACACATTGCTTGGTCCAGGTGGCTGGTATCCCTGTGTGGAAGGAATCTTTCCTTTTTCCTGCATCTCTTCCCTTCCCACGGGAACAGGATGCCCCAATGACAAGACACTGTATTGTATCCTTCACTCATATGAACATTACTGGTTACAATTACTGTTTAGGGAAATTTTATAAACACATACAGCAGGTTTAAGCTTTCTTTTTATTTATTCTAATTAAGTACTTGTGGATAACAAAATGCCAAACTTCTCAAAAAACAGCAGTAAATCTGAAGATTTAAACAAGGTCAAGGAAGCATAATCTTTTTGCTTGGAAACCCTCTTTTAGATTTGTAAACTCATACAGGATGGGAAGAGGGAAGTTTGCTGAATTTCCCCAAGAGACTTCAGTGACCCACCTCTACATTACACAGATGCAAGGCAGGGAGGATCTGCTAGCACCATCCCTTTCTACAACTGTTTTGGATATTCTGCAGCAGAATGATTTCAGCAAACAGCATGGCAGTGGTTTAAGAGGTCTGACGCTGTCAGCCAAGTAGTGACCAAACCAACCACTGCCCTCTGCTGAACACAGCCCGGAATCCCCACGGAGCTCCCAGCGGTCCAGAAAATTACGGTAAAAATCCTATTTTGCTGTGAGGATGGAAAAACTCAAACTATTCCCTTAGATCATGAATCTTCCCTTCAGGTCAGCCTCCAAAATCCTGTATTTCATGGCTTCCATGTTGTATTCCTGCTGCAGTGATGCATCTTTACAGCTCATTTAAGTATCTCCTTCAACCTCAGAATATTAATCACTCTGTTAACTAATGCATTCTGAGTTCAGTTTCCCTCACTACAAGAGCTCATGGAGTCCTGGGTGTTTCCTCACGCACACCTTGGTGTGCTGGATCCCACAGAAATCCCTGGTAGGGTCTCCAGCTCACTGATGGCAACAGACAACATGTTTGTTCATGACTCTGGACAGCAAGCATTGGGGAGACTGTACCCCAAATTCTGTGCTCAATTTTGGGCACCTCATGACATGAAAGACATTGAGGTGCTGGAGCAAGTCCAAAGAAGGGCAATGAAACTGAGGAAGGGGCTGGAGCACCAAGTCCTGTGAGGAGTGGCTGAGGGAGCTGGAGGGCTCAGCCTGGAGAGAAGGAGGTTCAGAGGGGACTTTATCACTCTCCACAACTCCCTGACAGAAGATTGTAGCCAGGTAGGGGTCAATATCTTCTCCCAAGAAGAGACTGAACAAGAAGAAATGGGCTCAAGTTGTGCCGGCATAGGTATAGGTTGGATATTAGGAAAAACGTCTTCATGAAAAGGATGGTCAAGCATTGGAACAAACTTCCCAGGGAAGTGAAGGATTCACACACTTGGAGGCATTTAAAAGACATGTAAATATGGCACTTAGGGACTAGGTTTAATTAGGGACTTGGCAGTGCTGGGTTAATGGTTGAACTTAATGATCTTAAAGGTCTTTTCCCACCTAAATGATTCTATGATTCTGTGATTTCTTATCTCCCTCAGAGCTTGTTCTATACCTGTCCCCACATCCCTGAGGGTCAGTCACCACTACCCCCAGGGCAGTCTCTGCCTCAGGACCTCTGGCATAGCTGGAAATGCTCGCCAGAGCTGCATTTAGGCAAAGACAGAGGATGAGGAGGCCCTGACACAGAGAATCTGTGGCTGCCCCATCCGTGGAAGTGTTCCAGGCCAGGCTGGACAGGGCTTGGGGCAGTCTGGTACTGGACAAAGCATCCTTCGGGCACAGCAGTGGAAGGGGGTTGATGCTCAGCCTTGTCAGGGAGGGCGGTGGCTGCAAGGCCCTGCGGCCCCCCAGCACTCTGACAGGCCCCACACACGGGCTGGGCCGTCCCCGCTCCTCGTTCTCCCCCGCCCCAGCCGGAGCTCGGCGCTGGCTCCCGGCTGCACCCGGGGCCCGGCCGGGCCGAAGGGAGCGCAGCGGGACGGGCACGGCGGCCCCCGCGAGATGGCGCTGAGGGAGAGGCCGAGGCGGGAGAGCAGCGGCCCCTCAAGGACGGGACCGCGGGCCCTCGAGGGGGGCCTCCCCCAGAGACAGGATCTCCTCTATGCTGTCCCCTCTGTAACAGGACCCCGGGTCCCTTGATGCGGGGCACAGCGTCCCCTCAGTGACTGGATCCTCATTCCGTCAGGGGTGGGGCTCAGACCTTGTCTCCTCAGTGATCAGACCTCCATCCCCTTAGTGGCAGGACTCCCCTTCTCTGCAGTACGTGCTCAGACTGCGTCCTCTGAGGCAGAACCCTCATTCTGTCCCTTAGTTTGAGGAGCTCAGATCATGTCCCCCCAGAGACAGGATACACCTGCTCTGCAGTGGAGCTCAAGACACAAGAGGCAGGACCTCTGTGATGGGGCTCACACCTTGACCCCTCAAAGCCAGAGCCCCCAGACCCTCGGAGGAGTGCTCAGACTGTGTCCCTTAAGAGGCAGGAGCACCCTGCCCTGTGGTGGAGCTCAGACCACATCCCCTCAGGGGCAGGGCCCCTGCTGCATCCCTCGGTGGAGTGCTCAAACCTCTTCCCCCCAGAGTCAGGACCCCAGTTCTGTCCACTCAATCACCAGACCCAGGGTATTTGAGCTCTCTGGACACTCCTAAAGCTGCTTGCAGTCAGAAGCAAGACCCAGACCAGGTATTGACAGCTGTGGCAGAGGCAAAAAACACTATGACCATGGCCATAGTAAGAAGCACATGCTCAGCAATACGAGGGAGCCCACAGATGCTCTGGGCAACCCTGCTTCCCTCAGCCTGTGACACAGGAAAGAGGACGTTCTCCTCTCTTTGCCCACCCCCACACTGAGTTGTGGCCCCATCACTCAGCTGCTGTGGGCATTCAGCAGCCTATGTGCCCCCAAAACCAGCAGCAGTCAGGCACAGGACATGGTCAGGGCTGGGAATGGTCTTTGGGCATGGTCACAGCTGGGAGTTGGCTTTGGGTGATGCTGTGCAGGGGTAGCTGCTCCAGCCAAGCACTGGAAGGGATGTCAGCCTGCTACAGACCCTCTTCCTGTATGGGTGGTGCTGGCAACTTTACAAGAAATGTTCCCCTGTTCTTGCCTTTGCAAATGCTTGTGTAAATGCCATGGGATAGCCCTGGGATAACCTTTCCCACTACAAATCCTTCCTCTGTATTTGCTGAAGCCCTGGGTTAGTCTAAATGACCCCTTTCATCCTGTAGCCACATGAGGGGGTCACTATCTAAGTCTTGACTTGTTTGCTGAGCCATGTTCAGTGTCCCAGAAACACCTGGCTAGAGCTGCTGTCATGGTCTGGAATGTGTCCACTCCAGGGACAACTGGTCCAAGCCCAGGCCTCCAAGAGAACTGTGGTTATCTAGCATGGATGCACTGCTGGATCCATGACTGAGAAATGCGCTGGGTCAGTCACATCACTGGAGCATGTATGGGAATATTTTTTCATCTCCAATACAAACCTGCACAGTTACACACTGCACTAGACTCTGACACTTTCCTGTTTGAAACTGTTTCGTCATCTTCTTGAGCTGCTAGTAGACCAGAGGGGGAAAAAATGCTATGACTTATCCCTTCCATTCTCAAACACAAAATGCTCCTGGTTAGGCAATGCCTGCATCAGGAATTTCCTTTGCGTTACCTAGTCACTACGGAAGGAAAAGGTTCTCATGGAAATAAGTCACCACACACCAGTCCTGGGAACCACTTACCTTGGAGCACAGAGCTCCAAAACAGATCACCATAGTCACCTTATGCACTGTCCCAAGGCAGTAACTGCATGTCTGAAAAAGCACCCAAAAAGCTCTGTTCAGAGTCTTGCTTAACCACAGCCCTTCATGGGCATCCCCAGCCATCCACAGTCAAGTAAAGACTTGAAATGTAAAGGACTTAAAAGCCTCCAAGCACAATGTGCCGTTGCAAAAAGGCAAGAGACAGCAAGTATGTTGCCAAGGTCATGGATCCATGTCAAATGATGTCACCCACCCTCTGCATTACAGAGAAGGAAGGACCCAGCCCAGTTCCTCTCTGACGTTAGGTCTGACTCTGGGACAATTTTTGGGTGTGAGAATGAGCTGGGCACTCAAAATATTTTCTTCTTCTAAAAGCACAAATGGAGTGCTCAGCCTTGCCTCAAGCTAATTTTGATGTGGGTCCTGAACTGAAGTTCTGCATTCCTCCTGGCAGAAACCCTGAAACATGGGAATAATTAAACCCAGTGAAAATGGCACGTAACAAACTGAGAACAGCAATGATCATCTCCTTCCAACGCCTTCCTCACAATATTGATAAATTCCACACCCTCAATCTGGCAGTCCCTCTGCAGTCCTTTCATCAACTCTACCTCTTGCACACTGAAAGAGGCTCGATGCTTTTCTTTGAAAAGTTTCCTAAAAAGTCTCAGAGGCCTAGAAACACTATTCTCCTTCCCAAGCTGAAGATGTCCTCGTCCAATTTATTCCCACTTGATCCTCCACTGGTTCTACCTTTTAACATAAATACCTCTTTTACCACAATATATTTAATAGAAATACTACTTTTTCACCCAAACTTCTTTTGCTCTGCTTACAAAAAGCATCTTTCAGCTTTGGTTGACTAAGGGATTTGGATGCTTGTAACAAAAAATACATCTTGCTTTGCCTGATTCAAGCATAGTCTGAATTTCTGAAGACTGTGCTGCACTCAGTGGACCTGCTTGTAATCCTCGGTGCTTAATTCCTCCTTGTTTTTCCTAAGGAGTGGAAATTTCTATGGTTCAAAATGCATCAAGGGAGACAATATTTCCCTTATCCCACTTCTGTCCCTCATTGCACATAGCCCTGTCTGTGGCACACAGCCTTACCACAAAGTCATGATGCATCAATATGCTGGGAATATTTTTTGACGTTCCTTTCCTAATCCATTTGAACCCCTTACAATTTGACAGGTCAGGCAGACCTAACAGGTTTTTCTCCCAGCTGGCAGAGCAGAACAGAAGAGCTCATCCCCCTTTAAGTAGGACCCAAAGGACCAGGAGGCCACATCAGCCTCCAGCCCTGTGAAATGCTTGATTTGGTGGGGTCAGGGAGACAATCACCAGTAATCCCAGAGCCTTTCCCTCTAATTCACACTCACGAGGACAGGGCATGTAACCTGCCTGTGACTCATCTCGTTCTCAGGCAAAGTGCCACAAAGGAAGGGCATTCAAAATGGCTCAGGACAACGCTCAGCTGCTTCACTCCAAGTAAAACAGGAGAAGGAGAGGCAGCTGTAGAGTTGTTTCCAAACAGATCCGCAACGAAACAGTGACACAGCAATTCACACAAGTCCAAAACAGAGCACAGATCTGGCATAAGCAGCCTCTTTTACAACCCAGCCTAAGGAGGGGGGCAGCTCACCTGGCTGGAGATAAGATCTGTTTCTGAGTGGCAAGTCAATGCAGAAAAACGTGGCAATGCATCAGTCAGAAAGAGTGGTGTGCAGCAGCCAGGCAAACCCAAAACCTGCCCCTTCCCCTCTTTTCTGCAAAGTTGTGTCCCATAGTTCAAGATAGGCTGTTATTTCAGAGGCAGAGGAGTCCCCAGCCTTGCAGATGAAATGTAAAAATCATGGAGGAAGTGCAGTGAGTGGCTACATCTGGCTAAATATCAATGTGGAGAAATGGAATCATTACCACCTCGGCACTGTTGTCCATCAGAACTCTGGGGTTTCCTCTACCCTAAAACATTAACCTAGCCTAGAAGATACTACAGTTTTCTCAGTATACTGACACCTTGCTTAGACCACATTAGGTTTTTATGTCTGCACTGTGAAAACTAAAGTAACTTTATTTCAAAGCAGTTTCATTCACTTTGTACTGGTTTAATGCATGCACTTTCAATTCACCCCTTGGATAGTCAATTTAAAATGCAAAGATGTTTCTGCAGAGATGAGCTCCTACCTAACTGCTCTGTGCTAGTGCCTTGACATACATCACAGGCTTCTTTCTCTGCAGTTTAGTTTAGCCTGATTCTGGAAGTGGAAGCCAAGACATCACTGGAAACTCCAGCAGAAAGGACTAACCTGGCTAGTATTTATAGGGTGCTATCTACATCCTAGCTGAGAAAATTTCACCATAAATGTTGACTGTATTTATTCTCCCCTGCATTTGCTCACACAGGACCCACCTAATCCTCTTCCCACTCACATCCATCTGGTGAGTTGAGCCCAACCCTTTAGATCTGAGTTGATACCAAAGCTGTAGTGTAGGAGGGCAGAGAGACATGGGGAGAAGGGCAAATACAGCTACAGCCATCCAGAGAAAGGAGCGGCATAAGCCAGCAGCAGCAGAATGAATGGGGGACAGTTGTTGGGTAGAGCAGGTGTCCCTGTGAGACTACGGGGTTTCTGTCAAGTCTGAGGCCATGGTGGCTGAAGGGAAGAGGAGAGTGCTAACAGCTCGGAGAGCAATAGATAGAGTGCTCTGGTCAGACTCACTCAAAACTCTGAGTCCATCCTTTGCACATAGGGAAATGTGGTGGGAGAGGGTCCTCCTTCCCTCCCTGAGGAGACAACACTCAGTCAAACTCACCAGTAGAGGGTGGCCCCAGCCAAAGATAAGGAAGAAGAAAAGGCATTAGTGACTTTCATGAACAGGTCCTGCTGCATCCCAAATAATCTTCCTTGCTGAGAGTACAGGAGTGACAAAGCTTAGAATCACAGAATCATAGAATATCCTGAGTTGGTTTCATGTAATTTCCTTGGGTCCTGTAACTGGTCACCAGAAGAAACACACTGGTGCTGTCCCTCCACTTCCCCTTTTGAGAAAGTTGCAGTTTGTGATGAGGACTATCCTTAGTCTCCTCCAAGCTGAATAAGCCAAGTGACTTCAACTAGTCCTACTAAGACTTCCCCTACAGATGCTTCACCATCCTTTGGATGCTCTCTAACAGCTTAATATCTTCCTTGAATTGTGGTGCCCCAAAAAAAAGGGCACACAATATTCAAGGTGAGGTTGCCCTAGAGCACAGCAGAATGGGACAATCCCCTCCTTGCTCAACTGGTGATGCTGCCCCTGATGACCCCAGGAAAGGGTTGACCCTCCTGGCAGCCAGGGCACTGCTGACTCACATTCAACTTTCCATCGACCAGGACCCATAGGTCCCTTTCTGCAGCACTGGTCCCATGCTGCCTGTATATCCAGGGTTCTCCCATCCCATGTGCAGAACCCATCACTTGCCATTGTTAACTTCATATAGTTGGTGTTTGTCCAGTCCTCTATTTCATCAAAATCTCTCTGCCTTTGAGGGAATCAACAGCTCCTCCCAATTTAGTTACCAGGGTCATTCCTCTTGCTCTTCTTGAAAACTGGGACAGTATTTGCCAGCTTCCAGCCTGTGTTGCCTGTAGATCCTACCAAGACAGAGAATGTGATGGATGTCTTCAGGAGGGCTATTAAGCATGCAAAGGGAAGCTCACAGTGAGATGAAACGAGGTACTGTATTTTTAAAAGTGTAAATTATGCCTCTGCTTGTACATCATATTTCCCACAGATTGGAAACTGCATTCTCAGGAATGTCCAAACTGATCTGTATCTCTCGAGAAGCTTAGTCTTCATTAAACCAAGGAAATGCATCATTTGAAGGAAGCCTTTGTGCACTCCAGACACAAACTTCTCCAAAATCACCCCCAGCTGAGACAAACTGCTCCAAGACTTCACCCTTCTGCTACAGTACAGGCAGCCACAGTGTTTCAGCTGACATTCTGGTTCTGGGAGAAGGTTCAAGTCTGCCCAGGGTTATAACCAATAAGTGAAATTAGCAGTGGCTTCATCTCAGTTAACCTCAAATTGCCTCTGTCTACACAGACGTGCCTTGAAGCAATTGAACTCAAGCTTTCCCTTGGCACTGGATCAAGCACCACGGATTTGCATTTGAGTTTTAGCTCATACTTCACATAACATTTATGCAGACAAGAGGCATATATGAGCACTTACCACCAGCTTCCCTTCCTTCTTCCTATTTCCACAGCAAATTGGCAAGGAGTGTTTCTGACAGGCTTCTGAAGCCCAAATGGTCAAAATATATAGGTATGGTATTTGTAAACTGTTATAAACAGGGCAGGAGATTTGTCTCCTTTTAAAAGCCTTTATTGTGATCAGCTCATGGTGGGGGCCCGACGGGTCAAGTGCACGCGGCCGCTGCTCCCAGAAGCATCTCGGAGGATGAGGTGTGCAGCATCTTCATCCACTGGGCTGCAGGCTGCTCTCAGAAGCAACTCAGAGGGGGGGAAGTGTGCAGCAGCCTCATTCACTGGAGTGCAGGCAGTGTCGGGTTCATGGTCCTCATCGCCCGTCCTGAAGGCCTGGTTGGCTCTGAAATTCCAGGGGGTCCCTCTCTGGGCACTGTCTCTGAGAGTCAGGGTGAGGGGTGAAAGCCGCTCAGCTTTGGGAGGAGGCAGTCTCACTCCTTGCATGGTCCATCCATGTGTCTTGGTGGTTCAGTCAATAAAGTTTTTCTGGTCCGGAGTAATAATTTCTTCTCCCAGCTGGCACTGGATCTCTTCTGTTTGCATGTCTGCTGGATCTCTCCTCCTCCTGGCTTCTTTGGTTGCTAGATTGGGTGTTGGGGTAGCCAGGGGGCTCGGCTCGAAGGTGCAGCAGAAAGGGAACAAAAGAGGCGATTAACAGGGTGGGGGTGAACATTTAACAAGGAGCACTGGGCTAACAATGACTTCATTTGCAACAAAATTACCTTGTTTATCTCATAAACTACTAAGGCTATAGGAATAAAAATAAGAGCCTGCTACTGAGCTGTAAAGCTCAGATTCAGCCTACATTAAATCTTGACCTCTAGAGGTCCCTTCTGACCCAAATTATTCTATGATTCTATGCAAGCCCCTCCACACACAGCACAAGACTTCACTGTGCATAGAGATTGTATTCACATGTGACACATGGTTACTACAGGTGAAGAATTAGAATACTTGCAAATTTTTCCCTTCAACCCCATCATTCCCAGCATTCTATGGCACAGAGGTCTCTGGACTGCCTTCAGAGATTTAGTTTCACCCACTGAGTCCCACTGCCTTCCCCACTGAGAGACACAGGCAGTTGGAAAAGTCAGTGGTGCTCTGGAGAGCCTGGGAGTTTGGTTTGTTGCAACAACTGGGGATGCAGTTTGTTTATAGCAATGTCAACAACTCCTCATTCTTGCAAAATAAAGATATGGGTGTACCGTGGCCACATCTGTATGGCAGCCCTAAAACTGGCAACAATACTTTGCTGAGATGTGCAGGTGTAAGAAAACACACATAGAAAACTACTTGATGCAGACAAGGACAGAGTCATGCCCCGTGCCTTCCCAGATCTCCAAGATGTTGTTCAGCAGAACACTCTGTGCTTCACCACACCAAGCTCTGCAGAAGAACATCCTTGCTATCACCAGTGATGTGCTACAAAACTTCAGCAAGTGACAAGGCTCTTTGGGATCTGGCTAAAGAAATTCAGACACAGACCATAAGTGGAAGGTGGCCTATATGGAAAACAAGTTCTGCTGAGAGATACCAGCCTTCATTCTCCTCTTTTGGGGATAACACCCACTCAGCAAATTTGAGTAGTCCATAAAAGTGATAGAAACTGAATGATGGCTGGAGGAGGTGGCAGAAATCTCTCTCAGAGGTGAGCACAGGCTGAGCTACAGCAGATGTCTGCTTAGACACCAGTTAGACAAAATCCCCTTTTGTCTCTTTCCTTACAAAACCACAGCCAGATAAATATCAAGATCTTTTGATCTTTCTGAAGTATTGGGGGGGTCTTGGCAAAAAGCACAGTGAGATGCCTGGGACTTGTTTACCTGGTGAATGCATGTGATAGTTCAACAGCATTTCTCAGATCAAAAGGAGAGGCTAGGCCTTTTTTATTCCAAGTGCACAAGGTCTGAGATCCCCAGGCCCCTTCATTTCTGTTTATTTAGCACTTCCTTTGTGCTGATTTGTCATTTCCATCTGAAACCCTTCACTTTTGGGTTCAGGTGCTGCGACGTGAATCAGATGCTGTCAAGAAATAACAATCTGCCCTCTTAAAATGACAATGTATCCTTTGTTTTTAAAACGAGAATCATTGGCATTGATACATTTCACAGTTACAATATTACCACCTGCTGATCCCATTCCCCTTCAATCTGTCCCCTTTCCCACTGTCCTTCTGGACACATGAACACTTGCATATTACAATCCTATTTTCCTATCTTCTGATAAATCTTCCCAGAGTCAACCAGGAACTCACATGTACCATTGCAAGGAATGTTTTCTACCTTTTCTTTCCTTTCAAACCGTTATGCCCTGGAAAAATACCTATATGTATCACTGCTGCTAAATTTCAGACCATCTTTCTCAGTTCTCTCTAGAGACTGCAGGTTCCCACCAGCCCTTAGCCTGCCCTATGGCTCCACAGCCATAAGAGTGGCAGCTCCTGTTGTCTCAAAGATGCTTTTACAGCACAGGCAAAACAGGAGGAAGGAAGATGCTCACAGAAACTTCCAGAGACTCCTTTCCCTAACAGTTTCCAAGCCCTTAGGACCCAGCAGAGACATCTGGAAGACACCTGTGCCTCCAAGCCCTTCAGAAACCCTTTGGAACATCTCTGCCTGGCTGAGCATTCTCACCACATCTTTGGGCAATGAGGGACTGAATGGACTTACTGCTCCTCTAGCAGACATAAAGCACACATTGCACAGCTCCATATCTTTTTGCCTCAGCCTGTTTATAAGAAAGAATGTCAGTGTCAGGCACTCCTCACTCATGTGGCTGCACTGCTTGGCAAAGGGAAGGTGCTGGATCAGAGGCTGCCTGTTTTTCCTCTCCTAAATCCCAGGTACTACACCTCATGGAAACTTCAGCCCAGACTCTGAGCTGGCACAAATGGCTATAGCACTATCAAAGGTGTTTAAGCTGCTGTAAAATAGGAAGGATCTGGATCCTTTGCTTCTGGTGCATCCCTGCATATGCTGTGACTTTATAAGCAATAACTAAGAATAACATTTAGCCTCCCAGCCTGAGTGCTGTGCAGAATATCTTCACCAGGAGTGCAACACGACTTTCTTCTGTCTTTCACAACCATAAAGATGTCCTCGCCTCCCACATCCAGAGAAGCAGTTTAGTTTATCCCCTATATTATACGGAAATCAACAGAAGCAGCAGAGTCCTTGTTTTACCTGATGTTCCACTTGAGAAGGAGCAGCGTGAGAGGCTCTGTCATGGCAACTGCTCGTCCCTTGCAGACGAGCTGTCTCCAGGCCTCTCCGATTACATCTTTGCCGTTATAATTCACATCCTGCACTTATTAGTGATAAGGTCAATGGGAGCAATTACAATGGGAGTCGCTGAAAACTCTGTTGTTGCACATGCTCCCAGCGACACTCACTGTGCTACAGAAACCAAAAATAACTTCCTGGTCTCCCAGAGCGGCATGGAAAATATTTCCCTCTATTTTCTAGGTTATGGATAACTTCCCTTCTTTAGGTTTACAGTGGCTATTTCTCCAGGAGAGCCAAATACAAATCTCCCTTGGGGCATGTACCGTTTTCCCCTGCTTTCACCCTTGGAGATCTCAATGTCCTCCTTATGACAACAAGAAGTCACTCTCCCTCACTTCTCTGACTCCTATTTACATCAGCTTTAACTCAATATTTTTCCCTTCCTTTTTTCCAGCATCCTCAGACTTATCCTCTTACTTTAGGGCTTTTAATACCTGTATGAAGGTGGGAGCTGTCAGTACACATGCATGGCAGAGAGCAGTGACATTGCTTGTGTCCTCTGTTGTTCCTCTAAATGAAATGCACAAAAACCCTGAAAGTCCCAGAGGCTCTTTTTTACTTTCCTTGTAAAGAGAAGGAAGTGTTCCAGGAGCTACATTTCTTCCATAAGAGAAACCACATCTGCACTGCTTAGACAGCATGACAGCAATGGACCAGGAAAATTATTCTGCTCAAGAGATCTAATTTTTCTGCTTCTTCCATATTCCCATTTCTTCCTGTGCTGTCTGTCACTGCCTTCACCTGGCTCTGTCTCTGAGTGGCAAATGCAGAAACTGCCTCTCTGCACTGGCTTAAAAGCTCATGAATTATTTCTGATGGTCTATAAATGTTATTTGTTTTTTGACAAACAGTTGTAAATTACAGAACCACAGTGAGTATTAGAGGAGACAGGAATAGGATATGAGAATCCAGCTGGGTTGAGAGTGAGTAAGAGGTGTATCTAGGGACCTTTGTGAAGGTCAGGTCCTGCAGATAAGTCACCATATCATAAAAGCCATTAGCACGAATTGTTTATCTAGGAAGAAACTGAGTCATTTTTCCCCATGTGTTGGAAAATACAACTCATACACGCGTGGGGTGACCCTAGAACTGCCATTGCAGTGACACCTGAAGACCTCAGATGCCAGCAAGGCCCTGCTGTACTGTCCTATGGAGATGAAATAAATCCCTGATGCCAAGTAGGATAAACTTGCAGGGCAGAGAGGGCAGAGCAGGCACAGGCAGTGCTGGGCCGGGAAAGAAGGAATTCAAAGCCCCTTCACTCTAAATTTATATTGCACTAGTCGCAGAGAGATTCCTGTGATGGGACTGATCTGTCTGTCTGATCCCAGACTGCCAAAAAAGCACATGAACTTCTGCAGTTTGAAGTATGCTAAAGGCTTTGACTTTCCCTGATCCAGATGCAAAAAACACCATCTTTCTTGACAGCTACAGCTGTGGTGATGACTCGTTGTCAGAGCAAACATCTGTGTCTCATCTAACACATGGGCAGCACAAAAAGGGTCCAAATTATTCTACAAAGAAACCTGATGATCAGGCCAAGACAAGGAAGGCTTTAAGCTGGTCTGCACTGCTCTGCAGTCTCCAGAACACTATTAAATGTACGAGGATGTGCAAGGCCTGGAACGGGGACCCCATGCCCTTTCCTGACCTCACATGTTGCATCCAGTTAAGATACTGAGCATCACCATTTGTAAGCAGCCAGCTGGAAGCCTGGATTATGTAGGAAGGGTTGAATCCTGCAGGAACAGGATCTTCTCCGAATGGTTAAATTCCCAGCAATCACTCAGATCCCCTCCAAACCTACGGCCTCCCACCTTCTTCCTGCTCACTTGAAACCAAAATCCCAACACTTGGACTCTACTCCCCACCTCCTTGACCCTGTTCTCCCTGATTCCTGGTCCTTTTCAACAGCAGCCTTCCCTCCATCCATCCCATAAACCTCACCAGTCTTCTCTTTCATGCCTTCTACATCTTCTATGGCCCAAACCTTGGGTGTTTTAGAGCCAGCCTATCCCAACATAGGGAAATATTTGGTTTATTCTTGCTGTTTTATAGGATCAGATGTGACAGCAGTGAACACAACAGAAAAGCTCTTCACTGGAGGAAATACAGGGAGACTGGATTTCAGATCTAATGACTGGAAACCATTTCAAGTGTTAATCATTCTTTGTTGTTCTTTATCCAAGTTGAAGTTAAATCTTAATCTCCTTAATCCCACTATTTCCATGTGAAAGGTCTGCAGGCAATGTGGGAGATAAACTCAATTTTTTCTTTTAGAAGTTATGTCAAGGAGCACGATGGGAAGAACTGCATAGGCAGGAATTTTTAGGTACAGTCCCCCAGGGTGCGAGAGCTGTGTTCTTTTTTCAAACCTGATTAATTCTGCATCAGCTGGGCACATTACAGACACCATTTTCCTGAAGTCTACAGTGTATTCCCTGGGCCACAGCTGCTGCTTCTGCCACTACTTGCTATTTGTGGAGTGATCACATCTGACAAATAGCAATGGGGAGACATTTCAGGAATGACTCAGAGGCAAAGGCAATTTCACATCCAATTTTATATCCAAGGACAGCTCTTCACTGGTTACAGAAATATGAATGGATGAGGCTTACTCCCACTGCAGCACCCTCTTGGGATCTTGTCAAAACCTAAACCATGAGTATCCATCACCCTTCAGCATTTCTCTCCACCAGGCAGCGGGCGCAATGACTATCAAGCCCTCAGCACATTTCTTGGGTTTCTCCCAGGCTGGTGACAGTGTGCTGGGTTTGGATGTACCTATTTATCCCTGAAGGAGCTGCCAGTGATTGATCTCTCCAACCTGAACTACCTTAGTGAGTCACCAGGATTTACTAACTGGCTTTTCTTTCCCAGTCTTGGTGTCCTGAGACATTGCCTGTAGCTGTGCTGGGATCTTGCTGATTGGCTCATCTAGTGGTCATCTACACCTGCCATTTTTGCAGCCCTCTGCTATTTGTCCCTTCTGGTGCTTCTATACCAATCCTCATCCAATTTCCATTCTTTCCAGTCCCAGCATTTCCATTATAATTCCCGAACACACACAAAATCCTTTCTCCCACTGAAAGCATAACAACACCTTCATGATGGGACAAGAAGCTGCCACACAGGAATCTGCCCATGCAGACCTCATCATCTGAGATATTTCAAACACAGTCCCAAGTTCCTGTGGGAGATACTGCAAGATCAACAAATTCAGGCTACTGCTCTTCAAATCCCTTTGCTAGAAACAACTGTAAACTTTTAACCACTCTGGTGTAATCAGGCAAGAAACACCCTGAGCCAAGGTTTGTATGTTCACACTGAGTTGCTCCTAGAGGAACATTCCTCTTTGCTGGAAGAGATTGATGTCAATTTATCCCAGAGAGGGCTAAGGCAGTAACCCTGCCTTCCTCCCTTCCAGCACCATTCCACAGAGCAGAAGCTCTCTCTGCCCCATCCTGGGGAGGTCTGTAACGTGCTCTATGTCTACCAGTTCACAGCACATGGCACTGCTGGGTAACTTGTGGAGTGCGAGCATGTTTAAGGGCATCCTTATGCTGTAGTGATAAATGATCTATAGTGAGCAACCAGCCTGGAAGAACTGAGTGCTCAAGCTCCATCAGGGTGATGAGAATTGAGGTTATTTCCCTTCAAATCCACTCCTTTCTGCAGCACTGTCCAAAGCCCATTCAGGAAATGAGGCAGTAAGTGGGAGATGTCAGTAGCTTGCAAGCTTGCAAGCTGAAATGTTGCTGAGCTTCAGAGCTGGCTAAATCCCCAAACAACTAAAAATGGATTAAAAATTGATCTTCAGTGCTCAGTTTCCAAAGCACTCAGGATATGAATTACTGGTGACAGAACATCAGTCAGGGTGGGATATGGCCACAGTAGTGACTCTCCTGCACCTGCAGAACCCACCTGCTAATGGGGACCAAGAGAAGTCTTGTCCCTCACTGTGGGTAAAGTTGCCCCTGTTACCACATCCCTGCAACCCCTGCACAGAAAATCATTGAATCACAGTATCATTTAGGTTGAAAATTACATCTATGATCATTTACGGGTATTAACCCAGCACTGGCAAGTCCATCACTAAACCATGTCCCTAAGTGCCACATCTACACATCTCTTAAATACTTCCAGGTATGATGACTCCACAACATCCAGGAGCAGCCTGTTATAATGCCTGACCACCCTGGTCAGACCACATTGTTCAAAACCCCATGCAGCCTGGCCTTGAACACTTCCAGCAGTGGGGCAGCCACAGCTTCTCTGGGCAGCCTGTGCCATGGCCTCAGTACGCTCACAGTAAAGAGTTTCTACTTAATACATAATCTTTCATCTCAAAGCCATTCCCTCCTGTCCTATCACCGCCTTTGTTAAAAGTCCCTCTCCAGCTCTCTTGCAGCCCCTTTGGGTCCTGGCAGGCTGCTGTAAGGTCACCCTGGAGCCTTCTCCAGGCTGAAAAACCCCAACTGTCTCAGCTTGTCTCCATATGAGAGGTACTCCAGTCCTCTGAGCATCTTCACAGCCTCCTCTGGATTCACTGCAACAGGTCCATATCCTTCTAATTTGGGGACACCAGGATGCAGCTCCAGGTGGAATATCACCAGAGCAGAGTACAGAACAGAATCCCGTCCCTCACTGCTGCTCTCACTGCTTTTGTAGCTGCATAGGACAAAATTGGATTTCTGGGCTGCCAGTGCACATTGAGAGCTCATGTCCAGCCTCTCATCCACCAGCACCACCAACAAGACTGCTCTCAGTCCATCCTATGCCCAGCCTGTATTTGTGTTTGGGAATGCCCCAATGGATGTGCACAGCTGTGTACTTGGCCTTGTTGAACTTCATGAGTTCTCACAGTAATGGTAATTAACACAGTAGATATTAACACCTAACTTTACTTCCATTGTTATTAATATTAATGATAGTAATTGTTGGTTTTCCTCTGTCAATGAGAAGAATAATAGAGTTATTGCTGATATTATATGCTGTTGTCATTGACCTGTAACCCTGAAGAACCTTAGAGTGCTCATCATGGGTGAGGACACCCCTGTTCTAGGCTTTCTCTGGGCCAGCCATGGTGGCCTGAGCCCCAAAGCACAAGCCAAGAGGCTGCTTGGGGAGATGCTGGAGGGAGGTGAAGAAGTAGGGACATGAGACATAGCAGCACATGGTGAAAGCAGGCAAGTAGAGAAGTCAAGAGATCCAGAAGCATTCCCCATCTCCATCACAACCTTCCTTCATGACCTCCAAGGAAGTATTTGGAAAGTCACTGGAGACAGAAGGCAGATACAGCTTACAATGCTTAATTGCAGGTGTCTCCTTGTGTGTTAATGCCTGATCTCACATTAGAGCCACCAAGGAGCTCATCAGCACTGTCAGCACAGACTAATTAGCAGTTTACCTGAGTGAATGTACAGCTAATGCATTTGCCTAAACATAAGCACCGCACGTTATTTGAGATGCTTGGATGTATCTCTGACTGAAACCCGCTGAATCTCTTCATGGTGCAGCTCCCCACCAGTTACATGGAAATGTTACAGCTCGCTCCTCTATGGCTGAGTGCTCCGACATCCTACTCCCCACTATAAGAGGAGCACAGAGCTCTGTGCTCAACTGAGAGACATCAGTTATATCAGTAACAACACAAGAGTTTCGCTTTGTGGGAAGGCCACAATGCTCAGCACCTGATTAACTCCATTTTGGCCTTCTATATGAATCTCACATCTGCATGGAAATCAAGATGAGCCAAACACTACATCTATATTTTGAATATATTTAAATACTTCAATCCATCCTGGAAGCTTATAACATCTATGAATAAGACAAGCCCACCTACATATGCTGACGACATCATTAACAGTGATTCACTGTTCCAGTCAGGAACGTTGCAGAAACCAGCACTGGTCCTGCTGGCCACCCTCTGCTCCCCAGGGGTGACACATGACAAACAAGATTCCTTGTCCTTCCCCCAGCTGTGCCACAGGTTGTACTAGAGACCTTCCATTGTCCACTCCAACCTGAATTATCCTGCAATCACAGACTCCTGCAACAAAGCATGGATGCACAATGTGAATGTTGTGCCCACCAATGTGGCCTCATGTCAGGAACGGTTCTTCAAGGGGCAGTTTTTTGTCAATTCTGGAATAGAATTAGTTGTGCCATTTGTCCTTCTCTCATACCTCCTCTGTGCCAGGAGGCCTGGGGGGCTCTGCCCTGACAGCAGACCTCAGGTTACCCTGGACAGACCTGGCTGTGGAAAGCCTGCCAAGGCAGCGTGGCTGGGCCACACTTCCGCCTCCATCCAGCTCCGAGCAACAGCACAGCAGGGCCAGAGCGTTGTCTTTGGCCCCCCTCCAGCAGGTGATTGACCTTCCTGCTTCTGAACAGGGGTTTTGGCAACAAGACCCATGATCAGTATTTATTTGTGAGTCAGACAGATAAATAGCAGTTAACCCACGTCCAGAGAAGGCCAACAGAACTGGGGAAGGGTGTGGAGGATAAGTCTGGTGAGGAACAGCAGAGGGAGCTAGGAGGGCTCAGCCTGGAGAAAAGGAAGTTCAGGGGTGATCCTCTTGGTCTCTACAATTCCCTGAAAGGAGGATGTAACTGGGTGGGAGTGGGTCTCTTCTCCCAAGTAATGTGACAGGACAAGAGAAAATGGCCTCAAGTTGCATCAGGGGATATTTCAGCTGGATATTATGCAAAATTTCTTCACAGAAGGGGTAGTCAGGCATTGGAACAGGCCGCTCAGGGAAGTGGTGGAGTCACCATCCCTCAAGGGATTCAAAGGACATGTAGATGTGGCACTTGGGGAGATCCTTTAGTGGTGGAGTTGGCAGTGCTGGGTTAATGGCTGGACTCAATGATTTTAGAGGTGTTTTCCAACCTATATGACTCTATCAGTCCTATTTCAGCTGCCTTTCCTTATGTGCTTCATTAAGCTGGTGACTTTGAGCCTTGGGCTACACAACCATCCTGGATCCCCATCCCAGGAGCTAACATTGCTGATGGTTGTTGGATGGACCTTGTGATTTCCTCCTCCTGGCCCAGGGCCATGGGAAGGACTCTTTGTTACTCAGAACCCTGTTTAATCATTTATAGCAGGGCAAAGGTGGGGCAGGCACAATGTCCCCGAGCTCTCAGTGCCTGGGGAGGTGTCACACTGGAGGGTCTCCCAGGCTGCCCATCCCGCTTCCGCAACCCGACACGAGGCTGACCCAGGGACTCCTCCCCTGTTGTGTGGCAGAGCTCTCTGGGAAGGCTGTTATTTAAAGGGTTTTCAAAACACTGTGTATTCCACATCCAGCTACAGATCTCCCAGGTAATGCCATTCTTTTGCTTCACACTATGTGCCTACTTGACCCACACCCAGTTCTTTGCCCTCCCCACCCAAGGAGAAATTAACTCCTTCCCATCCACGGCAGAACTCCCTTTCACACTCAGGGAGCCCTGGCCATTCCTGGTGACACAGTCTCTGTGCACAATGGTGACACTCACTCTGAGCCCCAAGATGTGCCAGTGGGCATCCCAGTACCTCCCTTGGGGTCAGGAGCAGCTCTGCAGTTCCCTTCCCCACTGCCATGCATTTGGGGTATTCACATTCCTGATGGGTGAGCACCTTGCTCAAGGATCTCTGTTTGTGTCATTCCCTGAATCCTCCACTCATGTCCCCAGAGCCCCAGGCAGTGCAAACACTGTGGGAACAAGAACATCAGTAAGACATAAACAAGAAGACTGTAAGAAACCTGTGTGTCACTGATGGGAGGGCCTTGTTTCCAAAGTAACTGGGTGTATCTTCAAACCACTGAGAGCAGGATTGGGAAGGACATGAGGAGGTGACCCTGTCCTTCCCTCTGCCCCAAGGCAAGATCAAGCATGCCTGAACCAGCTCTGAGAGCTCTCAGTTTAACATGCCTTTGGAACATCCAGGCCCACAACATTTGTTGCCTCCAGCTCTGCCAAGTCCCTGCCTCAGTTTCCCTACCTCCAAAATGAGGAATAGTCAGAATTAGTGGATCCATTGCTGTGTTGCTGGAGAGAAGTGAGGAGGGAAGCCTTTGGCTGGTGACTGATGATATACACAAACACCTGGTGAAAAGCAGTAAATAAGCCTGAAATATTGTGTACCTAGGGGCAGGAACTTTGACCAGATTTCCAATGGATACCAGGTATCTCCTTTTAACTTGTAGCAAGCCTTGCTTTTTTATTTTATTGGGCATGGAGAAGTGTGGAAATTACAGAGCTGGACTTTCTAAGAAAGGCCAACATTTGGTACATTAGGCCAGCATCCAACTGCAGTCAGGAGAGTGGCAAGAGGATCATTATTTGTGTCCAACACTACATGTATCTGACACTCGTGTGAGCACATGATTCCAAGTACACCAAAAAGGGTGTTTTTAAAAGGGCAACATTTTTATGGCACTTACAACTTCAAGATTTGAACTCTACTGCCTTGAAAGATGTCTTGAGCCTCCAAAATTGGTTCTTGTGGGTCCAGGTCTCTGGTCAAGAAGAGTCTGAAGACAGGAGGTGATAAAGGCTCCAACATGGGCTGTGGGTATCAAAGTCCTGTGGGTGCTGGGGCTCATACAGAGGCAGGAACCTATTTCAGTTGTCTGAAACCATGGATGGGCTGCACCTCTGCTGGAAAATATGAGGAGCCATGAACAAAAGGAGGCTGAAAGCCAGGCTTTTAACCCCAGGTGCTCTCCGATACTATAACAGCATTACAACATACATCCCAGAAACCTCCAATTTGCCAAAGGAGCAGGGAGAATAAAACAAAACCAAATAAGATTTTTTTCTCAAATTTGAACAATAGTTTTGTCACATGCCAGAGCAAACTTAGCTGAAGTTGATTTGGTGTCCTATATCTTATTATGTTCCTAATTTAGCTCTCAAGTCACTGCTTCAGCCAGTGACTTGATACACTAAACCTGTGTCAGTAAATCATCTTGCAGCTCTCCGGGGAACAGATAAGATTCAGCATGGCCTCTCAGCATTACTGTGCAATTTAGGTCTGTTTAATTCCCTTTAGCCAAGAAATATGATGAAAATGTATCTAGGAGACCAGTAATCAGCCATACAGCTTCTATTCTTGACAGATGCAAAAGCCCAGCTTTCTGCTGATAGTAATTGCTGAGAACTAGGACCTCATGATTTATCCAAGGCTCTTAAGAGCTTGATACGTGCTGTTCTTCCAGCAGGGCAATGCAAAGTTTAAATATAAAACCTGCCTTGAAAAGTTCTGTGCAACCCAATCAGCCAGTATATTTCTTACAGATGATAGCACAGTGATCCTGGCATAATCCAATGTTTCATAAATGTCTTAGCAGATTAAGGCATCATTTTCTGCCCAAATGACAGAGGAGATTCACATGTCTGCAGAGTAAACACTGGCAACACTCTTGCGTAAGAGCCAGCAATATTGTTAAAATTCTCCTCTGTGCTTCCTCACAAGGGCAATTACATAACCAGAAGCCTTCCATCTATCAAAATAAATCCTTTTCCTTAAACAAGATGCTGTAGTGTAAGTGCACAAACACACTTCCATGGGAAGGAAGGGAAGGTGACTGGATTGAATTGCCTGACTGACCTGGAAAGAAGACTTTAATCCTGCAGTGACTCACCCCTGCTGGCTATGCTCTTTGGTTGATTTCTAGCCCTGACTCATGAATCATAGACCCCAACATGCCAGACACTTTGCTTACAGTCACACATGTCCCATCCTTTATAACAGACAGGCGTTGTGCCTGCAAAGGAGAACGGGTCAGAGCAAGACTGTGGCTGAAAGACCTGCAGGTGCAGAACTGCCAAAGAAACCTCACCAGATGCTTGCCAAAATGCATCCTGCTTAGCCAAGCTCCCTTAGGGACTATCAGTTCTGCTGCTCCCTCTGCCAGAGGCTCCCTTAGTTCCCAGTTTATCCTAAACTGCAGTGAGATTTGCAAGTTAGGGCAATTCCTGTCTGAATCCTAAGGTGACAGCAGACAGGAGCAGGTGTCTGCACGTGACCTTTCATCCAGATTCCACAGCATCCATGAGGAGACATTCCCTAGGATGAGATGTCCTAGTCAAGCCTGTTTCCCTCTGACTATGTGGGGTGAATCTGTCACAATCTGCAACACCTCTGTTGTATCTGTTCTACAAACAGATACAGCAATGGGCAGCTTTGTCACCACCTCCTATGGTACTACACATAGAAGCTGTCACAGGAAAAATCACATCAAGAGCCATATATGTCCTGAAGAACCATGTCCAGTTACAGAACCAGCAAATGTGCCATCTAACCTGTAATAAAAGATTCCTGCTGTCTGCTCCCCAACAAGAGACTCTGGAGGAGCCTGGTCTTGCTCCCTCACAGGAAAGCTGTGGGATTGCTTGCCCTCACTGGGGTGCCCTCTTGAGCTGGTAGCTCAGATTAGGACAAATATATTGTCCTCGAGGGAGATAAGGCCAGGTTGTGCAGGGGCTCTGAGGATGCCTAGCAGGAGCTGAGATGAGCCTCATGTCTCTGTTCCTCTTATTGCCATCCATGGTGCAGCTGCATGGGGAAAATTAGGGACAGAAAGGACCAGATTTAATACACATGATCTCCTCTGAGTCAGCTGAGGAGGGATGTAATTCACTGAAGTGCCTTCCCTCAGCGGGAGAAACTTTCCTGACCGCTGATAATGAACTAGCAGGAAATAGTATTTTCCTGCTCAGGCCTGGCAAGCACACAGCACAGAGAGAGAATTTTTGACAGAGGTCCTCTCAGAGAGCAGAAGGTAACATGATAATTGGATAAAGGCAAATGGGAAGCAAGGAGAAGGAACCCACAACGGCAAGGTCAGAGTCTGCAAGACAGGTTAGGACAGTTGGGTGCTGGAAAGGGAAGGGAAGGGAAGCAAGCACAAGGGAATAGAGATGGAACAAGGAATAACCAGGACAGGAAACTAGGGGCAGGACATGGGTGTCCCCAGAGAGTCCCCTCCAGGAGCAGACATACAACAGACATACAGCACAGCTGTGACCTGCTGGTGTGTTGCATCTTGGCAACAATGATCATCGCGTCCAGGGAGGTTACAGTTGCCAGCAGGGAAACAGAGGAGACAAGTCTGTTTTGTTAAGCTCGAGGAATCCATTTATTTCCCCCCAGCCCGGGCTGGGGAGGGGGTGAAGGCAAAGAGGGTGGGCAGGGGCATGGTCATGGGGTTATATAGGGTGTTGTAGGGGCAGGGTTTTCAAGGGAGGAGTTAACAAAGGTAAGATCAAATTCTAGTGACCTTAAAACAGAAGCACTCATGCTGGTGTGTCTGGGCCTCCTAAAGGCTCTTCCTTACAGAGAAAAAACATGAAACCAGATGAGTTTATTTCTGGAAAGATCCCACCTCATATTTAGGCTAATCCACTTTATCTTTCACTGCCATTTCTTAGGCTTCAATTCATGCCTCTTGGGTTTTAAGGCTAAAACAATGCAATGTCATAAAACCAAAGAATGGTTTGGTTGAAAAGGATCTTCAAGATCATCTCATTCTGACCCCCTGCCATGAGTAGGGGCATTTTCCACTATCCCAGGTTGCCCAAAGCCCCATCCAACCTGGCCATGAACACCTCCAGGGATGGGGCAGCCACAACTTCTCTGGGCAACCTGTGCCACGGTCTCACCACCCTCACAGTAATAAATTTCTTTCTAATATCTAATCTAAATCTGCCCTCTTTCGGTTTAAAGCCATTTCCCCTTGTCCCCCTGTTCCCCCACCACAACCCATCCAACTTCAATATTTTCCTTGAGAAAATAAATCCCTGCTTCTAAAGCTGCAGCTGGATATCATGAGTGGCAAAAGGGGCTGATTTAACCAGTGCAGAGATCAGGGCTGGAGGATACTGCTGTAGTCCTCCCTCCTATCACCAGCATGACCCAAGCCACAAAGCCATCCTCCTGCAGTGGCAGTTTTTGTGGTCTCTCAGCTCAAGTCCAGCTCTCAGACTGGAAACTACAAGGGCAACAAGGTAAGGGAGAGGACCTAAGAAACCCCTGAAATCATTCACTGCAAGAACAGGTCCTTGGAGAAGTGGATCAATGAAACCTGCTTTAAAGAGATTGGAAGGGTTTTTACACAGAGATTTTGGAGATTTTTGGAAACTTCTGCTCTGGAGTAATATGTAGTGTCCTTATAGCATTGTGGAGGTACTGAGAGAGACTTTTCCTTAATCCAGCAATTAATATTTGCAAAAGGGGTAGGAATTTTGATATTTACAATCATTGGCACTTCACCAGAGTTGGCTGAAATGGGAAAGCATTCAAATGTATGGAAGAGTGAAGGGGGGGAAACACATTAAGAGAAAGCAAGGCAGTATTAGTTTCTTATCTCCAGTATATCAGAAATCAACATCTTTAGCTACTGACTGTGGCAACCTGCTATTGCAGGAACTGGCCCTTGAAAGGTATGCAAAGATGTCACAGTAATTTCAGAGGCTGAGGATGACTTTGCCACTTCCCGTTAGCATTTTCAGGAAAAGCTGGGCACCCCGTGGGAGGAGGAGAGCAAACACAAGGCGATTGTCTGAGTAACTTTCACATACATTCACACAGGCGGCTGTGCAGTGAATGGTCCCATTGAAAGTGTTTCAAAGCCAGGCACGAGATTGGTCGCAGGAAAAAAAAGTTTTTGTTGGAAAGTATTAGCACTGGAACTAAATACCTGTTGTGCTCTGCCCATGGCAAGGTTGCAGCTTATCTCCTCAGCAGCAAGAAAGCAACACAAGCCCTCCAGCAAAACAACAAACAGCAGCAGGATTAATCAATAACACCCAAAAAGGAGACAGCGCAGGAACAAGCTGTTACTACTTTACTCTCCTGCTCCTCCTAGACCTGCTCTAAGAAGCCACTTTCAAGCATTCAAGGATGAGACAAAAATAGGCTTTTAAGATCAATTACGCTTTGCAAAAGATCCCCTGTGATGGAGTTTCCATGGGTCCGGGCAAGGTAACACACAGTTTGTGATGGGAACCAGGGCCACCATTCATCCTCTGGGTCCCAGCAGGGTAAACACAATGCTTGGGACAGTAGAAATGTCAGAGCCTGCACCAGGCAGAATAAAAAAATACAAGGAAAACTGCTGATACTGCAATCGAGGGGATTGAAAAGCTGAACTGACTTAGAGCAGGTCACTTCCACAGTGCTTGGAACTGCCTTCAAATTATCCGGTCAAATGAGCGTTAGATAAGCAGAGGCCTTCTGAGCCTTCAGGGGAATTCAGACAAGAGGGTTATTCAGCAGCTGGGTGATGACTAAAACTTTCTGCAGGTGGGGGATAAATCCCTTCTGTGACCCGAGACCCAGCTGGTGCTGGAGGGCAGGCTGGGAGGGTGCCCGAGGGAACTGGGGTGGCTGAGCTGGGGCAAGGTCAGAGTCTGTGTCCGTGTCTGTCCTGCCCAGTCACCACATCCCTGAGCTCTTTGAGGAACCTTATTTCAAGAAGGGAAATTTTTCTGCTCAGATTTGTATTTCTGTCAGGTTTCCTAAGTGGCCAGGAAATCCCCTTATGCAATCACTGTGCATGACTGTAACTCCTGACCAACAATTTTTACTTCACCAATGCTGGGCTCTAAAAAGTCCAAAGAAAGGTTTTTTCAACACGTGATGTGAAAATGGTGGATGAGGAGAGCAAGGTGTTTGGATCAAAGGGTTTAAGAAAAGCATGGGATCACAGTCTCTCTGTCCCCTCCACAACCACACCAGATGTGAGGACAAATCCCTGTAGAAAAGCTGGAGGATGCCCACCTTCAGACACACCTCAGATTGCAGAGGTGGACAGGAGATGGAGAGCATTCCCATCTGGTGGGGACCATCTCTACCTGCCTGCAGCCAAGGCTGGGCCTGCTCTGGCAAGCACTCTGAGGCTTTGTGCAGAGGAGGGACCTGGAGAGACCCACATCTACGGTCTGGCACAGGGCTATCCTTGGAGATAGCCTGGCTGGAGTTGGAGAGGGCTGGGAGACTGGAGTCTGGCTGCTTCCAGCGTGTCACTGCAGAGCTGGGCAAGCTGCCTGTTCCCTAACGCCTCCACTCCTGGCAGAAACTGGGATACAGCTCTGTCCCCACACTGGGCTCTGAAATCAACTGAAGGAGGCAGGGGTTGTTCATTAGCCATCCCAAGCCTGTTCCTGTGACCCTTGTGAAGGGAAGGGGCACAGCTTCTCCTGCAGCCAGCAGGGCCACAAACACAGCTGCTGATGATTCAAAGTGTATCAGTAAGGTCAATGAAGGACACTGAAATCATTGCTCCCCCTTCTCTTTCCTCTTCTTGTCAAAACAAAGATCTTCTTTTTCATGTGCTATCTGAGGAGAATGGAATCATTCAGGTCAGAAAGGTCCTCTGGGCATCTCCAGTCCAATCTCCTGCTCTAGGAAGGGTCATCTTCAAACTTTGGTCAGGATCTTACCCAGGTGACTTCTGGTTATTTCCAGGTGTGGAGATAGCAGTGTCCTGTGTACCTGTCCCCTCTCCAAGTGAAAAAGGTTTCCTTTGCCATCTAGGGCTCCATCACAGAAATGTTGAGACTGGAGGGAATGTGGATGTTCTGTGTGGATGCACCAGAAGGAACAAATGGCAGGGCAGGGCTACACAAGCAGCACATTCTGGTGGCACCTGGCAGAACAAGCCAGCAAGATCCCAGTACATCTCCATACACCATCTCAGGACACTCAGGATAGGATACAAAGGCCAGTGAGTAGATCCTGGTGACATTTCAGACATGAGACAGGATGGAGAGGTTCAACTGGTGACATCCCTTGTCCTCCATGGCTTTGCAGGGAACCCTGGGCAGATAACTTGCCCTCGAGTGTTTTGGTGCCAGACTGGTAAGTACACACAGCAGCTGTGGGCATGAAAGTCTGGATGCAATGAGTGACAACAACTTTTTTTTTTTTTTTAATTTGGGTTTAAAATTTAATCAACTCCCAACAAATACCTCCTGTTATTTGTCAAATATCTGCGTGAGCAGCAAGAACAAGCTCCTGCGCCTTTGGCAGCAAATCTTTAAGTATTTGCTGATGAGAACTAACTTTCTCCAGTCCATTTCATATGTCCCCTCTGCTCTGCCTGATAAATTGGCTCCCACATTTCCATCTCTGCTGAGCAAAAACTGATTAGGAGCAACATAAGAGAAACAAACAATAGAAGGTTCTTGCCAGCTTGGAGATGAAAGGGTGCTTTAAAATCATTAAGAAAATAACTGAGGAAGGTTTTCTTCTTTCAAAGCAGGAGCCCAGATCAGGTTTTAATTATTTCCTCACCCCTACAGCCCCCTTGGGAAGTTATTGCCCCAGCTGGTTGAACTCATTGTGGCCAAGAAGCAAGAGCAGGAGGCTGCAAGACAGGATGTCTGGGCTCCCCCTGGTTCTGTCCCTGACCTGCTGTGGGAAACACAGCTCAGCCCTGCTGCGGGAAACACAGCTCAGCCCTGCTGCTGATGGGCCAAGCCTGCCTGAGGGGTGGGTTTATGCAGCATATGTCACTGCAGTTGTGGTTTTCACTGACTGACCACTATGGCATTGTAATGCTTCCTTGTCTTCTGGAAGTGTCAGGAAGATTAGTTGGTGTTTGCTCAGCACTGGACAGATGCAAGGGGAGGGGGAAAGTTCCCTGCCAGCTCTTCCTTCTCACTGAGCAGATGCAATCCTCTCTCATGTTTCCAAGGCCTTCCAGGATCCCTATGCTTGCCTTTGCCTCCTCCCCTCCTTTGGTCCTTGCAGACCAAGGTCCCAGAGCAGAGCCTCTCCACTCAGCATGACAGAGGCCTTCCATGGGAAAAAATCAAGGCTCTTAAAAAGCCCTTCTCTTTCTCATCTTGTTTTTGTGTCATAGAATCACTGTAATGGTTTGGGTTGGAAGAGACCTTCAAGATCATCTTGCTCTAAACCCCCTGCCATAGGCAGGGACACCTTCCACTAGACCAGGTTGCTCAGGGCCCTATCGAGCCTGGACTTGAACACCTCCAGAGATGGGGAAGCCACAGCTTCCCTGGGCAGCCTGTGCCAGGGCCTCAACACCCTCACAGTAAAGCATTTTTTCCTAACATCTAATCTAAATCTGCCCTCTGTCAGTTTGAAGCCATTCTGCCTTGTCCTATCACTGAGGGCCCTTGTCAAAACTCTTTCTTCAGCTCTCTTGTAGCCTTTTTAGGTCCTGGCAGGGGCTCTAAGGTTTCACCAGAGCCCCAGTTTATCTTTTCCAGGTGGAACAACCCCAGCTCTAACCGCCTCCCTCCATGGCAGAGGTTCTCCATCCCTCAGAGCATGGCCCAAGCTCCACTCTGGACAAGCTGAGAAACATCCACAAGGCTGAGTTGACCATCAGTTCTGGGGTATAATAAGTTCCCGTGCCAGCTCTCTGTGCCTTCCTCAGCACTCCATGCTAATGCAAGCAGCACAATTCCCTTTGTCTGAGACACTGTTGGGAGGAACTGAAAGTGGTGACACAGCACCACAGGTGACACACACCCCAGTGCCACCACACCAGGGTGCAGAGCAGCCTGGCTGCCTTGCTCTGAGCACACACTGCAATGCAGGTGCCTTTCTCCCAGGGGGGACCAGCCAAGAGCTGCACCAGCTCCACAGCTCAAAGCCAAGGCACGACCTGCCTCTGGCAGGGACATCCCATTTATCTCATCTCTGGTCCTGCTGGCTTGTCATTCCCCATGCTGAGCACTGCCTGCATTCATTGAGCATCTCCTGATGCCTCCAGGTCTGGTCTGAGCTGGCAGAGAGTCTGCAGCAGGGTCGCTGTGTCCCACAAATCCCTTCTGCTGTGTGGGCACAGGTCAGGGTATAACACAGGCACAGCTTGTAGGAAGCACAGACAGACCATGTGTAGCCAAGCTGGTCAATCCCACAGCCCCATGGGGTATGTCAGGGCTCTGGTTTTGTGGCCATGGCCCATGCTTGGCAGACCTCCCCCTCCCACCATGTCCTGATCTCCCCAGCTGATGATCCTTTCATGTTTCCTTTGCTCCACCCTTTCTCCAGCCACAGAACTGAAGTGAGCACATGTGCTCTGCTCCACTCTGCAGAGAGCTGTGGCCATTTCTCCAAGCCAACAGTGCCATGGGGACAAACACTGCACTTTTAATGAGCCCCATGGGGAATAACCACGGAGAGTGCAGAAAAACAGCGGCCAAGCAGCACCACACTTCTGCACAACTGAACTACTGTTTGAGAAATGAAGAAATCCCATTTTCTGTGACCCTGAATTTACCCTGCTCCACTCCCTCTTTGCTGCCTGAAGCTTAGACACTGCCATGATTCATCCCCAGGAACAAGAGGCAGGTTAGCTCTGAGTTACTTCTGATCCCTCATACAGCCTGGTGCCTGCAAAATTCCACATTGCCACCAGCTGAACCAGCTGCTGCTGAGTGCTGAGCCAGACTGACGCTCCTCTGTGTTGCAGATCAGCAGGGCTGTGGGGCAGGGATGCACTCAGAGTGGAGAAGGAAAACAAAACCAGCAGCATTGCTTCAGGGGAGCAACACATCTGGCTGCAGTGGGGGAAAGGGAATGAATAACTGGACTTGCTTCCAGCTAAAGGCTGACTTCAGTGAAAAGCATTTGACATCATGCCAACCCCAGAGCCAGCAGATCTTGAGGGGAAAAGAAGCAACTCAACAAGAAAAGTTCAAAGTGAAGCATTCCTGTACTTGGAGGGAGGCCTTGACCCACAGGATTTTTTTAAACCTTATCATAACCAAAAGGAGGGCAGGAATCTCAGCAGTTGAGGGGACCTGCTTCTGGCCAAACAGTTTTGCAAGCTTTCTGACAAGGAGGATTCTCAGGTGGCCCAGCCATGTGCAATCTCTTACCATGCTGGAGCCTCTGCTGGGACAAGGCTCCTGCTGCTGCCAAACTACCCAGCTTCAACAGACTAGAGCAGTATGAGGCATCAAGGAGAATTTATTCATCCTTCTCCTTGCTCTCCACATTCTGCTCAAGCATTGTCTCATTAAAGCTCAGGTTTCCCTCACCAAGCTCCTCTCTGGTGCTCCACTCTGCTCTGCATGTAAACATCCCAATGCCAAGGGAGCAGCTTGGGAAGCAAACACGGGGGTGGGCAGGGCCCCTGCAAGCTTTTCTGGCAGGGAAACAGGTGTGCTGCAGGCAGAGACATTGCACATCTACAGGTCTCCCTCATTTCAGGCACCTCTTTCACTCAGCAGTTTGTGGTCAGTGCAAAGAAAAGGCATAAGGATGGCTCCCTCAAAGTCAAAGTCTCCCCAAATTTGTGTGCACAGGAAGCAGAGATTTTGTTAGTAATGCTGCAGAGCACCTTCTGGCCATGTAACAGACTCACAAAGCTTCTCATGACTCTGGATAAGAGGGACCAGTAACCAGCTACTGGTTCAGAGTCACAGAGGTTTAAGGCACATGGAATGAACAGTGCTCAGCAATCCACCCTCTTGCAGAACCCAGCACTGACCACTTCTGCCAAGCCCACAATTTCCTTTTGAGCAGTAATTTTACTGTGTTGGTTTGGAGATTTCCAGCAATGGAGAACCTACTGTGCACCAGCTACCCCAGGTGGCTGGTCACAGGGGTCTGCAGCCTCCACCAGTTAAAGCCAGGAGGGCATCAGACTAACTGGACACATCTGGCCTATGCTCCACATCAATGGATGTGGTTTGGTTTTCCCAGTGGGGACGAAGTATTGTTCACCCCTTGAGGAAGTCTTTGCATTCACCTGGTCCAGGTCAGCTCCTTCTTTTCTGAACTTCATGGCTGCTTTGGGCACAGCTGTGTCTCATCATCCACAGTGGCCAAAAACAGCTGTGCTCTGCTCCCTGCTCTGATGCCCTTGATTCCCCTCAAGGCCATGTTACACAAGATCTTCTCAGATGTTCAAAAACCAAGAGCCACTTCAGGGCCAGGAAAGGCCAAATCAACATCTGCTGGACAAGTTTCTCTAAGAAATCACAGTGAGGGTGCAGGACAGACACACAGGACCTGTGGATGTTATTATCTGGGTGTACTTTTATTAAGACTCGAACATCATGTGCTCTCATAGTCTCCACTGACCCCCAGCGCACACATTTTTGGTGATCCTGGTAGTGCCAGAAGTCTGGGATCTCAGTTCCAGTCATCCTGCCTTCTTGCAGGCCCATGGGTAGAGGCAGGTAATCTGTGATGTGATTCACAAATCACCTCATCCTTTCAGCCATAGGCTGCTTTAAGACTGGGAACAGCCACTTTCATGGCATTCGGGTCCAGGGTACAACTTGTTCTCCTCAGGAGCATCAGATCCCTGGAGACACTCTGGGAAACTGAGGTGCCTCATGGTAGAGGTGTAGGGGGTGTGGAAAGCCTGGATATGCCTTGTCCTCGAATCAAACCCCAGGCAAGCAGGTTGTTGAATCCCTGTGAAAACCCACCAACAAGCACTGATAAACCCAAACCCCTTAGGAGCCTTTTGCGTGACCTCAGTGACCAACAAACTGCTGACCACACCCCCATTTCCATCTCAGACACCCCTGTGGCCACTCCATCTCTGCTCTGGTTATCTCCCTAGGGTTTTCTGACTGAAGTCAAGCCTCCTCCCCAGCATTCTGTGCCATCAGAGAAGCCACTCTGCCTTTCAGCTGCCAATTTCACGTGAATCTTTGATTTGCCAGCACCTGCCAGGTGGGACCCGGCAGGATCCCTGAGCAGTGCAAGAGCCGCAGGGATGATCCACACAATGCCTGAGCTGCAACCGGATCTGGAGAAGGAACGCTAGCCTGTGAGATCTGACAGGCTCATAACAAACCCAGCTGGCTGGCACACACACCAAGCCCAAAACACCCCAGGCCACCCCCCTCCCACCCTTCTGATACCATCACACCCCTCAGCAGTTAATTAAAAAAGGATTAAAGCAAGGCTGTGAGGACGTGGGCGATGCTGAGGTCAAGGGGTGCCTTGCAAACCTACGCCAAGCCCCGCAGCTGGTGCTGGGATAGGGGGCTGCCTGTTGGTGACTCCAGCTTCTCCAAGAATAAGGCAGGTCTAATCCAAGACCCGGGCAACCTATCCGGGCTGCTTGCCTATGGCAGTGCTGCTTTGTACAGAGAGCAGCAGGACAAGGATTGGGATCAGGGATGTAGGAGCCTGCAGGGTAAGAGAGCAAGCAGTTACGGCTTGTTTGCCAATGCTTCCATGCTGTCCTGCTGGCCCAACCTGGGGCTTGTGTTAGGCTGTGTCTCCTTTCAGAGCTCACACCTTTATCCCACATGAGCCACGTGCACCCATCCCAACCCTGGCAGTGAGGTTCATCTCGTGCAAGCAGCTCTGTCACAACAGTACAGGCTGTTCCTACCCGCTCCCTGTTTCTGAAAATATGAATGTTTCACCAGGGCAGCACTCAGAGGCTTTTTCCAGCCAGAGTGATGCCAGGTGGATTCCCACATCCAGCCTCATAGAAACCCTGGGAATATGTGTGTGGATGAGGCACAATGCCAGAGTCCCTCACTTACCTGGCTGAGATGCCATGATCATGGATGGCTGGAAGTCACCTCTGCACAGGGATTAACCCTGGGGTTAAAGCCTCAGTATCAGTGAGTTACACCTTCAAGGGGGAACATTTTTTCACATGGAGGTAGAAAACACCCTGGCTGACTCAGAGGACACTCCTACCCTCTTCAAAGGTCTTTGTGAGCAGACTCAATGGCATACCTCAGAAGCTCCCACATGGAGAGAAGCAGAGGGCAAAGCTCAGCAGGAAGGGTAGGGGCAAATAGGGAGACTGTGGAAGATGCAATTTGCTGGCACAGAAACAAGGCAACAGGTCTGAAACTCACCCCTTAGTGACAGGACATGTTGTATGGTGGCAGCAGAAGAGATGTCTCAGGCTGGTGATGGACTGCGCCAACATTCCTGTTGGGAACCCTCTCAGCTTGTAATCACTGCATGGAGAACTGACCCACAAGACAAAAGCTGGCTCCTAATCACTGCATGGAGAACTGACCTGCAGGACACAAGCTGGCTCCTCAGCAGCAGCTTCGTGTCCCACCCAAGCATATAACATGGGGCCAGTCCCTGCAGGGAAGACAGGTGAGTCCATGGTACATTAAGTGCTCCTCACTTCACCCAAACCACACTCGCATTCCCCAATGCATTTTGGTTCAACCCCAAACCTACCTCTTTCAGAGTGGCTTGGCCATAACAAGCCTGAAGAGCTCAGTAAAGTTCTTCATGTCTTTTTACTTCTTTCCTCTATGAAATCATTGCCTTTCCCTCCATCACCTAAGGGACTCCTGCCCCCTAGAGCCGGCTGCTCCATGCAGGACCTGACCACTTTTTTATGCCCTAAGTGCTCCTAGTCATAGAATCACAGAATGGTTTGAGTTGGAAGGGACCTTCAAGATCACCTCATTCCAACTCCTGCCATGGGCAGGGACACCTTCCACCAGACCAGGTTGCCCATGGTTCCGTCCAGTCAGGCCTGGAACGCTTCCAGGGATGGGGCATCCACAGCTTTTCTGGGCAACCTATGTCAGTCCCAGTGACCTCAGTAATTGCTGCTGTCCCCTAACCAACCCATCCTGCTGTCACACGGCCTTGGAAAGTTTTCTACCTCGTTACCTTGCACTTGCCAGAGAGTGGCTGATTCATCCACTCTGCCTCAGGCATCCCACGCAGCCACTGATGATTGAGTTACTTAATGATTAAGCAGAGCCTTAAATCTTTGCAGCACTTAACATGTATTGACTAATTAATCCAAGCCTTATCTGAGGTAGGTTAGTTCAGTCTTGTGTGTAGTTTCCAAACATGCCCATGGCCGCCTGATTGGTCAGAGGCAGAAGCAGCTCTGCAGAGGTGGTGGGAGGTCCACCATACCCACTGCCCACTCTTCAAAGAGGGACCCGTGTAGCACTTCTGTGCTGTGACTTCAGAGATCACTGGGCTCAGGGGACCATGTCCCCAGTCCAGAACTCTTGCCAAACTTGCCCTCGAATGGCCTTTTCTCCTGGACCTTCTCTGGCCCTTCATGATTGCTTCATTCCCTTCTCTCCCACCCAGTGGGGCTCTGGGCACTTGTTGGGCACAAGTTGGCTGAAGCCAACTTGCTCGGACAAGCAACAAGTTGCCTGAGGCTCTGCCAGACTTTGAATGCAGGTGGGATAAATCTTCCCCTGGGGCCT
This sequence comes from Acrocephalus scirpaceus scirpaceus, assembly GCA_910950805.1. Lineage (NCBI taxonomy): Eukaryota > Metazoa > Chordata > Aves > Passeriformes > Sylviidae > Acrocephalus > Acrocephalus scirpaceus. The sequence continues at coordinate 3,577,880 of OU383773.1, forward strand.
TGACTGCCAGCTATCCATGAGTTCTGCTGATGCAAGAGAACCTGGCCTTAGGATGGTGACAGGTGAGCACAGCACACTGCCCTGCTGCATCCTGCTGAAGTGACACCCAGGAGAGCCAGGCTTCCCCTCGGCCTATTCACAGGGACTGTCTCAGCCACATCAAAACCCCATGTTCCAGTCTCACTGTCAGCAAGGAACAAGGCCAGGTGTGGGGGACAGGGAAGCTGTTCCCTGCATGGACGAGCTGCACAGGAGCTTGGTGCAGATGAGTAGGATGGGGAGGTGCAGAGACACACCCACAGATATGCAGAGAGTCCGTGGCAGAGGTCAGTGCCTCAGTGACTCCTAGCCCTGGGCTTTGGGAGAGGGAAAGGGAGGAGGTTTGTAGTAGCTAAAGCTAGGAATTTGGGGACCTGAGCTGGGTTCCCAGCCACACAAACCTTGGGGCCTGATCCTGAGGAAATCATCTAATTTTCCTCCAGTGCAGTCACTCTAGTTCCAAGACTAAAGGAAAATGCCATGTTCCTTGTGCCCACAGATTCCAAACAATTAGCTAAGGACAAGGCAGACATCAAAACTCCTGCCATTCCATGAGCCTCTTGCACTGGAGCACAGGATCCTCCCAGCACAACAGAGACTCAGAGATACAAGATTGTCTTTGACATAATACTGACACCAAAATGTTTCAGCCCACCTGAGTCCTCTGAGCACCTCATGCCCTTTGTCTGCCTCCCTGTAACCCCAGGGTTTCAGCTCAGTGATAACCTCAGCCTGACAGACAGGTGATGAGCCTTGAGAGATGCTTGATGTGAAGGACATGGCAGAAGAAAGGGACTTTGTCAGTCTGGAGAGTCATGGAGCAGCCAAGTGGAAGAGAGCTTAATCCAAACAACCTCACTCAGGAAAGCCAGGACCAGTGGAGTCTGGATCTGCACAGCCCATGTGGAGCCTGTAACAGCAAGGTGCTGGTTTCAGTCAAAAGGCATCAGCCTGCAGGTTATAAAGGCATCTCTCCTGCTTGTAAGAGTGCCCTTCACATGCCCTCCACCTCATGTGGCTAAGGATGAGTTCCTGCCTACCCCATAAATATCAACACCATTTGCTTGCTTTTTAATGCATCTAACAACACCAAATGCAGCAAAGAAACTCCTCTCCCTATGAAATTCACCCCAGAAAATCCTGAATAGTAAAGCAGAACAACTTGTGGAGCAACACTTTTCCTCTGGGTCCTAAACCATCACATATATTTATTTTTTTTGCCTTGACTGAATATGTGCTGATCTCATTCATCCTGGGAAAAGCACGGGGTGTTCTCATCTCGGCTATACCTGGCAAGCTGCACACACTGTGACAGAGGGAACGAACTTCTGAGCAGGCTCTGCAGGGGCTGCTGCCCGGCTTCTTGTGGCTCTTTCCTGGAGCAAGAGGCCGGCTTCTTCACCTGGCATTCCTGGGAGAGATGAAGGGTAAGTCAGCAAATCAGCTTCATGCACTGCAGACATCCTCTGCTTTCAGCCATAGCAGAATTAGCTCAGGTCGGCATTTGCTGGTAGCTGGGCAGAAAAACATCAACAGGGCTTTCCCCCCCCCCCCCCCCCCCCCCCCCCACCTCCTTTGCAGGGAGAAGGCAAGAAAATGTTTTTAACGTGCTGCATGGAGGCAGGTTGTGAGAGCCGTGGTCCCCAGCACGGCTCAGCGAGCGCTGCCGGGGAAATCAACAGGGAACGTTCCTGATGCTATTTTAGACACCGGCAGAAAACGCCAGATAGCAACACCGAATTCGACGGGGCTGCACAAACCCCGGAGCAGCGGCAGAGCGGCACGGAACGCAGGGACCCGCTCCCGCCGATGAGTGGGCTGTCAGTCGATTTGTTGATGTGTTTGCTAACCACGACGTTGCTTTGACATGTCAGCTGGCGAGCCGGCGTCTGGATGCTTCGGTGTCATGCAGGCAGCTCCGTCTGAGCCCTGCGGAGAGCAGCTTAGATCCGCTGGCCGGGGTTAAAAATGAGCCGCAGTTAAGCTGTTGAAAGGGATCCGCGCTGCCATCAACGTGAGTGCTCCGCGCCTGCCAGCGCAGGTGGAAGTTGCATGCCTGTCTCGGGATGCCGCTCTCGCCGGGTGACTGCCGGCTCCACCGGGAGCGTCCTGGCTTGCTTGCCTGGGAGAGGATGGAAAGAGGGCATCTTGCGGGACTGCTGCAGCCAGTGGCGCTGCTGAAGGCAGCGTGTGAGATTAAAGGCGGTATCTGAGCATAAAGATACCGCAACAACCCCTGATTTAGGAATAATGAGTATAGCAGGGCTGGTTGCTGCAGGAAATGTCCCCTTTGTAAGTCGGGCTGTTTGGAGCAAAAAGAGCAATTATGCGGATTCTGCTGCAGCTCATTGTGGTCGGGTTAATTTGGGAAGAGGATGCTTACTGGCAGCTAAAGGAGGCAGCCTGGCCGAGGGGTTAAAATGCAGAATTAGCAGACCAGGCAGTTTTGAAATGGTACAATAATCCCAAGGCAGGGGAACCTTGTTTGGTATGATTTACCTTCTGAGGTAGTCAGAAGCAGGGAGACCTTAGCTTAGAGGGTTACCCTTAAAAAAAATTTTAAAAAATATTTTCAAAGACAGACCCTGTTTTGCAAAGCACTGACACCACAATGACAGGCACTGCTGATACCAGCTGTCCTGCCTGCCGTCTGAATGCCAGGCCTTCCCAGAAACACTGCTTGTGAAAGATCCGTCACTGGGAAGTTTTTAATGCCTTGGGTTTGTGTGTGGGTGCAAACACGCATCTGTGTTTGGGGAGAAGAGACATGAACTTCTCATTGTACCCCAAACCTGGCTGTGCAGCCAAGGAATTACTGTAGCTGGGATGATGAGTGTTACAAAGGGCTGTGCTGTTAAAAGGACAGCCTGGCTGGGTTTAACATGGTGATCCCTCCTGGAGCTTTCAACGCTCATGGTCTTGGGCACCTCATAGATAAAACTGGTGCCTATTCCTCAAAAGCTGGTGTCAAATGCCTGGTGCTCCCACAGGACCTCCTGCATAGACACAGCTAGGACACAAGGTCCAAGTTGATTTGCAGCTCCAGCTGAGGTGGCATAGTGAAAATGCCATGGAGGGTTGGCAGGGTTGATTTGGACAGGATGGGGATTGGAAAGGCAGGCAAATAGCAGTGAATCTTCCTGGAGAGAAGGTGACCAGGGATCAAAAGGGAGAGATGGCATTGTGTGCTGGGACAAGTCTGGGGTGTGAACAGGACAAGGGTTTGTGATGGCAAGGAGTGCTCCCTGTACTAATCCATTACTGTCTGTGCTTGTCAGCAATGCACAAAGCCACAAATGAGAGATATTGTGTGTTTGCAAGAAATAGGGAAATTTGCTCCTTCCTCATTTCTCTATTTTCTCTAACTTTACATTGCAAACTCTGCCTCAGCTCTCCTTCCAGAGGGAAAAGAGCAGTTGCTGTGAAGGTTTATTTTTTTTAAAAGCAATGGCACAAGGAACCTAAAGCACAACCCTCCTCTGACATAACCTTACTCTGGTCTCATTCCCAGTGGCTGCTTCAGGACTGACCTGAACCAAACTGTTCAGCAGTCCAAGAATACATCCTCTGCAGAAACAGCAGCCTGCTTTGGAGGGCTACTTGATTTTCTTTCAATAAATGTATAGTTTGTATTATTTTGTTTAATACTGTTGAGGAAAAAGGGCCTTACTGAGCAACCTTATTAAAGCATGCCTATTTAACCTCACCCCATGAAACCACAGGGGCTAGCTGTTGCTAGTGGCAGTCCTGCTGATAGTTCCAGTCTTGAAGGTTACAGGAACCAAGCACAGACCAATGTTGCTGTTCTCAAAGGCTGGGGGTCTGCTGGTACAAGACCAAGGATGATGTGTGAGGGAGGAGACCTTCCAGATGTCTTTTTCCTTCAGGCTCTACCTAAGGTGAAAAAGGAGATGGAGTGAAGGCTGTCCTTTTGTCAAGCAGAGGTTGGGAGGAAGCTCCAGTTAACACCTGGGCATTCCTGTAATTTAGTTCTTTCAACAACTAATGCGGGTGCATCATCTGTGTTCTCAGAAACCTCTTTATCCACCTCTGAAGCACAGTCACTGCTTTGCTCAGCAGGGATCAGAATCCTGATTATCACTTGCTATTGACATGGGCATAGCATTTTATCCCTCCCACCTTCCCACAATGAAAGGATGAAGCCCCATCACCAAACTGATCCAAACTGCCTTATTCTCCTGGGCTGACACCGATAGGGTGCCTTCCTCTGCCATGGAGCCCTGTGTCAGTGCAAGCTGCTCGGAGAACATGGACTCAGATCCAAAACTGGGTGAGGGCAAGGGCCTCCAACACCCCAGAGCAAGGGGAATTGTATCATGCTCAGCAAACACTTTGCCATCGGCTGCACCATATACTGAAGCAACCACACAGCCTGCAGCCCTGATACAAAACCACTGACCTGAACAGCAGCCAGATCATTTTTCTTATGAGAATGCACCATTCTTGAGCAATTTTTCCAGCACATCCCACGCAAACAGGTTTCCTCTGAACACGGCATGGCAGCATTTACCATCTCATGCCAGCTCTTGTTTTTCCCTTATCGCAGGGGTTGGGAGGGCTGTCACGTATCACTGGTGTGTCTGTGCTGGTGGGCACAGATTCTGAGGGGTGTATCCTCATGGAAAATCAAGCACCAAACCATTTCATGTCACCAGTTCTGCTGAAGACAGAATTACAGGATGGTTTGGATTGGAAGGGATCTTAAAGATCATCTATTTCCAACCTTAAGTTAGACAAGGTCACACCTTTCTGAAGAAATCTGAGACCCTGGACCTTGCACATACCTACTAGTCTAATAACACATTCTTCATCTTCTCATCACTGCAACAGCCTTTCCAGGAAGGGCACGTTGACTCTTCCCTGGTGGCATGTAGGGGGTTGCAGAGCAGTGTTGATCCTTCAACACTGACACTAACTCCTGTTGTTCGGAATATTATGCTAAATTAGCTGAAATCTTGGTGGTAAAAAGAAAATGTGGAGGGAAATGGATAGTGTCTGTAAAGTCTCATTTCTGGCTCAGTGTATTTTGTTCCCAGCCTGACCTGCAGTTTAAGCTATTGTGGAAGCAGAGAGATTTTAAGGTAATTTTTGGCCCAATTTATCAACTTCCATTGCACAACAGCACCTCGGGGCAGCCAGGGCGTATCACGAGATACATTAACTGGGATCTTAGTGGTGAGTGATGGCCATCTGCTATTTGTTCAAACTAAGAGAAAGAAATGGCTTCTTCTACTTGTCTGGCCCTGGTACCCCATACACTGATCTGATGGGAAGAGCAGGGCAAAAAAGGTATTTATCCAAGATGATCTAATTAACATTTCCCATGTTGTCTCATTTGGTAAGAGACTGATACTCTATTTCTCCCTTGATCACCCTGAAAAGTCCATTAATTTTAATCTGCCAAAAAAGGATTGGGGGATATAAATTTGAACATCAAACAAACAAAAAAAAAAGAGCAGAAATCGAGTATTTTCCTTTATTTGTAATGCAATGCACTAAATAATGTTCAGAAGTGGCAAATGCACAGGGAAAACCATTTCATCATATAGTTTTACAAGGGAGAGAAGAAGCAAACCCAACAGTCATGGATTCAGTGGATAGAGTGGATTGAGCCCTGTCCCTGTGCAGTGCTGGAGTCAGTCTGATCAACCTCCCATGTCTCCTGCACTTGTCCTGTCAGATCTATCTGAGGGTACCTGAGGTAATTCTTACCTAATTGTCAGGCATAGAAGCAATTTCTGTCTGGGATCATGACTGTGCCATCAGCTGGGAACTCCTGGGGTTGATTCCTGTGTTCACAGACTTCAAGCAGGTACCTGTTGGGAGAGGGAGAGAATGAGCTGGGTGGTAAGCCAGGTTCTTCTTGCCATTGTCAAGAGGATTCAGTGTGCTTTGGAAGAGAGGCAAGAGACTTTAGGAAAACAATTCTCATATACACAAGTCTACAGAGAAAGCAATGATCAGCACACAAAGAAAAACACAGCTTAACTTTAGCAACCTACAAAATTCACAGCAGTGGTGCTGCACAGTGGGGCTTGGCATGATATGTGAAAAAGTGGCCCCAAGAGAAAAGACATGGACAACTGCCAATATATTTTTATGCAGTTCTCATCTGAGCATCTAAATTCCCCCTCAGTGAGCTGTGTTAGACTGCAGAGCAGTCTGTAATTTGGCAGTGATGACAGAGATGCTCCTGGCATCCATTTTGACCAGCCTATTGTGCAGCCAGGTCCACAGAGCCTCTGGGTACCAGAGAGAACAGAGACCTCTCCTGCAACTGGGCAAGAGCTGTGGCTCTCCACACATTGGACAGGATCCACTTCAGCCTCCAGCACAAAGCCTTGGGAGCAACGGAGCCGGGGCCACGTTGCCTCTTTGTACAGAGTCTGGGCAGACACATCCAGGTCACTTACTCCAGACAGCATTCATGACCTGTGTCTTTGCTGTTTTCCAGTCACCCAGAGGGGAGCTCAGAGCCTTGGCAGCAGCCCTGTTACAGTCCCCAGGGTCCCTGGGCTGCCCTGCCTGCTGAAGCATGGCTGGAGCGTGTGGCAGCTCAGGAACTTGGGAAGAGGCCACCACGTCCGGCTTGGATGTGATGTGCCTCACCCCACGGTGCCTTTTGGGTTCATTTAGGCACTCAGCTCATTCTTCAGTGGCTGAAGGGAGATCCAAGAACAGGATTTAGCTGTGGCTCACCCTCCCCTTCTCCTCCTCAATCCTCTAGAAAGAATAAATGCTAAAGAGAATGAAGGTCATCCACGGCCAAGGCAAGTCCATGCTAATCCCCCTCTGGAGTCTTGGCTGAGTCCAGCATTCAAGCCCTGGGAAGTATTAGGAAATGGATAATAGAACAGGAAATGCCAGATTTTGGTAGCTGTGAAAAGGAGAGACACATTACCCATGCCATAGAGATAAAGGGGAGGGTTTCCCTCTTCTCCCAGACTATGGATGCTAGAACTGAATGGACATGGTGTCCAAACTGGGTGAAAAAAAGACTATGCCACTCTTCTTGTGGGGCTTACAGGGAGAGGCCACACTGGGAAAAAGTCAATGTCTTGAGGATGACTTACACACTCTTTGCCCACCCCTCCTGTACTTGCTCCCATGGAATTTTCAGTGGGCACCCTTGTATGCATTTGAGAGGGAAAGAAAACCTGTCTGATAGCCCACTGCTCTAGCAGATCTTCCCCTTTATTTCTGAGCCCAGCTCAAAAAGGGCTTTTCTCTGCCATCCTGGAGAAAGAACTGAAAGTGCATGATCAGCTGAAAAAGAATAACTTGCTGCAAGCAAACCCAACACCTTCTGCAACATCCAAGAGACTGGAAACTTGGTTTGCTTTGTTTCTACACAACTGATCAATTGAAACCAATCAATGGAACACTGGGGGTTGGCATGTTCCTGCCTGATCCCAACAGCAGCCCAGAGCTGGCTCCCATGCTAATGCACATGCAAGCACAGACCTTCTAGTGACATTTGATCCTCCAGGATATCTCATGGGTGTCTAATTATTATCTAAAGCCCAGCCTGGATAAAACAGAGTTTTTGATATCCCTTTCCTCCCAAACCTTCTCCCTAAATCTTCTCAAAACACAGTGCACAACAAGATGGTTTATCTGCCATGCAGGCAGCTGCTCCTAATGCCACTTCATACTTCTCCTTCAAAGCCCATGACTTTAGGCTGCAGTTAAACCGTGCAGAATTTTTCAAGCTCTTGCATATCTCTTCCTTCATCTGTTACTAAATCCCTTCTCATGGGCCCTGATCACTCTTCACTCTCACCCATTTACGATATCACCAGGAGATTTTTCTCCTAACTTTTCTCTTTTGTCCTGTTTCTCAGGCTGTATTCCTTCACTGGTTCATCCTTTCCCTGTAACACCAAACTCAGGTGTTTGCTCTTAATGCCCTGTGACTGCTCTGTCCATAGCCCTTCCCACCAACAACCTGCCCACAATGGCCAACCTCCTTTCTATCACATCTTTGGAAGTGCTCCTCAAAAAACATCCAAAAGTCAGTCTGGTAGAAACCCATCTTTGCTCCCAGAATCTGCATACTGGTCATGTTGCCACACAACACATTGGCAAGTATCACTTTCTTTCTCCATGTTCCCATTTGTCTGAGCCACCCATTTTCCTATGTCTTAATCTTGGAATAGCAAGCGTGAGGATTTGTTGCATAGCACAGCTCAGCCCAGCTGCAGCTTCTTGTCCTATGGCAACAGGAACCAGGAATAATAACAGCAAGATGGTGACTCATTAAAACCAATAACCTCAATAATTAGACTTACTTAACTTTTCCAATTGTATAAACAGCTGAGAAAAAAATTAGAATCTTATGCTTTTCCAATATTTTTCCTTCTTCCAGTTTCTCACACAGAAATTGTCAGTATTGGGCACTTGTCACAGTCAAATTTTCTCTCTCTCCACACAACAGTAAATTCATGGAGTGAAGTGAAATGTTTGCTTTGTCCATATTCTGTGAATGCTGAAGACTCTCCAGCATCTCTGTGCTCTGAGCAAGGAGAAGACCAGCTGCAGCCCTGCCCTGGTGCCAACATTGTTCCAGCTGCTGTTGCTATAGGAAAAAAACCAAAGGCAGAACTGTCCAAGTTTCAAGTTCCTGAAAAAAATCTGTTTAAGTCAGCAGGGATAGAATCTGGATGCAAATTTCTCTCTAGATCTGATGCTCAGTGGGTGCCATCTACCACTTCATTCAGCTGCTGCTGGTTGAAGCTGTATCCTGGTACAGCCTCTTCTCTGCTCCCCCTTTGACCTTCCCCTCTCTAAATAACACTTCCCTGCCCATTGCCTCTTGTCAGAGGCAGAGAAAGAGGCTTGGACCAAGGAAAAAGCTGCCCATGGGATTAACAGAGGGTGTCTGTGGAACAAGGAGCCATCACAAGTAGGACAGAACTCTGAGAGCACTGGAGGGACAGGTAGCCTGGGGGTAAAACACTGCGACAATCTGGTGAGATATGGAGCAGTCAGGCTGGCAGGGGGTGGGAGAGAGGAGGCAGGGAACCAGGGAGGAAGACCTGAGAGGACTGAGATGAAAAGGGGTTGAAGAGACCAAACTGCTAAGAGAGGCGGACATCATCCCTGAGCTGAGCCTCACACTCCTCTCCTCTTTCTCAGTCCTTGTCCCTGCATTTTGGGCACACCAGGATCTTGTGTTTAACTTTGTCCTTTAATTGCACAGGATCTCAGTCCCCTGTAGCTGGTGTGGCTGCAGAACCAGTGCTGCCCTGGAAATGGCTGCTCTGACCCTAGCAGGGCAACTGCCCTGGTACCAGCAGGGCACCTTAGTATGGATCAGACCTCAAGAACCTGTCAAACCTGCCCTACAGACCTCACCCCCTCCCCAAAGAAACACACTAGTGAGTACAGTAATATGGTGTTAAAAATGGAAAGTGCTTATGGAGAGAGATCAGCTGCTTTGTGAGGCAGCTGTATGTTCTGGAGCTCCTTTTGATGTAAATGTGTGAAATTACACATTTATTGCAGGATTCAAATGTAGCCATGGCAACATGATTATCAAACAGTTGCATACGGAAGTGTAAATCCATACAGGTTTCTGGCTGGTGAGATTAAACTGCCCAGAGACAGAGCTCAATGTTTTCCAAGCCCAGGCCCTCTGTGCCCAAAAGGATTCATCTCCAGCTTCTGTGCCTGGGAAAAATTCCATTTCTTTGCATCCAAATTGGCTCCATTCAAGTGGACTGACCACCAAAGTGATGGAGAAGAGCACTAAACACGACAGTACCCTCAGCAGAGAGGCAGCACCAGGTACCTCCCTGCATGCTGCTGCATGGGGTGACCCTGTCCTGGAGGCTGGTTTGAACAAACTCCTCTGCTCAGGCTTGCAAGGGGCAGAGACAGTTCAGCCAAGAGCTGTGTCTGCAGAGCAGGTTTCAGTTACACCTCGAGCATCATCAGGCTGTATTCATAGAGTCCCTGGGCATGAAAACAGTCTGGGCAGCCAATGGCACCCCCTCACCCACAGTGTCCTCATGTGACAGCGATCTGGTGACATGGTGACATCTGAAGAGGGGACAGCAAAGCTGGCATGTGTATTGGCTGCAAGTAGGAAAGGGCTGTGCCCTTAAAGCTTCAAAACCATGACCTTGATGGTCATTCCTTGGAAACAGGGCCCATCCATTAATTTTCCACAGCTGTCAGTTCCAGGCTGAGCTGCAGTGTCACAGCCTAGGAAAGTCAGGCACAGTCTCCTCCCCTGGATACACAGCAGGCTCTGACACCTCATGTAGCAGTGTCTGCACATAGACTGGGCTCAGCTCAGGGTCCTGGTGTGTCTGGAGTGATGAGTGATGAATATTATCAGGTGGACTGTGAAACAACAGGGGAAAAGGGAAAGAAAAAGAGCAAAAAGAAAAAGAAGAAAAAGAAAAAGAAAAAGAAAAAGAAAAAGAAAAAGAAAAAGAAAAAGAAAAAGAAAAAGAAAAAGAAAAAGAAAAAGAAAAAGAAAAAGAAAAAGAAAAAGAAAAAGAAAGAAAAAGGAACATGCACCCCAGCACAGAAACAGACTGGTGGGAAGGAAATAGAAGTTTTAAATAGACACTAAAAGATTGGCAGAATTTGGCTGTAAATGAAAACAGAGTAGTGGAAGGGCAGAACTTTGTCCTTGTTTTGCTTTTTTTTCCCCCCCAGAGACTTGATGTGGCTCTTTCACTGAGAAACACAAAAGTAGGGCACAGTCCTGCAGAATGCACCCGGGGGTATCCACAGTCCTGAGGTCTGGAGATCTGCAGCAGGAGCCCTGGCATTCCTCTGGAACCAGTGGAAAAGCAGGTTATCTCCACAACAACGTGGTGAGCAGCTTAGTGGGACACCTAAAGCATCTGATGGCAATGCCCTCGAGCCATCACATAGGAATTCACAGGATGGCTTCTCAATAGGATGTTCCTATAGTTAATTAACCTCTGGTCTTGATTTCCAGCGGGAATATCTCTTGTTTCCAACTCCAGCAAATGACTCTAATAGATTTGACAGCCTGCTTTCACCTGGCACCTTCTTCTGCAGGTATTTCTGGGTAAAATCCCTTCTCACCTTCCCTACTGCAGCATAAACATCCTGGAGCTCCACCACACTCCTGTTTCCAAACAGGAAATCCCAGATGGTCCATCAACCATCCTCCTCAGTTTCTCTGCATCATGAGACTTTCTAGCAGAACCTCTTTACCTTGTCTCAGAGACTTTTTAAATAGTGCTGTTTCACAGAGGATTTTTGGGTTGGAAAAAAATATAAGCTCTTGGCACTAAAGACAGACCTTTCTCAGTAAACATGAGGCTTTTGATTTTAAAAGTGACAAACCCTGTTTCTTAATTTTAAAAAAGATTAATTTTCCCAAGCCTGTTTAGAAAATAAAGAAAAGACTATCGCTGTGCTAATTGCTATCACCTAATAATTTTCACATCACCTCCCACCTGTGGCCACACAGATACAGGTCCTGCAAACGGACTTGGCATTCCAGGCTGCAGCAGATCAAGTATCAGATTTCTGGTAAACCATGAATTATCACTAAAAAATAAAGGCACCCCAGCCCTGTCATTAATGCTGCCTGAGTCCCATGACTTGGGAGTGCTGTGCTGTGCTGTCATGGCATCTGCTCCCCAAATTTGGCCTCTGCTCCTCAAGAGAATGAACCTAACCTCCCTAAGAGGGGAGGCAAAGCTGTTGCCCACATCTCCTCATTCCTCTTGCTGCAGTCCTTTCATCTCTATGCTATATTAGCATTCTGGAGAGCACTAATGGGTCTGAAGTGGCTTAAAGCCATTTTCTTTATTGCTGGATTAGTGCTGGAAGGGTATGAAACTGCCGGCGCTCGGCTCGAGCACGTCCAGAGCTTTCTGCTCCAAGCAGACACGAGCGCTCAGAGCCCCAGCCCGTCTCACACAGCCCAGCTCAGCTTTTATGAATGGAGTTAAAAACAACACACACTATGAAGCTGTTGCTTAGAAGCTTTTTTTTTCCTGGTGTCCTGACTGCTCCGGCCAATACAAGCCCCAGTGCTCCGGAGCAGCACACAGCCCTGAAAGCAAGGAAGTGGGCAGGAAAAGCAAAGCACAGGTTCCCTGTCTGTTCCCTGCCTGCTTTTAGTTGAGCAATTATACAACTCCAGATCTGTGATTATTCCTGGCAAGGTTTGTTCATCTCATGGGAGACTTTTGGAACAACACGGTGCTTTTGTAGGGAGTGTCAACCACCAGGCGAACGTGCCTTCCAGATCAGATTTTTTTTTTTTTTAAATATGTAAGTAATTGTTTCTTTACAGATTGGTCTTTGCCTTTTAATGACTCACATTTCTACCTTGTCAGCTTTCAACACGGGCCCTGCCCTCCCTCCCAGTGATACAATCCTCCCAGATCTCACCCACAGTGCCAGGTCACACCGGGTGAAATCCTGAAGGATGAGAATCCATTTTGTCGTTGCCCTGTCCAGATGTTCTGCTTACAGGGGCTGCTTTTGGGGGGCTGCAGAAACTATGGGCACAGCAGTCAGAAGGCATAAAACCAAGGTACAAACCTGCCTCTAAAACACTGAAATAGGGGTTTGTCTGTGGTTTATTTTTAGGACAAACCCAGATGCATTTTCACAGCAATGGTGACATTCTCATTCCCAGCATTGCTGCTGTGCCAAGGGTCTCATTCCCACTCCAACCTCCTGAGGTGCAAGCATGCTCTTCAAAATAAAGAGGGAGAATGCTTTAACACCCCTAAAACTAATTCATTAGCTTTAAGCTCAGTGCAGTATAACTGCATTTTTTAAGAGGTTTTGGGGTTTTTTTTTTTCCTGAAGCTTTTCCCCCTTCATTGCTCTCTGAAAATGTATTCAATATGAGGCAGGGAGCAATTATGGAAAATTTCAGGCTGGATGGTTAAAGCATGGCCAACTTGTAAAGTAATTGCAAACGTAGAAAGGAAAATGTTTGGCAACATGGGATAAAAGGTGCTGTGTAAGTGGAGGATTTTTTCTTATTGCAAACTCTCCTCTCTGATATGTTAATTGTGTTTGGCCTGATCCCTTGACAGTCCATTAATTTTTTGTCCAATTGCAGGCTGCTGAGAGCAGATAAATTTCAGGCTATTATGGGAACACCCTAGAAGTTTGTATAGAAAGGAAACTCTCTGTTTCCTGTATCATCCTTCTGGGGATCTTGAAAGGGTTCACAAAAGCCACTTAAGCAAACTTTCTTTGCTGGATAACGGAAGGAAAGGAAGCTGTGAACAAGCAAACAACACTCAATTCCATGATATAAGAGATACTCATAGGTCATCTGAGAGAAAGTAAAGTCTGTGAATGAAATGTGCACATACACACAGAAGATATTTTGTACTCTGAAAATAATGGGTATTTCTGCACCCCTGCACTATTTCTGATATATAACAAGGTAAATCCTGCAAACCACCAGTGAGACAGGTAGTGGAACATCCATCCCTGCAAGGTATGAAATGTATGGAGGGTTTTTGTGGTTCAAATAATACATCTCAGGATGAGCTGGAGACGGTCATTGATCAGCTGAACAGCTACTTTTTCTTTCTTTCTTCCTGTTATTAACAGTGCAGTTGCCAGAGCTCTGCCACAACCAGCTCTGTGGTTTTTGTCACCCACAGATAGAAAGCAAAGGTCTGAAGAGCTGTAAGTTTTCCTACAGCTGGTTTCATGTGCAAAATTCAGACAGAGCTCAGGGAGCTGGGGCAAAACTCAGCATCAGGTGTGCAAACACCTTCAAGCCCTGGAAATATTGGGGGATTCCAATTTATAGGTTTGTCCCTGTTTCTGAATTTTACACCAGTATTCTATGGAGGTGAGGTTGGTCCAACAGTGTGTCCCCTTACCTGAGAAGTTTTAAGCATCTTGGCTTCAGCTGCATTTCAGAGGGAGATCAAAACCACAGAGAGGATGAAATGCTGCAAGTTTGTTAAAATAAGCTCTTAGAGGAGGGGATTTGTAACTCATCTGAAATATGGGGTGTGTGATATTTGATGTGAATAAATTCACGTGGTAGAGAGACCTTGTATCTGTTCAAACCACAGGAAAACAGGTTCAAGTTTGCATTCAACAATAAGGCATGGTCCTTTAAGAAGAAATGGTTTGGGAGAATAATTGGTTAGCAGGAAACTTCACTGACTGAAAATTTTTAAAGGCATTTAAGAAAATATCAAATTTGAATCCTAGCAGATTCTGCAACATATGCCTATAGTCTGACAAAAAACACTAACAAGGAGGGGAAAAGAGCAAGGAAAATATGTGAAATATTTGCCAGCTGGAAAAACAGAAAAATGTTTTGTTCAAATTTAGGGCAATCCACTCAGGCCAGTTCTTGTTTAATTGGGACTGGGGAAGGCCTTTTTTGGCAGAAATATAGCTGATACCTTGACAGGAAAAATCTAAACTCCTCAAAAATGTTTCTCCTGGTCTTTTCTCAAAGTCATCCACAGGAACAGTGCTTCCCTGGGGAGCTTGTTAAATCTCCCAAATAACCTCATTGCTAGGAACTTTCTCTCAGTTTTACAAACTTCTTTATCTTCAGCTGTAACCTCTAGAGCCTGCCCTCCAGGTTGCAAATGATCTCCATTCAAATCATCTGTTGTCCTTCTGTGCTCTGGCCTCGGTGAGGGCTAACACATCCCTGTGGAGAGCATCCGTCTGCCCAGTGTAAATGCGTCACCAGTTCAAAGAAATGGGCTGGAACCCATTCAAGGAGAAAGGTTCTTTATTCCTATTCTGACAGTAATACAAAACTTTTGGTCCTACCAAAGCAGCCTTGAGTCTTTGAGGTGCTTAAGGCAGGAGCTTAGTTGCCAGGCTCCTGATATAAATAAGGAAAGAAGCTGCTGAACCGATAGGATTGTCTAAGGAAGAAGAGCAGCAGAAAAGCACAACTCCATTATAATCTTGCTGGTCTCTGCTGCTGGCAGTGTTCACACACATAGGCCACCTCCAGGTCCCTCTGCAGCAGGTTGTGTGTAGCTCTCAGAAGGTCTGGGAAGTGTTTGAGGAAAATTATGAAACTGCTTGAGGAGAAACTGGAAAATGAAGCTGTTTTTATAGGGGTCAGAATTGGAGGCTGATTTTTCCTGTGAAAGGGCCTGACCATGAGCTGCCAGCCTTGGCAGGCTCACACAAGGTGTAGGACCATTGCATGGGTCAATGTGTGCAGTTTCTTCAACAGAAAACTATACTTCTGTCCAAAGTACAGCAGTACCAAATCAACTAGATGAACTGACTCATCTCAAGACTAAACTCTTAAAATTCCTTAGGCAGAGTTCTAGGGTTCCACAGTGCATTGCCATATATTTATCCCCACAAAAATATCTGCAAATTGCATTACCTATCCCACTTTCCAAAAGGCTTCTATCTAGTGCAGTCATTTATGGAGAGCACTGTATTTTTTGGAGTCTTCATATAGGCCTTTATAGAGTTCAAGCAGTGCCTGCACAATGTTATATGGTTTAGTTTTGGATCCTGGAAGGAACAGGGAGTTGGAGTAAATGACCCTTGTGGGTCCTTCCCAAATTGAGATATTCTATCATTCTATAGAGGATAAGGAGATGAAAAGGAAAAGTTGCTCCTTTTGGGAGTAAGTGGTTTCAAAATCATTTAAGCTGAAAACCAAAACTAGAGCCCAAGAACAGTGGTGTGAAGTACCCATACTGTACTTCAGGTAGAGGGACTTTCACAAGTCCAATACTGCATGAAAATCAATTACTGGGGTGACATTCAGGTCTAGAAAAAGGGAAAAATTACTGAATACAGTTAACTCAAAACAACTGTTTTGAGTTAATTCCAAAAACTGTCAATGTTTCAGTTTACACTCAGTTTTTAGGAGTGGTGGGGGGAATGATAAAAAGAATCCTAAAAAAGTCCCAGTATTTTCTAGGGGATTTCCACTCCAATCAACTTCGGCATTTCTTTTTTTCCTCAAAGTTTAAAATTATTTTCATAATAAACACTCGAGGGTCTGCAGCTGTTTGGTTCTCTGGTTGTGTTTGGAAATTCAAGCAATTAGAATAAAAAGTATTCACCCAATTTGGTTTCTCAGTCACAACTAAAACAGCCTGCTTGGGGTTATTCTTGAAACTTGGGTTGCTTAAGTCATTTAAATAGATTTCTATTTCAGAAACAACACAAGAGCCAACAATTTCACAACTCAAAGCTCGAGGGCTACAAAACTTGGCTTCACCTAAGACTCTTAACATTGTTTTTCATTATCTTAATCACTAGGTTCTTTACATACTAATTTTCCATCCCATTGCCAACCAGTGCCAATCCAACTCGCTTTTCCATCACCCAGGTGAGTGTTACTCATGTTTTCATGGAAATGTGAAAACACTCTGAATACAGTCAGCACAACAGTGTCTATTTTTGTGACTGCTCGTTTGCTTCTGCTAACACTGAGTCATATCTGCAGAAGTCGCTAACACAGGTGTAGCTTCTGAGTTCTTTCCTAGGATTTTCCAAAAATATAGAGAATGCTGATGATTGTCCAGATGCAGTTTTGATGACGCAGGGCTAAACAATTTGTTTATGCTGGGACCCAAAATATTGCAAACACCAATTAGGTATGTGACTGATTAGGCAAGGGGAGAGATGAGATAAATCACAGCACGTGGTTGTAACAGGCCTTAGCAGAGCAGAGAGTAAAGTGAATCCTCCAAGAAGGCCACAGAGGCTTCAGGTCCCACCTGGTGATCAAAACAGACGTGCCCAGTAACACCTGCACAGAATCCAGCTGGAGCCACAAGGCTGCAAAACAAGCAGGCAGTGTGAACAGATAAATGCTCAGTTAACTAAAGGTCATCACTTAGTGTCTAGAGCTATAAACTAAGCATTTGTGTGGTGATCAGATAAAAAATGGTATTTTCTTCTCTCTGGGTTAGCCCAACTGGCTATCATCTATTAATTAATCCATGAAACATTGTGTTATTATGAGAAAGCATAAAGTAACCAAGAACTATAGAATGGTTTGTGTTTGAAAGGACCTTGAAGCCCATCTCATTCCAATCCCCTTGCTGTGGGCAAGGACACCTTCCACTATCCCAGGTTGCTCCAATCCCCATCCAATCTGGTCTTGAACACTTACAGGGATGGGGCATCCACAGCTTCTCTGAGTAACCCATGCCAGCGTTTCATTACCCTCTGAGTAAAGAACTTCTTCTTAATATCCAATCTAATCTTATCTCTCCCCTCCTTTAGTTTAAAATTGTTCTCCTTTGTTATATCACTTTCTGGCTGTATAAAAAGTCCCTCTCCATATTTTTTACAGGCTCCCATTAAGCACTGAAAGGCCACAAGATCTCTCAGGTGAGACTTCAGAAAATTTGGCTTTATGAGAGGCAGCAGGAGTCTGTGCAAGCAGAAGATTAACTAGTCTTTTTTTAGACATTCACCACTGTAAGCTGAAAATGCTACCAGTCAGCTTTCACCAGGGTAAAGCTAAAATGAATGAAATCACTTGTAAATCATCTCTGACTTAAACAGTCTCCTGTATTTCAGGCTTTGGTTCAGGATTTTGGTTCTCTGCACATCCAATATGATGAAAATATATCAATTTTTCAATAAAAATAGAGCAACCAAAATACAAATACCCCTGTGCAGCAATGGAAACCTCATAAACATCACAGACATAGTTTCATAAGAGGCAGCTCAGAAGGAAAGCTGACTTATCTTAGCTCATTGCCCAAGTGCAAAAAAACAGAAAAGTTTCAGAAAAGTAAATAGAATTTTAAAAAATATTAAAAAATAGAGGTTCTGGTCTCTCCAAGACAAGGGAAGCAGTGACTGAACTGAACTAAACGATCCTGCAGTTCTTAAGTGCTGTTTAGCAGCATCTTAACTGCTCTTGGCACTTGAGGACTGGAAGCCACAGTTCTTGAAGGACTGTCACGTCACCCCTTGACACCTATAAACTGCTCTGAAGCTTAATTCTTCACAGTTTTATTATGAAGATAATTATAGACCATATAAACTCAAGAGGCAGGATAACTTCTGCAGCAATTAATACCAGGTTTCAGCTGTGCAAACCAGGAAAATAATGACAGGGAACTCTCATTCTTCAAGGCATGAACTCATGATAAGACCTCACAAGTGGCAGAAGCAGCAAACCCCATCTTACAGCCTGTATGAGCACCTTGTGATGTAACTGCTATCATGAGCTGTTTATTTTCCTTATGAGGGTGATGTGAGAGAAGTTGTAGCTACTGCTTTTAGAGTCATACAATCATTTCAGTTGAAAAAGACCTTTAGGAACATAAAATCCAACCATTAACCCAGCACTGCCAAGTCCACCACTGCCCAAGGGTGGTAGAGATCACCTCTATCATCTCTCTTGTAGACAGCAATAAGGTCACCTCTCAGCCTCCTTTTCTCCAAGCTGAACACCCCTTGTTCCCTCAGCCACTCATCATCCAGACCCTTCCCTAGCTTCACTGTCCTTCTTTGGACATGCTCCAGTACCTCAGTGTCCTTGTGATGAGGGGCCCAAGACTGAACAAAGGATTTGAGGTGTGGCCTCATCAATGCCCAGCACAGGGGGATTCCAGGTTTCAGTGCAGGACGAGGACAAAGGGACCCTACACCTGCACCACCCTGTTTGCTCAGGACTGTTGACATTGCTCTGGGGTGGCATGAACCAACTGGCTCCAGATGGGTGGACTTTGGGCTGGTTACAGGGCAAAGGGCTGAGTCACACTCTCTACCTGCGGGTTCTGTCAGAAGCCCTTCAGCTCTCAGAATTAAAAGTCAATTTTGGCTAACGTGGGCAACCTGAATGGACCTGCAAATCTGCCTATCTGGGTGTCAGTCACAGATTCACACAATCTCCTGCTCTTCTTCATAAAAACTTCTTGAGACTTGTCTGTGTCCAGACAAAATATCTTTGCTTGACTAGCCACAAGTCCACACCTGAAAAAACCAGAAGCATCCCAATGCTTTCAGAGAAAAAAAAAGTAGGCATCAAGGGACATGGGCTATTTTACACAGCCATTAAAGTTCCAGCGAAATGACAGCATATATTGGGGGAGGGTGGGAGGAAGGATAAACAACAGTTTATCCAGAGCCCAGGTCTCCCATCAGATATATCACCCTTTGTGAGAGATAGCCGGGGGGCTGAGTTACAGGCCAAATGTGTAAATGTTGAGACTCATTTTTCCTGTCCTGTTTATAAATGTCCTGGCTGGGAGACCTCACCTGGGGTTTTGGGTGCTCAGATTTGCTTCAAGCATAGCCTCAGGCTTCCCAAACCCACGGCCACTCCCGATTAGGAGACACCTCAGAGAGCCGACTTTGTCAAATATCATTAAGCCTGAAAGCAAGTCAAAGCAATCCCAAGGGCTTCTGTCCATCCAGAGGGAGAATTACCTTTTTTTTTTTTTTAATGGCATCTTTGAAAGGATTTAGGAGCAGCAGCAGTCTCAGGAGGTTTGTATAATCTAGGAATCCCCTTGTTTCATATAAAGCAATTCACACTAGATCTGAACACTGGCAAACAGTCAGCTAAATCCATTATCGCATGATAATGCTCAAACATTTCATTAATTCCTAACCAGCTGTCCATTGCTCCCTTACCCCTTTCAACATACAAACATTTCTTTAACTGTCTAAGGGAGGGGAGAAGGGAGGAACAGACACAGCCTCGTAAAATTCCTTCACCCGCTTGGCCTGCGGCAAGTTATTTCTTTTGACACGCGTGTAAAATAATATTGGGGGTGGTGTTTGTTTGGCTTGGCTGGATGGTGAGTTTTCATAACAATTTGGTAAGCCAAGTACCTGTGAAATGGAGAACAAAGAACTCATGGCAGCTTGTTAATGAGCCTGCTGTCTGGTTGATAACATATCTCATTAAATAGGGAAGACCCCTTGCTCCAGCATCTATGCCAAGACACAAGGCAAGGTGTTTGGAGCAGGATGTTGCTCTCCAGTGGTTTGAGATCTTGTAGGTTATTTCTCTTTTAAAGTCCTCGGGTACTCCATGCCAAACAAACCAGTGGAAGCTAGGGTGAGCAAGGGATTGGTACCTTGGGGGGTACTTCAGCTACGTGACTCAACAAAATGGATACATGCACACCAAGAGCCAGAGAGAGATTTTAAGGTGACTTCTGGATGCTTTCTTTAAGAAAAGCTCCCCCTGAAGTGCCTCAAATCCCTACACGTTGCCTAGGGACTCTCCAAAAACAGGATTCACCACCCTGCTGAGGTGTGGTGACCTGAGGGGAGTGCTCAGGGGTTGTCCCCAGTCCCACTCTCAACCTCAGTCCAGATTTTCTTCCAGTCCCTCTCCCAAGCAAATGTAGCACACGTCTGGACAGCACATCAGGCTCCTGACTGACACTCATTTCTCCCCTGCCAAGACATGAGATTGCATTTATTTATTATGGGTTAAATATTTGGAGTTGAGTAAGAACCTCAGAGGGAAAAGGTGGGTCTGTTTCCTTGGATTCTTTTCTACCCCCTCACTCAGTATGAAAAAATCACATTTTTTAAACTAAAATGTTTGGCTTATGGAAAATTTCCCTTTCTGACTTTAGGCTTAGCTAAAGGCTGAGAATTAACAACTCTTAAGTGAAAATAACATGAGGAAATACAATGGAGAAATATCTGGACACATCCGGACATGTCTGGACATTGCCAGAACAGGTCTAAAATGTCAGGCTGAGGTAAGGATCACACTTCACCACAACAGCAGGCAAGAAAAGGACTGAAAAAGAAGTACCTTTAATTTTTTTTTTAGTTATTTTAAAATGAGGTGTCAAAATAACAGGTAACCAGGGCTGACACAAACCCAATGGGTAACAAGAAGCAAATCTTAGAAGTTGTAATGATATCTTGAGATCCATTCTTGGTGTTTTTAGGTGTATTAAGGTCTCAGAATTTCCACTAAAGTCATTCAAGTCTTTTTTTCTTACCACAGAACCATTAGACAGTTCTGTAAGTATAGGTATATTTTGTTTCTTCTGTGGAAGAAACTTTAATGTTTTATTAATGTGTATCACAGTTTTGATACAATGGATGTTGTTTTGTTCAAGAGCGGGTGTTACACTGGGCTGTCATGGATGTGTATCCTTTATCTTCACAGTTTGGCTACTTAAGATAATTATTTTGCCACTTTTTGTGTTTGTAAACATCAATAGCATGTCTTAAAAGCCACCACTCTTTGAATGGACTTCGGACATTCTCACCAGAGGATGTTTAATTTAGTGAGTTGTGCATGACTGTGGTCATGCATGCTTTTCAGCCCTTGGTCTGAATTAGCCTAAAACCAAAAACATATTGATAGCACCATTGTAGAACAAAATATTGCTCACTTTTTTTTTTTCTTTAGGACTTGTAATAGAGTCTCTGTGTTAGACTCAATATTCATCTTGCTTTTTAATAGATGTGTACAGTTCTTCCATTTTGCCTCCTGTGGTTTTCCTTTTCTGAAGTCTGGTATACTTCGCGGTTTATTTATTCATGAGTTGTAGAAAAAGAAGTTCACCATTAAAAAAATTGTTTTGGAATATATACTTAATGGAGTGTCAAGAAACAGAAAACAATTACACTTACGCAATGTAACGTGCATTTTTACATGCCACTCGCAGGCTGCTTTATGCATCCCCAGTTTATGTAAGTAATGAAAATTAAATATCACGCTAGCCTGCACAATGCAGTCAGCACAATTAAGGCTAGGAGACCTTAATTGGGAATAAAAAAAACCACACCAGCGCTAAAAGAAACACAGTCTTTTATGGCAAGTTTGCAGAGGGTTCTTCCAATGTGGCAGGGCTATGGCTGCCATGGAGAATGAAGTGTTTTAATGTCCTGAGAGTCACTGGGCACTGCGTGTAAAGGGTTGTGTTCTGCAGATGTGACAAATACATGATAAATGCCACGTCATCCTCTCCATGGTGGCCTGGCACACACCCAGTCACAGGGCTGGGCTGGACATGAGGAGAGGCAGCTCATGGCCTCTGGTGCGCAGAGCATCAGGGACAAGGTGGGAAGGCAGGATGGGACCTTGACTGTAGCCAAACATGAGGAAAAGGTACTATTTTCTTTTATGATGAGGACAATTTCAGCAATTTGGGGCCAGCATGTTTGCAGTATCTCAGGCAGAAAACAGAACCTACTCACTCCTGCACTTTCCAAGCTCTTGGTTTGCAGCTGTACTTTGTACAGCTTTGCCTGAGAGGGGAAAGGAGGTCCACGCTCTGTTCCTGTGCAAACGCCCACTGCCTTGGCAGGGACAGTGCAGGTAGAGCTTCCATCTGCCCTCAGGTTGCCACTTGTGCTCCCTTCCCAACCAAGAGCCCCTCTTGAACCCAGGAGCATTGCCAACAGGCTCATCCTTCATCCCTGTGCAGCAGGAAAAACTCCTGCTACACAAACTGGGGAATGAGATGCTGGAAAGAAGCCTTTCAGAAAGGTACCTGGGGGTCCTGGTTGATGACAAGTTGAATATGAGTCAACAGTGTCTTGGCACCCAGGAGGACCAACCCTGTCCTGGGGCCATCAGGCACCACCATCTGGCACCACCATCAGGCACCAACATCACCAGCTGGGCAAGGGAGGGGATTGTTCTGCTCTGCTCTGCACCGGGGTGGCCTCACCTTGAATATTGTGCGGTTTTGGGTACCACAATGTAAGACAGAAAGCTGTTAGAGAGCAACCAAAGGAGGGTAATGAAGATGATGAAGAGCCTTGAGGAGAGGAGGAATACAAGGAATGCCTGAGGACACTTGGCCTGTTCAGCCTGGAGGAGACTCAGGGGAGATCTCATTGCAGTTACAACTTCCTCCTTAGGGGAAGAGGAGGGGCAGGCACTGATCTCTGTGGTGACTAGTGACACAACTCGAGGGAATGGCCTAAAGTCATGTCTGAGAGTTTTAGGTTGGATATTACAAAAAAGTTCTTCACCCAGAGGGTAACTGAGCACTGGAACCATTTCCCAGTCAAGTGGTCACAGCACTAAGCATGGCAGAGCTCAGGGTGTGTTTGGACAACTCTGTCAGGCACGTGGTGGGATTGTTGGGGCTGTCTTGTGCAGAGCCAAGAGCTGGACTCGACTTGTGAATATTCTGTGTCACTCTGTGACACTGTCACCCTCCAACACCTGCCCCGCCATCGCCTGCCTCGGCTCCCCTCACGTGGGCATCCCTGCGGCGGACGCCAGTGCGCCCCCGTAGCCCTCCCGCCGTCACCCAGCAACGCCCCCCGCCCCTACCCCCGTGCCCCGAGGCCACGCCCATCATTGCATATTCATGAACAACACGCCCACAGTCTGAGGACGCCACGCCTCTTGATACATATTCATAGCCCACACCTCACGTACCCCCGGGAGGCCACGCCTCTTCGCTGCATATTCATGACCCCGGGGGCGGGAGGGGGCGGAAGCGGAAGCGGAAGCGGGTGCCGGTTCCCGAGGACCCGGTATAAAGCGGCCGCCGCTGCCCGGTGCCGCCGCGCTCGCGCCGCCGTCAGTGACCTCGTCCCTTCCCTCCTTCCCTCCCTCACCCCCCCGCCCTCCCCGGCGCCGCCGCCTCCCCCCTCCGCCGCACGGAGCAGGTCCCGGGTGCTGGGGGAGACCCGGGGGCAGGTAAGGGGGGCGGCGGGAGCTTGGGCTGTGAGGGGGTGTCTGGAGTGAGGAGGAGGTGTGGAGGCGAGGGGCGGCTGAAGAGCTGTGAGGTGACGAGGATGAGAGGCTGGTGAAGGCAGGGAAGGGTTTCGGGTGACGGGGCTGAGGGGCTGGTAAAGGCAAGGAAAGGTTTGAGTGAGAAAGTCGTGAGAGTGAGGGAGGTGAGAGGCTGGTGAAGGTTAGGGAGCTGAGGGGCTGATGAGGGTGAGGAAGGGTTTGGGGGAGGGAGGTGAGGGACTGGTGAAGGTGAGGAAAGGTTTGGGGTGAGGGAGGTGAGGGACTGGTGAAGGTGACGAAGGGTTTGGGGTGAGAAGAGGTGGGGGACTAATGAGGATGAGGAAGTGTTGGGGTGAAGGTGACGAAGGGTTTGGGGTGAGAAGAGGTGGGGGGCTAATGAGGATGACGAAGTGTTGGGGTGAAGATGAGAGGTTTGGGGTTAGGGGCTGAGAGTCTTTTTGGGTGAAGGAGTTGTGGGGCTGGAAAGGTGAGAGGGTTGAGGAGCTTTGGGGTGCGGGAATGTGAAGTCATGAAGATGGGAAGATAATGAGGATCTTGGGGTGAGGGACATGTTAGGCTGCAGAGATGGAAATTGGAAGTGCTATGTGCTGTGGTGAGAAATCAGGTCAAAGGAGATGTTGGGCTACAGAGTTTGGGAAGGGATGAGGAATGAATGGAGGAATGAGTAAGGTGATGTTGGAGAGACTTGTTTGGGGTGTGTGAGATAGCCACTTCTTTCTCATCAGACTTCATTAAGTGCCCCTTTAGGATTGTGTTGGGTGGAGACAGTACTGGAAGAGGACTTGACAAAGGGACCAAAGATGGAAATTAGTGAACCTTTTCAGACCATTAAACTTCAGTAGTCTGCCATTTGAGTAATTCCACACTTAATCTGTCACCTGATCTCAAAGCTTTATTACAAAACAATTGAGTTTCTCCTTGCCTGATATGATGGTGGGGAGGGTGTTGGGCGAAGAAATTACTTCCAGCTTTGCTCTTAAATCTCCCATGAATGCAGCAGTTTTCCTTAAGATCTGCTATCAGTGGCAACTCTTAACATGCCTTAATTTAGCACCTTTAGCAGGTGCAGAAACTCTACTTGACCTTGAAAAATACTCTCTCCATGGGGCAGTTTTTTGTTGGAGTGCTTTGCCTTCAGTATTCTGTAGGTATAGAGGGGGAAAAGGAGGGGAGGAAAAGATTTAGCCAAGGCTCTGACTCGCCACTGGGTGCGGTGAATGAATCAATGTTGCTGGAGCCTGGCTAATTCAGGAACTTACAAATGGGAAAGGATAGGAAAGATATTGCAGGATGTTGAATGTTAGACAGAGGAGATGTTTTCTCCTTCAGGAAAAGTGATGTTACAAGAATTGGATCTACAAGAAGAGGCAGCACTAGGTACAGAGCACAGATGAATAACTGCAGCATTATGAGGATCCGTGGGAAGGAATTGCACTGTTACAGCATGTATCCTTTCTGCTCTGCAAAAACTGCTCCAGTGTGAGCTGCGTCATGTTCCACTGCTGTGATCAGACAGCGCTACTAAAATATTTAATGAAATATTGCTTGAGCAGGTGCTTGAGCTCAAAGAGCGAGCTGGTGAATACTTCCTGCTTCCCTCCCCAAGTCAGGCTTTTTTGTAAATATCTGGCAGAGGGGGGTTGCTGATGTGATTGCACTGCATTGGCTTGTGTGACTTCTTCCCTCCTACCAGTATTGTGAAAGATAAGGTCTTCCTTGTTTGGTTTGTTTAGTGATTATACTAGATTGATGAAATGTTCAACATGCCTATTTTTTCCCTTCCTAAATAAGGGAAGAGGTTTCAGACAAGAGATTAAACTATTTACTTGACACTTTGGCTATAAATGCTTACAGAAGTGCTTTTCACTGTAAGTTTGAAAAGCTGACACTACGTTAAACTCCTAAAGATGCATCCAGTAGTCTCTGATGCATCTGAAAACATCTGTAAGTTCCTGTGTATGTCAAAGGTAGTGGCAGCTGCTGTCTTGGAAGTGAGAGCTTCATTCCTCTATTAATGAGATTAAATTGGATACTTAAGGGAGTTTTCATGACAAAATAACAATTTCCATGATGTAATGGGTGGGATGAGTGGAACAACTTCTATTTTAGTTAGCTATTTGTAGTGTCAGAGGCCAGTTTACATGTGTTGGCTCGTGCCTCTTTGAGCAAGTAAGTGATAGCAGTTCTTATGCTCAATTATGTATGACTGAGGCATCTTCAGCAAAAGGAAAATGTGTGGTTCTACAGAAACTCTCCTGTGTAACTGCGGGTTAACTCCTGCAGGAGCCTGCTGCTCTCTGGGAGTCTGTTGCTGAGAAAGGAATGACGTGATCTTGTTTGGATGCTGTGGGGACTGCCTGCAACTGAGGGCAATCCTCTCCCTCCAAGCTGAAATGTGCCTAAAAAATTTTCTGTTTTAAATACAGTTGTATTGTGCTGCCTTGTACTGACAAGGGAGGTTGTCTTCTGCTAGAGGTGTCCTTAGTTAGTCAAGAGAAGGTGGCAGGAACACTGACTGACAGCTAGTGAACCTGCTGCTCCTTAAGTGTCATGTTACAACAAAACTCATGAAGTGCAACTTTGTTCATGCGCCTTTTCAGTGGGGTGACACAAGTGGAATATTTTCGTGGCTTCCAGTGAAGCGTGGTGTAACTCTGACTGAAACAATGCACATGCTTGTATGTCTAAGTGCATGTGACCTTAAGTTTTCACACTGAAGCAAGTGTGGAGCCTATTGGAGGAGCTGTCTGAAGTAACTGCCTTGATTCCTCCAGGTGGAAATACAGGCTCAGAGAGAGCAAGCTGTCCTGTCTCACAGGGCTGTGACCTCCAAGGTTAATTACCTTTAAACTCACTCCAGTCCTGGATTCTCTGGCAGCTAGAAAGTTAAGACTTGGTAATATAATGTTGCTCTGCTCGTGTGCTGAGGAAGGAATGCATGGACTCTGCCTCTATCCCTGTATAAACTTAAATGGATCATTTATAAAAGCAAGGAGAATATTAGCATTGGATGGTACCTGCAGAGTAATTCACCAGTGAATCTGCATCTAACATTTGAAAACCTTTCTTGCAGTCAAAATATGTTGCCAATTGAACAGCTTAGAAAAGATGTTGAAGCCTTAGAAGTCATGAATTCCTGGGTGGGAAAATGATGGCTGGAATGACCTGCTAGGTACTGCCTGCAGTTGTGAACACAGCTGCATGTAACACTTCAGGAGTTTCAGCAGACATTGATTTAAGCTATAAACAGTTCCTTTACACAGGAGCATTTGATTTTGTCTAGCTTAGTCTGTAAATTCTGCCTGTGATGCACTACTGTCATTCTTAATTGAGCACCTTATGACTTCCAGCATCAATTCTAGAGTAGAAAGCCAGTTCCACTCGCAGCATCTGGGTACTGCTACTTGCATGCTAGGCAAAACCAATTAAATCCTTCACATTGCCTATCACAAGAAGCTGGAGTTGGTAGTTGCTTTTGAGCTTAACTTGTGGTCTGTACTCCTCTGCCCTTCTAACACCCTAAGCCACCCTAAAATAATTGCATCAAGTGATCAAGCAGTATGTGTTGAGCAACAGCGCATGTGCGCTGGTGTCATATTTGACATAAAAACAAGCTTCACTTGCCCTTCAAACTGACTGCAGTGCTGTGGGCTACTTTTAACAGTGTAAAAGCATGCTGAACAGAGGCAAAGCTATTGGAGTTGAAATGGAGCTTTCCAGCTGATCTGCCAGGAGAGCCCTGTGGAAGTGACGAGGCTGGTGTGACAGAGGAGGAAGCTTTAACAGCTTGCAGACTAATGAGTAACGTGAAGAACTGTTTGTGCTGTGTTTTTGTTTTGCAAGGGTCACTCCCATGACCTTTATTTCTGTATTACTTGGAAGATCCCAGGCTGTGACCTATTCTAACTATAGGCGTAAGATTCACCAAAACTCCAACGGAACAGCCTTGTGTGCAGTTATTTCCCTTAGAGATGGGTTAAGTGAACTGATACCTATTCTGTTGGGGCTCCTGGTCCTTCAGCTTAGTGTCAGCCTTACTGAACACTTTCATTCAGCAGTAGTCCACTGACTTGGGGATTACAGAGTGCAGCAGATGTTGCTTAGCTTAATATACCAGCACTAAACTTACATGAGTGAAACAATACTTTTCTTAAGCAGTGCATTACACCTGCCCAGTAATTGCTGTATCAAGTCCAATACACTTCCTAGCCGTTGTGTGTTTAAGGCTCCATGCAAAACCAGAAAACAATCCAGTTGTCAAAGTTAAAGCAGAACGCTGTCAAGATGAGTGACACCACTTGGGTTGCTTGACAGCTGATGTTTCAACCTGAGAGTCACCTTTCAGTCAGGAGATCCTGGGCAGCCCAGAAACCAAGCATGGAAGCAGAGACTGTTAAGCTGTGGAGTGTTGTGGACTAAGGACTGCATGCTTTCAGTGAGCTGTTGCTGTCAGGTGACTTTTATGATCAGCGGCTTATCAGTTACCCACACATCTTGCAGTTGGGTCACAGCCCTGCCCAGAGAAACTACCCAAAGCTTCCACTGGTAAACAGATATTATATCCTGCATTTGGGACTGTGAAGGGCTCTTATATCCAAGCACTGAATAATTATTGCGCTTCTAAATAAACTGATTACTCTTTAGTGTGGTAAAGAAACATAATATTCCTCCAAGTGAACCAAGGTGCTCTGCATGAAAAAGAGCTGATTTCATACTATTAAATCTAGAGCTCCAACAGAGTTGCTCAAGACTGAATTTGCCTTGAGTTAAGAGCTGGGCTTTGGGCATCTCAGTGATGGGTTCAGAGCACTGCAGCGTCTGAGCCATGGAGTGGTTTGTGCTGTGACCTAACTGGCACACGGTGGCTATTAACTAAAGCCCCTTCTTGCTGGTACTTCCAACAAGTGCTGTGCAGTCATTTAGACTGCAGCTGGCATACGGCTTTGTAACAACTCGGGACAAGCAGCCAGGTTTCCTCATCAAACTTGCTCTTGGCAAGTGACTCTGGCAAGCATTAGGACACAGGCTTTTGTTGGGTAATGATTGGGTTTGGCTTAAGAGCTGCTCCTGACCTTGGTTTGGCTCTTGCTGGCATGTATTCTGCTCAAAACATGAATCTCAGTCTATAGATGATGGGAAGTTGGTCTCCACAATGTGGACCACTAACAAAACCTAAGGCCCAGTTAAAGCTGGGGAAGACTTGATTTCCAGGACTCCCATTTATGGAGGATAAAGACTATTGAACTCTTAAGCTTTAGTAGAACCTGGCTGGCCTGACTTCAGACTTGACTCAATCTCTTTTGCAGTGTTATATGAAGACTGACTATTCTGGTGGCCCGAGGTGTTCTGGGAGGGGACTGAGAAATACTTTCCTTGCATGACTGAAATTTTCGGTCAATAGCTGCTGCTCATGTAGCAAGTCATAAAAGGGTAGGAGATAAAGCTTAGTCCTAAGAGTAAGCCAAAGATACTTTAAAGAAAATTCTAGTGTGTAAATGGCAGCAGGAAGGTGTTACCTTGAGTTGTTTTGCTGAACTCTGTTTGAAGTGGATTTTGTCAGTATTCTGGGGAGAGAAGGTTGGCTATCAGCTGAGAGGAGAGAGGACCTAGTTTCCTCATCTTGTTTTAAATGAGAGCTCTAATGTTTTTGTAACTGAAATTGAAACCAGTGTTATGCTGACCCTGCATATTTTCTATCCTCTGCTGGCTGGCCTGGACTACTTCTGCATGCAGTGTAGTTCATTTATTTTGGAGACTTGAAAACAAGCCATTATCACCCTTCAGTGCCAGATAAATAAATGATCTAACTGGGGGCCGAACCCAGTGTTCTTTTACAAAAGCACAACTGCATGTCACTCTTATCTTCTGCATTCTGCCCTTGAATATATGATCAATCTTTCTGGACCATGTCCAGAAACCAGTGGCTTAACCCAGCAAGCGATGACTGCAGAGCAGTCAGATTTCTGTGCCACTTAATTTCCTATCATCACTTACACACAGCAAACAATCTTTCAGAATACATTTAACATGAGCACTGTTTAACCTACAACTTTCTTATCAATCACATGGAAGTACAAATAACAGAAACAGGAGTCAGCTCTTAAATAGTCTTGATGCTGGATTGGTGCTTCCAGGTAAGGAGTTTCACTCAAGGGGTTCATTTTATATATATATATATATATATATATATATATATTTTTTTTTTTTTTTTTTTTTGTGTGTGTGTGGGTGGGGAGAAGGCATACATGCATGGTAAAAAATACTCCTCCCATTTTATGAGGGGAATATCTGAGCAAGTACACTGGCCTGAGCAGTTTGGCTCTGGGTACTCCCAGAGGAGTGATTTGACAGTCTGAACTATTGCTCCTTAGAGTAGTGTGGCTGGCCAGCTAACTCCCAAGAGTTCAAAAAATAACCCAAAACAAATGCACAGCTTGCTTTAACACCAGCACTTCTAGTGCACGTCCCGTTTGCTGTCTGATTCCTATCTGGGGGAATCAGCTTGTGATGTAGGCCTCTTCTTTTTCTTGGCTCTTGTTCTGCATCTAACTTAGGTGTAGAGGGAAAAGGCTTCCACTTCCCAGTGCACAGGTACCCTGATTGTTTCCAACATCATAGCACTTCCACCTCCCCAAAAGTCAAATTCCCTTCAAGGAACTGAAAAAAGAGAGTGAATGAGCAGTTATCTGTTCCCTTCATGTTCCTACAGTCGTTTCTGGCCTTACAGTTGGAGCTCTTTTTGCTGCTTTGTTTTCAAATCACCTTTCCAATTTGTCATCTTTCAGGTATGGGTCTGTTCAAAACTCTCATTATGCAGCTGCGTAGCAGATCTTTCAGTCTACTGAAGAAATGGAATTGAATCAGATAAGGTGTGTCCCCTTCCAGGCAATTGCTCTGGAATAGTTTGCGTGACAATTCAGGGTGCCAGTTGAAAATAAGCCTTTTGACCCTATAGCACTAGTGGGATCTCTAATCTTCTTTGTATGCATATGACCTGGGCACTACCATGGCCTTTCAGTTGTGTAGTAGCCCCCAACTAAGCTGTATATAAAAGGGGTTGGGTTCCCATACAATGAATTTTATGCTAACATCAAATGACTGTGTGTCTAGTGAGTTTGCTATTATATTTTTAGTAAGTCTTTTACTGTTTAGGAAGACCAGGATATATTTGTGGACAAGTAATAGCCTTGGTGTGATGACTTAAGATAAAGCCTCACTACTTTGTCCTAGGGTATTCTTAGACTGTTCATGGCTAGATCTCTGTAACATCACTTTGTCAATGTAAAACCTAATGAGTCTCAGGGATGTACAATATAAACTTTGTGCTCCTTGAACAGATTTCACTACATCATCCAACCTCTTCATGGTAGAGATACACTTAAAAAAACCCACTATGCTCAATTACTGCAAACTACAAAACATGTACTATATACATTCATCAGACTATAAACTTCCAGCTCATTCCAGCAGCCCAACACTGCATGGTATTTCCCTCAACTGTGCTTAGTAGTTTTCTCTTCCTCATTAACTATGCTCCTAAATTAACACGTTCTAAGAGATCAGTTCCAGTTCTTTGTTAAGGCTGGTTACTGAATAACTGGTTGTAATTAATGCCTGAATTTATCACTGGCACAATACTGGCTACACTGTTCCTTGCACTTCAGCCTCTTTAAGAAGCTCTTTGTGAACAGACTCCGTGTCTGGGTGGCTCTGTGAGGGGTCTGTGTATTGCTGAGTATCTCACTTGCAGGATCCTTCAGTGAACTTGGTAAGTTGCTCTGATTGTGGATCACCACCTCACTCTGTTTGGAACTTAGTAACTGATGTGTCCCTGATGGCCTTTTCTGACTTTTGAAGTTTTAGGGGCTGCCCACTGACAAAACCACTGCTGCTAAGTGGCCCATGGTCAAACATCACTACCAGAGAAAGCTTTAAGTCCCTACAAGCAATTATTTTACTGACTGGAGTTATATATATATATATATATATATATAAACACCATAGCTTAGAAAAGGCAAATTCTGTAAATAGGGAATAAATTTTCAGCTTTACATGCAGAAATTGCTGCTGTCCAAATGATTTGGAGATCTTGCCCTAGGAGATGGGATAAGAAAGCTGCTACAGTTCTGTGCTTCAGGCATTTGCAGTAAAATTGCTTTCTCTGTGAAAAAAATAGTCTGAAATAGAGGTGTTGGTAATGGTTCCCCAAGCTTTAATACTAAAGGTATATTTTCTAATGAGGCCGTGTGTTTAAATACTTCAGCTCTGTATTTATAATACCTTTACTATGCACTATACTCTCCTTCTTGTGTCTAGATGAACATGGTCAGGGTAGAAGTGCTGTGCTAATGAAAGCAACACTTGGTTTATTTCCAGTAGCAGCATTCAGTTCATTAATATTGCATTTCCCTGTAACTTAGAAAATGAGTGGAAGCCTGCCTGTGTCAAAATGTTAAATAAAAATGGGTTCCTTATTTTTGCATTAATGACTGTCCAGCATAATTTTTAATTCTTACCTGATGCAGTTATGCTTGTGCCATTATAATACTTCATTTTCTTACTCACTGTTGATGTAGGGATTAAATAACTTCCTTTCTCATTGTCTGGTAATAGTCATATCTTTTCAAAGAATGAGAATAACAAGAACACTGGCCAATTCTTGGCTTTCACCAGAGAAATTTTTAAAATATTGGACTGGACTGAGAGGAAAGCAGGAAGCCAAGGCTGGAAATTTCTTTGCTCCATCCTATCCGATAAAGCGAGCAAGAGCCCAGAATTTTCCTTCATTAATTTGTTGGCCTCACAGAACAAGCTGGAGCTTTAAGTTGCTTGATGTGAGCAGCAAAGACTAAAGCTACACAAGTCTGTCTTCTTGCATCTGAAAGGCCCTAGGCTTGTAATAATGCTGTGACCCTTCCAGCCTTGCAAGGAATAATGAAAATACAGCAGGCTTACATGAGCAATGAATACATCCTACATTGTTTACATCTAGGCCTGTAGTTTCATCTTAAATCTTCACTCCCAAGACTTCTAAGTAGTTTAGGTGCAGAATTAAACTGTAGTTCGTGGAACAAAAGCCTGTAAGTCTGGGAAGCTTTTTTCATCAGGTAGGTGGGGGGTTTCACTCCTGGCATATGTGGGGAGGATGCATCCAAAGTGACAGACAAGTGTCACTGCTCACAGACTGGTGGGATTCAGGTGTGGCTGCAACACTGAACTGCCAGTGCTTCTGAAATAGTTTAATCTCAGCAAATGGTTGTCAGGCCTGCTCCTCTTGGTAGGGAGTGTTTAATAAAAAGCATGTGTGAAGGCACATACATGTGTGCAGTTTGTTTTCTGCTCAGCAAAGAAATCTGGGATCAGGCCTCTCAAGATCCTACCCAGACAGCTGATTTAGTCCATGTGTCCTAAATTAAACTGGAGTCTGTTTTGATTACACCATTCTTCAGAATGAATTAACATTTCATACCTGGGAAATTTGTCTATGCTAATTTCAGTTCCATGTTTTGAAGGCTGGATTTTGCTCTTCTTGCCAGTGAAGGTGTAAGCCTGGTTGATGCTTATTGTAACATGACAAGTATTCTTTCATTGGGTAAAATACAAAATACAGTTGCACATTTTATATTCATTGTGTTTTTCCCGACTTCATGTATGAGTGGTGAGCAAGGGCACACAAAGTCCTCAGAGGAAGGTGAAAAAGCTTTTGTAGCAAAAACTTGTTTGAGTTGTACATACTGCTGTTCACACTACAGATAAGTAGGAAGACTTTTACAGGCACCATGTGAACTCTTTTCCTGCAGGTTTTATTTTTTTCCTGGTAAACTAAGTCATTTTTATCCTCTAACTCTCTACTCCCATTAAGTTAACTTAAACTGACTGCAGCTTGATTGAAAACCAGAATACAAGTTAAGGATAGTAATGTGTCACATCATGGCTGTTTTAATGTGGAATTGAAACTTAAATTTATATATCTTTTGGCTTAAAAGGAAAGGTTTAAAACAAAACGGAAGTGACCTTTTGAATTATGCCTGTTTTACTATATGATCATATGTACTTCTCCAGAGAAGTCTATGGGTCAAAAGTCTGCCTGTATGTTTTGCAGAAATCTTTATATAGAGGTAATACATTGAACTTTGAAATTTGTTACTGGAAGAATAAAAACTTAAAAGGATGATAAATGGATTTCACTTAAATGAGATAACAGGGATGTGGTGCCCCTGTCTTATCTGTTAAATCTTGACTGCTGTACAAAGCAACATTAAATTATTTTAAATCTATTTAGGCTCTTAAAACCTAAAACACTTAAGGATATGTTATGGTTAACTGCTAATTGCTTTAATCAAATTCTATTCCTCCTGAAAATCTGGCAGGTGATTGTTCAAATGATAAAAACATTAGTTTATTGCATATGCTGGTCCTATAATTGAAAAAGTAAAATGACTAAGCACAATGTTCTAAGTAAAGCTGCCAAAATAAAATACAGCCCAGAAGGGCAAGCTACGCATTTCATTAAAATAAGGTTCAGTAACCATGAAATTTATCACCCTAAGGGCTTCCTCACTCTGACAAGTGACTAAAGTGTAAAATGTCAAATACCTCTGTGCTGACCAGTAACTTGCACTAAGATTTTGATGGTCAAATACTAGATTCACAAGCTACAAGAAATGAATAGTTTTCTTCCTCAGCTTCCTGTGTTACTGCTGAAGACTCACACCTACACATGCAGCATGTGCAAATGTCTGTGCCTTTGTGGGAGATGGGAAATTTTGTGTGCTCACAAGTGAAGATGGAAGAATGGCAGGGAGCAACCTCAGCTTGTAGAGCTGTGAGAAGTTGATCCATGAGTGGGGAAGGAAGGAGTGAACCTGCTGTTGTCCTCCTCATGATGGATAATAGCACTTCCATTACCCATTGCATCTAGAAAATATTCTCTAATTCTTTTACAACTTGGGCCAATCATTACCTTTCTAATGAAGTAATCACGTCATGTTGTTCTTTCAACAGCTTCTACATTTGAAACCTCTGTCAAGACTTTGTTTAGAAATAATCTCATGCCCTTCAGACTTTGTAGTCATGTCTTCTGATTCCTGTCCTTTTCATTATTTCCTCTCCCAGTTTTTTCTGCTTGGCTCAATCTGATGTACACCATGCTTTGCTCACTGAAGTGTTTGGCTTGAATGTTGTTGTGCTTGATGACGAATCATTTGTCATCTGAGGTGATCCTCACCTCTAAAAGAACATTAGGACAAAAGTGAGAATATCTTCCTTCCACAGGATATACTGACTTGGGTTGTGCTTCTCTCCTGGAATCCACAGGTCTTCCTGAAAAATGTGCAATCCCTTCTCTAAACCGCTATCAGGAGCAGTGTTTGACTAAATATTCATTAGGTTTTGGTTTTGTTTCACACTATGGTTTTGATCCTTACAGAGAGATCCCTGTTCAGTAAACCTATTCTCAGTGCATGGGCTGATAATGCTTCTGGACCAACAGTAGAAAGCTCCTGAAACAGTATTCCCTACTTGGGAATACTGTTTTGGAGTCAGTTACTCCTCACAGCAAAATTTGTGGAAGCTGTTGTAATGTCCTCTGAGTGTTCCACCCACTTCAGTGATGGTTTCGTCAAAGTTTGACAGAGCCTGAATAAATTCAGGGATGCATGGCACATCCTACTGCTTATTAATAAGACTTGTGAAATCCTACTAATCCTGCTAATTTATTAAAACCTTCAAGTGTTTCAGAGTAGGATTTTCCCTGGAAGACTTCCTGAGTGACCAAATTCAGGCAATTCTACTTGTCTAGAATCAATTCTAAAATCTCTTCCTTGAACCAGAGGCCTATAACAAGCCATCCAATATGCCAAAGTGCTTACACAAGGCTTTTAGAAATTCTAGGCAAAGTTAATGTCACCACAGTGTCACCAGGATAAATGCCAATTGCTCAAAGCCTCATTCACTTCATATTTTTGGTATGCCTGCTCTTAACAGCTGTATACTTCAAGCAGGTGTAGCACTTCAAATATGTAGGACTATATGCATCACTATATGAAGGTAACAACTTTTTGTCTGCTTTTCAAGAACTTGGCCAAGTAGATGGTAAAGTTGAATGACAAGTCTGTTAATTTTAACAAACTGTTACTTATAAACACCTTGCAGACAATGAGACAGCAAAATAATTCAGGAATTAATGTTGTATCTCTTATCAACTCCACGTGTGATAATTGGATTAAGCTGGTTGTTATATTAGAGAAAGGAATCTCTAAGTGTTAACTATCTTCATGAGAACTGGGGTGAAAGCCAAGCCACTATTTGTACCAGAATAAACTGATAAGAGCAAGTGTTCAGTTAAAAGTTGAGCAGTTGTTTAAAGAAATAGTCTGAAGACATAAAACTCTTTGAAAAGTTGAGATTAGCTATTAGATTAATACGTGCAGTATTCATTCAAGTACCTGACTTTAGTTTTGTAACTTCAACTCATCCCCTGGTAGAAATGACAACTATCCTGGTCTCCCCCATTTCCCCCCACAGATGCAAGCCTTTGATTTCTTCTGCAGCACAGGAAAGAGAACATCCCTTTGAAATTTATCGAGTCAGAAACACCAAACAGCTTCAGCCAGGTTATGTGTGCTCCCATCATCCTTGGTCTGAGTGGAGTACCATAGTGGTACTCCTAGCTTGGGATGCTGCTGTGGGCAGTTGCCATCTCCTGGAAGATAAACATCAAGACAGTTTTGAAAATGGAGAAATTTAATATATTATTGCAAGTAGAAACTTGCAATAATAAGTTGCAAGTTGGTTAGGAGTTGACAGATCAGGCAGCTGGAAATGTAACATCTGGAATACTGTGAGGTCAGGCTCAGCTTTCCAGAGGAGCAGTGAGAAGACTGCATCCATTATACTTTTAGGTTCAGAGAACAGAAAGCTCTGAGAGCTTACAGAGCTGAGTCCGTATCTTGTGGTGTGCCTGTTCCCAACAGCTGCTGCCAAACCATAAAGATGATTAAACCACAGAAAAGAGTAGAGACTAAAACTCTTGGTCTGGTATTTCTTCTGCTGTCTGAGCAAAGCAGCAGAGACGAATCCAGACTGAATGTGAGTAGAGCAAGATGAGGAAAAATCAGTGATGCAACCGCAAACTTTAAGCACTATAATAAAGGTGTGTGGATGACAGAAGATGAATGAGAGCTATTTAACTTAAATCTCTTCATGAAGCCCACACTCTTGCTAGATGCTATTACTCAAGTTTAGAGAATGCTCCTAGTCTGTTCAGATGCATAAGCAGGTAGCCTCAGAGCACTGAAGGCACCATTCACTGATCAGCTCAGTTTGGTGACTTCTTCCTCTGTCCTGTGAAAGGCCCTGCAGCCCCTGAGCTAAGAGGTCCTTTAATGTTAGGTGCCTGCTAGACTAATTCTAAAGATTTATCTGAGCAAGACATTGCTGTTCTTCTTTATCCTTCAAATCAACAGCCACCAAATTCCACTTGTTACTCTCCAAGTGTAGGTGGTGTGCGTTTTAAAATTTTAAGGAGATACTCAGTCCTGAACTGAAGCTGTAGCTGTTATTTGCACCTACTCAGTCTGTGGAGTCCCTTTCATATTCCTTCCTCTGTAGATGGCTTACACTAACTGCATGTGTATTTTGATGTCTCTTTAAAAACAATAAAGGCACAAAGCCAAATTTATCTTGTCAGATGTTCAAGTTACTACTTCTTTCTCTGGATTTCCCCCTTGGCTTGAGATTTAAGGATCTATTCAGGGTAATAGAATGAGCAAAAGAGATTGCATGTTCTCTGAATGCATTTTGCAGAGAGGATCCCATCCCTTTCTGAGGATATTAGATGTCTAGTAGGATAACCTGCCAGCTCAGCTGTTACACTTCAGTATCAAGCTACTTTGTGCACTTTAGTTCTGGTGTTTCTGTCATTGTTTTGCTCTTCACATATGCTGTTTTCAGTGCCTGCACTTATTAAAGCAGCTCTGCCTACTTAGGGAAACACCTGTGATATTATCTGACCACAAATTCATTCTGCCTCTGAGAATGATCTGGAAAGGCACTCTAGCTGGTATGCAATTAGCCTTGCATAAAGAAACAACCACTAGATTAGCTTTGTTTTCTAAACAATCAATCGTGCTTGTATAGGCTGAACCTCTCACTGCCCTGTTCTTTATGTCAGCAGCCCTGCATCTATAGAATGACTCAAGTGCAATCGCTTTGAATCTTACAGCTAAATTAACATTGGCTGTGACTTGTTGATTTCAAATACCTTTTTAATGCAGAGAAACTCTCCCCTTCCTAGAAGAAGCCTGCCTAGTCCTGTAGACACTGTTGCAACAGTGTTTTGTTCTTATGGATATTCAAGAAAAGCTGCTTTAGCATGTGAAAGATTAATTCACTGAGGATGTTTTAGGTAATCCATCTGTTATCTGATAGTAACCTCCAACAGAAAGTGCTTTTGGGAGACTAGATGCCTTTCAAACAGCATTTGCTTGTTTAGGGTGAGTTGGTTTTGGGTTTTTTTGGTGGGAGGTGGAAATAATAGCTCACAAGGGCAACCAGTGTTCAAGGTATTTAAACATACATTAGCATCTCTACTGCCTTTGCAACCTGCCTGTGGTAGTCCCAGCTGCCTTGTAAGAAATAGTTACAGTGCAGCTGCTGAACTCTTTGATTCCTGTTAACCACTCTGCCTTGGAAACTTGTCTCTGTGGGGATTTAGAGAGGTGCAAGACCCATGATCCGGATGATATGATGATGCTTAGAGTTCCGTGGATGAGATCTGCCCCCATCTCACAGTGCAGCTTTGTCCCTTGGGTTATATGTTGAGTTTCCCTTGGAGGATGGCAGCTGTGTGCTTGCAGGAAGCATACAGGAGAAGTAGATGGGACTGACAGAGCATGAATGAATTGTCTGACTGACAGGGCTAAACCTAGACTGGGAAATGGGTTTGCTTTCAAATATTTTCACCTGCAAGAACTTCTATAGTGATTGCACTTATGTGATAGCAGGGTGCAAACACTTCTCTGGTGTAGGAGTGCTGCAGGTCTCACCCCAATGGTCACAGATGTCTGCTGTTAAAGTGGCATGAATGCTGGAGCCTGTGCATCCTCTAAGAGGAGAACAGCTGATAGTCATTCCCAAATTAGGTAAAAATGCCAAATTCTGGCAAGCCTTTGCCAAGTATTTCATAGTTCTCCAGAGTCACAAATGGAAGAGGTTTTTGTCCTCTAAATATTGCCCTGCTTGCTGGTCTTTGTGTGTCAAGTCCAACTGCCAAGCACTTGTAATCTCGTAGTATTTTAGCGTATATGTCAGTAAATATCTTATCCTGGCAGTTTTAACAGGGTTAGAGCTTGGCAAAACACATTCAAAAATAGCATTTGTTCATCGTCCAAAATCAAAATGTCCTGATCAAGCTGCTCTTAAATGTGGCCGTCAGCTTTCTATGGGACTACTTATAAAGCAGCTGTCTAAAGCATATTATTTGCATTTTGCATTAAAATGGATGGTTTGTAATTTGGCCAAAATACTGTCTATTACCTGTATTTC
Source organism: Acrocephalus scirpaceus scirpaceus (assembly GCA_910950805.1). Lineage (NCBI taxonomy): Eukaryota > Metazoa > Chordata > Aves > Passeriformes > Sylviidae > Acrocephalus > Acrocephalus scirpaceus. The sequence goes on from OU383773.1 coordinate 3,617,139, forward strand.
TTCTATAAGCTGTAATTCTTATGTGGTATGGGTTCCCTACATTGTTAAAAATACTGGTTGTGGAAGTTCTTACTGCATTATCCTAAATGCTGTAAATAAGGTCTGAAATCAGTGTGGTGATGCAACCCTTTTAAAGTGCTGATTTATCTATATTATTGACCAAACAGTAATTCTCTGATTTTCTTGTGGTTTAATAATTATTTGGGTTAAAAAGGGATTCTTAATTTTGTTTATTTTACACCTTACATAAAATATACAGGCTGTGCATCACTGCTAAGTTCAAATGTTTATTTAAATAATTGAGAAACTAAATCAAATAGCTCTACTTCATGGCAGTGTACATAAACACGTCTGTCACGCTGGTATTTGGGACAGCCTAAAAAACTGGAGCAGGGATCTGCTCAAGTGCTCCAGCAATACTTTTTATGGAGTGTGCTTTCTCAACGTTTGTTTGTAATTATTTGTGCTGCTAAAGGGAGGCGCTGGAGATGTTTACCAAAGGTGCTGCACCCTAAACTTGCAGTTTGCTCTATTAGCACCACCTCGTGCAGCAAAGGTGTGGGGCCAGAGGGGTGGAAAGCAGCTCTTTTACCACGCCCTTTGCAGCGCGGATTTAGGAGGAGGTGGTATTCTTTTAGTGCCAGGAAATAAGTAAGAAATAAATGTTATCTCTAAACATCTTTTATTCCTTTCTTTCAGTACTGAAGTGATGAGTTCCATTTAATACTTCATCAGGGGATGTTAGAGTATTTTCCTTGGCTCCGATGGAGGGAAGCTCGGCAAAGCTTGTGTGGGGAAGGGAAGGAATCTCTTTCCCTTGTGCTGACAGGAGACAATTTCCAGCAATCGTGATGAATCGGTGTGGGCTTAAACTGCAGGTTAGGCTGTAAATGCTGGTTTATTACCAAGCAATCACGGTGATGAGTTCCCCTTTGATCTGTGAGTCCGCTCAAACAACGCAAAATGAGAACACTTAGTGCAAGATGATACAACCAGTTATATATACTTGTTTACAAACCCTTTGGAGAATCTGAAATGTGAGAAACCCTCTTCTGAGATGTTTTGGTTTTTCTCTGAGGGCGTAATTATTTCCTCAGAGTTAGTAAAATCCGGTCAAAACCTGAATTCTCTGTCTTTGTTGGAGGGTGAACAAAATTCTAGGGATGTTTTTAAAAGCTTCCTTTAACAGAGTTTTCTGAGATTGAATGATGGTAATACGTTTAGGGACTGGTAATTGAAGATAATTCCAATGAATTAGACTTTGCAGACTTTAATGATATGCTAGAGGAAGTCGGCTTATGAAGATCTATGCTGTGCTCTTTTTTGTCTTGATCTATTGAATAGCTTCTGTAATTGTCTAATACATATTCTGGCAGTATTTGGGTGTCTTAAGTATTTGCAGCCTGAAGAAACCAGCCCGTGAATTTTCAGGCAGTGAATATGATTAGTTTGAATGCCAGTACGTGAAAATAATGTGCTTTTCACAGTAGCATCTGCAAGGGATGTCTAACTTTGCAGATACAAACTAAGTAATCAGTCCTGGCTTGACTATTTTTATGGATGAATATTCATGCAAAACTCTAATATCAACCTATTAAAGAAGGTATTTCTTCTAAAGAAGAATCGGCAAAGGTTGCTCTGGTCTATTCCATTTTCCCCACTGGAAAACAGTGGGACAGCCTTGGCAAAAGAACTTGCAACAAAAAAATGCTACTAGCAATGATGCCCTGATAGGATTATTCTTGCACCACCAGCCCTGGACATTGCCCTTCCTTCTGCAGGAAGGTGGGATTGGTGCAATTAATCCACTTGGTTATGTATTAAGATGTTTGCTGACTATAGCCTTAATTCTGTTTTCCTTTGTTTTTCTACATCATAGAGAGAGAGGGAACGAACCCATTTCATTCAGATGGGAGACAGCATTCAAGGTCAACATGGTTTAAAAACCTGAGGATCTTTTAATAGGATATTCCAAGCTGGACCATAGCTTTAGCTCAGGCCAGGCTGAGGTTTGTACCTATCTGACCAAATCAGTGAGTTTTCTTATTGAAAGTCATTACTTGCAGCAGTGTCAGCCCGTAACAGCATAGCTGCACACTGGCCTGAGTGATCTCTGTCCCCATGAGGTTTTGAGTTTTGTGCTTTTGTGATGACTTTGTTGTTAGTTTTTGGTTTTGAAAGCTGTTCATTCTTGCTGGCTTGCCCTTTACCTAATTTTGGGTGTAGAACCTGCTAATTGGAGATGCAGCCATCACAGATTAGGTATGCCTATGTCTTAGCTGTGTTGTGAAACTGCTTCTTAGTGCCTGTTTTCTTCCCAGCATCCCTGGTCCCAGCTGTTATGTTTTCCATTAGCTCTGAAGGCTTCTCTGCTGCTGTTTGTGCACGTACCTCCTTAGCTGTTTACTTGTTTAATGTGTCTGCGTTAATAAATATGAAGGTAATGTGAGTATATATGACTTTTTGAACTATCAGTAAATCAAAATACAAGTTAAATCAGATAATGCCACCTCTCCAGTTTAACAAAATGAAGTATTTCCTACTAAAAACAGCAGCAGCCGTGATTTAACAATGTAATCTGATCTAATATTAGTAACAGGCTGTGCCTTTAGGGAGCAGTATAATATCCAATCCACTGAATAAAGTCTGTCTCACATTAAATTCTGGATCCCTCTTAAAAAGATGGCTTCCCAGAATTGTTTCAGTAATTGCATAAAGACCCATGATTTCCTATGTGTTTTTCCCGGTAATGAATGGAGAAATTATGCTTGCCCCCAAAATGCAAAGAACGATGACATAGTGCTGTCCTACAAAGATGTTCTCCCTGATGTCACAAGCACCTTCACCTCTGCACCTTACCTCTTGAGTTTTCTATTCCTTCTCATGTGTCCAGAAAAATTCCTGTCAGGGGAGTTTGTCATGCCCAGATTGCCATCTATGACTGCATCACCACATCTTCCAGCAGGAGCCAAAATCTTACTTGTGGTCATTTTCCAAGTAAGCTGCGAGGGGGTGGAAAAAGGGTCCCAAGAAAGCCAAGGGGGTTCTAGTCAAAGCCATGCTTTATGGAAAGAAGGAAGCAGGAAACCCTATGGAAGATTGAACTTAGGCACGGCTGGAGTTTGTAAGCCTGTGTATGTCAGGCTTTAATAATTTCTGGAATTTTGTATACATACCGAGGAAAGGGTGCAACAAGTCTTCATTAACTCTTCCAAAATCAAGCTGTTCACACCCTTCCTTTTATGTTTTGGATTGTGGTTTGGATATTTATTTGTTGGGGGAGTAGAGGATGTCAGATGTTCAACGCTAAGAGTAGAAAAGCTGCCAGCATCATCTGCTTCTCTTAGATGAATTTGTGTTTGAAACATTGTGTTTTGGCTTAAACAGCAAGGCAGAGGTTGTAAAAGACATCGACTGACTTATAGTGTGTGCAGAGTGCTGAAGGCAGACAAAAGTTTGTGTTGGAAGAAGTGGGAAAAACGCTGTTTCTCCGTGTGAGGTGGATTGCTTCATATTGTTTTAATTCACATTGTGCTGCAGAATGACTTACCCCTGCCCAGACCTTGCTTCTGTGGCCTAAATTGTGTGGTAGCTTCAAAAGTAGGTCATGATGCAAAACCACTGTGCTGTTTCCAGTGGCTCTTTTCTTTTTTACTTTTCTTTTTTTCTTCTTTTTTTTTCAAATCTCAAGTTTCAAGATGAACTTGCTCAGACTCTGAGCTGCAGTCAGTGTTAGTCACAGGGTTGTTTGGGCACAATGTCCATGTTGAACAAACTGGTTTATGCTGTTGTGTTTCGATGCCTTTGATTATCTAAATGATGAATTAGATGTTAGGACATGTCAAATGTGGTTCTTTATTGCACCCAGTTAGCCTTAACCTTTTTTCTTTTGGCAGGGTTTTAATGATTCACAACAGACCAGTCCAGTGTAATGTAAGACTGTTTTAAAATGAGAGGTTGACTTTCAGGATCTGGAGGTAACATAGCTATGTATGGGAATGTTATTAAGTAATACATGATATAATTGATTTTTTTAAAAAAAATATTCCTGAACAAGTGTAGTCTTCCCTCTCTGATAGGGTTAATAAAGTTCTGGTTTTAGAAAGTAGTAGCTAAAAAGCTTTCAATGTTTGCATTTAGCTCTGTCAGAAGTCTTAATGGGAATTGAAACAACTGCCTGCCTATTATTGCTGCCCTTTTGAACCAAAGATCTTATGACTCACCTATGTAGAAAGTCACAGAGTTTGTCTACACCTTTATGATGGAACAACTTCATCAGATCACAGAAGGATACAGCCCTTCCTCTGAACTTTGAGTAGGGTAGTTGAGCACATTTATCCCGCTGGGCCAAAACCTCCAGGTATGTGTTCTAGATGGTTTTCTTCCTAGTGCAGTGACTGAACACTTGAGTATTGACATGGGCCAAAAAAACATCCCTTGTGGCCAGTTCTGTTACTATAAACAGCTGCTAATTATTAGCAACAGAGCCACAAAACTGCCAGGGAGAAAATAGCTGCCTGTTGGCCAAGCAAGTGGTGTTCTGTCTTACATCTGGCAAGTACAAGGAGAATACATGAGAGCTCTCCCAGCATGCCTGAGGATCCTTCTGCCTTCTGCACAGCAGGTGTCTGGAGCTGGGCAGATGAGTTTGCTTTTTGACCTTGTAGCTGCAGGGACCCACCGACAGCTCCTTTCCTCTGTGAGCTGCAATTTCACACTGGCTTTGGGTATTGCTGCCCAAAGGGGCATTTCCAGCAGCTCCTGTGCCTCCCTGTTACAATGGTATGGGTCCCTGCACCCATACAGATTTTGTAAAGGATTTCTTTAGCTGCTTGGACATGTTTTTGTCAGCTTAGTTTTCAGCCTGGATCAGTTACAGTGTCTGGTTTGCTGCCGTGCTGCTCATGTGGCTGCACAGGAAGCAGTGGGAGTAAGGAACCAGGGGCAAAGAAAAGGAAGAACAGACTGGTGCTCTTAGAGGAAGTACTTGTTTATACCAGCTTAAAGTGATTGAGAAACCTAGAGTGTAAGCAGTGGAATAAGCTGGTAATGTATTTTATATGATATTTCTTTACAAAATCAGTTGCCTGATCTTACAGAGTAATTTTTAATGTATTTTGAGAATGGACAAGACTTTGTAAGGTGGTGCAGCCATGCTTGCAGAGGGATTGAAGGTTAGTCTTGCCTTTAAGAACTGTTCTTTTACAGCTGCATTCTCTTTGTTGATGTGATGGAGCACAGAGCATTTGAACTCAAAACACCAGCAATTATGCTTGGACAAAAATCACTTTACTCTTGAAAAGGCACAAGTCCAAAACCAGTGTGTCCTTTCACAAGCCAGTCGGATGCTGAAGCAGAACTCATTGTTCACTTTGCATTGAATTTTGGAGGGAATAATAAATGATGTTTGTCTGCAACATGGCTGCAACATGGCAGTAGAAGTGCTCAGCCAAACATTTATTTAGCCTGAGGAAAAGACAGATAAACTGCCTTTCTTTCTGGTGCTAATATTAAAGCTAAACTTAAATCAGTCCAGATAACTCTTCAAGATATGGCCAGATTACTTGAAAACCTGAGCATAAACCGACTTGGCAGAAAAGTATTTGACAAATAAATGGAATGACTGGGCACTTACAGGCTTGTCAGCCTGACATGATTCACAGGTGAAATAGTGTGGTTGCTAGCATGGATGTCTGTGGGATGCAGACATTGAAGCATTGGAGGAGGGTAAGTTGTAAGGCTCTAGGAGGAATGAAAATCTCCTCCTGTTAATCTGGCAGCTTCTGCAATCTCTTTTTTCCAAGTAAACATTTGAATATTTCATTAAGTACACTTACTTGTGGTTTTTTTGTTGTTTGGGGCTTCTTGATGTGTTGAGCAGAATGGGTCACTTACAGGTCCTAATGTGATGATGACAACTGTGACCAGAATTATTAAAGCCTATTTATATTTCTATAGTAACTGATTAATTGATTCTTAGCTATTTTCCCTTGTGAAGGTAGTGGTAAACAAGGAAAAGTCATTGTATGCAATGACAGCTCAAGGTGTCTCTTCATCCTTCCTTTCTGCATCAAGAAGGTAAAATTCATTTAAACCTTAGAATCTTTGAGTTAGAGTATTTCCGACATCATTAGAAAATAATTCCTGTGAGCAAAACTGAATGCAGCTCTTCATGATTTGAGACAACTTTGGTCACCCTGTATCCTTGCATGTAAAAGAGTCATGATAATGGAAGAGGCAGATATTGAAGACAGCAGATAACTACATAAATGACTGGAAGCTAATGCAATAAACTTCAAAAAAGAGGATGAGATAAGGGGTCGTTTATCTCTGTTCAATCCCCTCCTTTTTTCCTTAGATATTCAGTAGTGCTTGGACAGAAGTGTTTCCATCATTTTCAGTTAGCTCATTCCAGTTTTTCATAGGCTGTGCTTATTTTTCCTCATTGTCTTGGGTTTTAAAATTAGTGCGTAGCACCTCTTCTGGGATTGTTTCTTACACCAATAAATGCTGAAGGAATACCCAATGGCTTTATAGGAAGAAAATCTTCGGAAAGATTTGAAACCTTCTCATGGTATCCAGTTTGGCCCATTTAACTGTTTTCTACTTGCCAAGCCTTATTACAGCTCAAAAAAATACGTGTGTGATTACCTGAAACGTGCTGTGTACTCTACAGCTTACAGTCATATGCTTTGGCACTGGTTCAGAAATTCTAGTTACTTGTCAAGCAGTGCATTCCAATCCCTTGTTAGCAAGAGAGATCTGGAAATATGCATCAAAAATAGTTCAGTCTTAAAAGATTTGGGCAGGATCACTGTTAACCTCATTTTATTTTGGTATTGATGGGTGTACTACCAGTCTGCTGACCTCCAGATGGTGGCATCACAAATGCAGGAACGCTGCTTGTCAAACCCCCAAGTCCTGAACTTAAACACACACTGAGATGTGTGATAGGAGTCATTTGCCCAAGGCATCATGTTGTATAATTGTGTAGCAGGAGCTCTTTGTGCATCCTAAGCATCATAGTGCTCCCTAGGGAAAAGAAAAGCATGGAATTTTGTGGGCTACAGATATGACCTATATAACACTTCCTCTTCTTTGGCAAACCCTGAGGAAAGGCAGTGATTTTCCTTAGGTTCTTCGATGGTTCACAGGCTCTGTCTGTGAACAGTACCTATTTGAGGCTCAGGATTACTGACTTGTCAAGCCTGTAATGTGTTTTGTGTTTGACACAGTCATATTATGCCTCAGTGGAAGGTAGGTAGTAAAAGTATAACAGATAAGATTAAAAGCAATTTGAGAAGCTTTAAAAAATTTTGCTTACAGATTAGGTTTTGGAATATATTACTTGCTTGTTTTGTTGGAATATTAACTATTGCTTTATAGGTTTTAAGTTTTTGTCATTGCTAAAACATGGCCAAAGGTCAGAGTAAAATGTGCAATTAAGCTGACAAAGAGCCAGTGTCATCAGTCCCTCCCTCCCATAAACATTCGGCAAGATCAGAAATAATTCTGTCTTAAGTTCTCTTCACACCCAACCTATGTAACATGCCCAACAAGAATCTCTTTCCATGGATGAAATTCTTCATTCTACTGCTTTATTTGTTGTTAGTTATGAAAATACCCTTGAAAGCCAGCCATGAAAAACAATTAGTCCTGGATGCAGACGTCAGAGAATTCTGCATTGGTATTTTAATCCAGTTTCTCTTCAGGTGCCATTCACTTTGGAGTTCTTTGCTGCATAAAAGCCTCTGTTATATTTACTTCCATCAGGTAAATGAATTTGTCTCCCTCTTTGAGAAGAAAGAATGCCACTATTCAAACTTGCCAAATTCAAAATGAACTAGGAAAAAGCAGTAGCAGAATATATATCAGTCTAAAATGAACATGAGCACAACTGAGCAGGGCTTAGGAAAGAACTGAAGACCTTTCTGAGGCTCTTGTTTTTCTCTGGCTTTTGTATGAGATGTGCACTTGGAGTCAGATGAAAGTGCTGCAGGAAGTCTAGCGTTATGCTTACCACAAAATTGACATAATGGAACAGTAATTCTCTGTTCTTTCAGATAAAACCTGTCGATTGTGCCTCCTCCTATTGCACTTGAATGCTGTAACTGCTTTTTCTGGCATGTTTAAACTATGCTGTTCTTATCTGTGTCAATTACAGCTTCAAAGTCTACCTCCATCTACCACCCATTATTCCTGGCTCTTAAATTATCTGATCACTCCCCATCATCTTCCACTTCAGAAATAACTTTTTCAGTCATCCCTTAAGAGCCTTGCTCAAATGGGCTAAATCTCAGATATCCTCTTTTGTCCTGCCTCTTTATCCTTTCCCAGGACAAATGCTCCTGGCTTGGTGTCATCCTCCTTGCCATGTGCAGGCTGCCCCAGTGCATCACAGAATATTCTGGAGTGATGAACTGCCTTTCTCTCAGTGCCTCACCCTGGAAATGCATATGGAAGGAGGTGTTTAGGGAAAGGGAATCAATCCTTCACAGGAGGGGAATTTAGGCATGAGAAAACAGTAGAGACTTTAAAGCCAGATGGTTCAGGAGAGTAATCCATGATCCTTAGTCTGTAATACAACATACATGTTCTGCTGATTTTTGGATAATAAGAGCTAACATGTACACTTTCAAATTCTAGTGAATGTCATGATGCCTGAGTCTGCCAGCAGTTAAACATTTTATGACTAGTCTGTAATTAAAATAATTGCTGCTACTCTGGAGCATGTATTTTGTAGGCTTTACTCAGAACTTGTGTTATGTAAGGTGGATGTGGTTTTTTAATACACGGAGTACTTTACATTTATGATAAACTACTTACATCTTAATTTCTGTTAATTCTGAGTGGGTAGAGAAATGCTTTCCAAGTCCTTTTTTCTTCTGAGCTATTTAATGCTTATAGAAAAAACTTGAACTTAAAACTTGGTTTATAGAACTAGTTCAGCAAGTTATTTTAACTTTCTCATGGAATTTAAAGGTTTGTCTATCTCAAAATAAAATTTTAGTATTAGTTTGTTGTTGAGGTGATCAAATGTGAGAATTCCAGTAATCTTGGGGAGCCTGGAAGAAGAAAAGACATGGACCAAAAAAGATGCTTTTGAATTGAAGAACAAAATCTGTGCAATAAACAGCTCAAAGGAGGGCGTCAGCAAGAAGGAGTGCTTGAGATGGTGTTCTCGTGATGCACTTTTAGTAGAACAGTGTCTCAGGTCACATTCAAACAGAACTGCTCTTGTGATGTGCTTTAAACACAGAACATGACATCTGTTTCCTAAGACTCAGTTTCAGGCTCACCACTTAATGATCTGGTCTGTGCTCAAGCCCACAAAGAGTTTTTGTTGCCACAACTGAAGAGACAGGGAATTGCAGCATGGGGACTTCTACTGAGGCCAGCTTTGCTGCTAGAGCCAGCATTTCATGGACCCATATCCCTGGGGGGTTTTGTCCTGGGGTCACAGCTCAGTCACCCTGTGTGCAGAGATGTAAATATGCATCCTTCTAATACAAACTTCATGTAATCTGATTTTTTTTTAAGATGCTTTGTTTTCTTCTCCTAAGTGCTTGAACACGTTTTCATTGGCATAGTGCAGTATTTGTACATCTGCTTAGATTTTGTCTATGGCACAAAGGAGGGGAAGGTACAGATGAAGATTGTCTTACCTGCTTAGAATGTATTTTAATAATTTTAATGTGGAAGATATTGTACCATTCTGTTTTCACAAATTTCAGCAGCCTCACAGGATGTGGGAGTAAGATGCTCTGGTCTTGTATGCTGAAAGAAGATGAATTCATATGCTGTGTATATGTTCATTAAAGTTTAAATATTAAATATCAGTCCTTAGTTATATTCATCATGGCTTATTTTGCTCATACTTCCTTGAGAAATATCTTCAGTATAAAATGGTGTGGTAGTTACTGCAAAGTAACTTGCATCTTCAAGAAGTCTAAATGGAGATGTATGTGTGACCATGGTAATTGATGAATCATCTTCCTGGCATAGAACCGGAATATCCTATGCTGTTTCTGAAATGCAACCTGCTTTAAATTTCCCAGAATTTAGTCTTGTGCTTGGTGTTCTGAGGATCTCGGACAAGTACCCTGACATTCTTCTGTGGCTTTGTGTAGGACCACAAACCAGAGGAACTGGAGTACAGTAAAGCATCATTTAAATACAAGGCACAACTGCTTTTCAATGGAAAGTGCAGAGGTAGGAGGGAACGTGGAATAAAGGACCCTACGTTAGGCAAGGACAATGGAAAGCATGAAGCAGGAAGTAGGTTATATGGTTAAGGGGGGGGACACAATATCCTGAAAAATCCTATTGAAATTTTTAAATGCTTGCTTTTTGTTGCAGATTAATCAGCCACTCGATGGGGATTAACAGTGGAGCACCTCTTTGTGTCGCCTTTCCACCTCTGTGTAGCACGAATAACAACTTCAGCACTTCTTCAATAATAATTATGAAACTGGTATTAACTGAATGGCAATTATGGATTTTTAACTCTAACTCACAGTAAACCAGCAAGCCATATGTTGAAATTCCTACCAAATAGCTTTTCATTCTTAATGTCTCGTATCTATACAAGAAGTTGCAAGATACCTGTTTGTACAAGAGGAATATAAGCATTACTTGCCTGAGGAACAGAAGCTGAAAGAGAAGACACCCTAACTTGTTTGTGGAGTTATGGTAGTATTATTTATAGAGTTATAACAAATATATATATTTTTTATGGTAATGAAAATGGCTCCTCAGAATGCTGACTCGGAATCTATGCAAGTTCAAGATCTACCTGTGGCACAGCTTCAGAAACCAGAAAACAAGGAGAATGAAAGTAGGGAGGAGACCATTAGTGAAGGATCCATAGACCGGATACCGATACGCCTGTGGGTGATGCATGGTGCAGTAATGTTTGGCAGGGAATTTTGTTATGCCATGGAGACAGCTTTGGTAACACCTGTGTTGTTACAAATTGGTAAGTAATTATAACTTCTGTGAGTTGAAGCTTTCCAAGGTATTTTTGCATTGATTAAAGCCAGGCAAAGAGGGAAGATGTGTCTGCCAACTAAAGGTACACAAAGTAAAAAGGATTTTGGTTTTTTTCCTTAGTGTCTGTAGCACAGAGTCAATTGTATGATCATTTTTAAATGGGAAGGATTTCTACATGCATTCATCTTCTAATATTGCTTCCCTCTGTAAAAAATGTAACCTGATTTAATTCTAAAATTCTCTACTGCAAGGTAAGTGATCTAGGAACTAGAAACAGTATTGGGGTATAAAGGATTGCAGTGAAGCTTTTTTTTTAATTTATGGAGAAATATTTCAGGTTAGAGTACTTTAGAATATCTAAACAATTAAATAAATTGGTTTTTCCAGTGAACTACTACATTTATTTCTAACCACTAGAGAGTCTTGTTTTGTGTGATTAATCTGCAGTTTATAGCATGTGAATACACGTGAATAAACTATGATACCAATAGCCTTAGATGATAATGGGGGGAGTGGTGGGGTTTACAATAAGGGTAGTCAGTGTTAAATTTCATGGTGAGTATTGTCACTAGGTTTCAAATAAACTGTTTACATTATTAAGGGTATCTGATATTACCTTTATCAGATACAGAAATTTGTCAATCATATATCAGAAAATATTACACGACACAGAATGGAAATGTCAGACTGAGCGGGGAGTAAACCAACCATGTGTGTGCACTGTATAATTGTATATTTGTATATTATATGTTTGTTTTGGCTTACTTGTGCAGGTGTGCCTTACAGCTTGCTCAGCTGTGGCCAAACAGAAGCACTCAACCAACTAGATAATAATGTTCAATGAATACTATTTACAACATTGTTTAAAAATTTCCAGGTTAGCATCTTGAATGAAACACATGGGGGAGTTGTGTTTGTTTGACATGAGAAAAAGGCATTTTATCTTCAACATGTGAGCATGTGATATACAAGTCCTTTCATGCAGTCTTTCTGCAGTTAAAAATGTGTTTTCATATGAAATTGCTAGTTGGTTTATTTTCAGTGAATGGAGTGAATAATCAGTGCAGTTAGTGCCATGGGAGACACTGATGAGTTAAGCCTCTACATTTTCCTGAAAATTTTAATTTTCCGAGCTCATCAGATGGTCTTCATGAATCTATTGTTGGCATAGTTAAAACAGATTCTAAAAAACTCCCAAAAAAGAGCTTTTCTGATCAACCTGACTTACTAAATAAAACACATGCAGCTTCATCTAGGAATGTTTATAACTTTCATAACTTGTTCTGAGGTTTTCATTTTGGGTAAGTTGACATTTAGAGACTTCAGTCCCTTGTACTGGCAGCATTGATTCAGTAATTGTCTACCATAAACTTCAAAACTTTCATCCTGCTTTGCATGGAGAAGATCCCTGGTTTTGTGAGTGACGTTTTTGTTTGCTTTGTTTATGCTGGCATTTGGATGATTAAAATGTATGGCTGGCTAAGCTGACTTTACCTTACCATTGGGTAAGGTCAGACAGTATAAATAAACCATTCTCTTAATTACTGACCCGTCTTCCAGTTTACATTTCTTTTGTGAGCTTTTCTAGCTGTTTCCTCCAGATAATTGAGAAATACCTCTTCCCTTCCTTCCCTAATTCCAGTGATCAAAATAACTTTGGGATTTGGGGGAAGGGAAGAAGAGGGATCCCATTTCTAGAAAAGCTTCAAATTGACAAAGCGATGTCAAAATCTGTGGGGATGCAGCAATGATGTTCCAAGCCACAGAGATAAGAAATGGAGGTAGCAGTTACAAATGTCAGTGCTTTGGGAACTAATGAAATCTTTCTGCTTGGCTCCTGTGCCCTCAGCAGGGCTAAAAACAATGTTGGATTCACTGAAGGGTTAAGTTATTCACGGGTGACTTATCTGGCCTCTTTGTTAATTACCTCTTACATGGTTCTGTTTACCTTTATCAACCTCAACATCTGTCTGCCTCAGCATGAGCTATATTTATTCCTCACTGGAGGGGGTTGCAATATAGCTGTCGAACTGATGTAATATTCCCTTTGCTTCTTGTTTTGGTAAAAGCAAAGATCAGTTTCTGTGAGATTAAATTGGCTCGAGAAACTATATTTGAGAATTGGCACCTGGGGAAGTGTGGTGATTCAACCAATTTTGCTTATAATACACTGAAGAGCAAGAAGCCTTTTGGGTGTCCAAAAAAAGATGACTCTTCACAGTGTGTTTAATATTAACGATTAAACTTTACAGTGTGTGCTTGTGCTTTTCTGTACCTGGGAAACCTTTGGTCACTGAAATAATCTGAGATTCTTATCAGATACCACCATGAAAACCTTAGGAACATTAGTATGGTATTATACACTCTCTGCTTGCAAGTATTTGACTTGCTTTTTCCAGTTTGAGTACCCTGGATTAGAGGTATTGTTATGATTTGGCAGATGACCGACCTGTCCTATTTGTTCTGTAACCCACAAGATTTTATCAGCTGAAGGAGATGGTCACTCAGATGGTCCCTTTCCAATTCAGTGGTGGTTGAATTCATTGTGTTTAAGTTTCCTGAAGTTCTGAAATATTAACAAGAGAACTTGAAAGCATCAGTGAAAGCTGCTTGACTCAATGCATACTGTGAATTGGAAAGGTGCTGAAGCACCCAGGTTACTGCACTCCTACTGAAAGAAGTTCTGATTTCTGATTTTAATCATTGTCTTTATTGCTATAATTGATGTTACATTGCTGTGTCAGAAATGCAGCTACAAATTTATAACAGCCTTGTAGTCATAACTGGGCTTTAGTAGCCTAGCAACAAGTACAAGCCAAATATATATTACATGATTTTTTTTAATTCCAGCTTGCTCTTTAATTTCTTAGTATCTGCAGCTTAAGAATTCAAAATGAAACAGTGAGAATTGCTGAGAATGCAAACAATGTCAAATAATGCCAAATATAAGAATTCTAGTTGGAGTCCAGATGAAATTATGTTAGTTGACACTAGAAGGTATAATCTCTAAAAATCTCCATTAACCTTTTTGGGACCTGTTCAATAAACATTTTCTCCCAGCCAGCATTGAATTTTAGCAGAAAATAAGCTTTCAGCACCTTCAGAACTTAAATTTTACTTGTTCATGAGGCCAAGGGTTTTGAGAAACTGAGTGATTCACATTATTCTTGAGTATTAACACTGCTGTTTGCTTCCCCTTTATTGCACATAAACTGCAAATTCCATAGGAGCAGGATGAGGTCTTTGTCTTCTGAAACATCTGGCACTTAATGCTGCTTAGCTGTGAGAGGGAATTAAAATCCCTGCTATTGTTTATAAATGACAGTGTATTTTCTTCCATCATTAAACTTGGTTTCTAAGGATTAAGTCCCTAAAATTATCCTCATTTCATAAGTTCACGGAAGGTTTGGATACATGATAAAATAATTTTGCATGGGATGTTGCTCGAATAAAAGGAAAAGGAGGAGAAACCAAGGACTGGTGTGGTGTATACTTGGAGAAACTGTTTTTTGAAGAAACTTGTTCAGTGAAATCACAATACATTAATTGTGTTAATAACACTTTAAACCATTAATAAATACATAATTTGGTAGTTTCAGACTATTTCTACTTTAATTCAAACAAAATTTTGGTTTTAAGATGTAGGTTTTGGTTTTAAGAATTTACAAGATGTAAATTCATTTTAGTTCTTCTGAAAGGTGAGGTCCATGTACCTATTACGACTATGGAAGAAAAAAAATCTGTATTTTATGGCTTGGGGTGGCTGCTGCTTTCAGCATGAAAAACTCACTGTCTGACTAATGAGTAGTGGTAGCTGTAAACATGAAATTTCACGTTTTGTATTTAATAAGATAAAAGCTTTGTCAAGCCTTTACTGTTGCTTCAAAGACTCTTTCAATGCTATTGAGTTTTTTATTAGTTAATAGGCACAGAAGTGACTGTCAGCACCAGGGCTGTTGCTCATTCCCCTGCATAAATTAAATATATTACATTGGTGCTCTTTAAAAGTAGCTATGTACATTTACATAGTTTCATAAGGAGACATAAGGAAAATGAGTTTACATGTGCTGCTTACCTTTATAATGTCATTTAAATTTAGGGATGCTTGTCTGGTGTGCTGTAAGAATAGCTGTGGTTTTTATGCATTTCATATCTGAGTGCCTCTCTGTGATGGCATCACTTTATTTTAGTGTGAGAGTTAATGGGTTCTTGTAGTAAACATTGCCTAGTCTAACATTAAATATTGAAGTTGGTCATTTTAAGCTTAACCCTGAGCATTAGTGTTGTTTTTAGGCAATAATACTGAAGAATAGAACTTCTGGAAATTGAGTATTTCACTGCTAATTAGTAGATTTTACTAAAACGAAAGGCTGAGCTACACAGAGCAGAATACTATAGATTATTTTTGTTTGGAGATTATTTGTCTCATTAGATCCTTTCAAATCAGCAAAATGCTCTAGTCTCATATATGTAGGAAAACTGTTCAGGGGTTTGGGCTGTTATTTTACAGCTAAAGCATTTAGATATAATATCCCATAAAAAAAATAATTATCTAACATTCAAAATTCATCCAGCCTAAAGCTTAGCAGACTGTGCATAAAGGGTCTTGAAATCTAGTTCATGTGAAATTGCCAGGATGGAAAAAGTGTGTTAAGCAATAATTCAAACTGCTGATTCTAAGAAATCTCTGTGGCAGCTGAGAACTCATTATGCAGAAGAGATTCAATAGTCCAGAGTGAGCTCTTTTAGTTTGCAGTAGTGACTCTCTCCATTGAAAGGTAGTGTTGATACCTGCCTGAGAAGAATGCTTGTAGGTAAAGGGAGATTATGGAGATGTATTTAGAAACCAAGCATGAAATGTTACAGATGAATTGGTTTCTAGGTCTGTTTCTTCAAAGGAATTAGGGTATCAATTGCTGACTCAATTCAGTGTGGAAGCAGATAGCCTTCCTAAGGCTAAGCCTGAGATCAAAGGAAATCTAAAAACCTGAAAGATCTCTTGGGGAAGAAGGGAGCAAAGGGTTGGATGGGCTGTTAGAGGCTGCCTATAATTTAAGTGAAAAAGAGCTGAATGGCTCGAAAGCCTCTTGCAGATGGAGGAAGCTCTTCAACACAAAGCAGCACTGAGTCTATTTCAGCTCGGGTAGTTGAGTTTATTCCTCATCTCTGCCAGAGGTTACATTAAGGTTATGTATTTTTAACTGCCTTTCTGCAAAGCTGCATCTTCCATTTCAGCTGTCTCCTACCTTACCTTGTCTTACCACAAAGAAACTGAGTTGCTATAAACTGTCCTTTGACTCTCAAAGTTAAATTCCTCTTCAGTCCAGCTGCATCCATGCTCTCAGGCATGGATGGCTGCATTTGATGCTGGAAGTGAATTGAAGGATCTGAATTTCTCTTTGAAAGAATTATGGCTTGAGAGCTGACCTGTCCCAAGAGAGGCTGTAGCACAGCTAACCTGAGGCAAGAACTGAATATACAGTGGATCCGAAAACCTGGAATAGTAACAATTAAATCCTTTTAGCCTCGTTAGCTTTTTGAGTTAGTCTGTAAGATCATGTAAAGTTTGTATTCACATCTCATGTGGTAGAATGTATAAGACTGCAAATACTGTGCCTGAGGCACATGTTAATTGCTCTATAAAACCTCCCCACCCATCTTTTTTTACTTATTGACTAATTTTATGCCCACTAAGGAGTTGTGTAAGACTTATTTACTGTACTTTTTTTTAAACTAACAAGCAAGTCAGACTTTCATATCATAATCGCTCTTCATAAATATCTTTTGACCTCAAAGCATAGCAGCACAGATTTTGAACACAGATAGCCCTTAGTGGAACGTTGGGTTAAGATACACTTAAAGCCCTTTTAAAAGAAAGATGCTATGGAACTGTTAAGATTTTTATCCTGGGGGCAGTTTAGGAGCATGTGCTTTATTTCCATATGAAGGCAAATACCATGCGGTTTGGCAGTTGTGCAATAGCTGTTCCTCACAGCTTTTTTTATATCAATGTTCTGTTTTTCTTTAAGTAACACTGAATTTGGCCTTCAGAGGCACCACTGATAACACATGGCAGATTTTCAGCTGGGTAATGTGAGGATTCCTGCTGGCTCTAGGGTCCTACAGACTGTGAGTTCGGATGAAAAGCCTTTCTAGGAGAGGGAAGTTGACTGCAAATGGCTTCAGAGGCTTCTCCCATAGCATGAAATATGTTTCCTATTACTACTTACCAGTAGGTAACTTTTTGTTCCTTTTATTTTGCTGAATAAGGCTTGCTGGAGAAGCTACTTCTAAAATAAGATTCATAGTTATTATGGTGCTGCTCTTTCCCATTCCAAATCTTCAACAGAATTCCTTGAGATTTTAATTGAGTACTGCGGGAATGTTAATGTGGTTTGGGTTTTTTTTTCCCCCTAGCATAAAGAGTGTTCACAGTAAAAACTGTGGAGTGAACACTCTTTGAATCTGCAGAAGTTTTCATTTTAAGAGTTTGTGTGGTCTGAGGTTAGAGCAAGTGACCAGTGTATGACACAAGAAATATGAACAGGTCTGAAAACTATGGGCTGATAGAAGCAGCACAGTGGAGGGTAAAACAAACTGTGTAAAAATGCAGGCTGTCAGTGAATAATGGAGGTTTAAAAGCAATTTTTGATTTCATTGTCACCTCTGTTCTTCAAATACTTTTTTTTTCTGCAGCAATAGACATTTTAGTCTGTGATTTGTCAGAAGAGCTTGAAGCCTCCAAAAATAATCACTCTCTAAGAAGGAAATGTACATCTCTATCCTTAGGTAGCTGCTTCTTCCTACCTGTAAATATTTCCTGGCCAGCATGCTGCCTACCTTTTATCTGGAGTAGCCAAGGGTTAGGAGAGGCTAAACTGTTTGGCATGATTTAGGAGCACTTTGAGATCTCTGTTCTCCTTCTTTCCCACATTCCTTTTCTCCTGCCCAAAAATCTAGTAAAGCACAGAAATAAGGACTAATCATTGCAAGAAGCTAATGGTGGTGAACTGGGTATGGGACTATGTTAAATTAAAGGATTTTTTTAATTTTAATTTTCATATCAGCCAATAGCATTAAATCCTTTTTTCAGTCTATTGTTAACAGGGTTTTTACATCTCTCTTATCACTGGGTCACCAAATTGACTTGAAATTCTTTCTTCTCCCACATACCAGGCCCACTTTGTTGTGAGACTCAAGGCAAGCCTTTCTGCTGCTTTCAAGGGTGTTTCTAGAGTAGAAATGGGCACAAATGGGAATAAAGGAACTGCAGGATTTTTACTAAGATGTCCTGTGAGTGGAAGCAGGGGCAGACTTTGGCCTCCTGGAAATGCGCTAAAATTGAGTGGTTTTAAACACACATTTATGCAACGTCTTTCTTAGCCTAAACCCTTCCTCTTAATCTGCTTTCCACCCACATGCCCCACATCTCTTTATACTTCTGTCTAAACATCCTCATCTGTAACAGGATGTCAGGAGAAGCCTTGAATGTACATGCATGAGTTTTCCTGCTCAGAATTTGAGTCTGACCCTCAGCTCTGACTGAAAGGTAACTTTGCCATAGCAATAACGGGTGAAACACGATAGTCCTTCCATGCTCCTTATTACAAAGTAATTGCCACCAGGGCAATTTTCCAGCAGGCAATTGCCTGTTTTTTACTGTAAAAAGAAACCTTTCAGCTCTTGGATGGGGATCTGGTGGCAGAGACTTGCAGATACAGAACTGAGATTTGGATCCCCAGCATTGCAACTGGCAACCCCTTACTTGAGTGGGTTTCTGTTGAATGTGGACTGTAAGACAGGTTATGAAAAGGGAATATCTGGGAACTTATTAGTAAACAGGAGTCTTACTTTTCAAGGAAATAGAATTAAAGCCACTTTGGAAATGAAAAGAGAGTCAGGCCAACTCATGTAATGTGCTTGCTGCAAGAGTCTTTCTGTTGTGATGCCCCTCTGGGACCCCATTTAATCATCTTCTTTTCACCACACAACAATTGAATAGATTTCAGATTTACTTCCTGCAGGCTGTTTTGCAAGAAATTATTGGAAATGTTTTGTGCTACTGATTCAGTTTGATAATATTTAATACTAGTCCATTTAACTAAATAGGGAAAATCCATGTTATGGATTATATTCACATTGGTTTGGATAAATCTCTTATAGCTCATGTAACTCCATAAACATCTTCCTCTCCCTGAGGTCTTGAGTAGCTGGGTACAGAGCAGCACAGATGCAGATTTTTCCAAAAATAGATGAACCCAACTTTGTTAACATTTGGTGATCTTCAGTTGGAGCCTCCAGGTGAATTTTTTTGCAGTGTAGTTAGATGCAGAGCATGTAAACTGAAGAATTTGGATATGAGTTTCTGTTATTTTTAGGGAATGGTGACTGTTGGGCTACAGTTTTCTACAGCAAAGTTAGGTGCCATCTTTCCAGACTTTTGGGGGTGCTCCATGTGAGGAGAGAGCTTCCACACTTAAAACACTTCCAGAACAAGAATACTTTTCCCCATGGTGGAGGTGCTGATATGGGGAAGGATCAACAGAAAGGCTGAGTTCCTACAGTGGCCTGGTTCTGTCCTTGCTATCGACTTTGTCTCTGGCAAGTGTCCCATCATGATGCAGTGCAATTGCTTTTATTATGCCAGTAAATTTTGTATAACTTCTGCTCAGATCATCTTCACCTTGAATTTCTATCGTCCCCTGAATCCCAGTGTCTGTTCTTTCTGGCTCAAGTGATAAACTGAGCTGGATCATTTTCTATGTGTTCTCTGTATTGGCTGTATAAAAACATGAATTTCCTGCTTTTATCAGTTGTGCTGCTCTGTAAACAATGGTCATTCAATAATTCAGTCTATCAGAATTGAGCTTACGGCCCTCCCTCCCCCCCCCCCCCCCCAGGATAATCTGCAATTTGCAAAAATATCCTGCTTTAAATGAGCTCTTGATCTGGAAGTGTTTTAATACCTCTTACAAATGTTGTATCTGGACACTTCTAGAAAGTAAAGTTTTTCTTTGGAGAACAGAGATCAAGTTCATGCCCATAAGAGTTCATGTAGGTGGCAGGAAAATAAATATTAAATTACATATTCTAAAATTAGTATTAAACTTGGGCACTCCGGGAAGAATCTTCATGAATTAAAACCGAAGTGTCTCGGGTATTCAGATAAATGATTGTTTACTGGGGTTAATTAGTTGTAGTGGAGACAGTTGTGGTATTCATTATGTTTTCTTTGCCTGATTTGGAAACTCAGAGTCAGTGTCCTACCAAGCCAGACATTTTCTGGCAAGGAAGAGTCATTACAGGCATACCTGCTGTCTTACATGAACTGCATCAGGTGACTTCAAAATGATTGTTTATCATACTCAGCTGCAATTTAAACAATTTATACAGCGATTGGATGTCACTGAAATATCTGATCTGCTGTTTTCCTCCTAGCTACAGCAGAAAGAAGAGCAGATGCACTGTGCTTTGCTCTTTCTCCCCTTAAATCATTATTCTGCAAAACTTTAAGCAAATAAATTTCTGGTTGCTAGACTTTGGTGTCAGTTTATCACCTCTGTAGTGGTTCTGCACTTACATGTACTGTTTTAGAAAAAAGGCTTTGGGTATTCCTGATATTAATATCTTTATAACATAGAATCCCAAGAATGGCTTGGGCTGCAAAGAACCTTCAAGACCATCCAGTGCCACCCCCTGCCATGGGCAGGGAACCTTCTGCTAGAGCAGGGTGCTCAGAGCTCCATCCAACCTGGCCTTGAACACTTCCAGGAATGGGACAGCCACAGCTTCTCTGGACAACCTGTGCCAGGGGCTCACAGGGTAGAATTTCTTCCTAATATCCAACATAACCTACTCTCTAACACAAAGCAAATAATGCTTACTTAATACTGACCTTAAATAACAGCAGAAGGAAACCTTGTGATCTGTATGAAATTAAAACAGAATTTAAATTCTTTCCTTTCCATTACGACCAACAGAGCTATGCCAGAAACAAAGTTTTCAAGCCCAAACTGGCTGACATCTCGGTGGTCATGGCTAGATCTGTGGTGAGCAGCAGTGTTGACACCCCTTCCTTAGTGACTTGCTGGGTCCCCCCAGTGTGGTCTCGCTGTGTAACAGTGCAGAAGCTCAAGAAGTGCATGGGGGAGCCTTCAGCATATTTGAGGTTGGCATGAGAAAATAAGACTATGTAATCACTTAAAAGGCTGAGGGTGGTTCTTTCTCTGTAATTTAACTAAGCAATAGTCTACCAAGTGCTCCCCCTTCTCTGAAGTACTCAAAGTCGTGCGTCATAAATTTTGTGCCAGGGACTCCATCAGTCTGGAGAGCAGTTAGCGTGTGCCAGAGGTTATGCAGATAATTGCAGAGGAAGGTTATTTTTTCTGCATTGTGTATTCCTACCCTGTTGATGTGGCAAATGTGTTTAAAATAAGTTTTCAAATGTTTTTAAGCTGTAACCTTCAGGAGAGGAGTTTGGAACAACTTTGTCAGGTATGAAAGGATTGCCAAATCTTGCAAATTATTTAGGTTTGACTCCTAAAAATTATTCAGGTTCTTTGATGGATGACTGAATAATGCTGTGTTGCTACACCTGTACCTTATATATTACTTGTATATATGTATAAATAACATATATATAACATATATAATAATATATACATGTATATATATAATATATACCTTGTTCCATTTTTTTAATAAGTTTAAATGGCAAGAAAAAATTACATGCAGAGTGACATAAAAGAAAACTGGTTTTCACAGTATAATAAAAAACTTGTCTGGTTGTTGAAATAGAGTTCTGTTCTGCTTTCTCCCCAGTGGGGTCTAACTCTCGTAATTTGCACATTTGGAAAGGAAATGTTTGCTGTCTTTAGTGCTAGTGTGCTCTGGTTGTTTAACGTCAGGTTTTATTGGTAAATTTATTCTTCCACGTGTAGCTTCACAGATTGGGCAACATAATACATGCGAGTAAAGATCACATTTTAAGATCTGCAGTAAGAAGTCTTATTCATCTTGTATTAGTACATTTTATTCCAGACTATCAATTCCCGTTATTTGGTGCAAAGGGACTCTGTGGATCTCATTATCCTTCCTGTGCAAATGGAGTTGTATAATTTTTAAACAGCTGAGTGAGGGTGGGGGAGCCACATCTCTGGACACAGTGAGTGAGTTATTTGGAGTGATGCCTGAGACTCTGCTCTAGTTACTAAAACTTCTTATGAGAGCACCCCTGTAGTATGACCCTGCAAGCTCAAAATACTAAGATCAAGGGTTTTATTAATTAGAATTCAGAAGACTTCAATGTGAAAGCAGCTCTACTTTTAAATCTCCGCTGTACATGTATAGAACGTGTTTCATGTAAGTTAATGTTCAAGCCAAAACATGCAAGTTAGGAAATTTTGAAAGTTAAGGCAGGTTCCATAACCACCAGCACTGTCTTTAATCAGCCCCAAAATTTCATCTGAGAGGATGATTTCTATAATGCTTTACCACAAGGCAGGTAGTTGGTGGCATGAATAGCAACAGAGAAAACCCACATTTTTGGCAGGGAAAATCCTCAGTTGATTAAAACTCTCTGATAGTCTGATAGTCCTCATTCTTATATCTAGTGATTGTTACAACCTCTGGTGAACTGCAGTGTTTATCCTGGAGCAATGTACATGGAAAACTGCCTGCAAAGTCCAACATGCTGTTCATTTGTTGCAGCAAACAGGGAAAGCACTAATAGGATTTCTGTTCCGCTTGATGTAGCCACATGAGGAATTAACCTCAATAAAGGCAACTGCGTAGAGGAATGCAGTTTCTCTTTAGGGGCTTAGGATTTGCAAAATTCGCCTGTTTAGGGGTTTTTTTAAAGCAAACAATGAATAATGAGTTAGAAGAATTAGCGTGTTTCTTTATATATTCATGCATATAATTCAGCAACACTTTTAAAACAGAAAATAATTTAAAAGCAAATGCTGTGTTACCACTCTCTGCTGACTTTCTGGTAGAGTTTCCCAGTAGCACAGTTGTGACCAAAATGATCCCAGGCAGAGTGTTTATTCCTGTCATAAACAAAACTGTGGTCCAAAAGCTTTTAGAAAGTCCAGAAGGTTGATTTTTCAGCATGGTAACAATTAACAATACACTTTTTATAAGTCTGTCATGAGAATGGTGCCTTTTTGGGAGGCTTTGAGTATTGAAAAGGGAAGCAAAGCACTTTGAGACTCCATGATGTCAATGGCCTAAGGAGTGTAGGTGGGATCAATTCAGCTTTTTTCTTTCCTGGCAGTTTGAGGGGAAAATGGCTTTTGGAGTATGAAGTGTATATTGGGTAGCTATAACATTTATTAGATATTATGGTTTTTTCTGTTGGGTCAACCTGGGTAATTATAGAAGGAGCTGCCTGCACCACCTTCTGACCCTTAAAAGGACCAAGAAAATGTGATCCCAACTGAAATATAAAGATCAACTGTCTGGTCACTAATCCCCAGGAAGAAAGAGGTTCTCAGATGATGTCTGCAGGGGTACACAGGCCAAAAAACACCTCCTTAAGTCACTGTTTTCATGTAACTTCCAAGCATGTAGTCAAGTCAAAAAACTGGGGAAGGAAAGAATGATTTTTATCAATGTGCAGAGACAAGCTCCTTGCATTTACTCTTGAGGCTGGAAATGAACTGTTTTCTTTGCTGCTTGCAATTCAAGGGCGCAAATATTGTGCTGACCGGATTCTGTCTGGCTGTCTGCTCAACAAAAAATTACTTTTTTGGCTACCCTCAGGTCTGCTTGCCTTCCTTTTCAAATTCTGTTCCTGGATACATTTGAGCAGATGCCATACTGGACTATGTATATGCCAGTCATTTGTTTGGCAGGGTGAACCAGATCCTTTATGATTCCCTAGGGTTTGGGAGTTGGTGGGGTGGAGCAGACACACAGGGGAAACTTCTGCTGCAGTGAGTAGGAATTATTATCTTGGTGGTGCCTTCTAGCCCAGTGTTTGATACAATGGTGCTTTAAAAATCTTGGCCATGAGCAAGTCCCAGAACATTTGGGATCTCCTAGCCCTGCTGTTCATCTTGCCCTTGCTTAGTTATGTCAATCAGGCTTTCACCTACCCTTGAGGTCTTGGTAGAGCAGTGTGGAATGGTACTCAAAGCTTCCTTTGGGCACCAACTCTTTGTCCTGTGAAGCAGAACAGCACCAGAGCAAGGAGGGCACAGGCTGCACCTACTCCTGCCTCATGGTGCTGCTGGGTGGCCGCATATTGAATAGGTCTCCCTTAAGCCAGTGTGATTTTAATTAAAAGCTTGTTCTTAAGGTGAAAAGTTGTTTGTTGACTAGAATTTTTTAGGAGATGGAAGGGTTGCTTCAATCTGGGTTAAATACCCAGAGTTAGCAGTTCAGGTTTGACTCTCCTTGGAGTTAAAACTAGGGGTTAACACGAATTTTTGGTTGGGATTCGACTCAGCCATGTAAGTAGATGGTCATATTCCAGAGTATTAATGTGTTAATCACTGCAACAAAAGCGCCACTGTTGATGAACAGAACAGGTTGCTGAATGATTTTCTGTTGTGTGTGTAGGAACCTCTCGGGTTTGGGAATTTTCAAAGAATTTGAGCCGAAGTCCTGTATTTATAAATTTGTCAATATTCTAGAAACAGTGATGAAAAACCCTATTGAGCTTTGGATAAACTGGGATGCTGCATCTCTTCAGGCAACACATGTCACAGTAATTGATGTGTAATCTTGCAGCCAGAGGAGCGGGAAGTGCTGCAGCGTTACGTAATGCACCGAGCCCAAGTGGGGCATCACATACGGCTGATGCCTTTTAATTACATCCCATAAGGGCGAGGGAAGGATCAGTGTGGTGAAACAGCTTATTGATTGCTGCATTCATACATGGGCCTGCATACATTTAGACACTTAGGAACAAAGGGAAATGGATGCTGATGTTGTGTGTGTGACCTTTGGGTCCTGTGTCTGCAGCTTGCTTAACTGGCCAGCAACAGGAGACAGGCTGGGAATAAATACCCTGACATTGTGAAGTCAGCCTTGGGTGGTTCTATGATGCAGAACACAACCTGTATTTTTCTGGAATACTGAAGAAAGTTTTCAGTTTTTTACTTGATGTGAACACCTCTGTTATACCCTTAAAACTGCTCTACAGTGGTGGTTAAAAAGAAAATTCTTTATTAGTGCTGGTTCAGCACACTGGAAGTTGCATCAGATTTAATCTATATTCCATTTCAGCTCGTTAAATGCTGTGATGCAAATTTCTTATTAGTGTCAAAGTGATATATTTCTAAATATTGGTTAATAAGTGAGAGACCAAGAAAAGTTAAAAACAAGTTTCCCAAGAGCCAAAAAGGATGGCATAGATAATCTAGAAAATCTTGAGTGAATCAGCTTCAGCAGTAGATGGGAGCCTTTGGCAATGTTGCGTTTCCTTGCTCTCTCTGCTGGCTATTTTCCTGCTGCAGCATGGGGAAAGCTTGTTTGGCATTCTCTGTGTTTGAGCGTAAAAGTTTCAGCTTCTGTCTTAAGTAAAGCTGGTACTTTACACTGTACCCTGGCAAAAACAAATACCATGAGTTTGATAAGGATATCATTCAGTGGAACCTATAGGAATTGCTAATTAGCTACAGTAAAAAAAAAAAATCTACAACAGCAGTTAATTTTTTGGCCTTTCCTTGAGCAGGGCAGGTCATATGCATTGCTTTTGATTCCGCAGCAGCAGGAGTAGCAAAAAAATCAATAGACATATGTGTCAAAATTGGATAAGGAAGTAGGAAACTAGATTGTTATAAAGGCAGTAAGCTAGAAACAATGTTCTACCTGAATTATCATAGGTTACCTCTGTGGAAGTAGGCTAGTAGGATGGTTAGAAACTTTAAAATAAATAATGGAAGCTTTAAAAGCTGTGCTTGACAGCATTTGTGATCATGCTAAAAGGAAAACCACATTTGCCTGCCTGCAGATCAGCCCATGTGTTCTCTCTCTGATGCCTCAAACCTCAGCTGTTCCCAGGCTTTTGCTTCCCCTCTCCTCCTTCCACACATACCTTTGGCTCACTTCTCTTAACATACGCTTCTCTTTCCTGACACAGCACCATAAAACTGGGTTATAAACCAGCAATTGTCAGGAAAGCCACATAAACCTTTCTACAACTTTGGCAGAACAGCCATGCAGCAGCAGAGCTTAATGAAACACTGAGGACTCCCACAGTTGCCAAATATGAGAAGGGGAGGACAGTTGTAGGAGGTTGAGAAGCAATAATTGAGCAGAGACAGAAAATGGGAGAGCTGGATGATGAAATCCTTTAAGAGGCCTGTCACTTATTTCCTTAATTCCATTTTCCAGAAGTGTTATTTAACCCACCGTGGTTGCTGCTGTCAGGCTATTGCATAGGGAGTTTCAAAAGGCAGAAAAACTTTGCCAGAAGGAGATATTACTCTTCTGCAGCTTAAAAACACCTCCAGAACTCCGTATGTGAACCGCACTAAAATTTCTGTACTGAAGGTGTTGAAGAGCAAGGGCTTTGTTTAATTACCAGTTTAGCTGGTCTTTCAAAATGGATGGCTCTAGTCTAGGTGCAGACATGGTGTGAAGTAGTTTCCAAATTTTTGGAAGTTACTTCTGCTGTAACAGTGTTGACTTGAGCACATCCAACTCCTAAGGAGATCTAAAATTTGAAATACAAGTTTTAAGGAAATGTCAGACAGTTTTCCTACACCCCTAACTTAATGTCATCATTTTAATTTTCCTATTAATTATTTGTTCCTTTCTCTGAGTAGATGCAGATTTTGTCTGGAGTCTGTAGTGTAAATGCAGATTTTGTCTAGAGTCCTGTACTTATGATAGGGAGTGACTGAAGCAAAAATGAGTGTACATTTTAAAGGCCTGTATGTGCTGTAGAAGGTTTGAATATCACAGCAATACAGGAAGCAGGTTCCTGTCCTAGAAGACAGACAGTGCCCCAGCCCTCTCCCCTGCAAAATGTCTCTTTGGTCCTCTGGGTTTTTCCTGACCATTCCAGGGTGGCTGGAGCTGACTTCAGCTGGTAGTTTTGGAAAGAATTTTCTGCTTTTTGCCCTTGGATGTCAGGTTTTTGCACTGCCATGTTTTTTATCTCTCTGCAATATTCCTATTAATTATTTGTTCTCTTGGTTATCACTTTCTTCAGTGCCTGTAACCCCATCCAATGGAGAAATTGTGCTTTATCCCTCCAGTCTTGTGTCTCACAAAAAATTCCTTGTTTGCACAGGGGAGGCAGTCCTGTATATCATCTAGAGCAGTAACAGATCAGCTGAGTGAGATGAGAGCTCAGCATCCCAGCCCTTGTGCAGCCATCCCTGCTGATGAGCTAACCAGGAGGGGGGCGAGGGAAAGGAGAGACTTCTTGCAAGTGGGTGATGTTTGTGTTCCTGCAGTGTTCGGCTTGCAGAGCGCACGTACTCCTGCCTGTGAGATGTGGATATATGCTGACAGCTCGTGAATGTTGCAGGCTAAGCACAAGAGCTCTGATTCGACAGGCACAAGAGGAATTTCAGGATGTCAATTTTACCAGTGGGAAGAATGTTGGAAGCTAAGCAGCAATGAAAAACCTCACAGTTTTGTTGTGAGTTCTTCCACCTGCTCTCTTGCAACTGAACTGAGCCCTGTGATCACAAGTATTGGTCAGTTTTTCACCAGTGGTGTTGTGCTTTTAGCTGCTTCTTCCAAGCGGCTTCTGAACAAGCACTTGGTTTGAGCAAGTGCCTTATACAGGCTGGGCAGGAATCACTAAACAAAAGGCAAAATTTTCACCTAAAAATCAAGTGCTATATAAGCTTCATTTCTTCTGACCCCAGCGGCTGTAAGATACTGTCACATTAGGGGTGCAAATTAGAGGCTGTCTCATCTCATGTCCTACCAGACTCTGATTTCAAGACATACTTAAAATTATTTCCTTCTTAAAAGCCTGTGCTCTCACTGCTCAGATCATGGTAATGGGCATCAGGAGAAATTACTGTGCTTTTTTTTTAGCCTTTCCCTGTTGGTCAGAATTCCTGTTTCAATCCAGAAGTTAGAATGTGGTTTCTCATGGGTGGAACAAACTCTATGTACAAGTGCTGACTGTACCTCAGTAGTGCTCAGACCACCAGTGAGGCCTATTCTGGTGCATTGGTTCAACATATGTTGGCTCAGGTGTGGTTTCTCTGGCAGCTCAGGGTCCCACTCTAAGCCATTAAAAGCCCTAAAATCTGAGGGGAGATAGCAAGAAGCAAAGAATATATAGTCGAAGTTTCATGGTGTCAAAACAGGCATTGCAGCTTGTTTGCAGTTTCTCTGGGAGACACAAATGTGTAGCAAGTCTGTATTTTTATTTTAAATATAAGGGAATGCATATTTGGCTGAATTTATGATATTATTCTGAAACCCCTACTCCTCATATAGCTCCTCCAAAGCTAAACTGCTTGAGTATGCAGTGGTTCCTATAATTTTTATGTATAAGATGAAAAACAGATACCAGAGTTCAAACTTTTCCACAGCTTTTTGATAAGCATTGGTTCTGCTTGGTACACTCCTTAAAAATAGTCTAAACAAAGCAGATTGTATAAGCAATTCAGTTTTAAACAGATCAATGTGAAATATTTTTAGCAGCATGCAGTATTTTATACAAGGATGAAATTGTGGAATAGAAAGCATTTGCAGGGCATGACAGCTTCTTGTGTTCGTTCAGAAATTTGTATGGTGTTTATTTAAAGTGTATAAACAAGTCTCTAGGTGATGATTTCTAACAAATGAAAATAGGACCTTAGCATCCTATTCCCATATCAGATCTTATTGTTAAGCTTATAAAGAACTATTTTTCCCCCAATAGAACTTATCAAAAAGAGATTTTGAATAGAAACTGCTGCATGTGACTTAATCTTTCTTCCATGTAACTCGTGACCTCACGCAGCCCTTAGACTGATGGTGACACAGTGAGCATTTCCTGTGAACCGTGAGCAGTGCTGGTCCCACTATTGTTGGGCACTTTTTTTGTCTGGGAAAAAACAAACCCTTATTTACTAGAAGCCAGTGTCCTGTTTGTTTGTAGCTGGCTGGGAAATGCCATATTACAAGGGTCTCAGTGGCAGTCGTCGCTCCTAACAGAAGCTGTTGTTGTGTTTTGCTCTTTTTCTCACTGATTTGTATGAGACTTCTGAGTCTGCCTTGTGACCTGCTCCACATTCAGTTCACGCCACAAATACTAACCTTGTTTATCCAATATGTTTTTTCCCTCCTCGGTGTTTCCTCAGATTAGCTGTCAGTAAAAGGCTAAATAATAATCCTCCAGTTATTATTCCTCCCCCGTGAGGCCACCAGGCTGCTTTTCCAAGTTGGCGGATGGTGGTTTGCTCTAAGAGCTGCTACCTAGCAAGGCAAGTGTGGAGGTGGAAAATTACAGACAAAATAAAGGAACAGCATTAAACTGGTAATGGGATGCAGCTGCTTTGGCCTTTGAGCCTGCATGTGAGTCTCAGCAGCCTTTGGTAAAGGCATGTGCTCTGTGGAACCACTCTTGGCCATACAAAATCAGCCCCAGCCAAGCCATGGTCTGTTCTAGGGGGATGCAGCAGCCCTCAGCAGTTGGGACATTTCACTTTTGGCTGTAAGAAGTTGTGGACAGGCTGTCACGTGGATGACAGTCTCATGGCTGTGCTGCCTTGAAATCCAGTCCAAGCCAGCATCCGTGCATCTGTTGTGCACGTCAGAGACTGGATGCTGCAGGGCTGCTGGCCCAGAACGTAACCATAGCCAAGTTTATTTGAAATACATCCCCTAGCTGAGTCCTTGCCACTCAATGGGGGCGTCAGAAGGAACTTCTCGGTGTCAAAACATTCCCTCTGTCTCTACATTTCTGCTTATTGTTGTCTTTCCTGCCTCAGCTGCCTTCTGAACTGTCATCCCATTTTAAAATATTGCATAAGATGGTGACATTCTGTAGGTTTAGCAGCATACATATACAGAGAAAGGAACCATTAGGATATGCAATTACCTTCTTCAACTTTCTAACACCCTTGCAGACAGAATTTTCATACAGTTTCATTCTTGGAGCTCATTCCTGTGAGGCAGAAAACCTCTGGAAGACTAAGGGGGGGTTTCTGTTATTTAAACACAGACATACACACACACATATACACACTATTTCTTTAAGTATTTCAATTTTCAGTCTTATTTTTTTTGCTTCTCCTGCCAAATCATGCACGCCAACCAAAATATGCATATCATGTATGCAGACATTCAAGATACTAAAACCAGAACAGCCTCTTTTAAGGAAGGAATAGTATTTTGGGGTTGGAGTTCTCCTTGTCTGTCTGGAATATTCTCATTTATATGAAAGTGTCTAGCACTACCGCAAGCTGCTGTTAAAATGATGAAGGTCCTGCAGACTCTGCCAGCATGAAAGGTGAATTTTAGGAAGAGCATCTCTGAGGTACCTTTTGAATTTTCACTTCATGGGTCAGTGAAGGTCATGCTCAGTGCCTCAGAAAGCTCTTTCCTAGAAAACTCCTGGTAGAACATGGCTGTGAACTTCACAAAAGTCTGATTTCCCAGCAACAATGCTGAGCACAGACATCAGAGGTGACACTTAAATTTGTACAGAGAGAAAACTCTTCTGGACACTAGAGCTGTTCAGAGTTTTGGTTCACTGGACAGACTGAGCTTATCAGTTATACACCTCAACTTTCAGATCTAGAAAGCTAACACAAAATGAAACTCTGGATAATTCACTTTCCTGCCCATTGCTGCAATGATTGCTCTGTCTGCCCATACATTGCTCAGGTGAGGAGTCTGTCAGGTTCAGGAGGAAATTCTCCCAATAGCAGATTAATTTTTTTCCTGTACTGCTTTTAGTTTTCATGTGCACGCGCTTCCCACTAGGAGTCTTTTCTAACCCCACTCAGTTGTTTTCCACTTGAGTAACCAACTAAATTCTGATGTGACAATCTCACAGTTTACATACTTACAGTAAAGCCATACACATCACTTAATAAATGGTAACAGTTTGGAATGCTGCATAACTGTATGTAAAACACACATGATGATTTTATAAACTGCTGGCCTACTCTTGGAATGCAATTTATCAGAGCCCTGCCACTTAGCTTATGGAGGCAGTCCCATGGTATGGCTTCTCCAGCAAGAGAGAGAGCAGGTTGTGCTCATGTCAGTGATTCCTGCCATTACCCAGTCTGTGGGAATGGCTCATGTTTCACTTGACAGTTATCCCTTTCCTGTTTATTTGGGGAGCACTCAAAGTTTTTTTAGAAATTCTTTCACTTTTCTTGGTATTTGGGCTATTAATTCTTGTATAGATTTTTATCAAGGCCTCTTTTTCTAAAGATAGATATTTTGGCTGCTAATGTTCAATAAAAAAAAATCAAAGTGGTTTTTCTAAAGAAGAATCTTGAAACATAATGTTCTTGGGGTTTTAAGTGTCCTTTTTATCCTTCCATAAAAGCTACATCCATGGCTCTGTTCTGAAATCATTGAGATTCATGCCTTCTCCAAAGTAAGCCATTTTCACTGTAAATATTTAGATTTAGGCTTTTATTTATAATACTTAGATGTTAGGAAGATCACCCTTTGCAATAAGTAGAAATAAATTCTTCTCAAGAAAGCATTTCAGCCTCTCTCCTCTGACTCACACATGGAAAGGTAAAACTCATTAATTTTAGTCATATATCAGAGGTTGGGTAAAAAACCTTTTTTCCTTCCTTTTACTGACCTGTAAAATCAAACCAGACCTTAATCTTATTTTGAGTTATTACATGCAAAGTTGATCTTGAAAGTACTTGAAGTCAAGTACTGAATTTTTAAAAATAATTTTAGGACATTTTTATGACAGTTAGCTGTGGCTGTAAAGCATAAAAAATACCTATCTATCCAGTTTAGAAATATGCAAGTTTTACAATTGGAGGAGAAATATTTGTAAATAGTTTTTAGTTCTCTGCAGAAGTCATTTCTAATCGTCATTTCAAATGGTTTGTGTGTTTCCAGAACTTTTTTTGTTGTTGTTAAGTTCTGTATACACTGCAGAGAAGTGTCATTGCAGACTCTAGACAAAGTGGTGGCCTCAAGGACAGAGGGACAGTGAGCTGTGCCAATCTCTGGTGTCCCTGATTTGCATTCCTATTGCCTGTCCCTGATCTACCACTGTTTCCTTGTTGTTTCTGCTCACAGTCTCCATTAAAACAAATTGTTTGTCTCGATGGATGTTGGATTATTAACAGATAATCTTTGTGTCCATTTTACTTAAATATGTCTATTTGATTCTTTATTCACATGAGATGTGATGAGGCTTGTTAGGCTGATGACAGAGCTCTTGCCAGCCTTCACCCTCGTGTTTATTTAAAGTCTCTGTATGATTTACTGCAAAACCTTCCCAGCGTCTCGCAAGTGTTTACTGATGGATGAGCTCAATTGAGACATCCCAGCTCATAACTCACAAGTCACAACATAATTCAGAAAAGAAATGGCTTCTTTCAACACACACCCCTCATGCAGTGAAACACCATCAAGTTATTCCAGATGTTGGTGATCACTGCAATAAAGATCCATGACATTGGTTAAGCTGGAGCTTTTCACTGTGTTTGGAACAGACTCTGCAGGGACTTGGCCTCACACAGTAGCAACCTTGGGTGCTTAACCAGTGCTCCCAGGATGGCTCCGTGCAGGCAAAATAAGATGAGTATTTACATGTTGCCATTTCTTCTGTGTCCTGCAGAAAAATCGTTCACCCTAAATGAATCATGCCCAGTCTTCAGTTTTACTTGCCTTGAACCAAATGTTTCCTCTTCCCCATCATTAATTAATTTTTAAGTCAGCTCACACACTGCTAAGTGTCAACATCCTGGAGCAGGTGAGGTGCCAGTTAAACATGAGGTGCCTGAACCTGCTTGTGTGCTTGGGAAGCTGTTGAACCTGGTGAAGTTAAAGGGAGTGTTAAAACCACAGGGAGATGGAAGTTTTCCTTGCACTTCTGCTTGAATTGCTGGCTTCCTAACATGCATCTTTGATGAGGATAGTATTAATGAAGAGAAGCTGGATGGTGCAAATAAGTGTTGTGGTCTGGAGACACTGTGGCTGCTTGAACAAGAGTTTTAGGTCTAATATGCAAACACACACAGAGTTATATCTCAGCTAAAACTTCCATGTCAGCCAAGACATCGCCAAACAGCAGGAAAAGCTAAGCAGGAGATAGTGATTTGATTGATGGTGTGAACACAGTGCCACCTGTACAAACACAGCCCTTTGCTAGAGATCTAAATCCTGTGCAAAATATGTCAGCAGTTCCACGGTAAGTACTGATGTGGAGTATTGGCCTCAGTACAGGCCTGCAGCTGCCTGTAACAAGGAAAGGTGGTAGAACCATGATGCCATCCCCTGTGGCACAAGGTTCATGGCAAACACAGATGGGGAAGTTTCAGCAGGGGCAGGTCTCTTCCAATAACTCTGGACTCATCAGGGCAGCTGTCACTGTTTGCTTGTTTATTAGCCAAAGTTAAGTCAAATCACACAGACCTTGGCCTCCGACCTGGTTTTTGAATCCTGATGATGAAATTGGTTATTCATGCCAAAAAATAGCTTATTTTCCATAATATAAACTTTGTATCACCACAGAGTGTGCAACACTCTTGGGCAAATCTGATCTGTCTTGTGGAAGAAGTCAGTCTTGCTAGTCAAGATTTGGTGCTACTTTAAACAGCAGCAGATTAGACTTCCAAATTTGCATCAGAGGCTATTTTGGGCAGGGATTGGTATAATCCTGCTTGGTAATGGATGCTTCAGTGTGCTGAGCAGGGAGCACAAGGTACAGGTTGATCTTGCCAGCAAAGGTCAAACACTGCTCACACTCACCATATATGGGTTTGGATAATAAATGGTTTTCCTTCCTGGGATAAAGACACTGAGTTTTTCTGTCTTGGCATCAGTTGGACTGCAAGAAATAGATTGTTTTGTTTTCAATGTTTTTCTAAGAACCGTGTTGGAGTGTTACCTGCCCTGTGCTGATAAACGAGCAGGGAGGCAGGTCCCAGAGGAGCCCGCACGGCTGCTGCTGTGGCCAGTCTGCCATCTGCAGGCCACAGCCTCGTGCTGGGGATGTGGAGAGCAGGGTTTGGGAGCTCTTTCTTCTCCAGAAATTATTATTTCTAGCAAGTTGTTGTTTTTTAGTAAGTGCTATGTTGTAAATTTCAACTTTTTCTCATCTGATCCTATAGTCATCTCTGATCTTAAAGAAAGCAAAGACAGTGGGGATGAGCAAACCTTAAATTTATCTAAGTTGATGAATAATTGCTAATTGTTATTCTTATTGTCTGACGTTCATTTTTGTAAGTAAATATTTTTGTGCTTAGAAATGAGACATTTCATAAGACATTCAAATTCTTGTCCTTCATTTTCAGTCCATTAAATCTTTAATAACTCTTTTGTGGGGGTGGTCTCAGATGAAAACAGCACCACTGTAATGTTCAATTTTGAATCTTAAAAGCTTTGTTGAGCAGGGGATCTGTGTATATGACACCCGGGCAGCTTCCAAGCACCCCAAAATCTTTGGGTTTGTGTTCCATGAATCAATAGAGGATTCAGTAGCAGAAATACTCCAATTGTTCACCTCTTATTGCCCAGGTATTTGAAAAGGTAAATGATCTGTGCTTTCCTTAGCTGTTTCTTTAACCATTGCTAAGGAATCTTAAATGAGTTTTTAATCTGGGAGAGAATTCACTGTAGGTAAATTACACTCAATTTACCATTTTCAATGCTGTAACAAAACTTCATGTATAGAGTGAAATGTTTGGTGTGTTCCACATAACCCTTCCATCATTTTTGTCTCCATTTTAGGTCTTCCTGAACAATACTACAGCCTCACTTGGTTCCTCAGCCCTATCCTGGGCTTGATCTTCACTCCGCTCATAGGTTCGGCCAGTGACCGCTGCACGCTGAGCTGGGGCCGCCGGCGGCCTTTTATCCTTGCTCTCTGCATTGGTGTCCTCTTTGGAGTTGCACTTTTCCTTAATGGCTCTGTGATAGGTAAATAACAAGGATATCCCCTACATGCATCCCCTGTTAATGTACCTGCTTTGAGATTTTAATGTAGGAAGTAAAGATAATGGTTTACCTCATATTTAATGTTAAAATAATTAGAAATCTCCACAATCCTGCACTTGAGCTCTGCCATCTTGCCTGTTATGATTTGAATTCAGGAGTTACAGCACTGTGCTGAGCATTGTGCAATCGTAGCTGTAACTGGTATTAATAACAATGTTATTAATACAATGGTTGCCAGCATAATGTTTGCAGTCCCTGAGACGAATTTGGTCGATCCTTGACATGGGAAAATTGTAGCAACCTGTTCACAGGGAAATGTTTCCTGTTGTGATCCATTTTCCCTTTAATGCATATCTGGCAACACATCCTGTTTCCAGCATTATTTCAAAAATTATCTTTTCACTTTTTCTTGTGCTTTTCTTAGACCCGGTATTGAAAAAGTCCAGAACACAGTTAATATATGTTTATCAAAAACTATGTGGGAAAATAATTTTTCCTGAGCCCCCATCAAAGCTGGTAAAAATAGTTTTCCTTGAACACAGTTTACTATGAATTTAATCTACAATCTCTTTGTAAATTTATTGTAGGAGAGGTGACAGCAAGTACGTTTAGGAAAATGTTTACAGAATGATTGGACTGATGCAAACAAAAGGAACTTAGCACCTAATAACATCCTCTTGGCTCTCTTTTTTGGGGTTAGATGCAGCTGAATTGTGAAACAGGTCTACCAATTGAGGGAAATGAGTGGAAAGTTACCTTGACTCAGCCTGTTAAAGCCAGACTAGAAAGCCAGGCTTCAATTCTCTGCAAACTGCAGTGGACAAACTATTCAGATAGAGGGCATTTAGTTTGTTTTTTAATTTATGCAAACAATAAATATTATTTATTTCAATTGTTATCATATGGCATTGTCCTGGGGTAACTGTATGGTATGATATCAATTGTATTTAGTTGTCATCAATTATATTTAGTTGTTGTGTCTCCAAGACTTCTTCCTCTTCATCCAGATGTTTGCAAGATGTTAGACTGCAATCCTCTTACGAGATTTTAAGTGATAAGAAGCTCTCAGTTCCATACAGTAGTTTAGTTCAGGAGCCATTGATACTGGCAAGCAAACCTCTGGCTCAGTTTATAGGCTTCTTTTGAAGCCTTCTAATAAATCAGCACAAAATATTGCCGATTTTTCTTCTTCATTTTCCTACCCTCAGTCTCCAGTTACTTGCAATCCTAATTGCAATTTGGGACAACAGGAGATGCTGCAAAAACTGTATCAGTCCCTCTTTCATAACATGTCCAGAGGCCACATTAGTAGGAGTCATAGGGAGGGGAACCAGGAACACAGAGATTAGCTAATCCAAATCATGATACAGGCATGTCCCAGGAGAACACCTTACCCAACTCCTGTTCTCTCCTGGCCAGTTCAGATTTCCAGCAGATCAAAAGCACTGTTTGTGTTTTCCGCTGTACAGTTCAGCTGAGTGTGGAATACTTTAAACTTCTTTAGCTTTCAAAGGGCTTGGTATAAATGCGGATTCAATATGCAGGAATCAGTGCTTGAGATTTAGATGACTTTTGGTGGCTTAGCCTGTTCATCTCCTTCCACAGACATTTTAATCAGTTACACTAATGGTTTTATCAGCCTTGCATGTGTAACTTCTAAATCTCTGTGATTTGAGTAATTCATGCTTTTGTCACTGGTTCATCTCATAACAAATTATCCAGTTCTGCGTTAATGCTGCCTTTCTACTCTGTAGACAAAAAGCATTTCATCTC
The DNA here is from genome assembly GCA_910950805.1 of Acrocephalus scirpaceus scirpaceus. Lineage (NCBI taxonomy): Eukaryota > Metazoa > Chordata > Aves > Passeriformes > Sylviidae > Acrocephalus > Acrocephalus scirpaceus. Next base: position 3,653,964 of record OU383773.1, read on the forward strand.
ATGCTGTCAACAGAAGCTGACTGATGCTTTTTGCAATGCAAAATACATCCATGTTGCTTCATCCTTAAAAGTTTTGCTTATAAAAAGCGATCTAGAAAATAAGAATGTTTAAGAAAAGCAAAGAGGGAGATGAAGGGGTTAAATTTCACTTTATCCTGGTGTACTTCTACTACTGCACACTAAGCATCGTGTCAGGAATGCTGCCAGCAGTGCAGTTACCTGGGGATGTATCTGACAGATGAAATATGTCATTTCGGATGCTCCCCTCACCCACCATGGCTGTTTTTTATAAAAACAGCCTTCAGCATCCAAAGGAAAATACATGGGAGGAATATGAAATAATATCCAGTGCTCCCAGAGGTTTAAGAGATGCTTTATAAAATAACATTTTGATAAATGTCAGTCTTAAGAACATAAAAACCATCCGTGTCCCAGACCTTCCATGATGCTGTGCCAAAGAGATGAAATTGCCGTTTTACTCCATAAAGAAGTGTTTTCAGTGAGCATGTTGGCCACCTCTCTCTTTAGGTGTTAAGCTTGTTCTTAGGAGTTTACCTTTTTTAAATGAGATGCTCAGATACCTCTCCCGTTTCTCCCCAGGTCTGGCTATTGGTGATGTCCCGGACAAGCAGCCCATTGGAATAGTTCTCACAGTGCTTGGGGTTGTGGTGTTGGACTTCTGCGCCGATGCCACCGAAGGGCCAATTCGGGCCTACTTGTTGGATGTGGTGGACAGTGAAGAACAAGACATGGCCCTGAACATCCATGCATTTTCAGCTGGTAGGGAGTTAGCTGAGATGTTTTTGGCAGCTGTTCAGTCTTTCTGAAGACCACGTTGTGGCTGAATTGATTTTTCCTGAACTCACTTCTCACTTTTTTCTGTTCCACAGGTCTTGGAGGAGCAATTGGTTATATGTTAGGAGGGCTGGACTGGACACAGACCTTCTTGGGTAGCATTTTTAAATCTCAAGAGCAAGTCCTTTTTTTCTTTGCAGCCATTATTTTCTCTGTCTCCGTTGCTCTCCACCTTTTTAGCATTGAAGAAGAGCAATATAACCCTCAGCAGGACAGGATCGATGATGAAGGAGACACACTTTCCAGTGCCAAATTCAGTGGCAGTCTCCCTCCTTTGAATCGACTGAATGTAATTAGTGAGGAAGAGCCATATGGAGCTTCCATGTTCCATGATGAGGTTCAGTCGGAGCATGACCTCAATATGGAGTTCCTTGAGGTGAACATTGTGAGAAGCAAGAGTGACTCGGTTCTGCACATGCCCGATGCCACATTAGAAATTGAATCAGAGCTGCTTTTCCTGCATGACATTGAACCCTCCATTTTTCAGGATGCTTCATATCCAAACACTCCCCACAACACGAGCCAGGAGATCATGAAGTCCAAACTCAACCACCTGTCTGCTTTCCTCAGGGAGAATGAGAAGGAGGAGGAAATGTTGCTTGATAATCGTTTAAATGAAGATAAAGTCCCAAACATCAACGGCTCCCTACCAAAAGAGTTCCTCAACGGACATGCCAGGATAGGCATGAAGCAATCCAGCACTTCCAACTCCATGCGGCGGCGGAGGCACATGTTCTACCGGCAGCCGTCCTACACCTTCTCGTACTACGGCAAGATCGGCTCCCACCGGTACCGCTTCCGCCGCGCCAACGCCATCGTCCTGATCAAGTCCTCGCGCAGTATGAACGACATCTACGACATGCAGAAACGGCAGCGGCAGCGCTGCCGGCACCGCAACCAGAGCGGCACCACCAACTCCAGCGGGGACACGGAGAGCGAAGAGGGCGAGACCGAAACCACCGTCAGACTCTTGTGGTTGTCGATGCTGAAGATGCCCAAGGAGCTGCTGAGGCTGTGTGTCTGCCACCTCCTGACTTGGTTTTCCATCATTGCTGAAGCTGTGTTCTATACGGATTTCATGGGACAGGTCATCTTCCAGGGCGATCCGAAGGTAGGAGTGCAGTTCCCATGGGCAGACCTGCTCAGAGTCCCTCATTTTTGAGATGAGCTCAGTACAACAAAGTGGTGTTGGTGTTTGTGTCTGTTGCAGGCCCCGTCGAACTCAACTGAGCTGCACGCCTACAATGCTGGAGTTCAGATGGGATGCTGGGGGCTGGTGATTTATGCTGCTACTGCTGCCGTTTGTTCAGGTAAGAGACTGTGCAGTCACACACTGGAATTCACCTCATGCATGTATTTCTAAGGTAAAAGTAGAATCGTGGAATATTTGGTGTTGGAAGTGACCCACAAGGGTCATCAAAATCCTGGCCCTTCTGAAACAGTGTTGCTTCAGTTGGCATCCACCTCCTTTTTGAGGTAAAAGATATTTTGTAAAAGCATTTCTTGCGGTCATAAGCAAAAGGGCTTCTTTAAGAATCAATATTAAAAGGTTCCTCCAAGTGTAGAGGTGGAAATATGAACAGATGGTTAAGTGGCATAAAGCACAAAATAAAATCAAAGGATGTTGAGTGGCATTTAACAAGCCTTCAGGAAACTAAAATCATGCGTGGTAGAAGATTTAAGCATATGCAAGAGAGTTTTTGCAAAGACTGTTTTTACATCAAAATTATAAATATGTATTTCTGAAAGTCATTCTGCAGATGATTTGGGCTTGCAATAGACTCTGAAATTGAGAGTTTTTGCCAAACTTAAATTCTACCTTTTGCAGCACAGAGTAGGCATGTCTGCACAGTTCAGTACCGTGGGGATGGGCTCTTTCTGAAGCAGGAACACATCCTGTTCCCAGTGAGGGCTGGGCTGTGCTGGTCAGACAGCCCAAATATGAGCATCCACCTTGTAAACAGGGTATAGAGCTGCCATGGCCACATCAATCCTCTAAAACTTTAGTGAGTAAACTGATACATAAGTATAAAAGGCTTCAAACTGAAAAAAGTAGGTTTAGATTAGATTTTAGGAAAAAATTATTCCCTATGAGAGTGGTGAGGCATTGGAATAAGTTTCCCAGAAAAGCTGTGGATGCCTCATCTCTGGAAGTGTTCATGGCCAGGTTGGATGGGACTTGGAGCAACCTGGGATAGTGGAAGGTGTCCCTGTCCATGACAGGAGTGGTTGGAACTGGATGGTCTTTAAGGCCCTTTTCAACCCAAACCATTCTATGATTCCTGTTTTATTCTTTATCCCTGCAGCCTTGTTGCAGAAATACTTGGACAACTACGACCTTAGCATAAAAGTGATCTACATCCTGGGCACACTGGGTTTTTCTCTTGGCACTGCAGTGATGGCCATGTTCCCCAACGTGTATGTCACCATGATAATGATCAGCACGATGGGAATAGTCTCCATGAGCATCTCCTACTGCCCCTATGCGCTTTTGGGACAATACCATGAGATAAAACAGGTATGTGGAATATTTGGAGTATATATGTGAATCAAGGCAGAACATTGATGTTTCTCTTAAGATCATGGTGGAAAAATGGATTTGTTAAATCCCATTATTGAAGATACCTGCTTTGTTGAGATGTGTGCCAAAGCTTGAATGGATAGTAAATAGCACGAGCTGGTGCTGGAATCAGATAGTCTTGGCATTCAGTTGGCTCAGAGGGTGTCATGATTGCTTCTTCCTATGCTAAGGTATAAAATATATGGGTGCGTACAGCAGATGAAGAGAAATTGAATTATTATTGGAGTAGTTACTATATATCTAGTTCTTATTCCTGTCTTGGATGTGGTGTGGTAGTGTTACTCAGGTTTTTCACAGTCTTAGATTTTGAAGTGAGTCTGGAAATGCAGGTGTAATTTTGGGGATGCATAAAGCCAAACAGTTCTGCAGGAAACAAGGACAATTTTACTTCCTGACAGTGTCATTCCACTGTTCCATTTGGATTACAAATTACAGGAGGAACATTTATTTTAAGTCCTTGAATTGTGATTGGGAGGGGGATTCCTTTAAATGATCATAAAATTAATGTTTCATGTAACACCAAATGTTTCATGTAAAATTGTTTCTACAAAACCTAATCTTGGAGCTGATTTGGGCTAGAATTAACCCAGTCAATACCTGCCTCGTGCTGCAGAGTCCTGAGGAGCATCCTGTTGATGAGCAGATAAGGAGGCTGTTGCTCTGGAGTTGTGTCATGCACAAAGATGATATGAAGTTGACTGTGGGGCTGAGAAATTCAAGGAAAGTTCTGGTGTTAAAGTACTGCTTTCATCCATTGTTTTACCTCCCACCACATTTCTTGTCTTTTTGCAGTACATTCACCACAGTCCTGGGAACTCGAAGCGAGGGTTCGGCATCGACTGCGCCATCCTGTCGTGTCAGGTTTACATCTCCCAGATCCTGGTGGCCTCCGCGCTCGGCGGCGTGGTGGATGTGGTCGGCACGGTCAGAGTCATCCCCATGGTGGCTTCGGTGGGATCCTTCCTGGGTTTTTTGACAGCGACTTTCTTGGTGATTTACCCTGAAGTCAACGAAGAGCCAAAGGAAGAGCAGAAGGGACTGGGTCCTCCAGAGACAGCTGAGGGCAGCGGCGGGGGCGCGGAGAAGCCGACAGTGCTGAAGCTGACACGCAAAGGAGCCACCACGGCAGAGCCGGAGGGTGAATCAGCCGTGTGAGGCTGCCAATGCTCTTCACCCACATTCCAAGGAGTGCAGGTGCAGGATCAAGAACTTTCGTTGTAGGTTTTTTTTTTTTCCAGGAAAGCAAATTAGGACCTTCACTACTTGTAGCTAAAATTTGCAGAAGAAAAGGCAGTTTCATGCAAAAATGTAAATTAAATTCTGTAGTCCTTCCTCTAGGTTTGAGCAGGTTGCTCTGATGCTAATTGCTTTCTCTACAACTTAGAAACGTCATTTCTGAACACTTTTTTATTAAGAATACATTTAGATTTCAAATAAGTTTTATTAATCTGCATGAGACTCACAGTGTATACAATTAGCAGTTAGAAAAATTAAGTTTTCAGCTGTTTTTAAACTAACAGAAAATGGAAGCTATCTCGACCTATAGTCTCTTGCCATTTTTTTTGTCTGAACATTTCAGATTTCTCTAGCATAATAACTGAATCAAATGCTTAGACATCGATTGATTTTTTTTCACAAGCATGATATTACTGGTCTGACAGCTACATTAACTTTAGACTTCATGGTTTTGTTAGTGCAATTACTGCAGAATCCTTTTATTTGCAATTATTTTCAAGGAAAAAAAGCAATTACTGCAGTTTCTAAGAAACTGCCGTGAATTCTTTTAGTCATATTATTCACAACCACTCCCAAATCTGCTGCTTTTCAGGAGAGGGTGACACTGGGTGCTGGATGTCAGCTGTAGATGGAAGGAGCAGCAGCTGGGAGAGGTAACCAGCACTCACAGTTTTCTTTATCACAAGTGCTGCATTTTATGAATGTCGTTGGAATACGCTGTGACAATTTTTAGCTGAGAGTTTCACATGCTGGTGAACTTGGGGGTTTTCTCAGCATTTAAACCTGATCATCTCTGGATGAAGCTGACATGGAGAAAGGGCATCTCTGGGGTCAGCTTCATGGGAGGGGGCGTGCGGATTCTCTTCCATAGGGAATGGAAGTCATTGATTAATTGCACTTTCTACAATCCTTTAACCTCCCGGCTGGGAATGCCACAGCCGAGGTAAAGGCACAGGGTCAGTACAACAAGGAGAACCCAAGGCCTACCTCCGTCACTTTATGGCATAGTCTGGGTGTATAAAAAATCTGTGTCAGAACAGTTTTTAGGCCTTAAAATTGAAATGTTGCTGTTCCAGTCCCTGTGTTGGAGGAATTGTGGGCCGGAGCTCTTCTGAGCTGCCGTACCAATGTCGTCAGCACATCCTCCATGTCCCCTTCCGTGATTCAGGACACAGCTGCAGTGCAAAGATACTTTTCTGGAAAGAGCTTGAAAGAGTTGTGCTAACTTGATTTAAAATAGGTTTGGATCATTATCCAGCAGCCATTTAAAGCAACTTTCAAAACTTATGTTTCACAAACTTTGGATTGTCATTTGTAAGATACGTTTGTGACGCTGTTGACTCATTTTGGCTTGGGCCCCCTGGGCTGCCATCTATCCGTGTGCTGGACAAACAAACACAGCGCGGTGTGAGATTCCTGCTGCCTCAAACTCCTCCTCCTCCAAGACTTGCAAATGCCTGTGTCAATCATGCTGCAATCCAGGCATTCAGACAAAGAAGCTATATTTCAATATGAAAAGCAGTTTTTATTGAATTACTTGAATTGTCAATATATTTGAGAAATGGGTGTATTTGAAGGTAGCATCCTTGGGTTTCTCTGAAGGCTTCCAGTAAATGTGCATGGCCTCTGCTATCAAGGGTGACTATGTTTTTAGGCTGGTGACATCACAGAGCACTGAAGTACATGTAATCACACAGGATTCGGGGTTGTATTTGTTTTTCCAAGTGTCTTGAGGAAGTCTTTTTTTTTCTATGGTGAATATTTTTTTATGTAGAACATGTACTGTGAACTGTGTTCAGCCAGGGGAGCGATACTACTGAGTACTGAGTACTGAGTACGAGACTTTACTGAAGAAAGCAGTTGTGAGAAGTTCTGCCGTGAATTTTATCATCTCAGTTACATTTAATATATTCTGGTGATGTTCATGTGTGAGAGACAAATGTTGTGTTTCACCCTAGAACTGGCATTTGTGTAAGTTACATGCTGAGTAACACATTTTAAAGTGGCTTTAATATTTTAGTTTTGAAGCGCCTTTTGAAGATTCTGCTTTTGGTTAAATAGCCACTGTCAAGTACTCCTTATTTTAATCTCTTCTGCTGGAAAGGTTCCTCAACAATTTAAAAACCTGCATCTTCTGACTGGTGCCAGCCTTACCCTTTTCCCAAGGGTTCCATGGACCAGCATGGATCAAATCTCCATTACTCCACATTGCACTTTCAAAGCCAAGATCTTTCACTGCACCATCACACTGACCAAGTAGCTGCAGAGAGGGAGGAGAGGATGAAGCTCCCTCTGACTTCACATCCCACAAAGGGCACATAAAACCATTTTGGGAGTGAGCTCACCCATGTTTATGGAGCTTTCTCAGCCAGGGAAGGGCAAGGAGGGAGGAAGACCTTTCATTTAGAACCCAGAGGCTTCAAGCACAGGCAGGGCAGGGCCAGTTTTGTCACGGACAGCATCTGGCATGGTTTCATTTTTAAGAACTGGATGTTAAAATCCATGTTTGGAGTTGTTTATGGGTCTCATAATGCAGGAATACACATGCTGCCATGGCAGGAAGCTGATTTCACTCCTTGGTAAAGGCAAAGGAAATAATTATTCATTGTAAATGCGCTGAAGTTTTTGTAGTGTTGCCAGAGGAATTAACTTGGGGAGCCCCAGCCAAAGCATCTCCCTCTGTCCTTGGGCCAGCCTGGGAAACCTCCACAATGGCTTCACCTGCTAAGGTCTCCCAAGGGCTTTTCCTTGGATGTGAAAGTTTTCTTTCTAGCCCCAGCACTTCTCAGGGTAGAGTGGACAATGATTTATTTCTTCATCTGTCCCTTACCTTATCTTTTGATACAGAAATAATTTTTTTTTGTCACAATTAAAGTAGTACAGGTTTATGTGTTTGCAGAGCTTGTGGAAAGAGAAGTTTGAAGTGGCTTTTTTTTGTTATTCCTGGTGACAACAAACATCTTTTTTTTTGTTTGTATTCCTATCTAGTTGAAGTCATCCCATTGGACCTTCATTGTAGTAGGACTCAGGTTTAGTGGTTCCATTCTGTGTTGTTCAATAGTATAAACAATTTTAACATGTTCTGCTGCAGTGATGTGTGACACAAGGCACTGCTGGTGCTCAGGCCCTCGAGGGCTGTGGTTGATCAGCTGCACATCTCAAGATGTTTCATGTGAGAGCAGAGAAGCTTTAACTTTCACCCCTCGGAAAGGCAGAGTGTGGGTTTGGCCCTGTTGGGTTATTCCAAGAGTCCAGTGAGATCTGTGCTGTTTGTGGATGGCAATTTCAGACTCCAGAAGCAATAATTTCTTAGGAATGTTTCTCTTCCTGCTGGTTGGATGACTTTCATAGAGATTTATTGCCCAAATAGCCTTTTAATAACACAAATCTGGTGGTTTGCTGGCGCTGGCTGTGGACAGTTGTGGAAAGATAGGGGTTGTTCATCATCAGGAGGAAGGAGGCCAGTAAATCCAACAGAGATTTGTGCTCTTGAAACATACAGTGTCCTTTTCCCCTTTCATTTGGCACCTTTTTCTAGGCTCTGAAATATTCTCAGCACATCAGTCAGAAAAGGAGGTGGATGCAAATTTACCCTCCTGGTTTTCTTGCTGATGCCAATGCTGGCACTCAGACCCCAGGATGGAACAGGCTGCATGAGGTTTTCCTCATAGGCAAGGACTGAGTCTTTCTTATCCCTCTCCCACTTGATCTGAACCCCCCAGCACTTGGAATGACAGCAGCAAGCATGGTGCTTTTTGCCAGGTACCTCATTAAAACCTCTATTCCATCGTTAAGAACATGCCCCCTGCCCTTGGTCTGGGGTGAGCTTGGCTTCCTCCAGCATCCACCATGAAAAGCAGGATTTTCCTGGCTGCTAGGTCTCATAGCCATGCAGGCTGAGGTCACATCTATGAGTAAAGGTAGAGAAAGTCACACTTTGTTCCTGGGAGAGCTGGGACATCTGGGCAGGAGGGAAGTGCAGGAGGCAGGTGCTTATATTTGGGAGTTTTTAGGGATGTGTGTGTGTGTCTGTACCTCTGTGTTTGTACACTTCCAGACACACTACTCGGGCCAAAATACCTTTGGGGGTTGTGTGTTGCTGTCACTGTACTCCACAATGTTTTCAACTGAGTTCTTCCAGGTTTCTCTCATCCTAGTCTGATGCGAGACAAGCTCAGCTATAAATATGTATCCTATATAAATGAACAAAGTAACTCCTGCATGGTATTCCAAGCACATGTAGCAGCTTCGGCATCTGAAGTGTCTGTCGTGAAAGAGAAGTTGGTTTTCTTTGCAGCTGTTTTGTCCTCGTTTCCTTTGAATAGGCCAAATAAATGTAATGGACACCAAATGTTGCACAGAAATGTTATTGATGACTGTGTGGAAGAAATACCAAATTTTATTTTTCTTTGCAGAAACTTTATGGTTCCAGAGAGTCCTTTAGCTGTTTTCCTTCTTTAAATGACAAAGCTGAACGTTTGTAAAGCATGTCACAAAATGGTCATTTGGAAAAAGTGGAGCTACCCAAAGTTTTTTCTTTGTCATGTTGCATCCAAAGGAGCTGCAGCAACTCAAACACCAACTGGGGTTTGAATTTGAGGCCCAGCAGTTCAGAAACTGCCTTAGAAAACAACAAAAAGGCTCAATTCCTTTTCCTGGCATGACACTTGCACCCACTGATCTGCTCATTAAGGTGTTCCAGGTTTTCCTGTCGTTTAAATTAAAATCACCTCCTGGAAAACTGATTTGGTTTTGTTCCTCAACCCAAGCAGCTTCACCAAGCAACTTCCCTTGCCCCAGGGAGCGCAAGGGGTGCCCAGGAGGGACAAATATATCCCCCACCAAAAGAGCACATCTACTGTAATTAAAGAGCTTTTGATGCCCTTGCAACCTGCTAAAATTTTAGGGAAGATGCCGAGCATGGTTCAATTTGACCTGTTCTGGCACATTGGCATGTTTATTCTTAAATTTGAAAGTTTGGGGTGAAGCTCTGGGAACATTTAGTCAAAATCAGTGTCACCTTATTTGCTGTGCACTACTCAGTCCTTAGTGACAGCCAAATTGTAATAAATAACCCCGAAATCCAGACTTTTCTCTCAACAGATTAGCAGTTCCCAATGTGAATTTGTTTTGCCTGATGTAACATGAACACTAAGCCCTTTAAGTAGCCAAATGACCAGCTTATTTTAAATGCCTCGTATTACTAGAAAGCTGCATATAGGCATCTCATAGTGGGGAAAAAAAATTTAAAAAAAAAAAAAAATAAAAAAAGAATATTTAGTTCCTTTGTGAACTGGCCATATGACAACTACTTTTTTATCAACTTATTAAGTTGGGGCACTATAATAGCTCTTGCTGAGTTTAGCAATGTTTATAAGCATGTGTTAAACACATAATGTTGTTTTATGAGGAAAAAGGGATAAAGAAAAGTGATGTCACAGATGAATGTTTGAGTGCGTAGACGGCATAATGTATGTATGATTTTTATTTCTACACTGTTGAGCTTATTTTCTGTTTAAAGGTTAAAAAAAAATGTTGCATGAGAACTGTTTTATTGTGTTCTGCACTTTCTGTTCTTTTTGTATAATCTTGATTTTTTTTTCATTTATGCATAGAAAAGAAAAAAATCAGTTTAGAAATATTCTACTCCACGAGACATTGTGTTCCAATCCATTGTTCCGAAGTTCGATCTTAATAAACATTTCAGTAAGAGTTGGTGGCTCGTGTCCCTGTGGTGTTTGTAGGGAAGGTGAGCAGAGGGACACGTGATCCCTGAGCTGTGCAAGGCAAATAACACTCACCTGCACCCCAGAGCTTCATGAATATTTCCAAAAATGCTACTGCCAAACATGACCTGGCAAAATTGGTGTTGCAATTCAGAGATGGTTCTAAACTCACCTGACACTTGCAGGGTTCAGGTGTAACCCAGGAGAGAGCACAGGTGGAACAAAATGGGGATACTTGGGACAGGTGTGTGTCCCCAGCTCTAGGCTCTGCTCTGACAAAGGGTGGTGGCTGTCACACAGAATCCATCACCTCTCATGCCATCAGCAGGGCTGAGGAGCTGAGGGTCTCCCCAATCACCTCTGAATCTATGATTTAATAGCCACAAGCAGCTCCCAAAGAAATCGTTTCCCATCCAAACTCATCAGCCTCTCGGACCATTGCAAACAAGAGGGGAAAGCTGGAGCCAGATCACAAAAACCAGCTGATGGGTAAACTTGCAGTGAAGAGCTCGCTTGCCACATTTGGTTTCTAGTTTCCTTGACAGATTTCATCTGTGATTCTTCCTAAAGGAAGTTCCTCAGAACGAGTATGAGCAGCTCTAAAAATTCAATGCCCACCTGGGGTTTGCTTCTTTTTTCATAGAATTGTTATAGGTAAATAAATAATGTTTCTGAGGGTTGCATGTGGGGGAATAGAGGTTGTGAGTTGATTGCGGGTGAGTTGGTGGTTCGGGGGGCACTGAGGGTGGGGGCGTGGTGGCTATTCAAAGGACAATACCATGTGAGCAGCATCAGAACTTCAAGCCCTGATTGGTGGATGTGATGGACCAATCATTCGACGCCCTGGCAAAATGATTGGTCCAGGATGACCCTCGGTAAAGACCAATCAGGACCCTGAAAATCAGCCAATCAGAAGAGACCAGGGAAGATTAAAAAGGACTTTGGGACTTTACTGAGGGTCACCGGTGGACTCCGTGTCCTAAGGAGCACCCAGTGTTTTTACACTGTTAAGGTTTAAGAGGGGAAAGCTGGAGCCAGACCACAAAAAACAGCTGATGGGTAAACTTGCAGTGAAGAGCTCGCTTCAAATCACATTTGATTTCATTTCCTTGACAGATTTCATTTGTGATTCTTCCTAAAGAAAGTTCCTCAGAGCGAGTTCCTCAGCAGCTCTAAAAAGTCAGTACCCACCTGGGGTTTCCTTCATTTTTAATAGAATCGTCACAGAATAGATTATACAGAAAAATACCTCCAAGGTTGAGTCCAGCCTGAGATGAATCACCACCTTTGTAAAGTAGATCAGAGCATTGAGCGCTACATCCAGCCTTTCTCCAGGAACACTAAATCCACCACCTCACTGGGCAGACCCTTCCAGTGCTTGAGAAGACTTTCCATGGAGAAATTCTTACTAACACCCAATCAAAATGTCCTCCGGTGCTAGCTGAGGCTATTTCTACTTGTCCTGTTCATAGGATGGACTTGATGATCTCCAAGGTCTTTTCCAACCTAATTGATTCTGTGACTCCATTCTTGTAACTTGAGAAAGGAGACCGATCCCAGCTGACTACCACCACGTGTCAGGGAGATTATAGAAAATGACACAGTCTCCCCTGAGCCTCCTGTAATCCACATGGAGACCCCAGAGCTCCCTCCTTTACGAGTCATGTTGCCTACACCGTGAAAGGTTTCAAAACTTCAATGTCCTTGTCATAAGGGGCAAAAAATTCTAAACACCACTGAAGGTGTGGCCTCCCCTGTGCCCAGCACAGAGGCACAATCACCGCCCCGGTCCTGCTGGCCACACCATTGCTGGCACAGAAGGCCAGAAGGCCACCGGCCTCCTTGCCCACCTGGGCACACGCTGGCTCACCCATAGCCACAGTCAGCCAGCACCCCCGGGGCCTTTCCTGCTGGGCAGCTTTCCTGCCACTCTGCCCCCAGCCTGGGCCACTGCAGCGCGTACCTGGGACATGAGGGCACGACTCAGACCTTGCCCTTCTTGAACCTCTTGACCCCTCTGGCCACACACCATCAATCCAACCCACCCACATCCGCCTGTAGAGCCTGCCTACCCTCCAGACCATCGACATTGCCCCCCTCACCTTGGTGTCATCACTCATCTACTACTGAGGCTACCCTCGATGCTCTTGGCCACATCAGCGGGACACACACTGAACAGGACCAGGCACAGGGGACACCGCTAGTGACCGGAGACCAACGTGATGCTGCGGCACCATTCCCCACCGCTCTCTGGACACTGCCAGTGTGACAGTCCTTGTCCCAGGAAGGAGCGCACCTGCACAAGCCCTGGGCTGTCAGCTTCTCCAGGACTGTGCTGTGGGAGACGGGGTCAAAGGCTTGCCTCAACTCCAGGGAGACTCCGTCCACCGACTCTTCCTCAGGGCCTCTGGCCTCCTCCCCGGCCTTGTGTGCCAGCTCAGGGCACTGCTCGTCCGCCGCATAACCCATCTGACTCTTGAAGGCTAAGGCAAAGAAGGCATTCCATCCCTCAGCCTTTTCCTCATCCCTTGCGACCATATTCCCCACCCCTCTGCATTGATTAAAGAAGGGCCATGCTCCTTGGCACTCCCGTGCTCCTAATCTTGGGAAACGACGACTTTTTGTTGTCTTTTACAGTAGAGGCCAGATTTAATTCAAAGATTTTTTGCCTTGCTGATGATCTTTCTAGCTGAGGTCAGGGCCAAGGGCTAGGGACATATGATGGGCTGGGTGGGAAAAGCACTTTGGCACAGCACAGGGCTTCTTTGGGGATGTTGAAGGGAGGCACACGCAAGGTGCAACAAGACAGCAGCTGCAGGTCGATGGCAGAAGAACAAGCATAGGCGAAGACAAGGGGCAAAGGCCTAAAAAAGGAATTGATGACCAGGGGCGTCTGCGTGGAAACCGCCAGGCCCCTGTGACAAGGGGCGGCCACGCCCACCAGGCCTTTGTGACCCGCGGTGACGTCGTGCCCGGAGGCCATTGTGACGCAGGCCCGTGTCATGACTGTGGGGGCTATCAGACCCTGCAGTGGCCACTCCCAGGAGAGCAGCTCTCGGAGGAGGCAGCAGCTTCTCCGTTAGCAGCAGCTTCTCTGTTTTGCAGCAGCTACTCAAGACGCAGCAGCTTCTCTAGAGGCAGCAGCAGCTTCTTTGGAGGTAGCAGCTCCCCTGGGTGCTTGTGGCCAGTGTCTGGCAAAGCAATCTGAAAATGCCAAAGCAGCAGGCGGCCAATGCCCACGGCCAGCCCCGTGAGGCGCAGGCACTGCTGCACAAAAGGCGCGGACCAGCGGCAAGGCAGGCCCTTCACCTGCCACCCGTGCAACCCACACGTGGTGAGCCGCTGGGCGCGTGGAGCCAGCTGGCTCGGGAGCACCTGGAGCCCTCTGAGGTAGAGGAGCTCCTCGAGGTGTACCGCGAGCATGTGAGCAACACCTACAAGGACCTGTTCCAAAGCCTGGGCCCATGCCTGCGGGAGAACAGGTCCCTCAAGTCCACTTGGAGAACCACCAAGTGGTCAAGCGGACGCCAAGAGGTGCAGGGAAGTCGTCGGCCAGCCCCGCAAACTGCACGTGGCAAGCGGCTGTGCCCAGCCGAGGAGGAGGCTTTGGTGCTTCGGCTGCGTAAAATGAGAGAGCAGCTGGAGCAGCTTAAAGACAAGGCTTACGAAGCCATGTTCAAAGCCATCTCCTCCTCCCTGGAAGACGACAAAAGCCCCACGACCCCCAGGGATCCACCAAGCCCCAGCCTGGAGCCAGCTGCAGGGCCCAGCAGCGGGACCAAAGACGCCGCAGGAGAGACACAAAAGTACTCGGACCTTGTGTCTCTCGACCAGCTCTTGGACGAACTGGGCCCTGTCTCGGACAACTCGCTGTCCTGCACCGCTCTCATCAAAGATTCCCAAGGAGAGACGGAAGACAACGCAGAGCTTGCACATCCTGACCTGTTGGAACAACTCTGCTCTGCCTCTGGAGACTGGCCGGCCTGCGCCCTTCCAGACCACCTACTGGAAGAAATGTGGGAAGAAGAAGAGCTCCAGGACACAGCAGTGCCAGCGGAGAGGGAAAACGAGCCAGAGAGCGGCTCGTCTCTCCCACTGCAAGAGGAGCAAGCAGAGCCACCAGCTTCCTCCCTGGACAGCGATCCCTGCATGGAGCCGCACAGCGAGCCACTCCCCACGGCACTGCCGCAAGACACAAAGACGCCTGCGGTGTGTGCCTTGGCTGCCCAGCCTGGGGATGTGGCCGAAGAAGCAGGCATGCAGGCTGGCCGTGCCCAGGCCGCTCCTCTCCAGGAAAAGCCCAGTGGGGCTGAGCCACCGGCAGAGGCTTGCCCGCAGCCTGCCCAGCCCCTGGCACGCAGCCTTCCTCAGGGCCCCGCCGGAATCGCAGCCGCCCCGCAGCCCCCGGCCCCACGGCCATGGCGCTCCGTGGCCAAGACGGCCCGGCGGGCTCTGCGCCGGCTCCTCTCCTTCAGCTGCCTCAGGGGGCAGCCCCAGGAGTGAGCCCAGTGCCCGCACCAGGATGAGGACAGACCTATGGGACCCAGCTGGACCCAAGCGTCTTGGACTGTCCTCTCTTGGACCTCTCTCCCACCTCACCCCCGCCCTGATCTTCCTCATGCCTCACCGTCCCCACTCTTCCACAACCCACCCCATCCTAGATCATCTTTATCCCACCCACACTCTTCCTCCACTCTCCTTCTCACCCTTCCCTAGCCTATCCCTTTCTTCCCCTCTACCCCACACTTGTTATTCAATAAATTCCCCATTCTGAAATTGCTAGATGGACTCATTAAATTGCGCACAGCCACCTCTCACTAGTCACATCTCAACAGGGGCACGCATCTGCACACAGCACTCCAGGCTGTGGCCTCCCCTGTGCCCAGCACAGAGGGACAATCACCGCCCCGCTCCTGCTGGCCACACCATTGCTGGCACAGAAGGCCAGAAGGCCACCGGCCTCCTTGCCCACCTGGGCACACGCTGGCTCACCCATAGCCACAGTCAGCCAGCACCCCCGGGGCCTTTCCTGCTGGGCAGCTTTCCTGCCACTCTGCCCCCAGCCTGGGCCACTGCAGGGCCTACTTGGGACATGAGGGCACGACTCAGACCTTGCCCTTCTTGAACCTCTTGACCCCTCTGGCCACACACCATCAATCCAACCCACCCACATCCGCCTGTAGAGCCTGCCTACCCTCCAGACAATCGACATTGCCCCCCTCACCTTGGTGTCATCACTCATCTACTACTGAGGCTACCCTCGATGCTCTTGGCCACGTCAGCGGGACACACACTGAACAGGACCAGGCACAGGGGACACCGCTAGTGACCGGAGACCAACGTGATGCTGCGGCACCATTCCCCACCGCTCTCTGGACACTGCCAGCGTGACAGTCCTTGTCCCAGGAAGGAGCGCACCTGCACAAGCCCTGGGCTGTCAGCTTCTCCAGGACTGTGCTGTGGGAGACGGGGTCAAAGGCTTGCCTCAACTCCAGGGAGACTCCGTCCACCGACTCTTCCTCAGGGCCTCTGGCCTCCTCCCCGGCCTTGTGTGCCAGCTCAGGGCACTGCTCGTCCGCCGCATAGCCCATCTGACTCTTGAAGGCTGAGGCAAAGAAGGCATTCCATCCTCAGCCTTTTCCTCATCCCTTGCGACCATATTCCCCACCCCTCTGCATTGATTAAAGAAGGGCCATGCTCCTTGGCACTCCCGTGCTCCTAATCTTGGGAAACGACGACTTTTTGTTGTCTTTTACAGTAGAGGCCAGATTTAATTCAAAGATTTTTTGCCTTGCTGATGATCTTTCTAGCTGAGGTCAGGGCCAAGGGCTAGGGACATATGATGGGCTGGGTGGGAAAAGCACTTTGGCACAGCACAGGGCTTCTTTGGGGATGTTGAAGGGAGGCACACGCAAGGTGCAACAAGACACAGCTGCAGGTCGATGGCAGAAGAACAAGCATAGGCGAAGACAAGGGGCAAAGGCCTAAAAAAGGAATTGATGACCAGGGGCGTCTGCGTGGAAACCGCCAGGCCCCTGTGACAAGGGGCGGCCACGCCCACCAGGCCTTTGTGACCCGCGGTGACGTCGTGCCCGGAGGCCATTGTGACGCAGGCCCGTGTCATGACTGTGGGGGCTATCAGACCCTGCAGCGGCCACTCCCAGGAGAGCAGCTCTCGGAGGAGGCAGCAGCTTCTCCGTTAGCAGCAGCTTCTCTGTTTTGCAGCAGCTACTCAAGACGCAGCAGCTTCTCTAGAGGCAGCAGCAGCTTCTTTGGAGGTAGCAGCTCCCCTGGGTGCTTGTGGCCAGTGTCTGGCAAAGCAATCTGAAAATGCCAAAGCAGCAGGCGGCCAATGCCCACGGCCAGCCCCGTGAGGCGCAGGCACTGCTGCACAAAAGGCGCGGACCAGCGGCAAGGCAGGCCCTTTGCCTGCCACCCGTGCAACCCACACGTGGTGAGCCGCTGGGCGCGTGGAGCCAGCTGGCTCGGGAGCACCTGGAGCCCTCTGAGGTAGAGGAGCTCCTCGAGGTGTACCGCGAGCACGTGAGCAACACCTACAAGGACCTGTTCCAAAGCCTGGGCCCATGCCTGCGGGAGAACAGGTCCCTCAAGTCCACTTGGAGAACCACCAAGTGGTCAAGCGGACGCCAAGAGGCGCAGGGAAGTCGTCGGCCAGCCCCGCAAACTGCACGTGGCAAGCGGCTGTGCCCAGCCGAGGAGGAGGCTTTGGTGCTTCGGCTGCGTAAAATGAGAGAGCAGCTGGAGCAGCTTGAAGACAAGGCTTACGAAGCCATGTTCAAAGCCATCTCCTCCTCCCTGGAAGACGACAAAAGCCCCACGACCCCCAGGGATCCACCAAGCCCCAGCCTGGAGCCAGCTGCAGGGCCCAGCAGCGGGACCAAAGACGCCGCAGGAGAGACACAAAAGTACTCGGACCTTGTGTCTCTCGACCAGCTCTTGGACGAACTGGGCCCTGTCTCGGACAACTCGCTGTCCTGCACCGCTCTCATCAAGGACTCCCCAGGAGAGACGGAAGACAACGCAGAGCTTGCACATCCTGACCTGCTGGAACAACTCTGCTCTGCCTCTGGAGACTGGCCGGCCTGCGCCCTTCCAGACCACCTACTGGAAGAAATGTGGGAAGAAGAAGAGCTCCAGGACACAGCAGTGCCAGCAGAGAGGGAAAACGAGCCAGAGAGCGGCTCGTCTCTCCCACTGCAAGAGGAGCAAGCAGAGCCACCAGCTTCCTCCCTGGACAGCGATCCCTGCATGGAGCCGCACAGCGAGCCACTCCCCACGGCACTGCCGCAAGACACAAAGACGCCTGCGGTGTGTGCCTTGACTGCCCAGCCGGGGGATGTGGCCGAAGAAGCAGGCGTGCAGGCTGGCCGTGCCCAGGCCGCTCCTCTCCAGGAAAAGCCCGGTGGGGCTGAGCCACCGGCAGAGGCTTGCCCGCAGCCTGCCCAGCCCCTGGCACGCAGCCTTCCTCAGGGCCCCGCCGGAATCGCAGCCGCCCCGCAGCCCCCGGCCCCACGGCCATGGCGCTCCGTGGCCAAGACGGCCCGGCGGGCTCTGCGCCGGCTCCTCTCCTTCAGCTGCCTCAGGGGGCAGCCCCAGGAGTGAGCCCAGTGCCCGCACCAGGATGAGGACAGACCTATGGGACCCAGCTGGACCCAAGCGTCTTGGACTGTCCTCTCTTGGACCTCTCTCCCACCTCACCCCCGCCCTGATCTTCCTCATGCCTCACCGTCCCCACTCTTCCACAACCCACCCCATCCTAGATCATCTTTATCCCACCCACACTCTTCCTCCACTCTCCTTCTCACCCTTCCCTAGCCTATCCCTTTCTTCCCCTCTACCCCACACTTGTTATTCAATAAATTCCCCATTCTGAAATTGCTAGATGGACTCATTAAATTGCGCACAGCCACCTCTCACTAGTCACATCTCAACAGGGGCACACATCTGCACACAGCACTCCAGGTGTGGCCTCCCCTGTGCCCAGCACAGAGGGACAATCACCGCCCCGCTCCTGCTGGCCACACCATTGCTGGCACAGAAGGCCAGAAGGCCACCGGCCTGGCCTCCTTGCCCACCTGGGCACACGCTGGCTCACCCATAGCCACAGTCAGCCAGCACCCCCGGGGCCTTTCCTGCTGGGCAGCTTTCCTGCCACTCTGCCCCCAGCCTGGGCCACTGCAGGGCCTACTTGGGACATGAGGGCACGACTCAGACCTTGCCCTTCTTGAACCTCTTGACCCCTCTGGCCACACACCATCAATCCAACCCACCCACATCCGCCTGTAGAGCCTGCCTACCCTCCAGACCATCGACATTGCCCCCCTCACCTTGGTGTCATCACTCATCTACTACTGAGGCTACCCTCGATGCTCTTGGCCACGTCAGCGGGACACACACTGAACAGGACCAGGCACAGGGGACACCGCTAGTGACCGGAGACCAACGTGATGCTGCGGCACCATTCCCCACCGCTCTCTGGACACTGCCAGCGTGACAGTCCTTGTCCCAGGAAGGAGCGCACCTGCACAAGCCCTGGGCTGTCAGCTTCTCCAGGACTGTGCTGTGGGAGACGGGGTCAAAGGCTTGCCTCAACTCCAGGGAGACTCCGTCCACCGACTCTTCCTCAGGGCCTCTGGCCTCCTCCCCGGCCTTGTGTGCCAGCTCAGGGCACTGCTCGTCCGCCGCATAGCCCATCTGACTCTTGAAGGCTAAGGCAAAGAAGGCATTCCATCCCTCAGCCTTTTCCTCATCCCTTGCGACCATATTCCCCACCCCTCTGCATTGATTAAAGAAGGGCCATGCTCCTTGGCACTCCCGTGCTCCTAATCTTGGGAAACGACGACTTTTTGTTGTCTTTTACAGTAGAGGCCAGATTTAATTCAAAGATTTTTTGCCTTGCTGATGATCTTTCTAGCTGAGGTCAGGGCCAAGGGCTAGGGACATATGATGGGCTGGGTGGGAAAAGCACTTTGGCACAGCACAGGGCTTCTTTGGGGATGTTGAAGGGAGGCACACGCAAGGTGCAACAAGACACAGCTGCAGGTCGATGGCAGAAGAACAAGCATAGGCGAAGACAAGGGGCAAAGGCCTAAAAAAGGAATTGATGACCAGGGGCGTCTGCGTGGAAACCGCCAGGCCCCTGTGACAAGGGGCGGCCACGCCCACCAGGCCTTTGTGACCCGCGGTGACGTCGTGCCCGGAGGCCATTGTGACGCAGGCCCGTGTCATGACTGTGGGGGCTATCAGACCCTGCAGCGGCCACTCCCAGGAGAGCAGCTCTCGGAGGAGGCAGCAGCTTCTCCGTTAGCAGCAGCTTCTCTGTTTTGCAGCAGCTACTCAAGACGCAGCAGCTTCTCTAGAGGCAGCAGCAGCTTCTTTGGAGGTAGCAGCTCCCCTGGGTGCTTGTGGCCAGTGTCTGGCAAAGCAATCTGAAAATGCCAAAGCAGCAGGCGGCCAATGCCCACGGCCAGCCCCGTGAGGCGCAGGCACTGCTGCACAAAAGGCGCGGACCAGCGGCAAGGCAGGCCCTTTGCCTGCCACCCGTGCAACCCACACGTGGTGAGCCGCTGGGCGCGTGGAGCCAGCTGGCTCGGGAGCACCTGGAGCCCTCTGAGGTAGAGGAGCTCCTCGAGGTGTACCGCGAGCACGTGAGCAACACCTACAAGGACCTGTTCCAAAGCCTGGGCCCATGCCTGCGGGAGAACAGGTCCCTCAAGTCCACTTGGAGAACCACCAAGTGGTCAAGCGGACGCCAAGAGGCGCAGGGAAGTCGTCGGCCAGCCCCGCAAACTGCACGTGGCAAGCGGCTGTGCCCAGCCGAGGAGGAGGCTTTGGTGCTTCGGCTGCGTAAAATGAGAGAGCAGCTGGAGCAGCTTGAAGACAAGGCTTACGAAGCCATGTTCAAAGCCATCTCCTCCTCCCTGGAAGACGACAAAAGCCCCACGACCCCCAGGGATCCACCAAGCCCCAGCCTGGAGCCAGCTGCAGGGCCCAGCAGCGGGACCAAAGACGCCGCAGGAGAGACACAAAAGTACTCGGACCTTGTGTCTCTCGACCAGCTCTTGGACGAGCTGGGCCCTGTCTCGGACAACTCGCTGTCCTGCACCGCTCTCATCAAGGACTCCCCAGGAGAGACGGAAGACAACGCAGAGCTTGCACATCCTGACCTGCTGGAACAACTCTGCTCTGCCTCTGGAGACTGGCCGGCCTGCGCCCTTCCAGACCACCTACTGGAAGAAATGTGGGAAGAAGAAGAGCTCCAGGACACAGCAGTGCCAGCAGAGAGGGAAAACGAGCCAGAGAGCGGCTCGTCTCTCCCACTGCAAGAGGAGCAAGCAGAGCCACCAGCTTCCTCCCTGGACAGCGATCCCTGCATGGAGCCGCACAGCGAGCCACTCCCCACGGCACTGCCGCAAGACACAAACACGTCTGCGGTGTGTGCCTTGACTGCCCAGCCGGGGGATGTGGCCGAAGAAGCAGGCGTGCAGGCTGGCCGTGCCCAGGCCGCTCCTCTCCAGGAAAAGCCCAGTGGGGCTGAGCCACCGGCAGAGGCTTGCCCGCAGCCTGCCCAGCCCCTGGCACGCAGCCTTCCTCAGGGCCCCGCCGGAATCGCAGCCGCCCCGCAGCCCCCGGCCCCACGGCCATGGCGCTCCGTGGCCAAGACGGCCCGGCGGGCTCTGCGCCGGCTCCTCTCCTTCAGCTGCCTCAGGGGGCAGCCCCAGGAGTGAGCCCAGTGCCCGCACCAGGATGAGGACAGACCTATGGGACCCAGCTGGACCCAAGCGTCTTGGACTGTCCTCTCTTGGACCTCTCTCCCACCTCACCCCCGCCCTGATCTTCCTCATGCCTCACCGTCCCCACTCTTCCACAACCCACCCCATCCTAGATCATCTTTATCCCACCCACACTCTTCCTCCACTCTCCTTCTCACCCTTCCCTAGCCTATCCCTTTCTTCCCCTCTACCCCACACTTGTTATTCAATAAATTCCCCATTCTGAAATTGCTAGATGGACTCATTAAATTGCGCACAGCCACCTCTCACTAGTCACATCTCAACAGGGGCACACATCTGCACACAGCACTCCAGGTGTGGCCTCCCCTGTGCCCAGCACAGAGGGACAATCACCGCCCCGCTCCTGCTGGCCACACCATTGCTGGCACAGAAGGCCAGAAGGCCACCGGCCTGGCCTCCTTGCCCACCTGGGCACACGCTGGCTCACCCATAGCCACAGTCAGCCAGCACCCCCGGGGCCTTTCCTGCTGGGCAGCTTTCCTGCCACTCTGCCCCCAGCCTGGGCCACTGCAGGGCCTACTTGGGACATGAGGGCACGACTCAGACCTTGCCCTTCTTGAACCTCTTGACCCCTCTGGCCACACACCATCAATCCAACCCACCCACATCCGCCTGTAGAGCCTGCCTACCCTCCAGACCATCGACATTGCCCCCCTCACCTTGGTGTCATCACTCATCTACTACTGAGGCTACCCTCGATGCTCTTGGCCACGTCAGCGGGACACACACTGAACAGGACCAGGCACAGGGGACACCGCTAGTGACCGGAGACCAACGTGATGCTGCGGCACCATTCCCCACCGCTCTCTGGACACTGCCAGCGTGACAGTCCTTGTCCCAGGAAGGAGCGCACCTGCACAAGCCCTGGGCTGTCAGCTTCTCCAGGACTGTGCTGTGGGAGACGGGGTCAAAGGCTTGCCTCAACTCCAGGGAGACTCCGTCCACCGACTCTTCCTCAGGGCCTCTGGCCTCCTCCCCGGCCTTGTGTGCCAGCTCAGGGCACTGCTCGTCCGCCGCATAGCCCATCTGACTCTTGAAGGCTGAGGCAAAGAAGGCATTCCATCCCTCAGCCTTTTCCTCATCCCTTGCGACCATATTCCCCACCCCTCTGCGTTGATTAAAGAAGGGCCATGCTCCTTGGCACTCCCGTGCTCCTAATCTTGGGAAACGACGACTTTTTGTTGTCTTTTACAGTAGAGGCCAGATTTAATTCAAAGATTTTTTGCCTTGCTGATGATCTTTCTAGCTGAGGTCAGGGCCAAGGGCTAGGGACATATGATGGGCTGGGTGGGAAAAGCACTTTGGCACAGCACAGGGCTTCTTTGGGGATGTTGAAGGGAGGCACACGCAAGGTGCAACAAGACACAGCTGCAGGTCGATGGCAGAAGAACAAGCATAGGCGAAGACAAGGGGCAAAGGCCTAAAAAAGGAATTGATGACCAGGGGCGTCTGCGTGGAAACCGCCAGGCCCCTGTGACAAGGGGCGGCCACGCCCACCAGGCCTTTGTGACCCGCGGTGACGTCGTGCTCGGAGGCCATTGTGACGCAGGCCCGTGTCATGACTGTGGGGGCTATCAGACCCTGCAGTGGCCACTCCCAGGAGAGCAGCTCTCGGAGGAGGCAGCAGCTTCTCCGTTAGCAGCAGCTTCTCTGTTTTGCAGCAGCTACTCAAGACGCAGCAGCTTCTCTAGAGGCAGCAGCAGCTTCTTTGGAGGTAGCAGCTCCCCTGGGTGCTTGTGGCCAGTGTCTGGCAAAGCAATCTGAAAATGCCAAAGCAGCAGGCGGCCAATGCCCACGGCCAGCCCCGTGAGGCGCAGCCACTGCTGCACAAAAGGCGCGGACCAGCGGCAAGGCAGGCCCTTCACCTGCCACCCGTGCAACCCACACGTGGTGAGCCGCTGGGCGCGTGGAGCCAGCTGGCTCGGGAGCACCTGGAGCCCTCTGAGGTAGAGGAGCTCCTCGAGGTGTACCGCGAGCACGTGAGCAACACCTACAAGGACCTGTTCCAAAGCCTGGGCCCATGCCTGCGGGAGAACAGGTCCCTCAAGTCCACTTGGAGAACCACCAAGTGGTCAAGCGGACGCCAAGAGGTGCACGGAAGTCGTCGGCCAGCCCCGCAAACTGCACGTGGCAAGCGGCTGTGCCCAGCCGAGGAGGAGGCTTTGGTGCTTCGGCTGCGTAAAATGAGAGAGCAGCTGGAGCAGCTTGAAGACAAGGCTTACGAAGCCATGTTCAAAGCCATCTCCTCCTCCCTGGAAGACGACAAAAGCCCCACGACCCCCAGGGATCCACCAAGCCCCAGCCTGGAGCCAGCTGCAGGGCCCAGCAGCGGGACCAAAGACGCCGCAGGAGAGACACAAAAGTACTCGGACCTTGTGTCTCTCGACCAGCTCTTGGACGAACTGGGCCCTGTCTCGGACAACTCGCTGTCCTGCACCGCTCTCATCAAAGATTCCCAAGGAGAGACGGAAGACAACGCAGAGCTTGCACATCCTGACCTGTTGGAACAACTCTGCTCTGCCTCTGGAGACTGGCCGGCCTGCGCCCTTCCAGACCACCTACTGGAAGAAATGTGGGAAGAAGAAGAGCTCCAGGACACAGCAGTGCCAGCGGAGAGGGAAAACGAGCCAGAGAGCGGCTCGTCTCTCCCACTGCAAGAGGAGCAAGCAGAGCCACCAGCTTCCTCCCTGGACAGCGATCCCTGCATCGAGCCGCACAGCGAGCCACTCCCCACGGCACTGCCGCAAGACACAAAGACACCTGTGGTGTGTGCCTTGACTGCCCAGCCGGGGGATGTGGCCGAAGAAGCAGGCATGCAGGCTGGCCGTGCCCAGGCCGCTCCTCTCCAGGAAAAGCCCGGTGGGGCTGAGCCACCAGCAGAGGCTTGCCCGCAGCCTGCCCAGCCCCTGGCACGCAGCCTTCCTCAGGGCCCCGCCGGAATCGCAGCCGCCCCGCAGCCCCCGGCCCCACGGCCATGGCGCTCCGTGGCCAAGACGGCCCGGCGGGCTCTGCGCCGGCTCCTCTCCTTCAGCTGCCTCAGGGGGCAGCCCCAGGAGTGAGCCCAGTGCCCGCACCAGGATGAGGACAGACCTATGGGACCCAGCTGGACCCAAGCGTCTTGGACTGTCCTCTCTTGGACCTCTCTCCCACCTCACCCCCGCCCTGATCTTCCTCATGCCTCACCGTCCCCACTCTTCCACAACCCACCCCATCCTAGATCATCTTTATCCCACCCACACTCTTCCTCCACTCTCCTTCTCACCCTTCCCTAGCCTATCCCTTTCTTCCCCTCTACCCCACACTTGTTATTCAATAAATTCCCCATTCTGAAATTGCTAGATGGACTCATTAAATTGCGCACAGCCACCTCTCACTAGTCACATCTCAACAGGGGCACACATCTGCACACAGCACTCCAGGTGTGGCCTCCCCTGTGCCCAGCACAGAGGGACAATCACCGCCCCGCTCCTGCTGGCCACACCATTGCTGGCACAGAAGGCCAGAAGGCCACCGGCCTCCTTGCCCACCTGGGCACACGCTGGCTCACCCATAGCCACAGTCAGCCAGCACCCCCGGGGCCTTTCCTGCTGGGCAGCTTTCCTGCCACTCTGCCCCCAGCCTGGGCCACTGCAGGGCCTACTTGGGACATGAGGGCAGGACCCAGGCCTTGCTCTTCTTGAACATCCTGCTGGCCTCACACCCTCCATCCAGCATGTCCACATCCCCCCACGAGCCTTCTTACCCTCCAGAACATTGAGACTCCCATCTATGGTAGTGCTCTCACACAAGGGCACTACCCTGCCCTTGGCCTTTAAATGCTGGGGAATTCAGTCACCAAAGCCCCTGCCTCTCACATGCTACATGAGCACTCTGGCAACTGAGCTAATTCTTGTCTAAACAAAGCTCATCCATACACTTTTCCCTGTCTATGAGTTTAACAAAGAATTCAAAACGTAAAACACAATAAATTGTACATCAAGCCCAGCCTATGCAGTTGCTTTTTCACCAGTACAGAGAGGAGAACGGGAACCTCCCTCACTGGTGCAGGAACCTCTTCAGATACCTACAGGACACCCAGAGGCCATGCAAGGTTTGGGTGGGATAGAGCTGAGTTACTTCCTAGGAGCTACTCTGAAGTATGTGAGCTAATAATGAGGGCAACAGTCTTCCTTCCTGGCCCCACTCTGACAGCAAAGTCATGGGCTCATCCTCATCTTGAGGGACTGTACTTGCAGAGCCCAAATTGAGGGGAGGATTAAGTACCAGGGATTGCCCTAAATCCCTGTCTTCTCCTGGCACAATGACAAGTGGCCTGGGGACAAGGTTGGCTGATGATAGCATTCTGTGCATTAGTGTACCCTGTGCCACCCTGTCCTTACAGCTGAGTTGACACAGGGTGACCCACAGCTTCTGAGAGCAGGGGACCTGTGCCAAGACACCAGGAAACTCACCATAGAGAGGGAAGCAAGACACCAGGAGGATTCCTGTAGGTTACAGTGGCAGATGAAATGGATGCAGACAGGTAAGGAATGCACATCAGTGCTGGGGGAGGATGGGGTTTAGTACCATTTGCCTCCAAAAGGACTCAACTGGCACTGAAGGAAAATGGGGCCTGGTCTCATGAAACCCCCCAGCAGGCTGTGAGCACAGGCTGGGAGGCAGAGGAAGGGGCTGTTTCCTCCCTCCCTGCATGGCCCTGCTGGGGAGATCACAGCCAGCAAACAACAGCCTGAATTTCCAAGCAGCTCCCATCTCTACAGCCGGGTTATTTCTGGAAGCAGACACTGCCATCCCTTGGTTTGATCAAAGAATCACAGAACAGCTCAATTTGGAAATTACCTATATGGATCATCGAGTGCAACTCCCTGCTCTACACAGCAAAAAACTGGACCACAGGACCAAGACCAGGGAAAAAAACCAACAGCAAAAAGGACCTGAGCAAACATTAGCCTTAAGGTTTCCAAGAAACAGGCAACATTTCCTTGAGAGAGAAGAGAAGGGGATGGCAACACAAGCTGGACTCAGAGTCTCAAACAGAGCTGACCAACCCCAACAGCAGCACAGCCTTAGAGCCAGAGAGGGATGGAGTGTGCTCAGCCCAGTCACTCACAGCCTCCCTTCTGCTGTCAGGGGCAGCTCCTGTTCCCTTTGTCCCTTTGCTGCGTGACAGTGACTCAGAGAGGCAACTACACCTGGACAAGCTCTCAGCTGGCAGTGGGACAAAGACCGGCTCTGAGGAGCTCAGAGGTGCCTTCCCACCACCAAGGGGCTCATGGGAAGTACCTGAAACTCCACTGAGAACTGAGCAGAACCTCACAGTGCTGACTGCAGGTCCATTCCCTCAGCTGAAATCCTGGAGCAAAGCTGAGATGGTCAGTGAGCACCTAAAAACCAGCTAAGAAGACAAAAACAAGTTTAAATGTATGCCAGGAATGAAAATCGATGACAGCAGCAGGAGGGGAGCAGGTTGGTGCAGCTGCTTCATTTCTGCAGCCAGGGAAAGTTCATGAATAGCCCTTGTGTGTCTGAATTCAGTAAATAATTCCTGCCACTTACCCCAAGCAGCCTGGCCAAGCCAGGAGAGCAAAGAACGAACCTGAAAATCACAGATATGGGGTTCAAAAGGGGACACATACAGCAGAAGCTGTTTCAGAAAGGAGAACATGCAGAGAGAAAACCCCAGGCAATTAATCCTTACAGCACATAGAGAGGATGCAAGCCAGTGCTAAAATCATCATTCTTGAGTATCAAGTTACACAGGAAAAAGAACAAAGTACAGAGGCCAGAGTATGAATATAGTGTTTAATATTCTTAAATTGATATAAAAACTAAAAAAGTAAAACTTCTGTTACCATGATATGATAAAAACTTTTATCAGCAGAAATGTTATGCAGTCATAAAATTTCTAGTCATAATATTTTCCAGTTGTTTATACCCTTCTATTTAGTCCTACACTGGTTTTTATTTCTTAAGAAAAGTAGCAGCCCATTTTGTCCTTCTATTTACAGTCTTTTAGACACTGTTTTCCATTCTGCACTGATGCAGATAAAATTATTCTGCATAGATTTATTGTTTTACTTGCAGATAAATGTCACCAGTGGAAAAAACACTGTGCATCAGGCACCAATCAGGGAATGCTGCTCTGGAGACTCCTCCAGGCTGCAGCCCCTAGTGCTCACTCCAGGGATTGAGGAGGGGTTTCAGGATTGTGCAGAACTTAAAAATTAAGCAGGTTTTACCCAAAATAACAGCAGTTCCTCTGATTGCAGAAACAGGAACTGAAGGGAGGAGGGGCAGAGGTTAGTCTGCACAGAGACTGAGAGATGCTTCCAAAAGCAAGTATAATATATACAGAAATTAAATAAATTAATGTTTCAGATAAAAAATAATCAGTTTCACAAACTGTTCCAAATGCCAAGTGCTGTGCATTGTTTTCAAAGAAAAAATACATTTAAAAAGCAAAATATTAATTGTAAATACCTTGTTTCAGCTGGAGGAGCTTTCAGTGCTGTTGGGGAGAGCCTGTGTGCGTCTACATTTTAAACAAAACAGCCCCAGAAATCCCACCAAGGGTGAGGGACACTGCCCACCTACAACTCTGAGCTCAAAAAGATGATCACAGTGACAACTCCATAAGTACACTTGGTTTTTTCCTTTCAGTGTCCTTTTTCACCTATTACAGGCTGTAAAGACATAATAAAATCCATTTTTTAAGCAACCTTGCAATGCTGAGAAAGAGTTTCCATGGAATTACTGATTTGGCTCTGGTGTTCCCAACGTGACCTGCACCAGGCAGGTAACCCCAACCCTCCACAACACCTCATGTCCAGTTTGAAGACAGTGACCTGTCTTCTCCCATTTCTGTTCCTTTACCAAACGTGCAGGAGCGGGACAAGGTGTGAGGGAAGATTTGCTTTGATTTCCATTTTCTACAACATAGGGATGGAAACCCAATAAATACAGGACAATAACACTGGCAGGTGGTTGAAATAGATGCAAAATGCTGAAGTAAACACAGTCCCAGGTCTTTGTCTTTCCCCAGAGGAGGCAGATACATTAGGAATAGCTTGTCTATCCAGCCTTCCAAATGGCAATCTTCCCTTCTTCCTTTCCAGAGCCGCTGAGGACGTACCTGTCCTCCGCCGAGCACAGCGCCTTCACCGCATCAGCATGGCCAACCAGCTCCTTCTCCACACTCTTCTTCTCAGCACTGACCACGTAGATCTTCCCTTTGCTCTTGCCCTGCAGCCTCCCACTGCTGCCAACCCACAGCTGGGGGAACAAAACAAACACACAGCCATTTTCACTATTTCACATTTCAGTCCAGGACACAGTCAAGGAGGTTTATGTGGCACATTGGTACAGTGAGGGTTCTCTCATGCTTGGCTGGAAAAGGGAAACACTGAAAATTTCCTCATCAATATAAATAAAGGGCTTGGCCACCATTGCTCCTGGCCCCCTTCAGGTTTCCTCAGCTGCTGTGGCATGAGCTGAGGGCTCCTGGTGCATGTCTCTGCTCCCCTCTGGTTCCCTCAGTTCAGGAAACCACCTGTGCCCCATGCTGGAATGTTCAGCTGCTGATGGTGCTGGCACCGGGGCTGCTCTCCCTTACCCCTGGGTGCCCTTGCACTGCAAGAGCAGAGGAAATCCAGGGAAGAGCAACTGAAACCACCAAGAGAAGGGAACAGTGTCATATGGGCAAAGATCAGAAAATGGCTGGGGTTGAAGGGGACTTTAAAGATCTCATTTCAACCCCCTGCCATGATCAGGGATGGCTTTCACGAGACCAGGTTGCTCAGAGCTCCATCCAACCTGGCCTTGAATGGGATGGGGCAGCCACAGCTTCTCTGGGCAATCTGTGCCAGGGCCTCACCACCTTCACAGGAAAGATGGAAAAGCCAAGACTCCTTAGGTTGGAGAGAAGGCAGCTAAGGAGCCTTCACAAAAGGTTTATGAACTAACAGAAATGCAGATAAGCTGAATGTAGAACCACTGTTTCACCCTGAAATTAAGGAAGTCAGGGACATGTGGGAACCAGTAATAGTTCAGTTTCACTGAGAAGAAAGTACTTCTCTGTACAGGGCTGGCAGTGAAATTCATGAACCTGCTGCTCTCCAGGGAACTGTGGCACCAGCAAGTCCAAAATGAAATCATAGCCACAGAGATTGGGTCAAATAATAGGTAATAAAAGACATAGGCTGAGGTGGCAGACAGAACACATCCTATTTCAGATAGACACAGCATGCAGCTGGGTTTCTCTTGAGTTTCTTAAAGAAAAATAATAGCTTGTTTTTAAATTAAAGCCTGTGACTGACAGCCCTACTAATGCTGTTGTCAGCCTTTGCCAGGCTGCAAGTTCACTGTCCATAACTCATTGCTGTGTAGAGGGAACAGGAGTTGGAGTGGTGGCACAGGGTCTGGTTGGAGCCTGTCACTAGTGGCGTCCCCCAAGGGTCAGTACTGGGCTCAGTAGTGTTTAACTTATTCATAAATTACTTAAAGAAGATAAGAGAAAGGAACAAGGTTCTTCAATAGAACAAAAGAGAGCTTAATGCCTTGGGAGTTCCAAACAATCCTCCCACTCCCTTGAAACAGAGGTTAAATATATCGATCTCTGCCTTGGGGAAGAATATCCTAAAATGATTTTCCATTGTAGTATAAAAGTCTAACCAGAGGCTGAATGCTGAGAAAACTTCCCTATTTCATTTTAAAAAAATTTTTTTTGAGGAAAGAAGAAGGGAAAATCTGGGAAAAAGATTCCTGAAGTTGCTTTCCCAGCAGCTTTTAGCTATTACATTATATACATCAGCTATTTATTTGCAAAGTAACTCTGAATGAGCCCCTGTGGTAGCACAACTACAATAATTTGCACAGCTACTGATACCACATAAAAGCAGGTACACAGAGGCCAACAGTGACAGGGACACAAGATGCTGGCAGGAATCCATTGGATCCTTTGGTCTGTCCTGAATTAGGATGTGGCAACTAATCAAGGAAAAGGTCATCTACAAAAACAGGCCAATTAATTGGCATTTGTTGTTTGTCTGGTAACCTTTTTTCAAGGCTTAGTCTTGGAAGCCCAGAGATAAAATATCAAAGGGCCTAAACTTTCAGTTTCTACAGTTCCTGGAAATGTCAATAGCTTATAAATGTCACCACACATTTAATTACTGATGAGGGGATTTGCTTGCCATGCATTTTGGGGTACATATACAACAGCCATTTGTGTTGGGCAGTCTTTAGCTTCCCTGATTTCCAAGAGGAATCAACATTCCAAACCTTGTGTACTTATGCACACACCCAATGAGGAAGCAATGACAGCCTGTGACAGCTGCAAACGAACAAAATTTCAGTAAAGAAATCCACAAGAGGCAAAACCAGCCCAGATGTCTCTCACCTGATTTTTAACTCTTATCATACAAGTAATCTCAGAGCAATCCTGAAGATGAATCTTTTGAGGTGCACTTGAAAGGTCTTTGGTGTTCCAAATGTACAGGTCACTACTCCCGGAGTAAGAGGCCCACACTTCATCTCTCTAAAGCACAGAAAGACACATTTAAGCACTGCTGACTTAAAATGTATCAAAATAACCTTGTAACCTTGTAATGTATCAAAATAACCTTTAAATAAGGCAGGGCTTGTAATGCCCTGCCTTATTTAAACTGTATCAACAGTACAATACCTCGGGGAAGAGCTGGAAGCCAAGAAAAGGATGGGCTGGAAGCCTATCCGTCAGGTGGTGCTCGATTTTCATCTGCGGTCGAAACTCGTGAGTTGACACTACAAGAATGCAATTTCTGGTACCTTCAATATTAATGAAACAGAGTTAGTAACAGAGGTGCCCACTTCTTCCATCTCTACAAAACATGGATGAAAAAAGCAAAATAAAAGGGAACATCCAACAACTGTCTTGTTTCTTTTTGTGAAGATGATTTTTGTAATTATTATGGTTTGAGGAAGGGACTTACAGCACCACAGTTGGCCATTATGAAGCTTCATAGAGGTGAGATTTTGGCAGGGCAGCTGAAAGACACGGTTCACTTTGAGAGTGCTGATGTTCCAAGCAATCACCATTCCATCTAAACTGCTGGAATACGCTTCACTGTTGGCACAGATTAAAGAAATAAAGAAGTATAACGTGCATTCATGTTCAGAAAAGAGTGCACACACAGAAGAGACTTACTTGCAAAATAATCAATTTTACAGTAAGTCAAATTAATTTAATTATCTTCAATTTTAAGATCTATCTTTAATTATCTTCAAGATTATCCTTTACAAACTCTGTATCAACTAGAAACACTGCAGGCTAACTCAGTGAATGAGAGCACATTACATCATGCACGAGGAGTACAGCACAACAAAACATTCCCTATAATTCCTCTGAACAATCTTGCCTGATGGATTTTCTCTTGAGTTGGAACAAAAATATCTCAAAGTGTTCTTCTTTGTTACTGCACCTGAGAAAACAAATTATACTATCCCTTTTCTTTTTACCTTTAACATTTGTTGTCTAAGAACGAGCAAGGAACCTTTTTCGAAAGGTTCCAACAACACTTAAACAAATTCTTCCTGAAACCCATTTACCCCTGCTGCATCACTGGCAGACCTATTGACCCTGGAGTTGCTTTTCCCATGAGAAGACAGCAGGTTAAGACCTTCAGCTAACACTCTTCCCAGTGCTACCAAAAGATCAAAAGCATATTGCCCAAACAGAACAATAAGTGTATTATTTCTTTTATTATCAGGCAGGAAAAATCCAGAAGCTTGCTGTAAACATGTAGTCAATGACATGCTCAAAGCAAAAGTGAAGTGGTCTTTAAACTGCATCTGTATCAATTCTTCACGCTGCCAGTTCCTGGCTGTTCTCATCCTCATCCAAAAGAACATTCCTTTATCCTCTTTGTTCCAAACTACACAGTGCTCTTTATTTAAAAAGGAAATTGTTAGTTGACATACACAATATGGGAGCTACAAAAATGAGCTAAACGAAGCAGGATAAACCTTCCCATTTAAAACAATAAATTCTTCCAACATCTAGGAAAATCAAATTAGATCTACCTGGGTGTTCCATTCTTCATCTCCACAATGATGTCTGTAACATCAGAACGATGATCATTCAGTTGCTTATTACAAGACATACTGTGGGTGTTGATGATATAAATCATGGAGTCCTGAGAACCAATCCACACTTGACTCTGTTCCACCATGACCATGCAAGTCTGGGGAGAAAAAGCTGGGTTAAATAATGTCTAGAGGAGAAATCATTCTTTAACATAACATGGAAAAGGCTGTATTCAGATGCTACAGTGTGCTGGTGATCACTGTAGGAGGTGAAGACTTGGCACTCCAGTGTTCTATCCTTTGCTCTGCTCTATAAATAATGAGAGGACAGATACCTTTGCAAAGTTTATCCTTCAGTAAACAGGATTAATAATTTATCTTGGGGACTGACTAAAGGTGTGCTTCCTGGCCCAAAGAAATTAAGTTACACAGGGCATCAGGGGAACCACAGAAGTTAGTGTGCTCCTTTCCTCTGGTTTGGAAGCCAACCTAATTGTCCAATATATCCACATTTCCTACTTCAGCCAGAAGTAATGTTTGAGAAAATACTGTCTCCTCTACTGTCTCTGGAATGTCCTTCCCCTCCATCACACACTCTTCATTTATCTCCCTCCACCACTTGCCAAATTTTTTTTGTCTTCTTTTAGATATCTGACTCTTCTGGAATTCCACATTTCCTCCACCCAGCTCTTCACCATCAGCTTTACCCCACCCTTTTTGACTCTCTCCCACACTCATCCACAGAGATCTCTCTTTTCTTTCACACAAGTGACATGTGTCCAATCCCTTTTCCTGTGTGTTCTTCACCCAGGCTGCACACCTGGTTCAGATTCCCTTTTCACAGAGAAAGTTACTCTTTCAGTTGGTCTTTCACAAACCACTCCCTCCCACCTGCTGGTTGAGACACTTTTTTTTAGAGCTTCATATCTCTTTCAATAGCATCTACCAGGTTTCCTTACACCTCTTCCCAATCTCCAGTTCTTCAGTATGGATGAATTTTTATCTATTCCTAGGATTCCTCTTCTCATCTTCTCTTTGGGTTAATTGTCTTTTATTCTTTCTCCTCAACTGTTTCAACCCTGCTTTCCTGCCCCAAGAACCCGTCAGGCCCTCCCAAATCCAGTCCATCCCTTCTCACCGGTTGACTTGTTTTATTATTAACCCATTTAGCCTCCTTTCTCCTTTTCTCAAAAATCTCCACTTTTCCAGTTTAACTGAAGCCCAAACAACTCAACAACTTTTAAGGAACAATGTGATTCAGGGTCAGACAGGCTACAGCAACAAAACCACACCCAGCTGAAGCAGGAACTGTGATCCTGTGCCAGTCTTACCAGTTTAGAGCGGCCCATTTTGAAGCAGTGTTGCTGGATAGACCAGGTAGAGGCATCAAAGACCACCACCTTCCCCTCATTCAAAGCACACCAGAGTTTTGGATGAGCATTATCCAGTCTTTCTGAAGGATCAAGATGCCCTAGAAATAAAGCAGAGAAGATGAGAGAAATAGAAGAAAACAAAATACTTTTGGAGACCAAAAGGAAAGCCATTATTAGGCAGAGCAGGTTTGTAATGAAATGCATCTTCTGGAATTTACATCATCAGTTATTGACTGACACAGTTCTCACAATGCATTTGTGCTTGTTATCATCTGTTTGCTGAGTTCATCCAATGATTTAATCTTACTCTTCAAAGATACTCAGAGCAGAGATAATCTCTTTCATTGATGACTAAGAGCTGAGCTCACTGAGATTGCAGGAAGGCTTTTAAGCCCCATTAATACAACTAATAAATCCACTCACTCTTGTCTACTCCATCAAAGCCTCTCATACTGTGAAGAAAGGAAGAAAAGCACCACTGAATCCAATACTCTCCACACTACTCCTTGCACTGTGGTTCAAATTAACTCTCCCATAGGACTCTACTGAAAAATAAAAACCTAACAATGAATATTGATCAATGGGGGAGCATCATCCATCCACTCACCCAGCTCAGTAAGTGAGCCAGAAATCTTAATGAGAAATCAGCCCATTAACACAGAACTGAAGTCTGTGATAAGGCACATGTGCGGAGAAAGGCAAAATTAAGACAGTGAAAACTATGCCTTAGAGTATCTTAATATGCAACATTACTGTTCTTTTTAAATGATTTTTCTGGTTTAATATTCAACACACAACCAATCCGTGTCAGAATGTGAACACATCAGGCAAGCATAATACCAGATGTTATAAGAAAATGTGCTTTATAGGCTAATTAAAGTTGGGCTAAGATAAAGAGAGCAACACATCACCTTACCTGGAGTATAAAGCAAAACATCTATTGCCTGTGGAAATGTCTCACCAGCTGAGGGGCTGATCTTGTGCTTTAGTGTCTCTGAAGTTGTTTTGGGAACCATCATAGGCACTACAATAGAGTTTTAGAAGGTAATTAAGTGCACATTAAAGTCTGAAATAGAACTGCAATTCTTATGAGATAGCAATTATATGCCATTCATTCACATTTTTCACATTTTTCTTTCCCTCTAGCTTTAGCTGAAAGGCCAAACACCATTTGTATGAATTCTGGTAGCAGAGACATCCACCACCCAAGGAGTCTAAAAAATCAAGACAAAAACACAGCATCCAAGATGGAGACAGAAGCAAAAACCAAAACCAAACCAAACCAAAGCAAAACAAAAACAAGCAAACAAACAAAAAGGGGGAGGGGGGATAAAAAGGGAAAAAAAAGGAACTAACAAATCCTAAACTTTCTACTTACTATTAAATAATAAATTGCATTTGTGAAAGTGCAATTAGGCTAATGTCTTTTTGTATTTCTGCACATAACCAGTTTGAAAAACAGAATATACACTGAAAGAGCAGAATGAGATAATGCAACACCAACAGGCTTTGTAGCATTGCTGTGACTGACCTTCATTTTTCATCCTGTCAAAATAAGACAGTTTAGAGGCTGCATAGATGCTTTTAGAGGACTGCAGGGCACCAACCACAGCATCCATCAGGAGAACATTTGTCAGTGCTTGCTGGATATACTGAGGATCCTAAAGACAGAAGTCTTACTGTAGTTTATCTCTCGTTCATTATTCTTACAAGACACCATACTCAAAAATCACAACACGTGTCATGCTTAGCACAAGCACCAGGCAATTGCTGCCCTGCAGCACAATTCCTGTCACTTGCTGTCAAATCCCACTCCCACAGCCCATGTTCCAAGCCAGGTCTTGGATAGGGAGTCAGAGGCCAGTGTTATTACAGGAATACTTCAGATCTGACACCACCTTGATACAGGATATGCAAAAAAAAAACCATATGAAAAGATACAGCAGACATAGGATGGATACTCATTTCCAAGCTGGATCTTTCTTCATGGGGCAGAAGCACCATGAAATTCTAAGATTAGTGCATAAATTATTTATAACAGAGACAGAAAGTAAATTATTCATATTATTTGGTTACAAATTCCCGTATTTATACCTTGTGATCATATGCCATTTTCTTTCCAGCCCACATTTCTTTCACTATCAGGTACCAGAGATCACACTCAGTTTTAAGGTTGGCTTCAAAGGCTTCTTTTTTAGACAATGTTTTAATCCTCAGAGTAGGTATTCTCAAAAGAAGGAAAGCTACAGTTGTGCTCTTAACATCCTGGAAAGTTACAGGAAAGACAAAACAAGGAGAGTGTACCCAAATAACAGATAAGATTCAGCATTCAACCCACAGGGCAGCTTTGTCTAATTACAGCTAATTATTTCAGTTGTCCATACACACCATTAAGCAGAGCTTGATTTAGGAAAATAAGTTTAAACATCATCATACAACCTTGGCTCCACAGTGGATATAAGCAGACCCACTGATACCTCAGTCACATGAGCACATTTAATCCTCATGTTATTAAACTTATCTACTCCATATCCTGTGTGCTGCCCTCCACATTTCTCTGAGGTTATAACCTCTAGATTTTCAGTCACGAAATTTTTGGTCCAAACCCCCAGAACTTTACCTAACCACTCACATAGTGACTTCAGCACTGTTTCCTACTCTCCTTACTAAAACTTTATGTTGAGAGCCAGCTCATTCTGGAGAATGGGACACAACCTATATCCACAGGCTTGCCAGAGGACAGGAAGTTGATGCTCACCTCTATATCCCTGAAAGCAGCAATTGGGACATAGCCAGGACGGCCTCCTTCAGTCAACAGGAACAAGCGCTTCTGGGTCAGAGCTATTTTCCCTACACCATAGTTGGTTTTAACTGAGCAGGATAACTTGTAGACACATTCATTTTTATCTAGATGCTCGATTACTGCTGGTGGCAGATTCACCTCTTGAGCTTCTGCTTCAGTTTCTTTCCAGTAGTTGTAGAAGTCTCTGAATGTTTCAGGATCAATTTGTTTCTGCTGTCCTAAAAAATTTTTAAAACCCCTTTAGTGTGAGAAACTATTACACAGATTTGTACAGGAAGATGGGTTTAGAAAGACAGTAACTGTCAAACTGTGCCTCTTTATTGTGAAAATAAGTATAGACGTTCTAGGCACATGTCCCCATCCCAAGGGGGTATCTCAGGCACTATCCTGAGATACTCCCCTCAGGTATAACCACCCCTCACTGAGTAAAATGTGTGACTAAAGTCACTCCAGCTCCATCTAAATATAAAAGAATAGTACGAAAGTGAGTTAAGAATAGGGAGAAATTAGAGAAGACTCCATATAAATTCTGGGATCAGTCAACAGGCTGAACCTGTCTTTTCCCCCATAGGATCACCTGCTGGGTAAGAATCATACACTAGGCACACTGAATCATTATTTCAAGCTGGCTCTTACTGGGGATTAGAGCTTGTCCATATAATGCTTTGAATTAATATATTGCTTTAAATGTATTTTTGCAGTCAGATATTACAACCAGCAATTCTCAAACATTAACCTCTGATAATTTTACTAATAGAGAGTGCTCTTCTTTAAGCTGCTAATGTAAGTCCTGCAAGGGTGCTGGCAGTGGCTGGCAGTGGGTAAAGGAAACCCAGGAGAGGTCTCTTGGATTGGCAGGTGACCCTGGACAAGTCAGTGCAACCTCCCTCCACGCAGCAGCTGCTCAGTGAAGGGCCCCCACAATGGAACACTGACAGACAGGTCAGGCACAAGGAGCTCAGCTTTCCCAGGGCACTGACAGAGCAATCAACACTAAGGGTTTGAGTAAATCTCCCTTTTTCGTGTGACAATGCTAAATAATAATCAAACTTATACTCACCTACTGTCAGGGCATCAAATAACCGGTGGATAGTGTCTATATCCCTGACAATCCCAGACTCCTGAATTCTCTTCACAAAATCATCCAGCTGCATGTGTGTTTTTGGCAATTCAAAATTTTTTACGTGGTCATCTATTTTCAGAACTTCCCTTTGTTTTTCCATCACTCGACTTATCAGCCTCTTGAGCTCAGGTTTGCGGTCTGCCTGCAAGCGCTCCGAGCGAGGCAGGGTCTCCACTATTTTTCTTACAAGATCAGTAGGGAAAATTCTTAAGTCTGTTTTTTCTAGGTTCTGAAAGTCAGAAAGTGCATTTAGTAGTTTCCCTTGCATCAAGCTAACAAGGCCCCGGAGGTAGAAGTACCTTGCCAGCAACGCGGAGTTCTCGGGGGGTAAGGTACTGATAGCTTTGCTGAGGTGGTTGAAGAAGTCTGTGTAGTAGGAGTGAACACACTGGAACATCAGAGGAAAGTGAATTTCGGGGATTTTGAACGTGGTGATGGATTTGGAGGGCATTCTCATAGCTAGAAACAAACACCAACAGAGTACATTGATCAGGGAAAGGAGTAGGAGTGTAAATATCTTCACAACCAGCAATACTACAAACAACAAACAGAATCCCCATCACAGCAACAAGCAATTACAAGAAACAAGAAGGATTATAGCTATGCTAGGGACACAAATACATTTCTGTATCTATCACCCCTATTATGAGAATATTCCCCAATCAGATAACATCAATGCTTGAAAAGTTAATTTAAAAAAGGAAAAAAAAACAACTCATGGAGTTCTTTCTAAACAGTGATAAGCTTAAGCCTGTGTTTAAAATAAAGGTAGTAGAGAACTGGACATAAGGTGGGTAAAGACTCAGGAATCAATTCTCCAATATCAATCCCACTGGGACCAATCACTCTTTTGTGATCCAGCAAAACTTACAGCAGGCTTCACAACAAGGGGAAGCACAGACAGGCCCCAGCTCAAAGTGACTCAGCCCATCATTTCTTCCAGCAGCTGATAGTGTTTCTGTGATAATTACTCAGTGATATCACCCCAAAAGACAACAGAAGTGTCTTTGTCCATCACAGTCTTCCCTTACCAGGAGCTGTTTCCACTTTTCGCAGTGAGGAGTTCCTGGTGGGGCTCTCTGGCACTTTGATGTCCTGCAGGTTGGGCATGCTGATCACCATGCGCCGGCTGGCCTTGCGCTCAGCACTCATTCGCTTGGAAGCCATTTTCTCTATTGTCAGCCTTCTGGGGGTGAATAACATCAAATCTAACCTGAGGAAAACAAAAATAACACATTACTAGTTTCAGAACTTAGTACACATACACACTAAATTACTGCCTGTTTTTTTTTCTTTTTGGTATAATAGTATTAAATCTACAATTTCAAAAGCCATCTGTTCACATAACCCTTTTACAATAATCATAATTAAATGAGTTAACAATTAATCATAATCTTGTTTATAGATTACCTAATCTCAAACCAATAGAGTCAAAAGGACTTTTATCACTGATACCAACCAGAGTAAGAAATGAGAAAACTCTACCTGTCCTCTTCAGACTGGGTACTCAAGTCAAGCCGAGCAAAAGCATCCATCTTTCTGTTCAGACGAGCTTTAAGGAAAGAGTGAAACATGTAGGTCTCTAAAACCTGTGAGACACAAAGGAATTAACTGTGCATCATTTATAAATTTACATTTTTATTAGCATGTTTTTTTATTACCTTTACACATGCATAACTGAGACCTTCCAATTTAGGAATCACAAAAATAAAAAGATTGAAAGCTTTAAGAGAAAACTAATTAAGTTTCCATTCACCTTCTGGACTTTGATGATATTTGCTTAGTGGCAAACAGTAATATCAAACTGCCCTCCAAGAGGTGAAACCAAACAAAAATGAGAAATACTGAGCAAAACAGAGCTTCAAGTTTAAAATTAACTTTTCTACCCAAACCAAGTGCTGGTAATACTGTCTATGGTTCAGAATATGAATTTTGGGACAGTCGAAATTAACATTATGTCATCATACTGAAAAGACAAGTGAATCATCTTTTCTTCTGGTAACCCCCAAAACTGTTCCCTGCTCAGGTGATTACTGTGCTGTCATCCAGAAATAACTTCTAAAAGGTCAAATTGCTACTTTTAGGATAAAGGACACAACAAAAAATTCCAGGTGTAAATTAAAAAGAGGAAAAGCCATCACCTTTCATCATTGCACAGTTAAAAAAGGTGAAATCTGGGATTTGAGGCAATTAAACATGTCTATTATATAAATGTTCAAATGCCTCTAACTAA
The DNA here is from genome assembly GCA_910950805.1 of Acrocephalus scirpaceus scirpaceus. Lineage (NCBI taxonomy): Eukaryota > Metazoa > Chordata > Aves > Passeriformes > Sylviidae > Acrocephalus > Acrocephalus scirpaceus. Next base: position 3,693,769 of record OU383773.1, read on the forward strand.
TCCACTTGCAGTGTCCCATGTAAAAGAGGATCTCCAAAAGCCTTAGGATTTTTCCAATATTCCTCCAGTAGGTGGCACATTTTGCTAGCAATTGTATATCCAGGAGGTTCCAAATTTTAGTCCTTTCTAATGGATTTTTTTGAGTTTTCCTAATACAATCCCAGAGGCCACTAATAACTACTCCATACTGTGTTATTTTCTAAGATTCTCTTGAAAGCAAACCTGCCACTTTGCTATTTGGTATTTAAACCAGTCAGCCGCTCAAAGCTCTTCTTAAATATGTACATCTGTGCTTAAACTAATATTAAATTTCAATTCATAAAATTGCTACCGTTTCATTTATAGCCCTATTGCATTAGAAATTGTTGCTGAAAATATTTTAATTATTTCTATTCATCTGAAATCCTGGTCAAAAATTTCCAATCAGTATCTCTCCTTAGGATATATTAAGAGGTTCCTTTAAGTTTTTCCTTTTAGTCTATTTGTTTTTAAGAATGTTTGCACACATTGGAAGCTTTATCCAACAAATACTGTTTCTCATGTAGGATTCATCACTTTGTTACCTTTACATTTACAGATATTGGCAATAATCCTAAAATACAGATTTATTAATAACAGATAATCACAGCACCGGATTTACCTTTTTGTAGAATGGCTGGTCTCCAATTGCCCTTGTTTTCAGAAATTCTTCACTGTTAAACACTCTGTGCTCATAATTTAGATGGTCTTTTACCTCCCTGGAGACAAAAATAAATAAATATATAAATCTGCTTGGAGATTTGCAAGCAAGTTGTTTTTGCAATAACAGCAACTTTTGCAGCAGCAGCAGTCCACTGGTACTACTAGAAATATGCTGCAGCATCCAAAGACAAAATAGAAATGTGCTGCAGCCTCAGAAGGCAAACTCAATTTTGATGAACAAGTCTGGTTACTGAATCATAGAAAAAAAAATCAAATTTTTTAGAAGTAAGGTAGGCTATCTGCTGCCAAATTCACTTACGCTCTCTGAGATTTAGTAAACCATGAGGGAGAATCTGTGTAAATCATGACTGAGGCTCCTCCAATCCTGGAATTCCATTTACATACACAGTTCCTGAATCACACACAACCCATTGGAGCACAACAGACAAGTGCACATATCATGGGCAATTTGAAAGATGTGACCTGACCTCACACTGTCCCATCACATTGCATCTGTAACAGGCACAGGAAAAACAGGGTTCCTACTACATCTTGTTAACAGTTTATCCAACCATATGGAGTCAGGAAAAAGTATGGTCAATATAAGTACATAGTTCCATGTAATGATATGTAATTTAGCACTGTCTGCTTTAAACATGGAACCTACACACACACAAAATCACTACAATGCTTTGCTGAAGACAGAACAACTGGCAGCACAACTGCATCAGAGAGTTACTTTCCTTCACTCCTGGATGCTGGTAGAGTTAGAAGATAGAAGAAGCAAGGCTGAAAAAAAAGAACAAAGAAAAAGTTTGAAGGAAAGTAGAAAGAAAGCAAAAGAATCAACCCCTTTGTGATACTTATTATCTCTTAGAGAGCAAAGCATCTGTTCATCTTTTCAGCCAAATGTTAGTGCATTAAAGAGTTCAAGCTGTTACAAGCAAAAATGCATTTCTCCTCATCTTTGTCTGGAATTATTGTTGCCAAACACTGAAATCCACAAAATCCCACTGTGGAAATAAATGCATTTCAGTTTCCATAATCAGCTATCTGTAAAGGCTGTTCTATTCCCCACACCCAGCAGTTACTGTCCTTCTTGGAGGGTCCAGACACTTGCAGGAACACTCCTTAAGCTGATCCAATAACAGACACCTGGTATTTAGACTCTAAATTAAACCAGCACCTTCTGACTGTAAGTGTCAAGGAGAATTCCCGTGAGCAATTCAGTTGCTGATCCATAGTGAAGAACCACCTCCAGCAAGAGGCCACATCGCTATTAAAATGCCAGACCCAAACACAGCCAATACCCCGCATTTCTTACCATAGAATTATGGAATACCCTGAGTAGGAAGGGACCTACAAGGATCATTGAGTCCAGCTCCTGGCCAATTGTCCCTTCTTGTGCCAACACTTTGTCCTTGAGTTTAAACAGCTCCTCTCCCTCCTTCATTCTCAGGTGTTGCACTCTTCAGGTATTTCATCCATTCTCAGTTCAAACACACCTAGTTGTTCTGAACTCTTGTTCCTGCTTTCAGCTCTACTACTCTGTCCTGGCTTGAATTCACATGCCTCTAACAAGAGTGATCAAAATTTGACTGATATCCCTGCTGGGCCCTAAACTTTTCCAAGGACTGTACTTCTCTTCCTGAAATCTTCCTACAAAAAACAAGCTCAAAATCAAAGGAGTTTTATCTAAGATATGCTAGCAATGTATATATGCATCAAAACATCAATGACTCATATTCCATCAGGCTACAGGACCTCCTTCTCATATTCCCTAACAAAACCTAAGCACTACAAAATATCTACAAAGTAAGACAAAATGAGAATATTTTCACTGATGCCTAAAGTGTCTTAACCAGTACCACATGCTCTTATGATAAAAACATACTACACCCACTTACCTGAAGATATTAACAATTAACTGCAACATGGTTTGCTGCACATCCATGTTCAGTTTCTGCTGCCAAGCCCTCCTGCAGGTTTGGAGCTCACCAAGGTCTGTGCTGGCTCGGAGATGGCAGAGCTCCAGATCAAAGTGCAGCTGCAGACCCTCCACTCTACACACAGGAGAAAACTATTAAATTACATCCTAACACCAACAAATTTTTTCATACATTTAAAAAAAAAAAGTCATTTAGGCCTGTGCCTCTTACAGCTAGAGAAGAGCAAGATTGATTTACAAGTGCTGACAAGCTAACAAGATTCCAGGGAGCCCCACTCAATTAAATCACATTGCACTCAGTCTCCTTTGTAAAGTACAGAGTATAATCTGTATCAATAATAAAAAAGAAACAAGCATTCCAGTTGTTGCAAAATAATTTGGTGATTATGACTGCTTAAAGCCACTTCTCTACTAATTAATTGAAATTTTCAATTTGCACTTTTTTAAAATAGAGTGGGGTTTATATGAATGAAATAATAATAATTAGTAATACAAAATAAAAAACTTGGAGCATCAAGCATGATTTATGCACTAAGATAAACATATCTTCAAGACCTTGTCACCTTTTTATGAAAGTTTCTGCTGCTTGTGCTGGAACATCTGGAATCTCAAGATCCTCTTCAACCATTTTCGAATGTGAAATATTTCCATTATCTATATTAATTAGAATTAAATCTTCACCTTCCTTTAAACAAAAGAGAATAGAATGACTTGACATATACTTATATTGTGAAAATATTTACTTCTCATTTACACATTCCTCAGACAATTAATTTCATCAAGGAGGTAAACCAGAAGAGGACTGAAATTTTTTCCACAAGAAGAAAATGGTATGGATAACTAAACAATTACATTGAAGAAAAAGAAATGCAATTGCCTTAACAGATGTTAATCCTAGTACATAAACACTAAGTAATCTAATATGCTCTAATACGGAAGGGGACAAACGCACTGCAAGTAAAAATCAGGAGTGGTAATAGTGTAAAACATACCGTGCTCACTTCATCAAAATGATCAATATGACATCCCATGAGGAAAGATGTTGGAGCCATCACAAAATCCAGCATTTGCCGGGACAGAATAGGCACAAAAGTGTGCTGCCACTGAAGAGGATGAAGGTACAGCATAAAGCATTCAGCAATGAGTGTCAGCAGAGCCCAGTCAGAAGAGAAGAAAACGATTCTCCGCTCAGTCAAAATACAGGTCATAATCTGGAAAGCAAACCCAGAATGTTAAATATTTGCAAAGAGGTATCTAGAACACACTAGATGAAATGCAAATATTTCATCTGTTTGTGAGAGTCCACCTCAAAATTCTCATTTTTGGTAGCTACCTTACACGTTGATAAAATGAACTAATGTCCATTTCAAGCTGCACCATTTAGGATCTGAGATACTTTTACTTATAAAATGCATGCATGGGCAAAAGCCCCCCAAAAAATAAGGCAGAACTGTCAACTCTCATGATTGAGGTTTCTTAGAGAAAGTGCCTCAGATAACACTGATGACCTTAAACAACCTAATTTAACTTCACAGGTGGCCTTTGAGCAGGGAGTTGGATCAGGAAACCTACAAAAGAACACTCCAGGCAATATTATTGCAAGAGTCTTTGAAGCACTGAAAAAAAATTCTTTTCAAATAGCTTTTTGTATTTCCACACCATTTACACCTTATTTGTATGAGAGTACCAATCGTCATCTATCCTTCCCACAGGCCCCTTTCTTAAACATGAAAAAAATTATTATAAATCTTGAAGAAATTCATGTAGTGAAAATTCAAAATAAAATCTGTCAATTGGCTTGGGTAGTTACATTTTAAAATATATTTTTAAGAAATTTAGCACCTATTTCTAAACCACAGCCAATGAAATGCAATATGCCTTAATCTAATCTGGTCTGCAAAATATCTTTAGAAGTAGTTTATTGTGCCATAGCTCTAATATTCAGAACTAAGACCATTCAGGATTCCTGGGTTTATAAAGTTTTTTGAGTAAATAAACATCTTGATTTTTTCCTAAACTACAAACTACCAGTACAGTCAATCTCTAAAACATTTTAAAGTTTTACCTGCAACACCTGCTCTGGCTTGAAACACAGCAATGGAAGATGGAGGTTCAAGTCAATAATTGGGCTGTCTGGATCCTCTCGAGAAGGAATTATTATTTGAAGGGGTTTCATATGAAATACCTGTAATAACAGATGGTCTCTGTTTACTCCTTTATGAAAATGTTCCCACAGCACATTTAATTCAGAATTTTAGTACCAAATACAAAATATTAACTTTAATTGAGAGCAAGAAGACAGGTATTTGCAGACTGCAGAAAAGTGAAGTAAAAAGAGAGGGAAATATTCAAAGACATAATTACTAGTTTGAAAGATTAATATGGACTTGTTTCCTCTCATACTCATAGGATGATTGGCCAGTAAATTTTTTTTTAGAAACATCTTTTATCAGAATTAACCTTGCTTTATTATAAGCATAACAAAATCATTGAATTTATATTCGTAGATACAACTGGGAAATCGAAACTACTAATAAAATTCATATAGGAAAGAGAAAAAATAAGTGAGCATAGGTTGTCATGCTAAGAAAGTAAAGCAAGTCAAAAGGAACAAGGTCTCAGTGTTTCAGATATTTCAGTTCAAATCTCTGGGGGTTGGGTCCTGCACATGCTGCATATTTCAGCACTCACAGCTGGTTTAGCCAATCACTCAGATATTTTTCAGCTATGCTATTTTTCCTCCACTCCTAACCCTTCATCCCAGGGTCAAGGAAAGCAGCTAAGGAGAAAGCCATGGCTGAAATTCTGCTTCCCAAGAAGTCACTGCAGTAGGTAACAGAGTGTGTGCTGAAATCACTGACCCAGCTGACATCCGGCTTGACTTGGGAAGGGTCAGAAAGGAACAAATACACAGCACTGAATACAAATGTTGATGTGAATTTCCCCTCTCCTCTTGGTCTTATCCAGGCAGCAGACAACTCAACATTTTCATCCACTACACACTGTTCTGCTGCTCCCAGACCTGCCCAGCCATCATTTCAGAGCCACAAAGAGTTGGCATGAGCCAAAGCCTTCCAGAGTATTGGAAACTAAAGAACATGACTGGTATGCCAGCACTCCAGCCTGAACCCTGGTCACACTGTTATTTTCTCTACTAATAATGCATAGCTTGATTTTTAAAGCACAGGTATTGACATCAGTTTCACATTACCAAGTTATCACTCTGACCTGACACTCATGAATGTCACCCAGTTCATTGAAAACAGCATCTTAGAAGACATAATGTTTAAATCATTATGAAATTCAGGAGGTGTAATTACCAAGTGGAGTGGTCCTGGTGGTGGGCTGGGGATTAAAAACAGCTTTGCTGCAAATTCTTTTATGTGCTCCTCGACATCTAAATCCCTGAAAGGTCGTAGCTGCACTAGTAAGCTGTAATTAAATGATAGGAAATTACTTATCAATAGTAACATGCAAACACAAAAAACTCTTTCTGCTGATAATCTAGAAAAAAATTATTAGGAGTAATGAAGCTATTATTTCAGCTAATTAATTTCTAATTTATTAGATACTTGAGCAGCTTCATTAAATTTTAATGATGTTGCTGTGTCAGAAGCAGAGTTTTTTTGTACTCTCATGCATAAAATACTGCTGCATTATATTCATCAGAGGACACAGCACAGTGGTTTGATGGCCAAAGGAAACCATGTGTCAGGTGAGATGGTGAGGTGTAGCTACAGCCAGTGTCTCATAGAGGCTGCTTGAGGAACCAACACCCACAGCTGCAACACTGCCTTGGTGTCCCTCCCGTCCCAAGTATCAGAGAGCTCTGACATAGAAAACAGCACCAGAGGAAAAGAGAGGCTGTAGACCTGAGTTTAACTGCAGAGGAATGTGAAGCAAGAGCCATATTTAGCATAAGGCTTAGGCCTGTATGGATACTGCTCTTTGCTGTCATTCCTGCTCACACAAAGAACAAGAACATTTGTGCAAACCTGCCAAATGTTTCTGGTTTAAAACTGTATTACCCTAAAGGTCACATGGTTTATATTATACACCAAATCAATTCTGGAACATTTAAACATACACACTATCAAGACTGAAAACTATGAACTCCCACAGTATTTCTGAAATGTAACAATTACCAATTTAGATATTTGTGGTCACAAAGGAAGTTTTGTTCAATAAAAGATACACTTGCATGTTTATAGCAAAAACCCCAAATCTTTACAAAATCAGAAATCTAGGCCTGCAAATCTATATATACAGAAACTAGGAACTGAAGATGCTTGTCTTCTCCCTTGAAGTTTTACTTCAGTTTGCAGTTTTACTGGTTTCCTACAGAACACTTGCTCTTCAGGAAGGAAGCAATTGAATAGGTCAAGAGATATATTGTGTACAGCATTTAGATTTCAGAAAAAACACACATATAGTACTGCACTTTTAAATGAAATACTTAAATTCACTATTTTCCTACTTGAAGAAAGCCCTGGGATGTTACATACATATTCCCAAAAAGTCCATCAGCTCTTCAGGAGTGCAGAGAAAGCAGAATTTAAGAATTATCAAAGAAAACCAGGCAGTAGAACCATCCGTTTAAACAAATACACTGTCACTCTTAGTGATGCCTCAGATTTGGCCCAACAGAGTAAGCAGACCTGTCTTTTTTTTTTTTTCCTTTGAAACAAAAAGCTCTTATTAAGACATCCAGTAAATGTCACAACAGAAACATGACTGAGAAAGCAGCAGATGTACAGAGAGGACAGTCAGAGCTCCCTAATCAGGACATGGTGCCCATTAATGCAGCCCAACAGTTAGCTGACAGCTCTGCTCTGCAAATGTCTGCAGAAATAAATGAAGTAATCTCTGAAACATTTAAGTGGAGAGCTAAGGAGTTTATGAACCTGTCATTACAGCTATTAACTGTCCACAGACAGGTGTTTCAGAAAGCAAAAGCAGCTCAGAATAGGCCCTTTGTACTGCCTCAGTGCTGGGAGCTATTTGCACACTCCCACCTTTTCTCAAGGCAGCTGAAAGGACGAATACACAGGTTGGAAGATTTACTGTTTGAATGGAGCCTATTCATCCATCCAAGACAGAAGTTCATCCAGGAGATTACTGCCAGGAATACTTCACTTTTCATGCAGTATAACAGATTGAGGTAATACTCCATGTGCAAAGTGCCAAAACCTCTCAAGTTAAACTGAACCTTTTCAAATAATGTAGAGTAATCCAACAGCCACTGTGCTGTGAAACCGTTTAGGTGCACATCTGCTTGCTTTGGAGAAAGGCAGACACACTCCACACAAAATGTTCTGGATTTGGAAGCACTGTGTGCTAGCAATATGGAAATTAGTTATAAAATTAATGGCACAGAATACAAAGACCTTCATTACTATGATGACAGATTCCCTTGCAGTTCAAAGCACCTACATGGATTTATAGCTTGATGTTGCCTGTGCATCTCAGCTTGGCTCAGTTTTCAGTTGTGATTTCTACCCTGCCACTTGAAAAAGTTTAGGAACCTGGATTTTATCTAGGAATACTTGTGTAAAAAGAATATTTTTGATGATTGTTCTGACTGAAAACAAGTACCATCTCACCTATAAGCAATTCTGTGCACTTAGGTACTGCAGAAAATAATCTATGCATAGAACTCTGGAGGAAAAGTAAACCTTTTGCTGCAAAAAACCATCCTGAATGGAAGCAGAACTCCTTTAGATGCTACTTCAACACCAGATCTTCAGGAGCAACAGCATTCTTGAACTAGGTATCACAATGAAAGGCCTACACTCTAGAAATAGGTGGTTTCAGGTCACCAGCAAGTGCTTTCAGAACTCCTGACTGGAGAATGATTAATCAGTTGAAGCATCCTGTAAAACACCTCTGCAGCATACCAAGGATACAAGTGTGCTGTTGAAGGTGTTATTATTTGTCAAGTATAAGAGGCAGTGCTACCTGAGTACATTCAAGCAAAGAAAACACTTAATTACATTTTTAACCCATTGGTCATCTGATGACACACAGTAACTCCCTTTCTGGTTTACAGAAATACAATGTCAGTGCTTTGTAATGTCCCAAAAAGTCAGAACATCTCCAACTGTACAGGGCATTACACCCAAAATATATCATAGAGGCCTTGGCTGCAATTGTTTATGTTGTATTCAGAAAGCTACACACTCCACCAGCTGTTTCATGCCACATGGAAACATTTCAGTAGTACAACCAAAATAAAGAAAACCGGTACCTCTCCACCCCTTCCCTTCCCTCCACCCTAGTGTACTCTGGCACAGTGAAACACTTTCTCTAAAAAAAAACCAAGACACCAAAACCAGAAGGGCAGACATTCTGAAATGAGCCATTAACTACTAACAGGAAAAATGATTATTTAAAAAAAATACAGAATAAAATTTAATGGAAACCTAATCAGTTGCATTTCCACAACCATGGGAAATGCCAACACCAAATTCAGCTCTGTCACTGGCATTACCCACCCTCCTTCCAGTTACACACACCCCCATCTCACAGATGCAGCAGCAAAAAAGGAGAAGAGCAGTGCAGCTGTGTGAAAAACTTCCCTGTTAAAAGACCAGGGCAACATACAAGACTAATACGGAAGGTTATTTTATCTTGAACTTCCCTATAATTATTCACATATTTCAAATCACTTTAAGATCAGATTGGAGGGTACTGATCAATCTCAGCTCCTCTCAGAAACCAGTTCAGACTCAAAAGAGAAAAGCCATCTGTGGACATTAATGCTTTAAATAGGTGCTAAACCCTACTATACGTGTTCAAGGCAGAGGTGTTTAATGATAATGTTTAAATAATTATAAAGTTTAAAATACCAACCCAGAGGCAGAAGCAGATCTAGAGGGTTAACTCTATCTGGTTACTGTCTCCTCTAAACAGATACAAGAACTAGAAACACTTTTACAACATCTGGAATTTTCCATGGTTGTCCTGAAGATTTTCCCCCTTTTCCCTCAGTGGGCTCTTTTAAAATCCATTTGCCAATTGACTGCTTCTCCCAGCTCAGAGATGTCTCACTTCAGAGAAGAAATTACTCACTTATGAATACTCTACATAAACCACTGATGAGTACTGTAACTGCCAAGCTGAATTCATACTATTTCCCACCCACTGGAAAGCTGATGTGAGGTGAGCCCTCTCACAGGCTGAGCTCACAGTATAAAAGCAGCAGGAATCCCACTATAAAAGCTGGATGGAAACAGTAGCCACTGCTGGAGCCACAGCTGGAAGAGTTCCATGTGCAGATTAGCAGTGACTTGAGATCTGAGACTTATAAAAGGCAGCAGTGAATAAGTTCCTGCAATACCAAAGACTGATGTAATTCACTTAAATATAAAGTGGGGGGGGAAGGGAGGGGACGTGATCTGGGCAGGAAAGGAGAAAGGAAAACAAACATTTCCTTTTTATTTCACTGAACATTTATTTTGATTTTACACTGACCTGTGCACATCCTGTTTCCATCATGTTGAAGTCCCTTGTCCACGTTAAACCCCTTCACAAATGCTTTAAAAATGACAGAGCAGATGTACATGTCCTTAAAAGGGCTGCTAGAGTGACTAATTTCTGATCTCACAGCCTTTTTGATTCAATGTCTAAAATACCCAGGAGAAAGGCAGTGCTTTGCTCCTCCAGGGCCCTCTTCATCCAACACAGGGAATGCCAGTCTGTGCTCCAAGAAGATCCAAATCCACAGCACGGGCAAGAAGAGGTGCATGGGGTGGGGAAGTGAGTGCTCAGGTCTCATTTGGTCTGGAGTCAGGTTAGGGGCTGGGGATGCATCTCAGCTGGTACCCAGGGAATGCTCCCTTGCTCATCTGCTGCGATACACCAGCAGAACAAAGGGGAAGACTCAAGCTCCAACCTAAAACCTCACCATTTTTCAACTTATGTACAAGAAGCAAATACCTGCAACTGGATTCAGATTTAACTCTAAAAAGCTTGACTGAAATTTAGTGAAGAAAACCTCTTCTACCTTTGGACAACAGGTCTGCAAGTGAAGACACACAGCAATGTCCAATGTACACAAACAGCTTCCCCAGTGTGAGAGGTTTTAATCCAAAATAGATGCAAACAGATCTTAGTAATTTAACAATAAAGTAACCTCAAAATAAGTGAAATTACTTAATAAGATAGACCCACGTTCACTTACCTTTTAAATCATCTACACTGCAGAATATTTGATTGTTCCTAAGCAGTGTAACCTAAGAATTTCTCTCCTAGTTCTACAACACCCAAGTAACCACTCCACTTCCTCGAGTGACTTGGATTATTTCCCTAAAGTGTAATTAACTGCTTATTAATACATATATTCATGTTCTTATGACATTTATTTGGTGCATTATAAAAAGCTTTTTGTGCTTTGAAAGCGATTTTCGTAAGAGTGGCAAAATTACAGTTAACCCTCTTCCAAAAAAACCAATATCTGTAAAATATCCACTCCCTACACATTAGCAAAAAACCCCAAAGAAAATTAAGACAATATCATAACTAAGTCCCTTGGTATTCAGAATTTGCACTTACTGTCTGGGCAACATTGACATAGCATTTCCTCTTTTCCTCTCCCACACAACCTTAACATAAAACTAACCATTGCTTTAGCATCACACAGCTCTCCTGACCACATCAAGCAAATTCAGGTATTAAAAACCTGCAGTCACTTCTAGCAGAAACACACAGGGGAGCAAATCTTACCAAGAGAGACAATCCTTGAGGGCACTAAAATACGGGTATCTGGATATAACACAAACAGCACAGGGTACAAAACAGACAGGCACCTTCCCAGTCTGCGCAGGTTCCCAATGGCTCTGCCCATTCGAGGAGGTGGGGACATCCTGCAAGAAAACTGCACATTAATGTCTTTATGTTAATCATAGATTTATGGCTCATATTTTCTTGAGAACCTTAGAGATGTGATATCCAATTCCTTCTATGTTTCAAAGGGATTTGAATGTCTGTCTCCCTTTAGGTCTTAAGAAAAATGTCAGCTTACAAGACTTAAACAACACGTATTAAAAAGAATTTCAGCACAAAATGTATTTAGAAAGAGCATCTTTCATTGTTCGGAAAGAACAGTCTTTACCAAAAAAACATCCAGGGGATAAAGTCTGCTCCTAAATATCCAAATCTCCTAAATGAAATCTGTAACAATTTTTCCTAATGCAATGTGTTCCAAAGTACTTAATTTAAAATGGCAATATAAAAGTATGATTTGTCCTGTACTCCTTCTAACATAAAAACACATCTGTTAACTAATTTGATAAATTAAATCTCACATTATTTTCAAAGTGTTTTGCTTTTATATGTTTTAATATGTTTTAATAGAAGAATGAGTTAAATAACATACTTGCATAGATTGGTAGTACTGTGCAACAACACCATATGTTCTGTTACCACAGACGTCAGTGAAGACCAGGAAATGGATGTGGTCCTCTTTTGATTCAGAAGTTACATAAAGTCCTCCTGAAATGAAGGCAGCAACCATATTTTTAATTACATATTTCACTACAGCTGTGTGAAAGACAATTCATGACAAATACTGCACATTGCCTCTTCATTTCAAGAGAAATGTTTCATTTTAAGGGATTAAAATGTAATATACAGTCTGCTTGAACTAAAGGTTGTTACAGAGGCTGTAAGCTGCACATTACTGAAGAAGTAAAAGATGAAAATTATTCCGCATTTTCAATGAAATTATTATTTCATTCATTATTCAATGAATTTTCAAATGAAATTATTCTGCACTTTCAGTGACAAAATACAATAAATGTATTTAAATCACTTTTTTTCCCCAAGATATTAAAAAGGTCTGCAATAATGACACACATATTAAAATTTCTCCAATTAAACCTGGAGGAAATAATCACTACTTCAGGTATATCAAAACACCAAATGGCAAGTACTCAGCCATTTGGGGGTGAAAAATAATTTTTCACATGTGTGCATGTCTGCATTTCACTCAAACCAAGATTTACCAACAACGGCTAAAATATAAGGACTGAACTATGGGTCAAGAAATATTTACATTAAAACAGTTCTCAACAAGAAGTGTGTACCCTCATATACCTGGGAAGCAGAGCTGTGGCAAAGCAATAAGATCAATGTCCTTTGGAACTGTCACATCTTCTGTGTCAGGTGCTTTCTGCTCCCCGTTGAGGCTCTTCACATTTTCAATCTTGGGTCTCTCTTTTTTCTTTCGGAAGGACCGGCGTTTGCTTTTATTCAAGTTATTACCAGCATGAAGCACCTGAACATCATCTCTGCTGATAAACGGAGGTACAAATACAGAAAGAACTTCTGGATCAAGGGGAGGAAGACTTTTGAGTTTTCTTTGAGTGCCCTATAGAAAAAAAACAACAAACCAAACAAACACTGGGTTTACACACATCCTGATATGTGGGGTTTTTTCCATAATTTTTAACCCTGGTTTTTCTCTACCCCTGAAATTGTGGGTTTAGAATATATATTTCTGCTTCCTAAATAATTGATTTTTCCTTTTAAGTTTTTGTTTTATGCACGTTAATGCAAGAAAAATGGGCATTTTTAGCAGGCAAGGAATCCTTCATCATTCAAAATGTCCCATATCAGTGTTATGCCTTTGGCAAAAGAAACAAACAAGTATCAGATACCTTATTTCCTGCTTTTCAATGTTAATATATACTTAAGCTCTATACTTAAACTAAACACAGGCAGTAAGAAAAATCAGACAACAAACAAATGAAAAGAAAGAGAAACAGCTGAACCTTTTAGATAAGTCTTTGTTCAATTTCAGGAAAAGCTTCCTTTCAACTCAGAATAAATAACGTGTACCAAAATAACCCCAAACAACACAAACACAGACTTTCACAAGCCAATGCTTAACTTTATAAGGCAATTAACAAAGCACAATTAAAAACTACAATCATTGTTACAATAAACACAACTTTAAGATACTGAAGCCATGAGAATTCCTCCATATACTGATGACTCAGTGGAACAGGCATCCCAGGAGCATGTACGAAATTACAACATTGTTCGCAAGCAGCTTTGCAAAGTATGACTGAAAGCCCTCACTGCCCTGCAATGAAAAGCTGAGGAGGAAGTGATCGTAGAGATTTCCTAGTACTTGGGAGCACTTTTTGTATTCTTGACCATATAGTCGGGCCAAGTAGCTGCATTTCCAACTACTTCATCACAATTTTGATTCTTCCTGCAAGGTTAAAAAAACAAGTAAAAGCTTTGTTTATCCAACGGATATTTGGAAACAGGAAAGGCGAGCCCCACCATGGTAAAAACTTGTTTCGTTTTTGACTTTTTGCAAACATCCTCAAAGTCAGATGAGGTGAAGCACACATGTTGCTTTTATCACCAGATATGATGCAAGATACTCCTTGAGAACCAGTGCCGGCCTCACCCACCATTTCCCTATTTTTTTTTCTAAATAGCTACAACATAGAAAGCTCTGTTGCCAATCTTCCACTGTCCAGATTTTGAGACAGAAGTCTCAGCTCTTACATTCCAGCATACGTCTACTAATAGGTTTTTTCCACATTTGAGCATCACAGGGAAAATGTGAAGGAATACTTCATGATATATTAGTTATGGTATCTTAAATTCCATAAACTACACTGTATTTATAACAGGATACGCTAAACAAACTGCTTCACTAAAAATAAGAAGTGAAAAAACACACTTTTAATGAACAAAGAGACTGAACTAGAAGTAAATTGGAGTGGAAAAGAAAAGTTCAGGTAAGTACCCAGTGGGAGAGTCAAAAGACAGCAATGACTTTAAAAAGCACAATCACAAATTGGGGTACTGAGTGCCACATCCTCGCATGCTAAGAATTTCAAGTGTCATTTCCTTAGTTGGCAGCTGACAAAGGCAGTGAAGAAACTGGAAACACAGAAAAATTCACCATGATCACCCTCAAACTAACATGCAGCTAAACATTTCAGGAGGAAATTAAGAATTAAGGCTCAGCCCTGAGGCTGTTATGCAAGAAAAACACAGACATACTCCAATAGTAGCAATCTCAACTTGGCAGATTTGCCCCGCTGAGGTTTTCATACAGAGCTGCTTTGACAGGGCAATCCCTGACTTACACTGAGGCATCTCTGTGCTCCAAAGTGCTGGATGGCAGCCAGCGATTTAATGGCCTCACAGCCTAACAGCTCCTGAAATGGCAGATCCTTGACATCTTGAACTACTACAGAGACATTAAACACCATTTTTCCCCACAGAACAGCACTGTCAGCACTGTCGCTGACCCACTGACTCAGTCTCCAGCATTTGAGTCAGCTCATATTAATGTCTTGGCCAAAGTCACATTTTCTTACTCCTTGAGTTCAGGGATAGTGAACAGGCAGCAACAGAACAATATTCACTTGTTTCTGCTCTTCTTTGAACATTTTATCTTTTCTGCTGCTACTGTTACTTCTTCACTTTGAAATACTTCCTTTTTGTAGATTCTTGCTACCAAATCTCCTTGCATCATACATAGCTTCTTACAAACTGAAGTGGGGGTTTTATTCCATCCCCATTTGCTGAGGGTGTTCCTGTAACAGCGCTGCTGAAAAAGACACCAATACAAAACAGACTTTTACAATGACTACACTATTTAGACACAAACAGTAGTGTGTTGAAACCACAAATGAGAGCATGACTTCAGCTATGTGGGGTTTCTTTGACCTCATTCTCCTCTTCCCGTCATTGAAGAAGTTAATTTCACTTTGAGTGTCATGAAAGAACTGGTTTCCTTAAAAAATAATTAGGCAGGGAAAGTATAAAGCCTCAGAAAAATTAGATTGGGCAGGACAATTAGGTTGTAGGAGTAGGACAAAGGGGAATTGGTTTAAATCAACAGAGGGCAGGTTTTGATTAGATATTACGGAGAAATTCTTTATTGTGAGGGTGGTGAGGTGTTGGAGCAGGTTGCCCAGAGAATCTGTGCATGCTCCATCTCTGGAAATGTCCAAAGCCAGGCTGGATGGAGGTCTGAGCAATCTGGTTTAGTGGAAGGTGTTCCTGTGCCACGGCAAGGGTGTTGGAACTGGGTGATCTTTAAGGTTCCTTCCAACCCAAACAATTGTAGGATGATCTCTGCAGATTCTCATGCAACTCTTTGCTCAAACTAATGATAAGGTTGACATTAGGTCTGGTTGCATTGGGTTTCATCCATTCAAGTTTCAGAAGCCCCTTTGGGTTCTGAATCTTCCTCCCTTATGCCCCAGCCCTCAGCACAGCTTCTTCTGGTCTCACTCTTATTTGCCAGCAGTTCTCCAGTATAAAGGTACCCAAATGTGGGACAGTATTCCAGATGTGAACTCAAGGGTTTTGAGTAATAACAATAACAGTAATAATCCTTCCCTTTGCCTGTGAGCCACAGTCCTGACGATGCAGGCCATTACACAGTTATTTTTCAAACAACCACACAACAGCTTGGGTTGGGAGGGACCATAAATTATCATCTCATGGTATGATATGATACCTGCCATGGGCAGGGGCATCTTCCACTAGACTGAGCCACCTAAAGCCCCACCCAATTTGACCTGGAACACTTCCAGGGCTGGTGCATCCACAACTTCCCTGAGCAACCTGTGCCAGTGCCTCATCACCCTCACAGCAAAATTCTCCCTAATATCTAAACTAACCCTGCCCTCTGTCAGTTGAAGCCATTCACCCCTGTTCTATTGCTCCAAAGTCTGAAGTCCCTCTCCAGCTGTCTTGGAGCCCCCTGAGATACTAAAAGTCTGCAATAAGGTGACCCCAGAGCTTTCTCTTCTCCATGCCAAACAGCCTCAACTCTCTCAGCCTTTCTTCATAAGAGAGGTGCTCCTGTAATAATCTTTGTGGCCCTCCTCTGGACCCAATCCCAAGAGCTCCATGTCAGTCCTGTCCTTAGAATCCCAGAGTTGGATTAGCACTCCAGGTAGTACAGAGGGGCTGAATCTTCTCCCTCACCTGCTGCCCACACTGCTTTGGATGCAGCCCAGGACATGTTTGGCTTTCTAAGCTGCAAGTGCACATGGCCAGGGAATGTCCAACATCTCATCCACCAGCATTCCCAAGTCCTTCATGGCAGGGCTCCCTGCATCACCCAATCTGTACCAATAGTAAGGACTGCCCTAACTCAGGTGCAGCACCTTGCACTTGGCTTTGCTGATTCCCAGGGCTCCCATGGATTCACTTCTAGATCTTTTCCAGGTGCTTTTCACTGCAACAAGCACACACTGCTGACCAATGCTCAGTCTGATCACACTTCATTTCCTTCAGGCACCTTGACAGCCAGGGAGGCATTACAAGCAGGAAAAATTGTTTTGGTGGTTATGTCTGCATCAGCAGGGCCAGAGAGCACAAGACAAGCTCTGCACCACTGACTGTAGTGGGCAGATACAGAACCCACCGATGGAACCTGTCAAAGATCTGAGACATGTCATAGACAGCTTGCCAAACCAAAACCCATTTTTATAGCTGTAGATAACTTAGGGAAAATAAGCATCACTTCTGTACATTTCATTCTTACAAAATACACACTTCCAGTGCTAAGAAAGAAAACTCTAGCTGAAAATAGCAGCCTTTGATCTTTTCAAATTGAAATCTCAGAGTGACAGTTTTCTTGGCAATAAGGATAAGCAATGGATGACAGCCCAGAAACAGAATTCTGTTTCAGGAGCTTCAAGAGTGGAAAACTACTTTTTTTTTCCTGGAGTCCCCATCAACAGCAGGTCAGTCATATAAAACTTTCTTACTGTGGGGGTGGGTTATATCATAGTCCCATTGACTTCATTTGCTTTATCAGTCCATGTTTCAGTACAGTTAAGAATACACCAACACACTGTAAAGATCACGATTTGAAACACTATCAGGATTTCACTACTTTCATTTGGAATGTGATCACCTCTCAGTAAAGTGTTTTCTTTCTATAGTCATAAAAACATATTCCACTCTCCTCATGTAGACGGTGCTGCAGAAGGAAAAGGAAGTGGAGTAAATCTGTAAGTTTGTCCTAAGACAGTGACTGAAATCCCCTTGGTGCAACAGCTTGCAGGGACTTTACTGAAGTTCATATCGACAAAAGAAGGGACTACTTTCTTTTCTGATACCTTTTTGTATCTTGAGCAAAGAAACAATTCAGAACCCTCCTGTGATCGGAATATCAGAATGGCTTCTGCTTTCTATAGCTGATTTCTTATTTGTTGTTCCACAGTTTTTTTCAGAAAGCACTGAGAACAAACTAAGCAAACTGGAATGAATAAGAAATTCTCCTTCCTTTGGCTTCACTTCTCATGCTTCTGATAAAACACCGTGTACACACTGATTTCCCAAGTCTGGTGCTGATATTTAGGAACTATTTTCCCATTCTGAAGGTACACATGAATGAGATCCTGGAATGTGAACCTCTACTTGGCTGTTATCACTTAAGAAGCTGACATCAGCAAAAACCGTCTCCTGAGCGAGTGAACAAGCAACAAGCCCAACAAAGACTTCTTTATCTAATGCTATTAGAGCGCAATCAAATTCAAGTTCAAGCAGAGCAATTGAGATCCCTGGGAGCTGTCTGGCTTTTTTTTGCACGTGCTGGCACCGCAGCTCTTCCCAGTGCGGGGCACCTCGTAGATATGGAACAAACCCGTCAGTACACTTGAACCAAGCAGAACCAGGAGGAGGAGGGCTGTCATTGTGAGCCCACAAGTGAATAATTATAAACAAATTACAAACCACATATTCAAAGCAGTAACCGAGCCATCACCTCCTGCCGTATCCAAGTGGTTCAGGTTACGCCAAACTCAGAGCACTTGAGCTCACGGGGTTTTGGATCTCGTGTTTTCCTGAAGGTACAAGTCACCAGCCTTTATTCTTTTGCTTTTCTCTCCAGCGGAAGACAGGACGTGGAGTAACACCAAGGAAAAAACGCATCGTTAAGCGTTTTGCTGTCCCTGCTTACCTAAACCTTGAATGACTTCTCAATCTAAACTCAGACCTTCGGAAAAGTGCAGTTACCTCACACCGCTACCAAATTCTCCCTGGTTTGCTGACGTTCGCCTGTCAAAACAACTTTCTGTTGGGATATTTCAGCTCCATGCGCTGACAAACCCAGCCCCACGCACTGGCACCGCCCGCCCGAACCCCGCTCACCTGAAGCAGCGCCCGCACCCGCTCTCTGGGCGCTCCGACCAGCAGACAGATCTCCAGCAGGCCCGAGGGCAGCACGTCCTCCATGGCACAGTGGGGACAGGGCGGCTCCTTCCCTGCGGGCAGCGGCTCCTTCCCTCGGGACACCGGCGCCTTCCCGCCCTCAGCGCCGCCCGGTCCCTCCCCGCGGGGCGGGAGGAGCGCCCTATGGCGCGCACGGGAACACTCCCCGTCCGTCACTACTCTGCGCACTTTGATTGGCTGAGCTCTCTGTCATCTAAGGAGCTGTAACCAATCAGCATGGCAGACGGTATGGTGGGCCGGGCGGGGGTGGGCTTGGGAGTGAATGCGCTGAGGGGACGAGGGGGTGGGAGCTGAGGCTCTCCGGTCTGAGGTGTTGAGGTTTCAGGAGTGAGGGATGAAAGATAAGAGGTGGGAGCTGACGGGCTGGGAGTTGAGAGTTGAAAGGATGACGTGCTGGAGGATGATGGGCTCTGGGCTGAGTTGGCTTAGGGTTGAGGGACTGAGAGCTGAGGGGTTGAGGGGCTGAGGGCTGAAGGCTGAGGGACTGAGGACTCCGGTGCAGGGCTGAGGGGCTGACATACCACGGGACCCGTTAAAAACTTGTGATGGGGTTTGTGATTTACAGTCACGCGATTTCCAGGTTGGCATAACCAAGGACTATAATATTTGCTAGTTTTAAGCAACAAGGTGAGGACCTAAGGCAAACAAGAGAAGTCCCCAGTAGTTGCTCCATCCCTGGAAGTGAAGACCAGGCTAGATGAGGTTCTGAGCGGCCTGGCCTAGTGGAAGGTGTCCCTGGCAATGGCAGGGACTTGCAACTAGATGATCTTTAAGTTCTCTTCCAACCCAAACCATTCCGTGATTCTTTCCTCACCTCGTTTCACTGTCTCACCAGGACAGCCCCTAGGAAAAACACTTCCCGACTCAAGGTCGAGTTAATTTTTCTCCACGGGCTATTTTCCTCATGGGGCTGTTGGCCCACAGGGGTTGAGGTGCTCCAGGGCTGCCTGTCACCCTGTCAGACATGGGTGATGTCATGGTCTGGCGCCTTGTTAAGCACAGCCATTCCCTGCTGTTTGCTGCAGGTGACTCAGCAGGACTGTCACTTCAGCAGGACTGTGTCAATGCCACTACACGGGAGTTTTCTATTTATGTTACCACTGGTCACAGTTTCAATGGACTGTAAGCACAGAGCGAGTGCAGGCTGAGTAGTGTTTCCGCTCTAGAGCAGCAGAGGCACAGCACAGGGAACTCCGAGGTTTCTTCTTGAGCTGCTTAATCTAAATACACCATGAGTCACTCCGTATGTATTGGCTCTGTGCAGATCTTCACTGAGAGAACGTAATTCCTCCTGGACCGGAGCATAAAGTACCCGAAACTAGAGATCGGTTTCTCTGAAACTGGAGGTACGAGATAAAGTTTCATCACAACCACAAACATTTTTTTGTGGACTAGTGTTCAGGTATTTTAAATGCAAAAACATTCTGAGTCTAAATGGTTCTGGGATTTCATGAACTTCTTGTTAGTTCAGGGGTCAAAACAGATTTCCTCAAAAAGAATAAAAACGAGGCAATTTTGTTATTTCATGGCGGTTTTATTATCTGAATTCTAGTGGTGTTAAAGCTCAGGAGAATATGGCCTCTGGTTGTCTCAAATTTTTAGGAAGACATATCAAGGATATAGGAAACTGTTCCTATAGCAGTGACTAAAGAAAATTATTGAAAACCTAGAAGTTTCAGGGATCACTTCTCCAAAGTGGTAGAAGAAGATCCAAGGGTCAAAGATTTATATTCATGAACTTTGAGGGAATTTTAACATAAGGGAATGTTAAAATGATCTTGTTTAGCCTGTGTAGCCCAGGTCACAGAATCAGGGTGAGTCCTGTATTAATGCTGTAACTTCTGGCTGAGGCCATGCAGTAGGAATTGTTAACAGTCACTGTTAAATATTGAGCATCTCATTTTTAGTTTCACTTTTTAGCTTAGCTTTTGTCACTGGATCATGTTACATTGGCTGTTGCTTGAACAGGCTTTTTACTATGAAAAGACCTCTCTGCAGCATTCAAGATTATTAATCTCTATTTCTAAGAGATTATACAACTCATATTTTTAAAACTCCTTTCTCGATCACTTGTGTGCATCTTTTCTCAAAAATTTCAAAATTTTCCAGTATTATTTTTGAATTAGGAACACCAAAACCAAAGCTGTATTATTGCTGAATGCTCAGTGGTAAATCACGTTGCTGTTTCTGACTGATATCCCCACCTAATTAAAACAGAGACAGACAGATACATGCATGATTCAGAAAGGGTGTAGTGTTTAATTAGTTATCCACTGCAACACGATACAGTTTTCTTAGGGTTATTACTTCCAACATGACAATCCTACATCTTACATTGCTTGACCTATGACTCTGACCAAGCATTTGACCATATTATTATAAAATTACAAATGAACCAAGGCTATTAAGCAATTCAGGTCACCCATAGTTAATTAATCTGTATCATGATTATCTTCTTATTTCTCTGCTATCTGCAATGATAAATACTGGATGATTCCTGTTCATAATTAATGTAGCCCTCAAAGCAAAGATACAGTGAAGTTATTATCAAAACAGAACTCCAGATGAAAGGTACTAATGTTAATCTGGTAAAATCTCAAGAACCCTGGAAGCAGGAAACCTGCTGGAGTCACTGGTAAGAGACAAAATCATTCACATAGAGAAGAATTCCTCTGTGCTAGAAGAGATTCATGTCGTTGAGTAACTTTCTTCCTAAGAAAAATTGTCAACTGAGGACAAAATGCCAGCTTTTAATATGTGTTTTCTTTTTGTAAGATCACAAATACAGTAAATTTGTTTGTTTGTTTGTTTGTTTACTCTCTGAGGTGGTACTGGGCTGCTGAACTCTGGAAAAAAACTGCTGTTCTTGATTTGTCTTCAACATGGAAAAGGCTTTATCAGACCTACAGGGCCATATCTGAATAATTAAAAATTCTCTTGGCATAGAATTTAATTTACCTTCCAAGTACCGTGTTTCTGTTTCAGCCAGACTGTCTCTGTTAAGGGGAGAAAAATCATTTCACCAGTTGTGTTTCTTTGATGTGATCCTGCTTGTAAAAGAACTGAGTGACTTGTTGAGTTGTAGACTCCTACACTGCAAACACCTCAGTCCTGGGGGATGTGGGCCAGATGAAGGGTCAGGACTCTGAATTTCAGGAGAGCAAATTTTCAGCTCTGTAAGGAATTAGTGAATGGCATGCCCTGGGAAACTGCTCTCACGGAACTAAAAAGAGCTGGCAGCTCTCTGAGGACAAAATTCTTTGCATGCAAGAGCTTTTAATTTCCATGTATAAGAAATGAAGCAAGGAAGGCAGGAGAATGGCATGGGTCAGTTAGGACCTCCTGCTCCTCCTGAAGTGTAAGAAGGAAATGCACAAGCAGTAGAACAAATGACAGGTATCCTGGGAAGAATATAGGGACAGTGCCCAGATGTGGAGATGGGATTGGGAAAGTCAACGACACAACTGAAGCTGAATTTGTCAAGGGATTTTACAGGTATGTTGGTCAAAACTGGAAGATTAAAGAAGGAGTCGACACCTCCCCCCAACACACAAATAAGAAGAACTGCAGAAAACCAACATGGAGAAGTCTGATTTTCACTCATTCTTGTGTCCCTTTCCAAACAGTGCTGAAAACTGCACATTGACTAACTGAGGGCTTGTGCATCATGCAGAGTTTCACTGTGATGGGTGTAAGGTCTGCAGGGAATTTTCATTTTGAAACTGAATACAGGCATCACTCATGTTCTGCAGGTTTACTAATAGCTAAATCCCTTTC
Organism: Acrocephalus scirpaceus scirpaceus; assembly: GCA_910950805.1. Taxonomy (NCBI): domain Eukaryota; kingdom Metazoa; phylum Chordata; class Aves; order Passeriformes; family Sylviidae; genus Acrocephalus; species Acrocephalus scirpaceus. The sequence goes on from OU383773.1 coordinate 3,716,402, forward strand.
TTGGGCTTATGATCAAGCTTGTGGCACAACAGTATCTGTAGGTGAGAAATGAAATTCAGACCACTGCCTGGCTCACAGGAAGATACATTGCCCAGAGAGGTGATGGGTGCCCCATCCATGGAAACATTCAGGTCAGGCTGGACAGGGCTCTGAGCAACCTGATCTAGTTGAAGATGTCTCTGATCATTGCAGGGGGATTGGACTTGGTGACCTTTAAAGGTCACTTCCAGCCCAGACTATTCAACAATTCTGATTTCTGTGTCTATGCTAAGCACGACTGCATAAATAAGAAATCTTTATTCTGTCCAGTAAGAACTGTGTGTTCTAGCCAAAGTGAAGACAGGACACACAGCTTGACCTGTGCTGCTCTAATACATATCAACAACTCTTTGCAGTCTGGAAGTTCATTTAAAAATGCCACCTCCCAGGATTTTAAACTTCTTATCTCTAAATACAGTTCTTATGTTCTTAACATCAAGGTCATTCATAGGGCGAGGGGTTTATTTTGAACAAAACTCAGGGAGTCAGGTTGACATATTCTCTCCAACATTAGCATTTCTCATTTTATATTCCTTCTTCCAGAATAATGAAGCAGGAGGCTTCTGTGAATCTGCAGTGAAAGATCTTTACTGACAGACCTAACATTTCTTTCATTCAGGACAGTTCACTTTCTAAATTTACACTGAAATTAGCAACCAAGCAACTACTGACTATGCAAATCAAATCAGGATTTTCAAATTAGGGCCCTGCACAGACTTAAAATTTATCTCTCAGTGCCTCAGAGACTTACTGCCATACTTAATAATGCTATAAAAACCTACTATGAGAATTCTTTATTGTTGCAGGTGTTGTCCAACTGAGTGCAATGACTTTGGCCTCAAAATTATTCTGTAAGAGATCACCAGGTTCAGCATAAATGTGTCAGAGGGGAAGGAGGACAGTTCAGAGATGTCTGCACCTATTAACAGTTTCATTTGCATCTTCTTTTTTTTTACTTGGCTTGTCTGGTTTGTGCTGTCACCATTTATAGAATTACAGAATACAAATTTTCTGCAACATTTACTGTCATTTGTCATGCATCTCTTTAAGAATACATGGATGTGTTTCACTGGCAGTACAGAAAAATGCCAGCATGGAGCAGGTTTTACAATGTGTCAACTTGTGGGACTTGTGTTCTGAGCTTGAACCCGCCCATGTGCTGGAGAAGTCACCTACTGCCTCCTATTTCTTCAGCTCTTGACCTATGGAAATGTACCCCCAATTCAACCTTTTGTAGGGAAACATGCCCCTTAAAGCTCAGATCCCTGTGATTTATCCACATGTGCCAAAGGATTTTGTTGTGTTTCTCTGTCAGCTCTGAGAAAGGCAGAGCATGAGCTAAAATCAGGCAGCAAAGGCCTGGAGCTGTGCTGTCTTCATCCTCAGAGGTTTTCAAGAAGAGACCGAAGAAAGCTGTGAGCAAACTGGGCTGACTTGACAGCTGACCCTGCTTCATGTAGGAGGTTGGACTATAGATCTCCTGAGGTTCTCTCTGACATGGATGATTCTGCCATTCTCAGGGGCTCTGTGTGCTAACACAGCAAGAGGGTTAAAAATCTGTATATGAAAGAAACATGATGTTAGAATTATAGCAAACAAAATAGGGAAAATCCTCAGCCAATTGTACAGTCAATGACCTTTCAAATGAACACAATTTTTCTGTGATGGAATAACTGAGCCCCAAGGAAATCGCTTTGGGTGTCAATGCAGCACTTATTTCTCATCACCTCTATATTTCTGATAAGGAGGCTGGCTGTGATTTTATTTTTTAAAGAAAAAAAATGGTGAAAGTCCTAGGAGGGAGAAAAAGGAGATTAGCGTTATCACAGCCCCCACATCTAGAGAGATGTAGCAGCACAGAGCTGTCAGGCCTTGGCAAAGAACCAGACTAATGTGAGTGCTCTGAATATTAGAAACACTTTGCATTGTAGATACTGTGAGATATTCCTGAGGCTACAGAAGAGCTTATTCCTGAATCTCATCACTCCAGGAGCAGTTTTAACAGTGTTTTATTTATGTGGGATGCATAACGTGTCCCTCAAATCTGACTGACTTAATATGACATTTATTATACTTCCAGTTCTTTACCATCTGGCACAAAATCAGGCAGCCAAGGAGATTTTGCAGCTGCTTTTTATAGTAGCATTAAGATTTCATAACATTTGTTCTTTTACAGCAATGCTGTAAGAGAAATGCAGACTCAGAATTCCTGAAGTAGTGGGACAAGAGAGAGAAGAGGTCAATTAATGCACAAAAATTGTCAGTCAGATACAGAAAATAAAATTTCAGATAGACCACGTTTTGTGTAATAGCTTCTTGTATACATCACTGTAAGAAACCTTAAACTACATCAGCATAGATACCATCATTCATAACTATGAACTGTTTTTTGCTTTTTTTAATTTAATGAAGTATGCTTGCTTTTTCTCCCTGGAATCTGGGGAATCTCTCGGGATATTCCACTGTGTTCAGAAAAGATCTATCAGCAGTTTCATAGCTCGACAAAAACACTGTAAGTAAACTTCACCCTTAATTAATTTTAGCTTAGTTCAATGCATGTTAAAAGCCAAACACTTTCCCTCTTGATTTTTATGTAGCAGCCCTTACATCACTCTCATTATGAAAAAAAGGAATATGTAAACAAAATGACCTTTGTTATATAAGAAACAATCTTCTCTAAGCTGGTGAACTGTTTATATATTAAAAGGTTTTTCATTTTTAAATATTCATATAACAAGGTTGTTGAAGAAGATTAATCCAGGCTTGGATCCAACCAGAATAGCCATCTTATATTCCATATAAAATAACCAGCTTCCAATTGACCTCTGTTTATCTCCAGATGAAGAATGCTTTGAGATGAACCACAAAAAGGCAGCACAGACCAAGTATCCTTTAGAGCAGCCTAAGACAGAGAATTCACAGGTATTAGCCAGTGTGGCTATGGGTAATGTGAGACCATCCTAACTGGTCAGCATTCCATGCTGCTGCTCCTCATTCCTAGCAGACAGTGCTACATTGTGAGCAAAACCTCATGAAAATCTTTTATAAGCACAGAAAGGACAGAATAATCTCATGTCATTGTATCCAAAGCTAGGAAGATGTGGACTAGACAGATGGAGCACAAGGTGGTTGAAAACTGGCTGGACCATCAGTTTCAAAGGGTAGGGATGAACAGCTTGAAATCTGACAGCTGAGTGAATGGCATTCTTCAGTGTTTAAAACAGGGCTAAAAATACTTGGCATCTTCACCATGGATGTGCACCATGGGGTGAAAGATGTCCTCAGCAAGCTGTGGATGCCACTGTGGGTGAAGGCTGAAGGGCAGAGCAGCCGTAAGAGAAGGCTGAGGAGAGTCCAAGTGCCGTTCTCCTGAAGACAGGTCATAAAGAAGAGCAACACTAACTCAGAGGCACTCAGAGTGGGAGCACAAGAGACAACAGTTGAAAGTTGCAGCAAGAGATTTTTGATTGGATACAAGGAAAAACGTTTTCACTATGAGAATGATTAAGCACTTCAGCAGGTTCTCCAAGGAGCCAGTGTGACCTCCTTCTTTAGAGATTTTTGAAACTTGGCTGGATGAGAAACAGAGCAATTTGATCTAACTTTGAAGTTGTTGCTGCTTTGAGCAGAGTGGGACTAGAGACCTCCAAAGGTCCCTTCTAAACAGCATTTGTCTTTTATTCTATAATTAAGCCCATATTGCTTTATTTGCATCCTAGATTCCTTAGAGATTTAACAGTGTAGCAGACAGAGAACAAAGTTCACCTATTTGCATGGCTAAACATATTGCCTACTTTTAGGTGTAGTGGTATAGCACTATAAAAGGAGTGTATTTAAATATTGCCTGACATATCAAATATAGTAATTAGGCACGTGTTGCTGTGTCATGTATGACTGAAACTGGGCTGAACATAACCTCATAAATAATTAACTCCTAGTTAATCATGTGTCAACTTCTACAGTGAGAGCAAGGAGGATTCTGCACAACTGACTTTATAGAGAAAAGGGCATTTGTACAAACATTACCCAATAGTCTGTGCTTGTTTTCCATGTTGCACTTCTAATTTTAAAAAAATACCCCAGGTTTTGGGTTGGAAACCTTAACTGACAGTCTGTCCCCACTATCTTGTTTTCTGTGGTTCTTGTTTATTCCTCCATAATGTCTATTTCACTTTTCTGTTGGGCATCCAGTTAGTTGAAGAGCAGAGAGAATATCTCACCTACCAGGGTGAATTATTAATCAAAAATATTTTAAGAAATACTTTTTGGAGCAATTTAGGCTTCCTTTTCTGGCACAGTGGAATCTAATGTTTTCCTTGTTTCAACTTTTTGTTCTTTGGTGGTTTGAGAATTTTTCAGAGTTGATTCACCTGTAGTTTTCTGTGAGAAAGAGAAAGCCACCAAAATATAACATTTTGCATGAGGAAGTAACATAACCTGACATAAAGGGAAATGACTGAAAATTATAGAAGTGTATTCATATTCCACAAAGATTAACCTTATGTCCAGTTTTCAAGAGTCAGAAAGAGCAAACCATTAATGACATCTGGCCTTCCTAGTGCACGATGATTCTCCTGCAGGGTGGCTCTTAGTTTTCTGTGTTTGCAGAGCACACACAACCCCAGGAGCCCAGCTTGGTTACCTGCCAAGTTATAATGTTACAGGAGTGTTCATGGTGACTGTGGAAAAAAAAGAGAGTTATTTTATTTTATTAAGAGTTGTTGTGAGGGCAAACAGTTACTGGAGTGGAAAAGGACTTTGTCATATGATTTGAGAAAGCTTCCACCTAAGAGAAGCAGTGACTCAGAAAACACTGCTCATAGCTCCTGTAATATTGCCACCAGTGCTGTTCACCTACTGAGAGTAAAAGTGATGTGATATAAAAACATATAGTTTGTATTAAATAAGTTTGTATGAAAAACTAAAACCAGATATAGCTCAAGCTAGAGCTAGAAGTAAATTTATTAATACTTTTATAGAGAATGGTGATTACTTTTATGTCCTGGCTAAAAAATACAGATTGTTTTGAGTTTTCACATTGTGCAGACTGAAGGCATAAACAGCAACGTTTTCTTATTCATTCTGTTCCCAACTACATTTTTTGTATTGGCAAGTTCACTTGCTGCATCTTTCCTAAAATTAAACCTTCAGCCCTCTTTTTTTTTTTTTTTTTCCCTTTCAGGATCAATCCCACACAACTCATTATTGCATTGCAACCTGAGACTGGAAATGCCTGGGAGCGGGAGGCGTTTCTCCGAGTGGAGCTCAGTCATCCTGCAGAGCAAGGCACCAGTCCAAGGCTGCGGAAAACAGCACAACAATAACCAACTGCTTTCTGGTATCTCCGTTAAAGTTCTCCATTGTTTTAAAGAAAAGCTGGTTTACATCTTTCAACAGATTGCATTTTGGCCCCTTCACCGAATATGGCTGGAAGGGACATTAATATAAATTGAAAAATACATCATTCTGCATTGTTCCTGTTGCACCAAAGGAGAGGTGATTTTTAGAGCATGTTAGGAATGTGCAGTTTGGCACAGCCATGTGGGGCATTCCCTTTCAGACCTTTCTTCAGGAACTGCAAGTTGCTCATAGGTCAAAAAGCCAATAATATACTGATAGAATCCATGTGTCTTTGATGACATAGTACATGCTGCTCATAAATGCTGGTTCAACAAAATTTCTGGTGTCTTTCTCATCTTTCCGTGGCTATAATTACAAGAAAGCAACATTGTTTAATTGAGAAAGCACATTAGTGGAGTTCATAAATGAATCTACAAACAGATTTTCCTGAAAAGTCTCTTGTTTAATTCATATTTCCCTGGGTTTTCTCCCACATTTAAAAAGATTTTTCATGAAAGCTTTCTTACAGAGATTTCCTGCCAATATATTGCAGCATCACTAGACAGATGACTGACTTGAACAAGATACGATCACCTCTTCATAATGACATGCATGATTACCACTGCAAATCATGCAATTATGATAAAGATTTCAAAGGAAAGAAGGTAATTTATTTATACACTGTCCAGAAACATTCAGTCTCTTGTGGAGCAAAACCTGAATCTCAATATGGAAGTCTTTAGAGTAACTGTAACAAGACCAATCAGCTAACCAGGAAGGAATCAAAGACATTATTAAAGCAGTGCCAAGGAAAGTGCTACAGGGTACTGTGCTGCAGTATAGAGTTACAATGTACTATAAAGGCTACATTTGTTTCAATAATAACATCTTTAAAAAGCAGCAAATTTTGTTTGGGAGACTGCAACCCTCGAGTTTTCAAGTGATCTGGACCTTTCTAATTCTTGTCAAACAGCAACAGTCAAGCCTTCTGTTTTTCAGCACAGCCAATAATCAAGCCTTAAACATAAACAGCATTAAAGCTTTGGCACTGAGAGGAATTTTTAATTCAGCACTAAGCCAACTATTGAATTTATTTTTCCTAGCACCTAAATACCCCATGGGGATTATAACACCACTGATGCTCGGTGCCCCACAGCCCCATGGCACTGTCTTTTCTCTGAAGAGCTTACAGAACCCACAGCCAAGCAATTTGGGCTTGTTTTGTCTTTATTCTCTGTGTACAGATGGTGTTCAGTTCTCCTAAGTTAAAATAAATATCAGAATTTAAATATAACAGCCACATCCTCCAGACAAGTGATTGCATAAATATGCAAAATCTGTGGCCTTGCTTTCATATTAATTTTAACTGCATCTCACTTGCATCATCAGGCAAAGTTTTCTCATTATCTTTCACTACCTGTCTCATTTCAGACAGCAAAGCCAACTCCAACACATTCCAACTCTATGATAACAGAACATCCATGGCTACCTCTGTAGTCAATAGCAGAGCTCTGAAATGGTGTGCTTACCCCTCCAGTTGCCAGCAAGGGAAAGGAGAAGGGTGCATGAGATGAAGATTCAAAGCCTGTGAGTACATAAGCAACAGCTACTGATTTCTGCTTTCCCATTCTGTTCAAGGTAGAAAGAGCATGCCCAGCTCTTCAAAGCTTTCTCATGAGATTTCTAGCTCAGGTCATCTCATTCATCCTGTTTCCCGTGCCAGGGAGTGCTTAGTCTCAGCCAGGCATCTGCTCTCATTCCCTAGGATGACAGGGGTCAGATTGCCTGTGATCACAGTAACCCTGAACTATGCACACTTGAAAAATAGGGGCTTTTAAAGTATCCTCTGGTTTCAGTGCTCAACATTTATTAAGGTTGTTTTCACCCTGTAGCTAAAGCACCACTGAAAAGCATAATGGAAATGCCCAGTGAATAATTTTGCCCTTTGTCATGTACAAGACATTTTCTGATTTGCCACAGGGGAACATGCAAGGTTTCTGTGAAAGCAAAGGGTCAGGATGGAGGCTGAGGACATGAGGTTTTTCAGTTGTACAGAGTTAACAGAGTTTACAGACTGCCTGACCCTTACCTTTGGGAATGGAGCTCTCAATAGTTCCTACAGAAGTCATTAGAACTTGTACTCCAGTGGTGCCTAAAGCCATCAGGATCCAGATTTAGTTAAATGCAGTATGAACTCGAAGTCTTTCCCCTAGGGAACATTTTCTCTCCATCTTTCCTCACCCTCATTGCATATTCTGCCCCAAGGCAGAATATGGAAGCAGTTAGTGGTAGCTGTAACATGACTGCTGTCATGTGAACACATCTCACTGCAAACCATGGGGATGCCAATACTGATTTCTCTTCACATTTACAATTTCATGACATTCAGCCACTCTCAGTAATGGTTAAGTCCCAATTGCAAATTAGTCTTTAGTCTCCCCTCCTGCAAATCATCTACCCATCCAGTTTTAATTCCTTCTAATTGATAAAGAGAGGTGAAATTCCCATTCCTGTCCACCCTGTCTAATTTCCTTGTTAGCCTTGCTTCGAGCAGGGCATTAAGCTAGACACCTCCAGAGTTTCCTTCCAACTTGAGTTTTTCTTCGATCCTACATTTTGTAAGAGATGGTGTATTGAGTGACCATGTCCAGGTGTTGTCAGTGGAAGAGCTGCAGGGGTGGTCTCTGTGAGAAGAGGCCAAGGACTGCCCTGTGTCAGAGCCAGCTCCAGCCAGCTCCAAAATGGACCCACTACAGGACACAACTGGAACAATCAGCTACACTGCTGGCACCTTTGGGAAAAATTAAGAAAGGACAAAAAGTCTGCACAGCAGCTGAAAAGAATGAGAAAAATGTAACAGAAGCAATGCTGTAGACACCAAGGTCAGTGAAGAAGGAGGGGAGGAGGTATTCCAGGCACCAGAACAGATTCCCTTGTAGCTCATGGAGAAGATGGTCAGGTTGTCTCCCTGGAGCCCGTGGAAGACGCCTCTGGAGCAGGTGGGTGTACCCTGAAGGAAGCTGCAGCCTGTGAAGAAGAATCCACACCAGAGAACTCTGCAGCTTGTGGAGAGGAGCCTGTTCAGGAGCAGTTTTCTGGCAGGAGCTGAGGCCTGGGGGATCTGTGGTGGATCTGTGTTGGAACAGTCTGTTCCTTAAGGTCTGCATCCCATGAAAAGGACACACACTGGAGCAGTTCTTGAGGAGCTACAGCCTATGGGAAGGACACACCCTGGAGAAGTACACGAAGGATTCTATCCTGTTAGAGGGACTCCACACTGCAGCAGGGGAAGAAGTGAGGAGGAAGGAGAAGCAGAGAGGACGTGTCATGGGCTGACCACAACCCCTATTCTGCATCCCCCTGCATTGGACAGAGAGAGGCAGGGGTGTAGAGGAATTCAGAAGAAAGAAGTTAAGTTGAGCCAAGGAAATAGGAGAGAGTGGGAGCAAGGTGTTTTCAGCTGTATCTTTTCTTCTCACTATCCTGCTTTATTTTTGATTGGCAATAAATTAAAATAATTTTCCCCAAGTCTGTTTTGCCCATGATGGTAACTGGTAAGGGATCTGTCTGCCTTTATCTTGGCCTGTGAGCTTTTTCATCTCATTCCTGCCTCCATCCTGTTTAGGAGAGAGAGGGAGAGCAACTGTCTGACCAGCCAGCCAAGGTCAAATCCACCACTGCAGAGACTGAAACAATAGAACTTTCAGTTGTCAATTTAAATTGTTTCAATTGTCAGTTCAAGTTATTTGCTTTCATTGCTGTTTTTTGGGTACAATAAATACAAGCTTGATACATGTAACACAGATGATTTCTCAACAGGTTAAGAAGAACAAGAATGCAGTAGCAAGCAGTACTAAAGGCTGGCAAACCAGAGTTACTGCAAACAGAAGGACTGATTGGTTTCGCATCCAAAGGTGAGCAGGAGTCATTGATAGTCACAGATCTATCATCTAACCCACCATCTACCTTCCTCCACAGCAGCTATTTTCTTTTTAAGTTTTAGTCCTCTGCTCTCACTAGTGTCCACTTTTTTTTCCAGAAGCAGGAAAAAATTACTTCTGGTAGCACTGAAAGGAATAAGGAAAGTACAAGCTTGGGAAAAGACTGCACACATTTACTGGTGAGTACTGTGCAGCGTTTATCTTGCATGTGTTGATGAAACCTGCTTTGAATGTTTCAAAATGGGTTCTTGCAGATCAAACACAAACAAAGCTCCCAAACCTCAGCAGCTGCAGAACAGCTACAGGCCCAATGACAGCTAAGGACTTAGCAATGCTAAGTGAAGAATGTCACAGTGGATTTGCAATTAGATATTAGGAAGAATTCTTTACTGTGAGGGTGGTGAGGCACTGGCACTGGTTTCCCAGAGAAGCTGTGGATGCCCCATCCCTGGAAGTGCTCAAGGCCAGGTTGGGTGGAGCTCTGAGCAACCTGGGATAGCGGAAGGTGTCCCTGCCCATGGCAGGGGTTGGAACAAGATGATCTTTACAGTCTCTTTCAACCCAAACTCTTCTGTGATTCTATGATAATGATTTTCCTGGGAAAGAGAGGGAAAATGCTGTATGCTATTGATGCATTTATATGACAGATATGACAGCTGTTTGTGGAACCCTGTAAACATGCAGGCTCTTCCTGGAAGGAGCCTGCCTTTGTAAGGGTGTGCAAACATCCTGGATGCAGATCATGGAACTGTAAACAAAAGGTCACTTTTGACTGGTGGTGTGGGCCAATGTGATATAAGAAAACAGTTTTTACTCTGTTGTTATCTGTCTTCCAAGATTACCCACAAGTAACCAACTATGCAAAAGCTGGTGACACGTAAGGGTGTTCCACAGCATTTGAATTTCTGAGCTTTACTGCCAAGTAGTTTTTTGTGTTAGCCAAAGCAAGTGTTCTCTCCAGCTTGTCGTGCTTCAGGCCTGTAGATACTGCTTACACCCAGCAGGATATAAAGATAATTGCTAAGTTTTAATAGTGTACTTCCTGCTTGTAACAACTGTGGAGCAACTTGGACCAGCATTCAAACTGACATTGAGATGAGACCACTGAGAACAGAAGGAGCTTAGACTGGATTTCACCTCAGATACTTCAGATGGTACCTAAAGGTTGATGTGATAAATCTCAGATTAATTCTTTTAATAAGGGTACAGAGAGGCAAGAATAAATAATACATACAAATGGGAAAATTGCAAGTTTCGCAAGAAACATTTGCATGTCTGCATCTTTCCAGCTACAACTGATGAGGAAAAAATGATGACTCAAAGTCATCTGCTCATTCAGTGCTTAGTCTGTCATTGGAATAACTAAGCAGATGATTATGGAGGGTTTTTTCACCTTTTTGTTTTGACTGCTAACAATTACTAAGACTGGCAAATGACTCTGCTTGAGAGGTTAGGTCAAAGTTTATAGTTCAGATGAACAAAAACTAACAAGCTGGATTTTCCTTCCCTGCCAGCCCACTCGTGTTGAGTAGTACCAGCAGTATTTTCTGTATGATGCACAGTAATGCTGTTATTTGGTTCCTCTGGTTTAGAAATAGAAGAATTCTGTCTGCACTTTTCTTCACCATGTCTCATGGCTGTAATATCACATGGGAAAAATCAGTGTGCAGCTTTCTTCTTTGTCAAGCAAACAGTGTTGGTTGCCATCATGCCTTGACACTCAGGACCTGAGCTGCCTTCTTCTTTGTTTCACATCTGTGCAGATAAAGCAGGTACAGTAGCTCCACAGGATTTATTTTATCCAGCTTATTTACCTTGCTCCATCTGTTCAAAGCAAACACTGTGAACAGGGCAGGTAAAGGCTGAACTAAATGTACAGAGGTAATTACCTCTGTTATATTTTATTCAGCTAGTGCTCTTGAAATTTAATAAACAAGGAGATCTTTCAGGCACAGATGAAGAGTGTACTTTCTTCTTTTATTCTTTCTTTGGAGTGTAAGCACATCCTAAATGGAGGCAAAGAATTTCAAAAGTACCTACTGGTTTTGACTATGTTTTTGTATATTGAGTTTGAAGTAGCTTAATAGAAATTTTCAGAAAGACTGCCTCTGTGACTGTGGTTTCAGCCAATATAAATTGGACATATATGGCCATCGTGGCTTCTTGGCAGCTGAGGACATCTCTGAGGAAACTTCAGGGAAAATTATTTACCCTTTCTCTAAAAAACAGAAATCAGATAAAACGCAGTTGAACTGTGGACTTCCCATCCCATCTGATAACAGAGGAGAAAAAGCCACAATTATTCATTCCTGCCAGAGTGTGAAATCAAAGTCCTGTTTTCTCTGAAGGATCTATTTGGAGTGAACTGTTTCCTATAACTGAGCTCTCGGGTTTCCCCCACCACAAAGTACTCCTTTTATCTTCCTTTTTATGTGCAGTGTCTTCCAGCTGAGAAAATCCCAGGTCCTTTTGTCTACAGCCACTTAACTCTTGGTAGGCCTAGTCTCAGACTCCCCTGGAAAACTGCCTATTTGATTTTCACTGAGACTCAGCAATCCTGTTTCAGGTTTCAAAGAGACTTTTAAAAAAATGACTTGATAAAATACCCCAGCATATGTGTCCACAGCTACAGAGTGAACTCCTGTCTGAGCTTGCCTGAAACTAGAGCTCAGGACTTGTTAAATTAATTTAACATCAGCCCACACAGATCATCTAACCCACCACGTCCCTTCAAGGACAGGGAAATACTTCCCATGTCATAAACTTCCATTTTGGTGTAGGGTGATCAGACACATAACTGTCTGGAAGAGGAAGAAGGCTATTCTTCTATGAGCTCCAGCTCTGAAGGTCATGAGGAGAAGGCAGGAGTCATTTCAATTGGTAATGACAGAAAATATTCATTCAAATACATTTAGTGTGTCAAGTGGCACTTTAATAATCCTTTGAGGGCAAGATGGACACAGCTGCAGGCAACTGCTTCTGTCTAGGCAGGAATAGGGCACAGAGGGGTCACATTTGCTCAGGCCTGAATTATCCTGCACAAATCACATTAGAAAGATTTTTCTAAAGGCTTTTTGAAAGAGATCAGATTTGACAACCTCAAATTCAGGTCTTTAAACTAGGACAGAGAAAATCTCATAAGTTTAAGAAATAGTAATAGACAAATCATTGCAGTAATTCAAAAGGATACAAAACCTGGAGGGTCTGTTTTCTGGGAAATGTATTCAAGCTGCTGCTACATGTCACAAATAACTGTAACTTCATACAAAGCCTTTTTCAGAGTGGTTCTCCCAGTTGTCTTCACTACAGACAGCAGATGAAGAGTGTTCAGGGTCAGTGGACCATGTCAGGAATTGCCTCTGAGGAGTTCTATGAAATTAAAAGTTGGAGTTCTTTGACAGTTATTTTCTGTTCCAAATAATAGTTTCAAAACCAAATTTTATGTGGGTTTAGCTATGATGCTTCCTTCATTATAGTTCCTCACTTGTGCTGAGATGGGCTTACTGCTTTGACAGGAACGTGCCGGCTCTAAGTCTTGCTGTGAATTTTTTTCTTCCCTGCCAACACACGTAAATAGTTCTCTCACCCCCAGTGAGATGTCGTTTACTTCCTGAAATCAACACACTATACTGAAGTCAGAGCAACCACCAGTATTTTAGCCACTGAAAATGAAAATAAAACCCAATCTGATACAGCAGAGGCTGCAATTGCTAAAAAATCCCTTTGGCAATTTTCATCTTAATGATTTCCTCTACTGATATCAAAAGGTTACGGCCTAGCAGCTTCCAATTCCTGCACTCATTGCCTGGCTAAAATCATGCTGCCTTTTTTAAAAATGATTCTAAGGCTTTTCCCTGGCCTGATTCATTTAACAATACTCTTCAATGGTATTTAAACAACTTAGACATGGTCATGAATTAACCTTCATAACCTCCATTACGAATTCATGGGTATCATACTTACTACACAAATTAGTTACTGTTAGATGTTCAAACAATCAATTTCACGCTTTCTCTCATGGCTTTGGGCTTACAAAAATATTTACAGAGCTCTCTCATTAGCTTTTCTCAAATCCTTCATTAAAATTTCTTTTGCAACAATAGAGGAGCCTTGGCAACAGCTCATGCCCTGTGCTGGATGCCTATCACACTCATCAGGATTGCTTCACCGTTGCCTTAAATTCCCCTCCGTGACTGTACCCATCTGTTGTTTCATGTCTTACACCTCAAAAGCAATTTGGGGCAGGATTAGCTTTTCATTTTAGATTTTTATTGCTTCAGTCACAATGGGATCATTTTCTGTGACAGAAATTCCAACTTGCAACATGCGCAGCAGTGAACAAATGGGGAAGACAGACAGGGAAAGGCAAAATGAGTTGCTTAAAATATCCTGTGAAAGCTAGGAGTCAGGGCACTATTCATCTTTCTGTGTTTGCATCCTTTTTCTCACAGCTGTCATCCTTCTCATTACAGAGGAACTCCAGGCATTCTAGCAAGGATGAAAAATCAAATTTTAAAAAAATAAAAAGTAGGAAGATTACAATGGATAATTCTAGGGAAAGGGAAGAGTTACTCATCCAATTTCCCAAGAGCTCATAAATACATGAGCCAAGCTCATATAAAACGTGTCATGGGTGTCTTTAACCACTAGGAGCCGTATTTAGACCATCTCCCGCCTGTAACGCATCTGGCAAATTTTAGCATTTAGGTCAGGGGAATAGAATCAGAGAATCATTTAGACTGGAAAAGACCTCCAAGATCCCTGAGTCCAACCAGTTAAGGTCTTCCACCATCCAGGCTGCCAGACGCTGCAATCACCTACACCTCCTTCATCCTTGTGTTTGGGATTGCCCAGGAAGTCTCAACATGTCCCAGCCTGACCCGAGTCTAGAGCTTATGCTCCACTTCCAGTCTGGCTTTCCTCGCTGTCCCAGTGCAATCCCATCACACCCAGCACAGACGGCCAGTAGTGGCAGACCTGGAGGGAGGGGAAGTGGTTCTGCTGAATCTTACACAAAAACTTTAGGCAATATTTTTAAAGAGGGGTGTAGGCATTTCTGGTTCTGGAGGGATTTGTAGCTGTAACTCTTTTCAGGATGTCACTTCAGCTAAAGACCCAGTTTCATTTTCACCCATTCTCTTTTCGCAACCCTCTGGAGTGGTGGCAAACATGGTTTGGCTGGGATTGTTAATTGCTGTGGGTTAATATACACGTTTTTGCTTCTGTTTGCCTGAAAACCTGATGACATTTGGCGTTTGATTGTTTTTAATACCTGTTCTTGCAAAGCTTGGAATGTTCCCCCTTGGGCGATTTTGCACTCCTGTGATATTCACCATTTCAAAACTCAGATATCCCAAATGACTTTCGAAAAGTATGCCAGGTCACATGTAGAATGACTGGAATCTCTCTATCCACCGCCTGGTTACCAAACAGGCTTGAAAATATGAGAAACTTAATGAACAAAACCCTGATCTCTGCAACTTAATCAAGTTCTGTCCAGTGTGACAGAACTTTACACCCACACAGGTCTGCAGAACAATTCACAAGCTGGTACAGAATTCAAAATCTCAGAAAATTATGTAGAAGCCAAAACATTTGTTGGATTTTTGCTATCTGAGGAAGTCAATAATATACAAATTTTTAGATATTATGGGCATGATTTTTCACAGCAAATTCCACAGCCTTGGCTACACTGGCCACCTCCCTGGAAGCTGAAACCCATCTCATTTCCCAGATTACTACAGATGTGACCAGGGAAGATTAATTAATTGACAGTTCAAAAGATATTTAATTTCTGTGTGATGCAACAGAATTGCAGAGCTGTGCAGTCCTCACATAAAGAAGCAACACTCAACACCTGAATAACCTACAGATGAAATTTGGTCCCATGAGGTTTAGAGTTCAACAGGTATGAGCCAAACACCACTTGCTACAATCACAGGTATGAGAAGCAGCAGCACTGAAGGCATTTTTAGTGAAGGGTGTGAAGAGAATGACTATTGTGTGCTGTTTGGATGTGGATTTGAATCGAAGTGCTTTGCAAACCTCTGATTAGAGGAGTAAATTTGGATGTTTTGTTAAGTAGTACATGAATTATTTCGAAGATCAGACTGCATTTGCAGCATGGGCTGTGGACACACTGATGGCCTTTTCTGAAAGGAAGCAGTGACACAGCTGTGCACCAAGTTTTTCTAAACCAGCTACAAAGAGAAGTCTTTGTAGCAACCTTCAAAACCTGTAATGTACCTACACAAGTAATTTTTGAGCACCAGCACCAGTGATTCCTGATTTCCTGAAGATCTGTGCCCTGATTCCAAGCAAAATCACCAAGTGAAGATTTTCCCATAATAGCAGCACCTACAAGATATCCTTCCTACCTGGATTCTGTAATGATGCAAGAGGTTGCAGCCCTTACTTTACTAGCTATGCTTACAGGTGCTTTGTTTTTCTACCCATCTGCCTGTATCACAAAGGTGGCATGAACTTCTGTTCAGCATTTTGCCATTTTATCCTATTTGACTGAGAACAGATGTAAATATTATTAGCAAAAAGAGGAAGGATGGGAAAATCCATCAGGTGCCATCGTTCTGCAAGTCTCCACAGAAAATCAATCAGAAAATAAGGAATTTAGCTCCAGACAGCATCAGAGAAAGAAGGGAGACACAGCTGTCATTAGACAGAATGAAAATGCTCTGACTGTACAGAATAACAACAGTTTCACTCTCTGTGCATGTTTCTTTCTAGGCAGCACAGAATATCCAAACCTTTACCTCTGGAACGGAGCACTGAATGGATTTTTTGCTCAGCTTCCATATGCTGTTGCTGTACTCAGGAAACATCTATGTCTTTATCTGATCTTCATGTCGAAAAGCAAGGATAGATAGGTAAATTTGCAAAATATGCTTTTTATTTCCCTGTGTAGAGAAAATAAATTCTGTTGAGGAGGCATGGAGAGAAGGGCTGACAACTTTGTGGTGACACACAAAAGCCTCCTTTGGCTGCACTCCCAGTAGAAAAACATTCACTGTCATGATGTTGTGTCACACTCATCCACACCTTTTGTGCTTTTCTAGGAGTTAGTAATAGCTGTTGCAGATCCAGCTCTGATGGAACAAGCCTCCCTACTCTGCAGGGTTAATGTCTGCAGACAAGTGCACAATCATTTGTTTCTGCTCAGCTGCAGAGACAATGCAGACACAGTTATGTGCAAACAACTCCTCGCCTTGTAGGCAGCAAGTCACATGCCTGACATTAAGTGTAAATCATGTGTAATCTCATCTCTGGCCCTTGTCCAAATCCCTGCCTACCCTACCATATCTGAATGTACAGCATTAGATAGCACAGAACACCTCAACTGAAACTCTCCTTGGTTTTATTGGAGTAATAGACCATAATTCCTTTGGTCTTTACAGGCCTGCTGGTGGGAACAGCCATGTGGATCCCAAGCTACATACAGAAGGGAAGTGCATTTTAACATTTTACTACATTCCTACACCATCTTTACTTCTAACAACAGTTCAGAGACTTCCTGCATAGCCTTGGCAGAGTCTGGCCCCCATGGCCTGGTAGCTGTGGGTAGCAGGTGGCCTGAATTGCTCTCCTGAACTCAAGGTGCCCTGTTATTCCATCTGTCACTGATACCATAAGGTATGTCCCTGCTGTATGTTACACCTGCCATGCAGGGGGAGCTGCCCAGCTGGGGCTGGTGGCTGCTTGTGGGTTCCTCCAGCCCTCTCTTCTCTGTCCCCTGGATCACTGAGCAGAGCTAAGCACAGGGTTCAGCTGAACCAGAGGAAGCAGCAGCTGAACAGCAATCAGGACCAGTTCAGTACCATCCCAACCCACCCCACTCCACCAAGATCTAACCCCAGGGTCTCCTAAAGCCTTTGACCCTTGGCTAAAAGGCTCTGTGGTCTGGGGATAGAGGTTGTATGGTGTGATGAACTGGGCCATGTTTAACCTGTGACAAGTGCATAGCCAGAGCAAGCAGGTGGGTGAATTCTTTGAAGTTATAGATTATAATAAAGTTATAATTAAATATATACAATTATAGCTATTTAGACCCATTCTAGAAGGTTGCTGAGATCTAGCTTTGAAATTTTCTGTGCATGACAGTCCAAGTGCTGTTTGTGCACAGCCTACAAAATGCCAGGGGCCAGCACAGCATTTCACCTGGGAAGAATTCCCTACAGGCTTCCGTGGGAGCAGAGGTTGCTTGTACCCACGGCTCAGCCGAGCATGAGGGCAGCTGAGTGCCATCCCCTCACTTGACAGGCTCTGAGATGTGGATACTCACGAATTTAAATATTCTGGCTGGAGGTTGTAGCACTTCAGAGATGCATTTTAACTTCAAAAAAGGCACACCTGACAGCACAAATTAGTCACAGCTAAGGAAAACCTAAGAAAATGCATTAAAATTAGAGCAAAGACTTGGCTCCCAGGAGAGACTAGTGTTTTCATTAGCTGCAAAGTACAGATAAGATTTTGTGGCTGTTTCCTATTTACATTTTGAAAGCCAGCGTTGCTGGATATTCCCTTCAACTAGGAGCTCTTAAGTTGTTTTCCATGATTTCTGCACTAATCGTTTCTCTTCTGGAAAATTCACTCCAAACCCATGTCCACCTCTAATGTAGGGAATGTTCAAGGATCCAAAGGAATTCTTTTTGCATCTGCCTATTTTTGCATCACTAAAACATTTTCCTGCTCTGGGGCCCTGCATCAAAGTCCTTGCTGTGAAATCCTTACCATCCAAGGTACAATAGAGAAGGAAAACTGGAGGGAAATATCCCTTTTGCAGGTTGTGGGGAGCCCTTGGGAGCCAGGCCAAACCACAGATGTACAAATGCCAGACGTGACCACCTCTCACCACACACGCTGCTCTGCTGCAGCTGGAGCAGGATATTTTGCCAGGAAGGAAATCACCTCCTCACCCCTGGTGGGATTTCTCCTGGTACGCAGATGGCTTTGGTGTGATGAGAAAGCCCCACCACTTCCTAAGCAATTCCTCATCCCCCTCCTGCAGCAGAAGCAGCTGCCACCTCACTGCTGAGGCTGCTCATGTTCTACAGGGAGGAAAAGGCTGCTGGGCAACTCTCTCAGCCCTGCCCAGGCAGCAGGATCTGTGGGATGAGCAAGGATCTGGCTACAATAAGGAGATCATAGGGCCTTTGGTTTATGGTCCAGCTCTAGCACTCTGCCAAGAAAGGATTTTGCTGAGTTATGTTCAGGACCACTAATTAGACTGTTTCCAGATGTTGCCCAGAGTGGGATGGTAAAGGAGGAAAGGAGGTGGTGGATTTGGTATTTTTATAAAAGGGAGAAGTTTGTTTTCTGACAGCTGTATTGCATTTAAACAGCTTGGCAAAACTTTACCTTAGCTTTAAAAACACACTTTACTGCAAAGTATTTTCTGCTACGAAAAAAACCCCACTGGGGAAATAGGTTGGGTTTTATACAAATATTTCAAATTATCATTCTAGCAGAGGAAGTGAGAAGAAAGGCCAACTCAAAATTTCACGTTGTCTTTCCAATGAATAATCCATCACTGTCTATCACATGCCGTGCAGGTGGATGGGAAGGGAGGAGATGAGCTCCTGTTGGACCAGGACATGAGAGTTCAGACTCAGAAGGAAGTTCTTTGGTGTTTTGGTACACGGAAGCATTGCTTAGCCCACAGTGATGTCCCAAGAGCACAGAAAACCACAAGATTTTCATAACAAAGACAGAATTGTAGCCATGAAAGAACAATTGGTTTAAAGGACTGATAAATTAAAGTTTGGCCATTTACCTGAAGCCTCATATCAACACATTAATCAGGTGGGGAGAAAGGAACAGATCCTAGTGTGAAGGAAGAGGACATTGCCAAACCTAGTTCTATGAAGATAAATAATCACAGAGGCAGAACATGAATATTAATTTAGTAATGAATATTAATTTGTGTACGTGTGCTTTTTAGGGGCTTGAGATAAATCCTGTTTAAGATGCATTTACCAGAGTCCTGTGCAGTGCTGGGGAATTTGCTCCTGAAATTCAGGGCTGAAATCAGAAACACTGTGTTCACACATATTAGAACCTTCAGAGACAGATAGATAGGTAGTTAGATAGTTTTGCATTTCGGAGAGATGGCAAGCATGGTCTGTAATAAATTGCTTAAATTTTATAGTGGACTGAAAATATGAGGTGAGGGAAGTGAGCTGGTCAAGAATGAATGACTCTGGACCAAAGGGTTTGATTAAGGTAACTGAAAGTAAGGATTTGAGTGAGAGTTCCTGAGAAGACACCAGATCAGAACAAGAGATCGGGATCCGCGAGATGCTGAGCATGGCTGTCCTTTCCATTGCACCTGAGATGGCAGTCTCTTGCTTGAGCTGTTGCTGTAAGCATGGGGGCTCATTCTTGGTAACAAATGTGTTTCTTTCTGCCCACCATGAACAATTCCCTGCTGGTACCATCCTGCATCACCTCTCACGTGCCTTTAAGACAAGATGCAGCATTCAATGCTTTTGGTTGTGAACTGCCACATGACTGCAAGAGTACCTTGTATAGACTGTGTAGGGGCACCTGCCAGACCACCTGTCCCCACCTCCCTCCTTCTGCAGGCAGCACCAGACACCTTTTGTGTGTGGGCTCTTTGGCACGTGGCCTCTCCTTGCTTCCTGCACTGTGGAGGGAGGCCATTTTTTCCTCTCCTTGGGTCCCTTCTCTTCCTCCCTCTGCATGGGCGTTGCTGCCCGTTCACAGCAGCAGTGTTGGATACCAGCACCGTGAGTAAAAGCTGGGAGACTACCAGCAGAGGAAATGCTTTGAAAATGAGATCTCCTACTTCTGTGCAGAGGAATAGGCTATTTTAGGAGCAGATTGTGTTGGAGATATGGGCTGGGACTGGATTACTGCAGCTGCTGAGGGAAGTGCTGCTGTATCCAGAGCTTCCCAGTAAGCAAGGCGATAGACATCACATAAAGAAACCCTCCAGTTCATCAGTCTCCTCTCTCTTTGTCTTCCCTCTGGACTCAGACATGTGGTTTTCCCAACCACAGAGACCATTGCTGGTGTGCAGCAATGTAAGAGACCAAGCCCACCATTTGCACCTTCCTAAAGGAATACAATTTCCACACAGGTTCCAAATTACAACAGAAGGAAAGGGTTGTCTGGCTGTCAGTCTGAGAGCAGCACAAAGGAGCATGGTAACACAAAATTCCAGCAGTCCTGGGCACTTTTAACAACATTCTTAAGAAAAATTCAGTCCTGAACAGCTGTGAAGGAAATAACACCCCATTGTCTGCCTGAGATTCACTGATTCCCTCTCTAACTGCAGCTCCCCAGCCATTTGAGTTACATCTGATAATTAAACATGCTGTGAAAGCAGCTTCAGTGCTTGTCAAAGCTCTGCTGAGTTTCACTGGAGATGCTTCAGCTGAAGCCTTCAGTTCTTAAATTTCTGATAAGTGGTCTGTTGGGACTGGCAGGGCACATATGTTTGTCATCACCTGTATCTCAGTACACAGGTCTTGTCTGCTGAGACAGTGGTCTCCAGCCTGCAGTACCCAAAGCAATCCCAGTAGCCTGACCTGGTGTATGATTCTCCAAGCTAAATCTACGAGCAGGACAAGCTGGAAGCCAGGCTGCAGAGCCCTGCAGACCTTTGTCCATCATTGTGCTGAACGGTCGCTCTGAGAATTACCTGCAGATTTATTGCCCTTCACTGTAACTTGAGACGAACATTGCTGTCTCTATTTTCACAGAGATTTACAGCTCATTCTGCCTAGAAATTGGACTTTTTTTCTTTTTTAATTGAGTGATCTGTCTTCAGAGGAAATATTTTATTTTGTGCTGCATGTTTCAAGGTCTTTCACTGTGTCACTTCCACTTTATTTAGCCACCCTGTCACACCAGCCTTGTGCACTCCCTGCTCCACTATCCATGGCTACATTCATGGCTTGTACATTTATTTTTCCTTTACACAGCTCCATGATTTTTCCCAAACTGACTCTAGAGACTGGAATGTGGCCCTAAATTAGGACTTATCTACCTGGGAGACCATTCCAGAGATTTTAGGTAACTCCTTTCTGTGGAAAGCCTTGCTGTGGCATACATGTGCACAGCTGGGAGTTATACCATGGAGCTGTCACAGTTCACTGTGCCTTTGTGCCACGATAAATTAGGATAGCACTGACTCAGGAAAAGTCCTTGGCTATTACTGGAGAAAGGTCAGTTGAGAATTGCGTTTGCTGTGTGGCCACATCCAAAAAGCAAACATAGATGAGGCTATATAAAGGATGGTATGAAGGGTTATATAATTCAGTTACACAATGTATGTGATTGCTGTCATCAGAAGATGGTCTTCAGTGCTTGTTAGTCTGTTTCAAAAATAAATAATGGGATTGGGGAGTTCAGGGCCAAGCAGTGTTCTCTCAACGATGAACAAAAAACCTAAAGGATTAGAACCATTTATCTGCAAAGGAAGGATAAGATGTAATAAATCAAACTATGAACAGTCTAGGACACATGGATTAAGAGTGCCTGTTTTCCCTTTCATATAATAAAAGAGCAAAGTGTCATTCAAAGAGATGAGAAATAGCAAATTACTATTTTACAGCAGGACTTGCTCGACATAGTTACAAATGAGAGAGCACTGGAATTTACTGAAAACCCAAACCATGAGAAATCTTGATGTGGTAACATTAACATATACAGTTATAACACTGAAAACTAAAAATTTAACTCTCAAAACCCAGAAGGGAGACAAATGCTTTGGTATCTATTTTATATAGGGAATTATATTACACCATCAGGAAAAAAGAGATATCAGGGCTTGTTTCCACCCTCTACTGATGTCTCCATTACTAAAACCTTTCAGAAACAAGTGATCCCACCAAATGGCCATGGATCCAACAGTACAGTGAAGTCTATGTTCCCAAGGAACAATAACAGTACTGAGGGCAAAGGAGCTGCCTCTCATTTCCAGAAATGTGTAACGTCTGACTATTGTGCCCTTGCTGGTGCTTGACATGGCCATGCACACTAGAGCCACTGTTCAGAAACAACTTCCAAAGATGCCAGTTCAGCCAGTGAAAAATATTATGTCTGAAAAAGCTCGGATTTGGTGAACTTTCATCAGAACTGAATTCCAGCTCTGGTTGTCCTGGAAACACTGGGATGCTGAAGACACCTCATCTCAGGGCAGCTTTGTCCAAGGGGTTTGCTCAGTGCTGAGGCTCCTCTCAGCCTCTGCAGCATTTTCCAGGACATCGACTTCAGTTTGACTCAGCAACTGCAGGGTGGGTCATTGCTCCTCTCCGGAATTAATACTGGTTCATATCCAGCCCAGACTTTTTGAGCTGAGTTTTCTTAGTTCCAATGCACATCTGCACCATATGGTAGCTGTACCTGACTTTGAATTCCTCATTGCCCAAGGTGGGTGTCTCTTATTTGCCCTGACAAAGTGGCAGAGGGTTAGGCTCAGGCAGTTCAAACCCATCCCAAAAGAAAGAGAACAGCGAATATACTTCTGGCCACTGTATCACAGTCTGCTACCAAACACACAGAACATCTGTTCTCCAGTTGCATTGTGAGATGGAGCCAGACTGACTCTGCTCAGCTCCATCACCAGTTTTCCCCTGATCTTCCCAGCCCCCTGACCTCTGTGCTATATGAGGCTGAGAAACTGCAGCATTCATAGACTTCATTAGGAGTTATGTGTGCTCAGTGCCTCTTGGACCAGGACTCTCTTTTATCCTGATCTAGAAGATATTTTGTGGCCAAATTTCTTCCTCAAACCCAAGGTTTTACAAAATTCTGACAAATTTATGCAGCCAGATTCTATATCCTTAGCATATGGGGCATCATAGGAGTTAATCACAGAACCACTTAGGTTAAAAAATACCTTAATATAATTGAGTTCAACCATTAACCCAGCATTGCCAAGTCCACCACCAAACCATGTCCCCAAGTTCCGTGGCTACATGTCTTTTAAATACCTCCAGGGGTGGTGACTCCACCACTCCCTTGGACAGCCTGTTCAAATGCTTGACAACCCTTTTGATGTAGAAATTTTTCTTTGTACTGAATTTAAACCTTCCCTGGTGCAACTTGAGGCCACTTCCTCTTGTCCTGTCACTTGTTACTTGGGAAAAAGGCTGACCCCCACCTGGTTACAACCTCCTTTCAGGTCATTTTAGAGAGCAATGAGGTCTTCCCTGTGCCTCCTTTTCCCCAGGCTGAGCTTCCCCAGCTCTCTCAGCTGCTTCTCATCAGATTTGTACTCCAGAACCTTCCTCAGCTCTGTTGCGCTTCTCTGGACATGTTCTAGTACCTCAATGCCTTTTTGTAGAAAGCATCAGCCTTTTCCTCATCCTTTGTCACTTATGTTTCCCTCAGCATCCAATAAAAGATGGAGATTCTTCTTAGGCATCCTTTTGTTAGGAATTTATTTATAGAAACATTTTTTTATTGTCTTTAATGGAAGTAGCCAGATTAAATTCTAGCTGGGCTTTGGCCCAAATTGCCTGCATAACCTCACACCGTCCTTGTGGTCCTCTGGAGTTGCCTGCCCCTTCTTCTAAAGTCCATAAACTCTTTTTTTTTCCCTGAGTTCCAGCCAAACCTCTCTGTCCAGACAGGCTCATCCTTCCCCCTCTGTCTTGTCTTTCAGCACATGGGGACAGCCTGCTCCTGTGCCTTTCAGATTTCCTTCTTGAAGAATGTCCAGCCTTCCTGGGCTCCTTTACCCTTCAGGACTGCCTCCCAAGGGACTGTGTCCACTGGACTCCTCATTTTGGGCCTTCTGTTCCCCTCAGAAGGGAGTCTCCTATGACAATGACCCATCTTTATTTCTTTATGGAAACAGCTTTGATGCACAGCATAGGGTGACATCCTTGGCAATGCTTCCAACCAGGAGAAACCATTAACCTCAGCAACACCTCCCCCCAGAGGAGCCATCACATTCACCCTTGTTAGTTCCACTTGGCAGACCTTGTACCTGATATGCTGGGACACCTGCGGAGGTGAGGGAGTCAAGGAGGAGACCCCTCTGCTGTGCCAGGCAGGGCTTAGTGCCACTGCTCCCTGTCCCTTCAGTCACTCAGTTCAGCCAGGCAGAGAGAGGACAAGTAATCCTCTCTGTCATCTGTCCTGTCTACCTCTGGGCCTGTCCCAGGGAGGGCAGAGTGTGATTCCAGCAGTCTGTTTCTCTCTCAGACTCCCTGATAATCCTGAAGCTCCTCCCCTCCTCCCAGAGCTCTGTCACTCTGTCACTGGGGTGTCCCTCTACCCAGGCTCACTCCCACAGGGATGTTCACTGGTCAAGCTGGCAAAGTTACAGCATCCTGCCACATGACCACCTTAATTAATCATGATAATTACTGTTCTCTCTGGAGGCCTTCTACTCCAGATTTTTCAAAAGGTTTCTCTGCTGGTTTGATGGCCCTACTCTGTGAGGTACTTGATACCTGTGACCATGGCGAGTCACTTTAACTTCCACAGTGATAGAATGAGGTTAATAAGAACATCCTGTTTCACTGACAGGAGGGTTCAATTGGGATGTTCAGCTTAGAAGAAGCTGTAGACCACATCAGTATCTAAGTAAAGAGAATCATGGAGGAAATAGAGGAAGAGGAAAGCACCAGAATGAGAAGCTTGTCTGTCCTCCTCATTTGCTGTCAGGCCACCCTAGTGGCACACCAGCCTGAGGCCACCCAGAGGCAAAGTGGAATTGGACACTCTCTGCAGGCAAGGTTTCCAGAGGTGTTTCTGGTAAATGCATTCAGACCAAGTAGTCATTAGGACTAAACATAAGCTTTGGTTTATATTTTTGCTTTCTCAACTTATCCAGCCCAACAGGGGCTTTCCAGTTTTTCCATTAGTGACCAGTCATGTCAGGATAGTAAAGATTATTATGTATGAAGTAAAAAACTAGAGATTCAAACATTAGCTCATATCTACCTCATTAAGTCAAGAAAGTCACAGAATTTTCTCCATTGCTATTAATTCTTTTACATACATGGGAGGAAGTATCTGTGGACTAAAAATCATGAACCTGTCATCTCTGCTGTGGATTTATTGTCTGGGTAGAGAAAGAGGCAATTGCAGTTAAGGGAACAGTATGAAAACAAACTGCTTCTGCATATTTCTTTGCTATTTTAATCAATGTTAGATATAACAGTGGAAAAGTCAGTGTTTATATTTAATGTCTAAGTTCATAACTCTGCAAATTATAAAGTTATTTTCAGGTAAAAGCATTGATAGGGACCACATTTCACATTCAGGATGAATGGCTAAGATCAGATAGATATTCATGCTTGATCTTTCATGCCCTTGAATATGCAGGGAATGAAAACAGCATCACACATTCCTTCTCCAACTAGGTGGAAATAACACAGCCCTAATGTTGAATCAATTCACAGAATAAACCCTGTGAATAGCTGCTGAGGAAATCAATATGAGGAAACAGTGAACTGAACATCTATTCTGCAAATGGTCAGAAAAAGAAAAGAATAGATTGTGGCTCTTCTGGTTTTGGTACCCCTGGAAAATCTGGGCTTAAAACCCCCATCTACATTAACAAACTAATTAAGAACCAAGTGGGGAGACGGTGAAGAAAAAACAAAGGAAAAAAATTGAAAATAAAATAAAGTTGAAAGAAAATAAATTGAAATAAAAGAAGAAGGAAGATGGAAGAAAGCTGGGCAGTTACAGATAAGCAGTAGCAGTAGAGATGAGGGAAGGAGCTGTTCAAAAGAAGAGGGTTCAAGGCAGCAGGTGGAGAATAAGTTCAGCATTTTTCTTTCTGATACAGTGTGGGAGTAAAAGTATCCAGTAAAAGAAAAAATAGTGAAACGAAGAGGATGAGACCTCTGAGAAGGTGGAGGGAGAAAAGTGCCAGAAATAGAGCCAAATGTGACCTACTGCTAGATTTTATGTCCTATATAGCACAACCCTTAAATTTCACCTGCTGCCCTCTCCCTTTTTGGCAGATTTCCCTGAGGTGATGCAGTCTTAAAGACCCAAAGAGCTGGAAAAATACCTTGGATAGCTGTGATCTTGTGTGTGATAGAGGAAGGATTCCAGGGACAGCATGACCAAAAGAGGACAGGACAAAGATGGTTGAAAGGAGTGAGAGTATTCAGAGGTAATGGAAGGGGAAGATCAGAAAAAATATCACAGATGAGTCAAAAAACCAGAGTGTAAACAGGGCTTTGTGCTGGTGAGAGGAGAGGAGGAATGAGGCTGGGAAGGGAAGAAGGACTAGACAACTGTTCTAATGTGAATTAAGATGACGTCAGAAAGACTGTCTGTGCATTGATGCTTACACAGCAACCAGTTTGTCCAGGCTTGAAGCAGATAATTGATACCATCCTTTGGGAGCTGCCGCTCATCAAAGCCCTTTAGTGTAACCCCAGAAACCACCAATCTCTCCTTGCCTTTAATTTGTTTTAATGGAACACTTTTCCTGCCTGTTCCTGTGTTTTTTAGCAACTCCTTGCAACCTTTCTTAAGCCTCAGCACTTGAAGCAAGTGATAAGCTGCTGGTAACCTTGTTTGTAATTTGAAGTTCATTAGAAGTTCAGCCTGCAAGGGCAGCATTCGTGTGCAGGGTGAATTGTTGAGCAGATTGTTTGGTCTGAGCTTTGTCTCTGCCAGCCACTTTAAGGTGCCACCTAATCCTGATCAGTCAGCACTCACTGGGGTTTCCTGCTCTGCAACTCTGATGTCAGTGGTGATAACGATTAAAACGGGGAAAAACCCCGAGTATTACCTGCACAAAAAGCACAAAGTTCAACACAATGTCAGTGTTGAACTGTCAGAGAAAAACAAGGGGCAGCAGAAGATGAGCAATAAGGTTAAGCGATTTATATATGAAAACACAGAGAAGCCCATCTCCACTGGGTACAGCGCCCAAATCATATATACAGTGCCCTGATTGTATATATACTGTATCATATATACAGTGCCCTGATCATATATACAGTGGCTTAATTGTATCCAGGCAGAAACCTAACACCCTTCTCAGCCATTCTGGTTTCCTCTGTTGCTCCCTAAGCATCTTTAAGCACTGAAAAAAGGTGCCAGAAGGAGCAGAGGCAGCCCCCTCATACCCTGAAAGAGACGCAAGATTTGAGCCTGTCACATGGGAAGTGTGTCCTCCAACACAGAATTTCTAGAAAAGCTGTGGCTCAGCAAGACAACTCCTTATCCATAATCTGTGCAACAGATGCACTAAGCAAAGCATCTCCTATATTGTCAGCTGTTGCTTTAGTCTTGTATCTCCACAGTTTGCTCTTTTTCTTTAATCTGCTGGATGGAGGTAATGAATATTTAAGTACTTGGTATAAACCCTTCTGTCCTGGTGGAGTGGCTGGAGCTGCACAGAGCTGCAGAGCTGAGGATCATTGTAATCTGCTTGATGGGTGGTTCTGCCTGTGGCCAAATGGATTCCATATGTGAGATCATCTGTCATGCAGAAGGCACCATCAATAGTTCCCTTTCTAGGAAGTCCTTCTGCTCTCCTAGGTGAAATACATCACTGACCCCAACACGTTGATTTGCCATGACGGTGCCACTAGGGAATGAGCTCTTTGGTGACTTTTAAAATTCAAGTGCTCCTAGTCATTTTTCCGAACTTCAGCTGGAGAATGTTGCTATTTTATTAATTTTATTTTTTATGCAATTTTAGCCTCTGCATGGAGATCACTGCAGTGTCCAGATATCTTTGAAAAACATCATCTTGGGTGAGGAGAGAAGGCTGGATTAAAGATGTGCCATACCTATTCTTTTAATTTTAGGCTTACATCATTACCAAAGAGCAAGAAGCTGATATTCTGCAGATCTGTGTAACATGTTGGATAGTATCTAGAAGCTAACATTTTCATCCTCATTTCTCTTTTTGTAAGGAAGGCAAGTTCTCCTGCCCAGAGCTGCTCAGACAATTGTATGTGAGAGTGGGTAAGGTGGCTGTGGAAAGGGAGATTGTAAATTGCTCTTCATGTTCCATGGGAGTGGGTCAGGTGTAATGAGTTTAAACTGAAACCAAAGGTTTAAATTAGAGATGGCAGAACCTTATTTGCTAGAGAGAATGGCGGATATGCATCTGGGAAGACTGAAACCTCTGGCACTGGCAGTTTGTCCAGTCTCTCTCACCTCCCAGGGATTAACTGGGGGCTAATTTGCCTGGATCTTTTAACACCTTTTTCAACTCTGCTTTCCACTGTTATTTAGCAGCAGATGTTCAGATTCTGATTTTCCAAAGCTACCCAATTGTTATGAGGTATAATTAACACCAACATCCTTAATCCATAAGCCTTTTTTAGGTTTTACCCAATCCTATTCTGTTTACAAAATGAAACCTTCATGTGAAGATCACCTCTTCAAAAAGCAATTAGCAAGCCCAGCTCTTAGGCTCTCCCTATGAGGAAGAGAAATACTTGGAGAACATGGAAATCAAGGAAATTACTAGAACATGTAGCTGTTTCTCTAACAGCAGCACAACCTAGCTCTTACAAGCTCTCCAAATTTATAGTGCTAAATTAATTAATTACTTATCTGTGTATCTAAACTCAAGTGTTCAGGAAAGTGATTAATATTACTCAGAACTAGCAGTTTATGGATCATTGTCTGTAACCAGGTTGTAGTAGTTGACCAAGATCCCCATTTCCTGTAGCTGACAATGGATTATTCACATATGATGTGCAGCATAACTGAGTTAAGGTTATGGGAGCAAACACACCTTCTGGCATTTGCCCAAGCTGAGTCACATAGTTTGGTAATGATAAAATTGCATAATTTAGGGATGTTTTGAAGCCCTTGCACTAAACAAACACCATGGTCATGCATTCTGAAGAACAACAATGTGATAGAAGTAGTTGGTTCACACTGGGATCTGGTTAAATAAATTGGAAGTGCACTGCAGTGTTTGTGAGGTTTCAGTTCTAAAGCTATTTCAAGAAACCCATGAGGATTTCACTAAAAATCTGCAGCTGCAGTATGTGCAAGCAAACAGGATGCTGTTCTATCACCAAAGGAATAACAAACAATTCCAAAAGAGGGGATAATTTAGTTAAATATAGCACTTGAAATAATATACCAAGAATTCATATCTTTTGTGATCATTGTACCTTTTTTATGCAGTGGATAGGAGGGAAATACTCCATCTTCTAATGACTGCAAATGGTGTTCCCATAAGAGAAATGAAAATTTGGAAATAATAGGCCAAAGGATGGAATGGTGAGCACAGGCTGATGGAAATGAGCTGAAAGGAAAATAGCACCTGAATGTCTGAGATCATTGCTTTGTCTGCTTCCCAGGCCAGGTCCTTGAGGTCTGTGCTGGTCTTACCTGGGGCAATTTTCTTCATAATAGCAATTTTGGGGCTGTGTTTTGGATTTGTGATGAAAACAGTGTTGACAATTCAGGGGTGTTTTCATTATTGCTGAGCAGAGCTCACGCAGAGTCAAGGCCTTTTCTGCTCCTTACCTCACCCCACCAGAGAGTGGGCTGGGGGTGCACAGAGCTGGGAGGGGACACAGGTGGGGCAGCTGACCCTGAGTGACCCAAGGGACATCCCATACCATAGGACATCATTCGCAGCAAGCTGGGAGAAGAAGGAACAGGAGGACATTCAGAGCAGTAGTGTTTAACTTCCCAAGTCACTGTTACATGTGCTGGAGCCCAGCTTTCCTGGGCATGGCCAAACACCTGCCTGTGGGAAGCGGGGAATTAAATCCCTTTTTTTTGCTCTGCTTGCATGTACAGCTTTTGTTTCCTCTATTAAAATGTCTCTGTCTCAACACACAAGTTTTCTCACTTTTCAAATTCTCTCCCCCATCCCACCAGGGAGGAGTGAGTGAGAGGCTGTGTAGGGCTGAGTTGCTGGCTGGAATGAAACCATGGCAAGGTTTTAAATGCACAGCAACACTGACAAAAATGTGCAACACTGATCACTGTGAAGGTGCTGATGGTCAGTGCATTCCCTGATTTTGTGCAGCCCAAGAACCAGTTATTGTCTCTAAGGTTCCTTCTCTGACATCAGCCAAAGCAGATGCTTCGGGAAGAGAGTAAAAAGCAGACTCCCATTTTTCAATCATGTGCAGTTCAGGAACTTCCTGAAAAGGTGGACTTGGTATATTAATAACCCTCAATCTCTCTCTTCCTCGAAGAGCCTTCTTGAAGGGGTGCTTTTGAAGCAACATCAGCTTTTGGTTCCCACAACACACTGTGGCAGGAAGTTCCAAAGTTTAACTACAGGCATGAAGAGTAATTTCCTTCCGTTTCCTTTGAGCTTGTCCTCTCCCACTTAAAATCACTGCTTCCTTCTTCTTTTATTGGAAAGTGCAATGAAAAATCAATCTCTTCACCTTCTCCATGATGTTCATGATGTTATAGATTTATCCTGGTCTTCTCTTAAATTGAAGAGATAACTTATTTAGCTCTCCCTTACACTGAGTAGTTATGTACTTCTTATCAGCCTTTTAATCTTCTGAATCCTTTTTCATCTATGGTTTCCTTTTCAAGTGAGAGGATTAGAGCTGCACACAGGATTCAAGCTAGAACAGCCACAGATTTATGTATTTTAATAATAATAATAAAAATATTTATTTATTTATTTATTTAGCAACATTCTCTGTTTTAAGCTCTGTCCCATTTCCTGGAAATTCCCAACATTTTATTTTCTTTATTGACTGCTACAATATGCTTAGCTGATATTTTCATGGAACTATCTGTTACAGCCCCAACTTTTCCCTCTTGGCCAGCTCAGAGCCACGTGTGAGCTGAGGGCTGCGTTTCCCCTCAGGCATCATTTCTCTGTCCAGTCACTGAGATTCTGCAATTCTTCCCAATTTTTAATCATCTTTAATACCCGTAGGACTTTTGCATCATGACTAAACCTTGTCATTTCACTATTTACTCCTTTCCAGTTCATGAATGAGTTTGTAAACAAACAGCACATACCTCCAGGGGACACCACTGCTGATCAGCCTCTACCACAAGACCTGACCATGAGCTCCCACTCTCTGTTTCCTGTTTTTTTAATTCATTCCTTTTTTATTCGTCCAGGGACCTTTCCATTTACGCCTTGACTTTCCTTAAAAGCCTTTGGTGAGAGATGCTGTCTGCAGCGCTCAGGAAATACAAGCTGGTTATATCAACAGGATATCCTTTATCCAAAGGCTTGTTGACACCTTCAGAGAACTCCAGGGACTATAGCAGGACTTCCCTTTATAAAAGCCATTCTGACTTCCACAGCACATCACAATTGCCTCTGCATTCAATAATTCCTTTTTTTTTGCTGCTTCCTACAAAGCAGCAGCACAATACCAACCTGCTCTTCAGCTTCTTACGCTGTTGAAGGGCTGACAGCTCATGTTAAAGTGAAGGGCTGGGACTAAGATGCTCCCACTGGATCTTTATTTTCCAGACCATGATTTTCAGGTGCTGGAAGCACAGGAGTTGGGATATTTTTTCCAGAATTTCCTCTTAGTGTTTATTGTTGTTTTGGTCAGGTTGGTTTATTTTTGGTTTTGGTCTTTGAGTGCATGACACTCAAAGAGCAGCATGGTTTCCTCTTGTCAGGATTCCTCTACCTACCCCAAAATCTTTTATGCAAAATTCCCTGCTGTAGTCAGTTCTTTCCACATTGTCAGACTGAAAGATGAGCACTTTGTGCTTCCCTTTGTTTGCACCTCCAAGGCGCAGGAAATGCCTCTTTCTCACTATGTTCCCTAAAATCCTGGGAGTGGGGAGTCCTGCAAACCTGGGGAAGAAACATCAGACAAGTTGGTTGCTGGCAGCTGCTGGTTGCAGTCAGTCCTCAGGGAATGAGGTTATTTAGAGTGTGCTGGAATGAGTCTGTGCAGTGAATCAGAAGCACGGTCACAGCTCCTAGACAGATAAACCTCTCCCTCCCTTTTCAGAGGGAATTTCACACAGGCAACAGTCTGGTTTCATCAAATAAGCCAACATGAATTATTTCCTGATCATATCCGTGATGATTTTTGGTTTTGAGGGTGTATATTCATCAATCAATTTATCTGCACTGATTGCCTGGCTAAACCATCTTAGCAGTCTCATACTGTCCTTCTTCTTGGGGTTGTGTGGTTACAACTTCTTTAAATTTTGGAAAATATTGAAAGCAAAATAAATAATGGAGAAAGAGCAGCTGCTAAACGGCTCAGAAAGGTCATTTCCTCAAAAATAAACCAGAGAAAGGCAAACAAGCATGCTCCCTTCCCTTTAGGAGTACATCTCATCCCTCTTTAAGTTTGAACAATTTTTGAATGAAGGGAAATATCAGCACTTTTGAGATTTGCATTGACTGCAGAGATCTTTCTGGACCCATGAGCTGCCCAGGGAACGTACTGCTTTGAGTCTTTTCCCAAATTCCATTCCCATATATATTGCACTGAGCTCCCATCACAAAGCTTACCTGCCTGGGAAGCTTGAAGAGGTGTAAAGACTTTAGCAGACACCAGCAGGAACCAGCTGCTACACTGCAGAGTGACTCATGCTATGGAGCTCTGCTGGCAGGAACACAGATGTGCAGGAAGCAAACCTTGGTCAGGCTGAGTAATCCAGGTGAGCACGAACACAGCACCTGAAGGCACGTACGTGTGTGAGGTACAGGCTGCGCAACCCCTGTGTCCTTGGAGAGATAACCTCAGGGGTCTGTGTTATGGCTGCCCAGTCCTGTGACTGTGAACCATGGTCTGCTGTCATGAAGAGCTTCCACCTGCCTGCACTAAGAGAATCACATCCTCCTTGCCTGCCATTCCTTCTAATTTTCTCCCAGCCCAGAGATGCTCTGATTACCAATTCAAAAATCCTCTGATTTTTCCCAAAGCTTTCTGAGATTAGGGCAGACATGGGAGGCTGAGGGGGAGATGGGATATGAAGGCTGGAGAACCTCAGGACTCACTTTATTGTTTATCTCATTCCCTTAAGAAGGGCAGAGGTAGCCTGAATACCATCTGATTTACTATCTCCTGAAGAAGAAAAGAGACTGCATTTGTTTAAACAAATTATTTTTTAAACAAATTATTTTTTAAACAAATTTCAATACCTCACTTCTCACACTGGAACTGATGGGCAGCTGCTACAGGATATGCAGCCCCATAGGGGTTATGTGTTGCCAAGAAGGATGTCCGGCTCCCTGATGCTGTCCCTGACCCCAACATACATCCCACAACTTCCCTTTCATCTCACTGCTATGTCCCTGACCCATGCTGTGCCAGTCCAGGGAGTTAACCAGCACAGAGCCCTCCAGGTTTTGTGCCACAGAAGGTTTTTTGCTGGTGCAACTCCCAGCACCAGCACGCAGCAGGATCAACACATAGGACTTAGTGGAAATATGCACCCTGGTAAGCCTGATCATCCTTTCCAGCATCACCTATCTGCTAATTAGGATCATAAATATGATTAAATCTCACTCTCGGCCTCCTAATACCACTGTGCCATGCAGAGAACAGCAGTGGATGCCAGGGAAGAAGCAAAAGGCTGTAAGGAGAACATGTAAGCAGAACATGAACTCATGAATGACTGTGAGAATTAATTTCCACCATAAAATATGGCTCATAATATGAAATGTCTGTGAACCATCTCCCAACCTTGTCCTCTAGCAGTTAATTTTAAAGGTATTAGTTATGGCTTGACATCACCTGAAAGCAGGCAAATGCCTCACTGCACAGCCTGACAGGCAGGGCTGCAACCAGGGGAACCTGCAATCCCATTAAGGCATGGGGGCACGAGGAGCACCATGGAGAAAAGAGAAAATGAAGGGCACCAGGTGAAGCTCCTGATGGCAACAGGTAGCAGCGTGCGGCTTAGTCATGGGCACAATGTAGCAGTTTGCTAGACAGGAAGGAGGGAGAACCTCCCATGTCTGGAAGTGAAGGGACAAGGGGAATATCTGCTTGAAAGTTTTTTGGAAGCTTTTCCTATTGCTTCAGCCCATGGAGACAAGTGGAGAAAGTTGTTAGGGAGGAATCTGACAGAGAAGGGTCTGCAGTGCTCTCCTGGCTCCCAGCAACGCCTTGTGCTGCTGCAGGCGTTGATGCAGAAAGCAAAGCGTGCCGAATCAGTGTGCAAACTAAGGGGTGACAGGGACACATCTGCTGCCTGAAAAACTGACCTGGAGGGACAGGGAGGGATGTGAGCAGCTGGATGTGTGAGCGTGTATCAGATCGATTAGTGAACGGGCTCCTGGAACCGTCACAGCTCCAGCACAAATTACTGAGAGGCACTTCAATGAAGAGAAAACCCAGTAACAAAAAGACCTTTGGAAATACCATCAGAAGATGGTTATTTCTAAATCACTACCAAAACCAAGTCATATTGTTTGCATAAATTACCTTGGCCTGAAGCAGAAAGTTCAGAAGCCACCAAGGGCAAAGCCAGACACAGGTGTGAGCTCAAAAGAGCTTGCCAGTCCCATGGAGTTAGGCTGATCCCATCACAGACAGGAAAGATCTAAAGAAAAGCCAGGGTGTGGGAAGAAGGTGCACCAGGTGACCTGCTTCCCTTGGGCACAGTGTTGAGCCAGGGTCTTTGTGTGGTGACAAGAAACACCTCCAGGGGAGCAACATGGCCTAATCCTGTGTGTAACAGACATTGTGCATCCTTTACATGCAGCCCAATGGATCAGTGGTGTTATTCTGCTCCAAGCAGTACAGCAGGAGACCACTCAATGCAGAAACACTTTGACATTCAAATCATCCCACAAAATAGGAGGCTTGCTGTCATTTTCAGGCATGCCACTAAAATTCCACTCAACCCCCTAACCCGTGTTTAAAGAGAAATGATTCAGGTATCTCCTATCTACCTTTAGATTCAGGAATAATCTCTGCTGCACACTTGCATCATTCCCAAGGTGTATGTGCTTTTCATAGCCACCCAGTTCTGGCTCTTAAATAAGCTGTTATGTACTGACATCCTCTAAACTGAACCCAGAAGTGTTTACTGGACTGAAAAAGACATCACCAGATGGCTCCAATATCAGCCTAGAAGGATTTCTGTTCTTCAACAGGCGCTAAATGTGTCTGAAAAACCAGCAGGTTGCAGAGCGTCTGCATAGTCAAATCACCTCTAAGAGGCTTTGTAATTGCATTCAGTTCTGCTGTGCTGGAAAATGAGGATAATAAGCTCAATGTATTACACTTATACTGGGGCTAGACTCCATATAGAGTGGTAATAAGAAACACAGGCTGAGGTTTTAACTGCAGTTAGTGGGGCTCAGCACTTTGCTTAGTGCAAAAGGAGATGCCAAGTTACCTTAGCTCCCTTAAGAGTTACAACCATGAGTTCCTATATTCCCAAAAGGCCCCAGAGATGGAGGATCACCTATTTCAGATAGAATCATAGGCTTATAGAATGGTTTGGGTTGATAGTCAGTTTTTCAAATCGTTAATGTTTTTGTCTTGATGTGCTTCACTTTCATTTCTAACTTTCATTTTCCAGCTCTGTGCTGATGAACTGCACTGAGGAGTTTACTAAGAGTTTTCTATACTATCCACCAAGAAGTCTTGAACACTTTTTCATGAACATCTCTGTGCATCAAGTTCTTTCAAAAAGCCTAAAAAAGACCTGGTCTTCTACTATTTTTAGTCTGTTTTTACTGCACTGGAGATGGAGATATGGGTGGATAAGTCAGTAGGAGATAAGTGAGTGAATAGATAAATCATTCCAGTGAGTTTCACTTTAAAGGAGTCCTTTCCTTTCATGCCATAGGCTGGCAAACACTTTCTCTCACTGCTATGTCAGTTTGAGCAATCCTAACATCTCCTCCTGCTGCCCACTCAGTTATGTCAGTACAACAGTCCATGGGCTGTCCAATAAATCCTGCAGGAATCGATCTGGGATAATAATAACCTGACCAAACATGACTCTCTTTTTTTTCTTAAGCCCTTTTAACCCTCATTGACTCTACTTAGCTCTGTGCTGCCACCGAAAAATTGCAGGCTGCACCAAGAGCAGAGGGGAATAAATATGAAAGTTGGTTTCAAATTACCTTAGTGAGTCAAACAGACACATTGTGGTATGGAGATTCAGTTCAGTCTCCTGTTTTCATTTACCATCAATCTAGGGTCAGAGACTCTGCAGCCCCACAGACTTTC
Organism: Acrocephalus scirpaceus scirpaceus; assembly: GCA_910950805.1. NCBI lineage: Eukaryota > Metazoa > Chordata > Aves > Passeriformes > Sylviidae > Acrocephalus > Acrocephalus scirpaceus. Next base: position 3,752,820 of record OU383773.1, read on the forward strand.
ACTCTGGTTATAGCTCTGTTCCAGGCACAGTCTATTTTTACGTGCCACAAAACCAACAGCAAAATTGGTCCCACCATGGAAGCAAAAGCCCAGTGAGAGATGCTGAAATCCTTCTGCAGCCCCTGGGGAGAGCAAGGCATTTTGTAGAGACAACATGACACCACAAACCCCAGCCCAGAGGTTGTGTGGAATGAACCAAAAGGGAACACAAAACCCACGGCTGCACCAGAACTTCATTAATGTTCCTTCCAACCCATTTATGATTCTAAGACCTCACCTCTGGGCAGCATATGGGCTACAAAATGGGCCCCTCCTGTCAGCCTGGCTTTCAAAGCTGCTTTCTGGGCCCCAGCACTGTGGGGAGGAGTGCAGTGTTCACCAAAGCCATTTTGTCACCCGAAGTGCCCTCTCTGCTTTTGGTTAGGTACATTCAGATGAATTTTGCAGAAGATTTTTCAGATCAGGCAATGAAACTCGGGGTATGATTCATCTCACCTCACTTTAGCAGCTCACGAAATGCAGGGCTGGGATACCAAGTGGCCATCTGGCTACCAGACACCCAGTGCAATATGGGCTGCTCTGTGTCACTCCAGACCTCTATCCAGGGCTGGGAGGTGGGACATGAACACACAGGAGATCTGCACATTCTTCAGTGGCAACCAGCAGAGCTTTTGTCACCTTTGCTGAGGCACTTAATGTCATTCAAGACATCTGCATCTAAACTAAACTAATTGTCTGGGTGTTCATCAAAGATAAAAGTGGTCCAGTCATCGGCATTAAGTAGAGGGTGTTGTTCACCCAAACCATGCAGGAGTCTTTTTCAGGACATTAATTACACTCTGTGTTCAACTGACAGGTGCCTCTCACCCTACTGATTGCAAAAACCACCAGGGTGAGTTCTCAGGACCCACCCTGTAGATCCAAGTTTAGTCAGATGGATCCTGGCACTGGAACAGACCCTCCAGGGCAGTGGCTGTAGCATCAAGTCTGCCAGAGCTCAGGCAGTGTTTGGACAATGCTCTCAAGCACAAGGTGTGATTTTTGGAGCTGCTCTCTGCAGACAGGACTTGGAGTTCAATGATCCTTGTGGATCCCTTCCAGTCCAGGATATTGTACAAGTCCATGATTTTATGATCTCATATCCTGGAGTTTTCAGGATGTGGTAGCTGCTCAGGCAGGGTTGGCTGGACTGCAGCTCCACCAGGATCATTGCCTTAACCAAGAAAAATTTGCTGACTTGATCCTTTAAACCTTTCAGGACAGTCTGTCACCAGCTGTGATGGCAATAAAAATGGATGTGTCTTGTAGGGATCTTCAAAGCACTTGACAAAGTTCACTACAAAGACAGTGCCTTGTTCTAAATAGTTGATTGAACTGGTTTGCAAGTTACTGGTTCCAGGGCAGGGCCCTCTAATGTCTTTGTTCCTTGGATATCAGAGGAGAAGGTCATCTTGTCTGTTTAAGCCTGTTGACGGCTGTTACCTGACCACTGCCAGTCCAGTGCTCTCAAGACCCTTGTGATGTGGGCCACAAGAGATCACAGTTCCTTCACACAGCTTTGGCTAGGAGGTCCAGCAAAGCCTGCAGAGAAAGTCAGCCTGTGGTGCAGGAGCCATTTCTGACACAAAACTCAGAATTCTGTCCAAGTTTAGCAGTTGTGCTCTCTGGGGTTTTCACCTCTTCACATCCCCTTCTGTGCTCATTTTCTCATCTGCACGGTGTAAAACACCGTGGGATCTCCCAGTGCTCAGAACTGAGATGATCCTTCCATCACAGTTACCTGGAGTTGCATTCCAGCCACCAGCTTGTCACTGGAAAGTCTTATGCCATGCTGCTCTCTGATGCCCCCCATTGCCTTCAAGCTTGTGGGATGTTTCTGTACAACCCAGGCTGAAAGTCCCTGCCCAGGATGGACTATTATTACATTGCCTGCATCATTCGTTTGTGTGGCTCATTCGAGACAAATCAAATAACCGGGTACTGCCTCATGCTGCAGCTTAAATTAGAAAGAATAGACCACAAAAACAACTGCAGCGGTAGCTGAAGTGGCTATAAATAAAGCAAAATGTTTCTCTTATAAACCTTTGTGCCACAGAGGGAAATTGTAGAAGTGGTCCAGGATATTTTTGTTGCTGCTTTTTAATTTGAAATTTCATCATTGGAAGCACTTGCAGACGTAGAGGGTTGTGCAATGTTTTCACTGCAGTACAGCAATTGCTAAGATTAGCATGGTAACAGATCTTTTCAGAGTAAATTGCATATAATTAATAGGAAGCAGGAGGAAAAAAGGAATAATTGTATTTAATCCAAATGCAAGTTCAGTTCTCCTAGAAGGTGGAAACAGCACTAAGGCCATGCTGAAGACAGGCCTGTTCCTTTCATTTCCATTCAGCTGGGTAGTGGACAACAATTATGTGCCCCTATTGCAAATTCTCATTTCCAATTTGTTTCAGCAAAGTGCAGGGATGTTCAAGATGGAATTTCTTTTAGGCCTTTCCTAGCAACGGTGGAGATTATTGGTTTGTGCTTCTGGCTTGTTTCCCATCCAATGTCAAAACAAGTTAAAGCATTGAAACAACATTTCCCTGTGAAAGAGCTATAAAAATATCTGTGCAACACAACTTACATTTTGGCCAAACCATTTTGGAGTTCATAGTTAATAGGGGACCTAGGTTTCCAGCAGGTTGAGGGAGGTGATTCTTCCCCTCTCCTCTGCCCTTGTGAGACCCCACCTGGAGCACTGCATCCAGCTCTGAGGTCCCCAACAAAGGAGATATTGACCTGTTGGAACGAGTCCAGAGGGGGGCCACAAAAATGATCACAGGGCTGGAGCCTCTCTGCTTTGGAGACAGGCTGAGAGTGAGGGGGTTGTTCAGCCTGGAGAGTGATGATTCCGGGGAGACCTTAGAGCCCTTCCAGTTCCTAAAGGGAACTTACAAAAAAAGAGGGGGAGAGACTTTTTTTACACAGGCAGACAACAATAGGACAATGGGGAAGGCCTTTAAACAAAAAGTGGAGATATTTAGATTAGATGTTGGGAAGAAATTCTTTACTGGCACTGGCACAGGTTCCCCAAAGAAGCTGTGGATGCCCCATCCCTGGGAATGTTCAAGGCCAGGTTGGACAGGGCTTGGAGCAACCTGAGATAGTGGAAGGTGTCCCTGCCCATGGCAGTGGGGATGGAACAAGATGATTTATAAGTTCCCTTCCAACCCAAAGCATTTGATGATCCTGTGACCTGTGCTGAAGCTTCACGACACGTTGCATGATGAGCTCCTATCTTCCCTCCCACTGAAGCACCCAAATTTCCCAGTGGATCATTGTGTGCAGCAGTATGGAAGGACAAGTCCACACAGCTACTTAACACACCTCTCAGCTCTTCACATCCCCACAGTGACATTCCTCCCTGAAGCTGCTGCAGCATCCCAATATTGCCAGATGCACAGCTCAATAAAAGTACCAAAATAAATCATTGCAGCCAAGGTTTCACTTAGCTGCTGTTATTAATCATTAGCAATAGCTATTGCTAATTAATGTCATTACACATCATGACTATTAATCACAATCTGCTGATGCAAGACATATTGTTTCTTGCAGATAAGGATGAGGGAGAAAGCAATGAGCAATAACCAAGCTTGAAAATTATGATGGGCAGCGTCGGCAAATTCACATTGCACGCTTCATGTTAAAAGACATAAGACAATGTCCCTGCCCCGGCTGCTGCCTCTCAGCTGTGCTTGGGCAATGCCATTCGCCATGAACCCACAAAAACTGGGCATACAGATTTAATATATTACTTAGTATATGGCATTTTTTCATGAGACAAGCTCTTAAACCATGGGAGAATGAGACTTCAATTAAACTGTCTCATAGCTCTACACTGCTCCCCACTCCCTCCCCAAGAACAGCCCAATGTTGTCTTTACATCAAGGTCTTTCAAAAAGGGTTAAACTCTTCAGTTCCAATAAAAGATGTTGGATTGTATACAAAAATCACTGAGGAAGTGCCTGTGACCTTTGCCAGGTAGAAGGTGTGATTAGCTGACCCTAAAGATCATTTGATCCATGAAGTCTACAAAGGGCTATGGTGCAGCAAATCATAAAGTGCTGGGTCATTAGGATGTGTTTGTCATTAGGATTTAAACACTCATTAATCACTTTCTTTTTTTCATTATAAGGAAGGAAAAGGAGATTTCCTTCATTTTATAGTTTAATCTCAAGTGAAATTTAAATGCAAGAGTGAAATCAATTCTGTAGCGCACAAGATTGATTTGTCCCAGATCTGAATTTGCAATATTCCCCCTTAAGCAGGCAGTCAGAGCTGCAAGCACTCCAGCACTCCTGGTTTCCCTTCAGCACGGGAGAAAGCTCACACAGAGCCTTCAGCTACCTGCCTTCACTCTGATGGACATGGACATTGCCTGCTCAGCAATGAAATCTCTTAGCAGGAAGGTCCTGGCAGTGTTTATACAGCAATTCCCTGCAGTAGGAACCGCACAAAGGTGTAGGGCAAAGGGCAGGACATACCAGCTGGCTTTGGGTGCTCAGACTCCGGGGTAATGGGGTGCTGAGGACAGTTGTGGGGAGGAGAAAGAGTCAAGCCCCTGAAACAAGGTATTTCTGCTGTGTGTTCAGATGGCCATGTCTCCATCTGCTATGGGAGAAAGGGCTGTTGGTCACAGTGGTGAGCTCATTAAAATGAGATCAATAGAGATTTAATCTAATGCTGAGGATTACTCGAAGTGGAATGCTCAATTAAGTGTAGAGAAAAAAAAAAATGTAACACATCAAATGAATTGCCAGCTGATTTCCCTGCTTTATTTGGAATTTAGCCTAATATCGAGGAGGGCTGATAAGCTAAAGCAGAGCTGTGAAAAAACAGCTGATGCTGGGGGTAGAGGTCACCAAACACCAGTTAAATGTGCCACATCATTACTCACACATTTTGCAGTGAACTCCACAGGTACATAGAGTTTTGCTGGGATTATATTCTTCCAATTTCCACTTCTGTTCACACCAGTGGCTCTAAAAATATTTGAAAGCTGCTAAGGTGAGGATTTGCATAAACAGGATTTGCCACGGCTTTTGGAAAATTGGAAGAGTTAAGTGCGGCGAGTCCTACAAAACTTGTATTTTCTTTGCAGTTCTTCTGTAATCCAGTAATTTCTCCTTCTCTGCTTCTCCACCCCAAAACTGAAACCGCTGCCACCTCCCCAGCGCCTTCACCTCTCTGAGCAGCAGCCACACAGGGACAAAGAGGATTCTGTTTTGAATGAAACATTTTATTCTCAAGGCATGAAAACGGGGGACCAGGCAGAAAGCCAAGAAGCAAGAAAAGAGAAACATATTCATTAATTAAAACAAGCATTGCTTGCTTTGAACTAAGAAAATCATGTTACAAAAAAATGGAGCGATGAGTTCCTGGCTTCTGGAAGAGAAGAACACGCTCCAGCCCCACCAAGCTGCATTGCTGCAGGAGCAGGGAGGAGCGCGGGATTCATTCCCCGAACTCTGTAATTGGCAGGCACGGGGCCCCCGTGCCACTCACAGAGAGAATTCATCCCGACACGAACAGCTCTGTAGCCCGTTGGCACAATATCACAGCAGTTTTTTCTTCCAGCAAGGCACATTTAATCTTTGCCCAGACATTTCAAGGCAGAGCTGTCTTATTTCTGCCATTAGGGCAGGACACCTTCCCACGCCATTCCCTGAAGTCATAGTTTTTGGAAGCATAGCAGGATGAGGTCCAGCCAGTCACAATCTCCCTTGTGAGTCGTCTTCTCTTCCTTGAAGAGCCTCACCATCCCTAAGGCTTATGACTGCCCCATAGAAGCTCAGTAATTTGCCATCCTGAATATCCTGCCCAAGCTCTCACACTCTGTTCCCCTCTTCCTGATCAGGGAGGTTGAAAACACCCTGAGGCTGCCCATTGTGAGCAGCAGATGAAGTAATGCTGCCTCTGAGGTTCTCCATATTCCTTTGTGTCCTGGGTGGGAAAGGCCAAGCACAGAGTTGTCTTCTGCTGCTGGTTGCCACACACCCATGGCCCTGTTTCTTTTCTATTTATCACTGTGGTTATCACTATTATTGTCATCTCTATTTATCTGTGGTCTGGGGTATGCAGCAGGAGTTTTAATCCTGTTCCCCCCATGCTGTTCCACATACGAAAGAGGGAGTTTGTTTTCTAGAGTGGATCATGATGGGCTCAAGGATGGGAAAGCCCAAGCAGCACCTGTGGCTATAGATTCCTCAAAACAGCTGACTTTGGTATGTTTTGTTAAAATTCCTCACTCTGTTGGATACAATAATTTTGCAAACCTCCAGCAGCAATCTCTCCACTGTCTCTTCTTCTACTTCTGCAAAGTTTTTCTAGAACTTTTGACAAAGCTTTTTTGAACTCAGAGGGACAAGAACCACACTGGCACTGGGAGGTTGCATTACCCCATCTGGCCCCAAATTGCTCAAAATGCCTGTGGTATTTGCAGGCTCTCCTGACATTGCCCACAGGAGCCTCTCAGCTGATCCTGCAGAGAAGAAACTGTATTCATCTAGGATTATAATGCAGAAGATGCTCAGATTGTCACTCAATATCAATGTCTCTATAGCAAACTGCAGAACAGCACAAAAAAACCAAACCAGCTGTTCTAGGGTGAAACAGAGAGATTTGATAGGAATTTCCTCCCAAGTCTTCTCATGTGCTTATATGGAGGAAGAGCATCCTGTACCTGTGGGGTACAGCATCCTGCCTTGTCCTGGCACTGCTGATGTCACGGGACCTGCTGAGCCTTGAGAGGGGCCAGCAGGGACAGTGAACCTGCCACAAGAGTTTCAGTGGCAAAAACGCCCCCACCAATGCTTATCATGTCACCAAATTGTCAACAGTTTGTAAAGTCTGGGCTAAAAGCTCCAAATAAGAGTGACATTTGAAACTCAAAAAAAAAATCCTACATTTCTTGACTCTAAGCTCCTTAACCTCATGATGAACACACTCCACATGCCAGCAGGTGTGATACTTTCTGTGGCATGAATGGACATGCAAATGGAATTTATCAGGACCTACTATTGGGTGCAAGGCAGAAAAGCTTGAGGGACTCGTTAGTTGAGTGATGGTGACTACAAAATCCAGAAGGCTTTGACTTTGTACAAATAAAACAGATAAATTCAAAGCAAACAGTACTCCCTGGAAAAATGGGTAAATTACGAGGAAAAATGGGTTAAAAATGGGTAAATTATGAGGAAAAAAACCACAAAGTGATTTATATAGCATAGATCTGTATGCTTAGGTTTCTTACAGTCATAAATCCAAGACTTTCTGTAATATTCTGGCAATGTTTTGTCTCAGGGTTATTTTGAGGCTGTTAGGGACAGGGAGTGCCCAGCTTTGATGAAGTGGAGGGTTGCTGGTGCAATTCCACCCTGACCATGCTGTCACCTTGCAGTGGCCAAAGAGAATCGGCACTGGCCCCAATGCCTCTGTGATGTCTGTCAAGTGCCAGGATCAATATCTTCATACAGAAATACCACTGTGGCTCAACACTCCTTTGGGCATCTGAGCAGTAACTGATGCTTTCATTCTAGTCCTTACTAGAGCCAGCAGCCAGGGAAGCTTTGGGAGATGAAGAAAAATGCCCAGGCCATGGCGTTTTCAAGGAGAAGAATAACCCAGAACTGGTGCAGAATCTGGCAGGTCTGCACAGCCTTGAGCACCCTGTGTTGTCCCTGGTCATGCAACTCTTTAAAAACAAGCAACTTTTTGCAATTATTTGCTGGCACTCCATGAAAAGCATTGCCTCCTCCAACTCTTTCTTTTTGGGGGTTTTTTATTGAAACCAGGCACTCAAAAAAAAAAAAAAAATCCATTTCTATTGGAAACAGGACATGAGGACAGTTTTTGCCTGTGTGGCAATTTTCTTCTTGCAATTTGCTCCCAGGGACAGCCTATTCTTCTCCAGGACTTGAACAATGAAAGTCTCAAACAAAGGCAGTTCACACAGCTGGGGAAAGGATGCTCGAGGTCAGGGCTCCTCCCTTAACCTCTGGTGAGGTCAACGGGATGGGCTGTGCTGGTCCTGCTTTCCTGGGTGAGACTTCACAGGGAGCTGCTTCACCAAGCCCCAGGGTGGGAATTCCAAGGCAGGAATTCCAAGGTCACCTGCAAGATGAGGTTCACAGTGCTCCCAGACCTGTAGGGTTCAGTCCCTTGTGCTGCAGAGAGGTCACTTCCACCAAGGTCAGCCCTGGGCTGAGGGAGTCCCTCCATCACTCTAATTTGACTCCTCTGTAAAAGCAATTTTTAAGCCACAGTTTAGACTTTCTGGTCCTGTTGGGATTTTTTAACATTTTCTAAGCCAAATCCACCCATTTAGAAAAACACACACATACAGAAGTGCACAAATATATCTTTTGTGTGCAGCTCTGGAACACTTAATAACACCTTTTTTTCCCCCTTTGGACTCTATGCCCCTCTTTAACATGGAAAACCCATTTGTCTACCTCACTGGATACTGAGTGGATAAATACATTAACTACTTAGAAGCACATTGGCCTCTTTTTTTCCCAGTCAGAGCATCAGCATATCTGCACCTCAGCCAGACTCCGGAAATCAGTGAACCACATAAACCACAACACTGTGGGGAGACTAAAGTGAGCTAATGCTCAGTTCATACAAACCACGTGGTTATTGAAACTCCGGATGAAAAAGAAATTGATGACAGAGCCAGGTAAAATTGGCACATTTCAGTGTATTTGTGTAGTTAAACTCCTATTTTCCCTGGCAAGGCACAACGCAAATAGCAGAGACTGTCATTGCTCTCTATTTTTATTCCCTCCCTGTCACTCAGGGCCAAAATGCCTTTTTTTGTTGGAAACTTTGTCTCTTCTATCCAAACAGTCATGCCTGCTGCCTCCTCTTGCTGCTCTGGAGTCTTCTTGCCTCAATTTCACAGGTGCAGACATTTTCATAAAATAGTAGTGAGCAAAATCCCCAGAACAGCCCCCACAAGCAGACACATTTCCTTCTGCCATGTAACTTGGGAGGGACCTTACACTTTCAGGACAATCATTTCGGTCCCTGAAATCTTCCATAGTGGAAATTTAGCAGGAGCAAAAGACTGTTCTGTCATTTTCTAAGATCACAAGATTCAGGTGTGCGACAGAGCAGATTCTTGTGGCTTCAGTTGGCATCAGCTTACTCTGAAATCTGGATGTTGATGCCCTAGAGGGGAGTTTTTGACTAAAGAAATGACCCAACATTAGGCATCACTTAGCTGGGGATGGCTGTGCCATTGCTTGTAGATAAAACCCTGGACACTTTCAGCTTGTGCTCACAGGGCCTCATGACAGAAGTCCAAAATGGTAGAAAAATTAAGGATTTTAAGCCTTTAATGTGTGAAGAATTTTTACCCCAGTCTCCAAGCCGGCAGGTATGAATTTATGCTATTGAAGTTGAGGGGGAAATTCCCCAGTGATGGTAGAAATAGAGATTCCTTCAAGCTCATACACTAAGAAATCTCAGTGCTCTTGACTTGAAAAGAGCATGTCTGGAGCATGATCCTGCAGCTCAGGATGGAGGGATATGGAGATGCCCTGACTTTCCCCTGGCAAAGAGGTTGACCTTTCCACCTGCAGCACTATTTGATATAAATATCCATTTTGTGGCAGCAGAAGTAACCTACAAGCACTGGAGTGGCTCCATCCCAGCTTGGGATTCCCTGCTCACATCTTACATTTGTGTACAGCTGGAGGCCATACTGGAAGTATCCCATTCTCAGTGAGTTGCTGTCACAAAACCGTGTTTACTCTTCATCCACTGTGTTTGCAAGTGGAACGTTTTGGTTCTTTTCTTCAGTATATTTAACATATTTTTACTGCTGTGACAGAAAGGAGTTTGCTATCACCGATGCATCAAAAATTAAGTCAGCACTAGCAGGTTTGTTACCTTCTGGTGATGTCTGTGTGAAGAATGCATGAGAAAAACTGAGTCCCTGAGCAACAAAACCCCTGCAAGGACAACTCCCCCAGTGCCTCTTTTTGGTGATGACAGCCCCAAAGCAGGTGACAGCTGAGCAGACAAGCACAGGGCTTCATTTCTCTCTTCAGAACAGAATGTGAAATGCAGTCACTTCTGCTGGTCAGGGGCCGCCTGTTACTCCTAAACTTTTTAATAACCTTCTCAACTGGAGCCAGCTTCCCCTTTGATGTGGTGCTGCTTTCATTAGTACTCATTCAAGGTGAATACCTGATTAGCCATGGAGTGCTGGAGGGGCCATTCTCCCCCCTTTTCTTTCAACTTTCATAACAACTACTACAGACAAAGAGCCCCCATGCCCTTCTTGTGTTAGAAATAAAACAAGTGGTGTTAGGCCAGAGTAAGTGAGTTTGTCCATGTCTGGCAGTTAAAATGACTAAAATCTCACAGAAACAGCTGAACTTTTTGTGCAAGTTTTCTCTATGCTGGACTTTGTGATGTTTTTCAGTCTTTGGGGGCTCTTCCCTCTAAAATCCAGGGCAGAATGGCTGGGAACAAGCATTTCAGTGCCCCTCAGAACAGAAACTTTTCTGCATGAGGACCATGAGGGATTTGTGAGCACACAAGGTCTTACTGCAGGTCTGAATTCTATACCTGCAAATGGATGAGTTTCAGCAAGGTCAAGGCTCTTCCAGTTTTCTAAAACAGACCTATTGACCCACTGGGAAATAGCCCTTCTGAAACACCAGAGAGATCCTAAATGTCTTTTTATCCCTCTTTTCCCTGGGAAAGCACTGTAATAATAGACAGATTATCCTGTATTTATGTGTGAGTTCAAGAAAAGGGCTGTAATTTGGGAAAAAAAGATAAGAAAGCTTTGTTTACCAGAGAACTCCTAAGAAATAAAGTCATCTGACCCCTTGCAAAAACTTCACAGATTTCTCTCTTTGATTCCCTTCATGATTTTAAGACAGAAGTACTCAGAAGCTCATGGAGATGCTACAAGCTGTTGACTGAATTTCAGGCCAGTTTAGACATCGCTCCTTCTGCCTTTCCAGAGCCCATAAATGTTTCATTCCAGATAAACACAATTATTGGTGCAAAGGGAAAGAAACTTTCTCCTGCTTTGGAATCATAATGTAACCACAACAGCAAGCACTTAAAGAGCCATTCTGCACAGGAGATGCCAATTTGCTTTTTAAAATACTGTGTTACAGCCAGGCAATGGACACATGGGAAGGTAGTGACTTGCCTGTTGCCATTCAGCAGAGCTGAGATGAGGATACAGGCCGCCTGAGGTGGATGTAGTGGCATAGCCAAAGGCAGCTTTACATAAAACCTCCAGCTTTTTCCACAATATTTTGCCATTTCACAATATTTCTGATTTTCAACTTGTTTTTCCCACTCTCCTAGTAACATGCCAGGACTCCAGGACCCAAAGTTCCCATCTACTGGTTCTAACATGGGGTTTGACAGTCCATGAGGCTCCATACAAAGGCAGAGAGCCTGTTCCTCAAGTGTATCTTACTGGAACCAGCCTCATCCAGCAGCCTGCTGAGTCTGCTCCCTGTGGCAGACAATGCTGCATCATTCTAGTAAACGGCCCAAAACACTGAATAAACTTTGTATAATCAAATAACACCAGTGTTCTTACCAGCATCTCACTGATTCAAAGATTTCTTAAAGGCAGGAAGAACCACCAGCTCAATTCCAAGAGTGCACAGCACAATCTCCTCCTCTAGCCCTGTTACCGACCCAGTTACCTGGTGCTTCCCCACAAAGCACACAAGCACAGATGGGATGTCACCCCTTGGCTTCTTTTGGCTAAACTAACCACTCAAAGCTCCTACATCTGGCTACAAAGCATTTCTGGTGGTCCTTGGGGTTGTCTCCAGCTTCTCCCTTCCACCAACACCAGCTCATCCCAGACCTCAGCCTTTTCTAAACCTGAACATATAAATGGGATGCAGCATTTCAGCCATCAAAGGCCAAAATTCCCCCTGAGCTGCCCCCCAGCTTTCCCTGGCAGCGTGGGGATGGCATAGCTTTGCACCAGTCCACTTTAATGTAGATTTTATTTGTCCCAATCAGTTTATTAAGTAATTTATCTCACACTGAGTAACATCCTGCCTTTTTAGCAGGATGGAATTTTAATCAAAATTGCCCTCTCACATCACAGTGAAATCAAGGTGGCTGGTCAGCTGGTAAAATCCTCTTATAGAAAGCCCAACTTTCATTCTTTTTATGCTGCTTCTATCCTAGGAAATTATCCCTTTGGAGCTACCCAATATATTCATTACTGTGCCGGTCCATCCTCTGCCTCTATTGAAACGGAGTCCCAGCCATATGTTCCTCAGATACTGTCAGCTTCCAACCAATCTGTCAGAATGGAATCTGAAATACTGTTATCTCGTGTTGGGTGCAATATCTCCTGGGCTAGAAAATGATCACACATCATTTGAGGAACTTCAAAGAGATTTATTTCTGGTTATATGAGACTTCCAGCATACATCTTTATGATTGAAATCTCCCATTACCCGGTATTTCTTTCCATTTATTATGGATAAAAGCTCCAGGAGCAGCTCACCTCTTAATGTGAACCCATGGTCTGTAATCCTCTTTACAGGCACCACACACTCACCTCTCACTATACCCCCCCTTCCCACTTTGATAGTTACATCTTTAATATCTCTGCATTTAACACTAAACGGGTCATGGTCTCTTTTCCTTTCTCTTTCCACCTTTTCTCTTGGGCACTCACTCCTGTTCATGCACAGGTTGTAGTCAGCAGTTTTAATGCTCCAGTCATACAAATCAACCTCTTCCCACTCCATTTTGGCAATTATCTCCAGTTTCTTTTAATGAACAAACATTTAAAATTTCTGTTATTGTCAGAAACATGAAGATTGAAGGACAAAGTGTTCATACAGCCAGCAGAAATTGAACAGTTTTCTTGGGCTTGTGAATTGCCTCAATGGATAAAACAAATCTGCCAGTGGCATTTTGGAAGTTGCTTTTAGGCAAACCACTGCCTCTGCCCTGCACCAGGCAGTGTGATTGAGGAGTGCTATTGAACATTGTCAGTCAGACATCTGGGGAGTAATAAATAAAATTCATAGAAGAAATAGGATAAAAGTAGAGGGCTGCAGGAGACTCCACAGCCTCTGCAGAAGACATTCAAAGCCAATCTTCTGAGCATCCTGCTCGGAGGAGAACCCTTTGCCTTTGTTTGGGCTGCAGCAGGAAAGGATGTTTATAGGCTGTATCTTTTTAAAGTACACCACGATTGAGTCAGAGCATGTGTTTACGTTTGGTTGTTGGGTGTTTTAAATATCAGCACAAAGTACAAAGAATAAATTACTACAATGGAAAAATAAGGCGATGCAACTTGGTACTGGTGTGACAAATTTTAGTGCTGCAGAGTTCATGGGCAGCAGGACAAGTCTGTGCTTGGTGATATACCTGGTGCAGTGCATCTGCAGTGGTTTTGCTCACAAAGCTGAGCCCTGGCAGGTCCATGGGATTTGGGGACAGAAAAACACACAAGGTGGTATCAAACACCACCTTATCAATGGCAGCTTTTTGGTCCAAGGAGATGTAAACAGGTCAGAGAGGAGGTGTAGCAATAATTGCTGCAGGCATAGGAGGCAGCCATTCCTGAAATAACCAAAAACTTCCTCAAAGTTTCTGAAAACACTCTTCATAACTACAGCAAGAAGCGAATGGGACCAGTTCAAACAAACACTACACCAGATACTGGTATGCCTCTCCCTGGTGGGGAGTAGTTCTCTCTTGGCAGAGCAAAGCACCTTTGAAATCCTCAACCAGATCACAAGGAATTAGACATCAGGAAAAAATTCCTTACTGAAGGACTAGTTGGGCACTGGAATCATCTGCTCAGGGAGGTGGTGAAGTTGCCATCCCTGGATGTGTTTAAAAAGACTGGACGTGGCACTCAGTGACATTGTTTAGTTGATGAGGAGGTGTCCAGTCATAGGTTGGACTTGACAATCTCAAAGGTCTTTTTCAACCTGGTTTACTCTGTGATTCTGTGATTGTGTAAAATCTTACTGCAATTCATGGAATCATAAAACTGTTTGGGTTGGAAGGGACTTTTAAAGTTCATGCAGTCCAACCGACCTGCAACGAACAGGGACATCAGCTAGATTAGGTTCCTCAGAGCCCTGTCCAACCCAGCCTTGAATGTTTCCATGGATAAGGGATCCACCGCCTCTCTGGGAAACGTTTCCCTGTGTTTCATCTCCCTCTGAAGAAAGAACTTCTTCCTCATATCTAATACCTCCATTTTTTCCAACCAGCTCCCAAGAGCCTGGGCCCATCTCAGAAGAAATTTGTCTCAGCTTGGTGGAGAGGCTTGGACATTATGAAACCCAAATGAATGGGCAGCAGGAGCAGGTAAGAGGATTGGAGGTGAACTCTTTAAATAAGCTGGCCCAGTGTTTCCATCAGGAGGGCCTTGTGTGCTGTTCACAATTACTTCCTTCTGTTATGTTTGTTTTATTCTGTATTTTTATACACTGCTGATATGGTGGAGCCCTGCCAAAAATGGATGTTAAAATGCCAAAAGGAGGAGAGGCTCTGCTGGAACCTTTCTAAATCAGTAGGAGCCAGGAAGCAGGGAAGCCACAGGCACTTCTGTTCGTGAACAAGTTCCAGCCCCAAAGTGCTGTCTCCGGAAGCTGCATTTTAGCTAATCATGGAATTAAACCCATAATGATTCATCACAGCTTTAAGCAGGTGCACTTTTACAAGGCTACTAATTGCCCTGAGAGAGCTGCAGCCCAAAAAACCTAAGAGAGTCCAAATCCCTCTCTGAGGCACTAACACTCAGTACTAATTCACACAGAAGACCTTTTTTTGTTTGTTTTTAACATGAATACTGTCCTTGGCATCCTATAAGACATGCTACATTCCCATGGGGATAAATGGAGGTTTGTTGCAGCTTTGACTGGTCTCTTGTCAGACACACAGCATCTAATTCACTGCAGTATTTCTACTTGTCCTGCTCTGGTTGGATGTACATACTCCCACCATTACACTGCTCCTTCTAGCTGGGAGGGTTCAGATCTTCTTTGATTGCTTTATCTCCTGTCAAGCAAATGAAAGGGGGATGGAGCTGGAGATTGGTGTGTGGATCAGCCCCAAGGCTGAGTCAACATATCTTAAGGGACCTTTCTGTTTATACAGAATGGTATTGTGGGGTTCCCCCACAGGGAGCACCCAGTCTCTCTCACTGGGTGCTCCTCTCATCCAAGCCTGCAACTCTCCTATACGTGTCTACATCTGGATTTGGTTTGTGATTTAATCACAGAAGAGAAGCAGGTTCAGGAAGGATGTGGCTCATCTCAGCTTAATTGGCACTGAACGTGCTTGGGTGAACTGCCCCTGGGATGAATCTTGGTCATCATCAGTGAAAAGGGGGGTCCAGCTGCTCAGATTGGGCTGTTCTCATTGTAGCCTCACTTTTAGGTTAGGTCTGAGGAAAAATGTAGAGACCTGGCCTCTGATTGTCCTTGCTGAGCTGGGAAAGAAAGACTGTCTGACACAGCACATAAAATACTTCCCTTCCCACAGCCTTTTCCTCTCTTGTCAGTGAGTAGATGACATTTATATTCACACAGCATTCAGTACAAGGCACCCCCACCCCATTTCATCCTTGGGCACTGCTCTAGTAAAAATAATAAACAGCTGAATGTGGTGGTGGGGTTTGGGAATGATTCCAGCTCACAGTTAAAGGACAGACTTGATTATTCCTTGATGAATAACAGCATTTACAGAAGGCCTTTCACCCTGAGGTGCTTCACAAATTATAAACATACATTGCCACATCACAGAACGGGTGAAACAGCCAACTTCAAAGTTTCAGCTGAGAAAATCCCACAGCCAGCCCAGTGCAGGGAGACAGCCACCTGCCAGATAGCAAAGGGCAAGGCAGTCTTACACACAGGACTGCTGCTAGACTGGAGGCATGTCCAAGCTGCAAAGTAGACCACACCATCATCTTTCTCCTCTCTGGAAATTATCTGTATGGTCTTTAAATGCCTGTGTTTAAACACGTCACTCCCTCAGTGCCAAAGTTGAAACCATCTGTGTTTTATTGTGTTTCAACATGTCTGTAAGGTCCATGTGATTGTTCACCTTTATTTCCTCTCCAAACAAATGTTCCTCTCCATTTCCCTCACACATGCTTGTGCCAGCCACAAACGACTGCTGGTTGCTGCAACTCTACACCAGTGCAAAGACCCAAAGGAGAAACTAAAAACATGCATAAAAGATGTGTAAAAATGACAGCTAAAGGAATCTTAAAAAAGATGACTCAGGAGTTTTAGCTGAGAGTACGTCAGGAAAATTCAGCTGCCCAACTTGCTGTTACACCTTTGAAAACCTGAGAGAGAGAAAGAGCCTGAACCTGAACGTGGAAGTGAAGAGTGCACCCCAAGGGTGGGTAAGGAGCTTCAAGCTGCCTGTGTCCTGAGGATCCAGCACCTTCCCTCTGACAGCAAATTTGGGACTGTAATGTGCATACTTCTCAGCATCACTGACCATCACTGACCATCCATGTGTTTATCCATCTGTCTTCAGGATCCTGGAGAGGGATCAGCAAATGGAACCTCATGCTCCTAGTAAGTGACATTTTTACAGAGGAATCACAATATAGAAAGTTTGTAAAAAGCCAATGATACAGAAAGAAACTTCAGTATCCAACTGGTATCCTTTAGTTTGCATCCACCAGTTTATTTTAGGACTTTCTGCTTTCTAGACAGCTCCCTGCCTTTCCCAGTGAAGATCAAGAGGCTTCAGAGCTGGTGGTCAGCACAGAGACTTTGCAGCTGGGATTCTTCCCCTGTTTTAGGTAGCACAATACAGGTTCATTCATTTCCAACTGGAGCAGATTGAATCAGCAGATAGATGAGAGAGTAGCCGGACACCATTATTATTTCTTTATTATTCCCCACTCAGAAGTGAATGGGGAATGATAAATTTAAATATTTGGATGTAACTGTCCAAAGAAAAATGCAGGTCATGCAAAAATAAATGCTTCTCAAGAGTGTAGTTTTCAGAGACTACAAAATAATCACAGAAATGAAGTATGGGAACCCCCAAATTTGAGACATCTAGAAACCATCTGATGACTTTCTTCCCCCTCTTAGTTTTCCCAGTGCTCTGACTGCACAGTAAGTTCTGCAAGGCCAGGTTTAGTTTCAGTGTGATTAATGACTACCAGCAGCAACAATTTTTTTCAATCCCTGCTAGAGATCAGGGAAGGAGAAAAAAAAATGCAGCTCTGCCTCATGATTCCTGCTCTCTGCAGGGCTGGACTCTAGGAACACCACCAGGAGCTACAGGTGTAGCAAGATCATCAGGAGGGGATCCATCTCCCAACTGATCCACCAGCTCATTTCTTCCAAGCTGACCTTGCTTTTCTTTTCTGTTATTTATATGAATAAACCCCTCCCCAAAGAGTTTGATGGGTGATAAGAACTCAGATCATCCATTACCCACCTCGTGTTGGGTGGCTGCTGTGGTTGGAATGAGATTTGCATGTGGTCAGACACATGGTCCTGCAATCACAGCCTCCCCTAATTGCATACTAGCATGAATCAAAGCCTGGCTGCAGAGATGCTGCCTTCCTATTTCATCCCTGTGATAGTTTCTGTTCTGGCTGCCGCTGCTGAAAAATCCCTGCTTTGGAATCAAACTGAACCTGAAAGGGGTATTGAGCTTCACCACAAGTCATTTTTAGGCAGCAGATCCAGTTCCCAGTGGAACAGCCTTGCCCTTGCTGAGTTAAGCTCCCTGTGCCACTGTTTCCTGTTTTCTCATGGTCTTTGGAACTTTATATTTAAGTCATATACAAGCATGAAATCAGAATTTAGGTACACTAAGAAATATTAGAATTATAAATTATCTAATCCTAATAAATGTATAGAAATAAATAGCTGTGGAATACTGAAAAGGTATCTCTAGAGTCTGTCCTCAGTGTAGTACAGACAGTGCAGAAGACATGATTACACATTCTTGTGCCAAGAAGTGAGACCATGTGTTGCCTAGACATAATCTCATTAGCATCCTGTTCATTCTCAAATCTAAATCCAGATAACAATTGTTTAATTTTAATTTTGTGTGTATATATAATTTGTTCATTGTCTACCTTTATGTGAAGTCAAGACTCAAGGCTGCTGCAAACACATGAATTTCATTCCTGTAGCAGATGAGCAAAGTCTACAGGTCCTTTCTCTGGGTTCAAAAGGTGTCTTTGAAAAGGACAATTGTTTAAATTATTCTCTTTGCACCCAAGGAAATAAATTAATTTGTGCTGGCCATACTACTTACACGTCACTCAAATATGTACCATGACCTAAACCCTATTCCTTCCTTCTTTATCAGGGCAAATACTTTAGGAGCATATCATGTGAGATGCTGCTACTGTTGGAGAAATGAAAGACAATCTGATTAATCTAATTCCCTGATAAAAATCACACCAAACACCCTGGGAGAAGAGGACAAGCATCCTCTCTCAAAGTTTCATTCCACCCATGTTGCCTTCCAAGTGCTGGAGAAGTCACTGAGGTGCTGCACTTTGTTGATTTCTGAATGGAAGGCTGAAGTTACCACCAACATGACAGATTTTTTTTTTTTAACGTCTTTATCTTACAGATTCTTTATGGAATTACAAGCAAGAGGTTCTCTGGTTACAAAGGGGTGGCATCAGCCCCAGAAAATCAGACTCTCTCCTAGGACATTGCTCAGTGGATCATGTAAGCAGCTTCCAAAGGGAGAGCCTGAAACACCAGAACCATCTGCAGCAGCTTTTCACCTTGCCAAGAACAACGCTGTGGGGGCAAAGATAACTTTTACAACACTGTTCTGGTGTTCCCACCTTGCTGCTGATACCCAAATGTGGCATTTTAACACCGTATCTCCCGTTACGCTAGCTTTAATGCAGCCCGGGGGAGTTTTGTGTTAGATTTTAAGCCTGACTTATGAGGGAATTGATGTCGGGCTTCTGTAAGAAATTTGTCTTGTAACAGTACAAAATGCTGATGAAGTAACTAAAGCAATACAAAACCACTGTGAAACACATTAAATGGATTAAGAATTGGCTAACTTCAGGTCTTAAATATTATTATAACCAGAGAAATTTTCTTAGAGTGGGTGTGTGTTCGGACAGATTCCGTAGGGACTACTTCTTGGCTCTACACTATCGTATTTTATCAACCACTTAGGAAAAAACCCCTTTAAATCATTATCAAAAAAAAAAAATTCAGATGAAAAAGGCTGAGAAATGGTCAAAAGAAGGAACCCAGGTCACTGATACCAATGGGTAATTGGCAATCTGAAGGTAAGTAAGTACAACCAAGTTAAGTCACAACACTGGAGAAAGAAGATATTTGACTGGCAGGGGCTGCAGTGGTTCTACACTGGAAAGCCATAACCAAAAAAGGGTTGCAAGTCATGGTGAGTAATCAGCTGTCCATGAACTGACCTAATCTTTGTATGTATAAGCAGAGGAAATCCAGGGAGAAGAGGGTGATAATGTTGTCTGGGTATTCCCCCGTCTCCTGAAACTGCTGCCAACCCATTGTGCCCTGCTCTTGCATCCACAAAGCAAGTGGAAGGCTGAAAAGCTGGAGACAATTCAAGAAAGAGGCACAAGAATGTACACAAGTCTGTGAAAGATGACTTGCAGGGAGAGATTTAAGGAGCTTGGCCCATTTAGCTTGTCAAAAGAAAGCTAAAGTGTGGCTGGACACTGATCCAAGAACCTCCAGGGAGAAATTCAGTATCAGTTGTCTCTAGTCTCTCTAACAGGAACGTCCCATGACACCAGCCTTGCTCTGAGCTCCCACACCAGGTGCACACCTTGGCCATGTCCTGCCACCTTAGCAGGGGGACACACCGACCTTTCTCTCAAAGGAGTCCAGGTGCCTGCTCCAACCAGAGCTACAGGACACTCTGACAGGTCCCCCAGCTGCTTCAGCCAGGGACCAGGAGCCTGTTGCACATCAGATTTTCAGCATGAATGTGGCCAAAGAATTTGGGGCAGGGATCCTCCAGCTCTGTTTTCATTCTGTGGTTTTTGTCTCTGTTCTGATCCTGGTGCCAAAGAAATGTTACATTGTTTGAGAGATGTGAATCTAGTGGCATAGCTTGTCTCAGGACAAGCACTCCCAAAGCTCTCATCTGATCTTTCAAGAGAGAAGCTAGACCAGAAGACAGAGGTTGCAGTCTCAGGCAGAGAACTTCCTTTTCCCTCAAAATCCAGGAAAGATTATGCACTGATCATCTTGAGCAAGAGAAAAGCGAAAAAGCTGGAGAGCAGCAACACTTTGGAATACTGTACATAAGAAAGACATTAAAAATAAGTTATTTCCTGAGCCCATATCTCAGCAGCATTTATCTCCCTTGTCCTACCTGCCCCTTTTGGAGACCTCTTATCCCATCACTTCAAAGGCCAGTAGCCAAACACGACAGTTACACAAAGGTCAGACGGGTGGTTCACATCAGGATGACTCCATCTGGCTGCAGATCCTGCCTGCAGTGCAGTCCCTCCCTTTGTGTGGGGGTTTTCTTCTCAACTCTACTGGGAGATGGCTGGAAGCACAATGAGAGGAAAAAAACAAAAACGGTGAATATGTAACAGGAACAATTTGTTCTTGGATTTAGGGCTGTCCTCGGACAATATGTAAGGCAGTGTTTAAGTGAAATATCTGACTAATGAACCCTACAAGGATTGGCGTAATTAATTAATGCCTGGAAGTGATATACAGGGTTATGGAGAAGCTGGAAGTGGGTGTAACAGAGTGGGATTATGACAGTAGCTGAGAAAAGCCCACACCGTTGGAGGTAGCTTTTCATAGGAGAACAAACTGTGAAGAAAGTACGTGCTGAAGAACAAGCTGGATGCTTTAGCACACTTTAAAAGTGTCTTTAACACATTATAAGAATGTGCTAAAAACAGTGTTCCTGTATTTTGCAAGCTGCATATTTTTAATTGCAGCAAATTACTGACTTGCACAAGCTTTAGGCAGCTCTGCTGAAACTCAGGCTGTTATATTTAAGAATAATTGCATGAACTACTTAAATATTCAAACGCTGGTGAATAAACAAGTATTGTTCTGTAGTAACTTCTCAAGAAATTATTGCTTCTTCTAGTTAAACCTTGTGCTGATTGTAAAGACAAGTTTCTTATGGCACTGCTAAAAACTGTGCAAGTGCAAGATATAATTTGAGGACTTTTTCCTTAGTTGCCCACTCAGCTGAATCCTACACAACTGCTACATTCCAAAAGGGCAAAATTGGAGCTGTTTGTTTATTTTCTCTTCAGTGGGAAAACGAAGCTTTCCAGGGAGGAGCAACTGCAGCTGAAATGAATTCAGCATCACAATGGCAAAACAAGAAGTGCATTCATGTAGCAGCACGTTCGAGTGTGTGCGCTTGAGCCCCTCCGTGCTGTGGTTGCTATGGTGTCTGTGGGTGGTGGTGGAGATGACAGGAGATTCTCAGCAGAAATGCCAAACCACGCTCTAATATATCTCATACTGACCTGCTATTAATTCAGTGGCTGCTCTTTTATCATAAAAGAAAAAAAAAAAAATCAGCTCAACTTTCACTTCCAGAATGGATGTGAAATTCAAACCAGCAGTGGCTGTAGGGGTGTAAATCACATGACAGAAACTTTAAAGGTTGGGTTTTTTGATGCTGGAGCTTTCTGAAACCATAGAAAGATTGTAAGGAAATGGGAAGAAGTTGATAGTCACATTAAAAAGTGTGACTGTACACTTGCCCATGGATTTTGCCATAAAATGTAATGATTGTCAGAAATGTACATTAACTGAAATGTGAGGCTTTAATTCCCTGTGAGTTTTTCCTAGGCAGATGCCAAACCTGTAGCAGAGCTGGGTATTTCTTTGGTCCCATTCCCTTTATTTACAAAACCTTAGGAGGTTTCTTTTCCTTGACCTGGAGAAGAATCAAGAAAAAAAAAAATTCTTGGTCCTTTTCCTTGGGACTGTGTTTACCATCTTTGTGCCAGAGGCTGGGACTTCTTTCTCAGCTCCATGGAAGTTGTTTTCCATCCATGTGTCCTGCACATGCCTTTGTTTGGGCAGGGACAGACACAGCTTTGTGTAATTTCAATTATCTGTGTCTTTATCAAAGATGACTGGCTACTTAACAGTTATATTGACTCTAACAGAGCGCCACACCAGTCATGGGTATTGAAACACAATTATATAGGAAGCAGAAGGAGCAGATTTGTGTTTTCTACTCCAGGTTAGCCCTCCATGAGCATCCTGTCTGGACCATTCTAGTGGCTGATGGCTTTGTGCTTGTAGGGAGGTGACACCCTTCCTGCAAGCACACACTTCTGGAACTGCTCTGGAGGCTGGTATCAACAGGAATTCAGGCTCTGCTGCCACTGGGATCTTCCCAGGAGAGCAGCCTGCCTGAAACCTGGGCTTCTCCAATGGCTGTGAGAGGCTGTTGTGTGGTGAAAGGTGGGAGTAGGACGTTGGTGCTGCTTGCCCTGGGGAGTAAAACCACACCACAAACCAGCTCAGCAGAGGATGTGAAACCAGCTCAGAGGTGCCAAGGCTTGTCCTGTCTTTCCCTGCATTGTTTCCTTCCCAGCAGATCCTAACCAAGGTCACAGCCAGGGATTTGCCTATTTCCATCAGCCCCCAACCCCAGAGCCAGCCTGAGCAGGGAATACTGGGGCCATTGACAGAGAGCACACGGGCTCACTGCACAGAGGCAGCCAGGGATTCCTGTTCTGTACAAGCATTTCAGTTCATGTGCCTTTTTCATTCAGGAGCATTAACCTACAGTCTAATACAATTATGTACTATATGCTCTTAAATTTTTAATTAGTTACATGCACTTGAGAGCAAATGGTCCCGTTTTCCCCTGATACACACATAGAACTCCTCTCAGACTTAATGGGGTTTACATGGGTTTATCAAGTGATAATAAAAGCCTAAACATTGGCTTCTGCTGACATTTACTGGGTAATTCCTGCTCTCAGCAGGCAGGGAGTGTACCTGGGCACTATTAAGGGCAATGTAATGAGGAGAAAAAACATTTAAGGTTAATGCTCAGCTTTACCCATGTTACATACGTGGTTCTTTTGGAAATGTTATGACAAATCCCACAGAAGGAAGCAAATCAAAGGGAAAACTGATTTAAAAGCCATGGGTGGGTGTTTTCTCCCCTGCACATCTGTACGTTGAAACATCTGGGTGAGTGTCCGTAGGAGGCTACAGGAGCAGAGCGGGTGGCTGCGTGCAGCACCTCACTCTTGCTCTGGGGGATACTTGAAGGAGATAACAGCAGCTGGGCTGCTTTGAGCTATTTTCATGTGCCTCCAGTCTCTTGTCAGGCAGGCATGAAGCAACAAGTCCTTCAGTGCTACCTCAGCATTCCTTGGGGCTGGAAATGGGGTTTATTCCCAAAGGTTGGGACTTACCTCTCCCAGCTTCAGCTCTTTGCACCACAGGTGCCTCCCATGTCCCTAAAGCCTTCTTGTCCCTAAAGCATCTAAAGTCCTTCCCCCAATACTAAGAAATGAAACTATTGCACCTCAAGTTCAGTGACAGCAATTCCGCCTGAACTGTGCATGAGTGTTCCTGATTTCTAGCTACAAAGCCATGGCCTGTTTTTCCTCCTGGAAGTGCCTTGGTATTTAATGGTGTGCACAAATGGGTGTGCACAAGGTGTGTCTCACCCCTGTTCTGTCCAGGCAGCTTTGGAACAAGAAGGGCCACATCATAAACTGGATTACTGAGACACAACCATTGCCACAGTTGCTCAAAACATTTTAAAATCGATTCATGATACCAACATTTTTAAATGCTTTGAGGGCTGAAGTTTGCATTAAGAACTTACTTTCTGTCAAGGTTTTTCATGCAACCCACAGAAACACAGAAACACATAGCCTGGATGTGTTCTCTATGCAGGTTCACTACAGTCTCAATATTGTTCTCCCAGCCATTTCTGATGTGCCATAGCAGAGGTGATTTATAGAATCATCAAATGGTTTGGGTTTGAAGGGACCTTCAAGATGATCCAGTTCACACCCCCTGCCACGGGAAGGGGCACCTTCCACTAGACCAGGACTTTCCAAGAGGCAGCAGGATGGGAAGGGAGCATGGAAGCACAAGCAAATTTATTCACTGTTCATACAAATTCTAGCCACATGCTTAACCACCTCCCAGAGAAAATGAGATTGGTGTTAGCAACACCACGCTTTTATTGGAAAAATCGAACAGGAAAAGCTCTGCAGTGCATGACTGCTCCAGGCTGAACTGCTGTTGGACAGATGCTGAAAACTGATCTCCCCAAGCACCCCACAGCCAAGAGGGACACACATTTATTGTGCCACCATAACACAGCTCCATGGAAGAGCCATGTGATCTGCTGCCTTTTATCCAGTGGCTGAAATAAAATAGGATAGGACTGGGGTTTTTTAAACTTTCATATTGGAAAACTTGCCTGTTCCAAGGGGAATGTGGTGCAGGCTCAGCTGCAGGCAAATACAGCCAGAGGCATCCCACACACATACCAGCACATACACAGGGAGCCATACACAATATGCAAACACCCTGAAATCCCAAACAAATATCTTGAAAATCACTTGTGCTCCAGAGGGAACAAGGGGCCTGCCCACACACAGAATTAACAAGTTAATTAGTGTTTAAATATTTCCTTGCAAGCTCTGGCACTATTACTCCTTCAATGAGTGTAAAACTAGCAAGAACAAGTGACTGGTGGAAGAAGAATGACTCTGGTTTTCAATATGCTCTGATAAATGATAAAAATCATGCAGGTGAACCGTGGATGGTTTTTATTACAGCTTTACTGTGGCATGATTAGGAACGGAGGGAAATGCTTCTTTTTGAAAGCATATTCATTTTGATCTAGGAGTGACCTTTTAATATGTTCAGGTCCCTGCAGGGGAGACAAAGGTACTTGTGGTCTTCCATAAGAAAGGATGAGGGGAAAAAAGGCACTTCAAGATCACATAAAAGCAAGGATCAGCCAAAGGGAAATAAATTTTCACCCTCTGAAGCATTCACCAGACTTGATGATTTATTCATTTTGATACATTCCCCTATGTGACCTCATGATGAGATGGAGTTTGTTGGTTCTGCCATGAGGACTCACCTGGAGCTAGAGGAGATTGGGGTACCTCTGCTTTAGCTGTGGGCAGTGAAGTACTGCTCACCCCTTTCTGCAGTTGTTTTAATATTTACCTACCTGGGAAGGAAGCTGTGATTTGTTTTGTTGTCTCCTTTGAATGCCACCAGCTGAGGTAGTGCTGGGAGAATCAGAGGTGTGCACGGCTCCTTGCTGAGGTTTTTACTCTCTCTTTACTGCTACTGTACAATTCCAGTGGGAATAGATGGATGGTGGAAGAGAGTATGGATTTATTCCATAATCTGCACACCTTGGTTTGGTTTGTTGTGGGGGTTTTTTTTGTTTGGGTTGGGGTGGGTTTTTTGTTGGTTTTTTGTTGGTTTTTTGGGTTTTTGGGTTTTTTTAATAGAATAGAATAGAATAGGATACTTTAGTTGGAGGGGACCTACATTGAACATCTAGTCCAACCACCTGACCAATACAGGGTTGTCCAAATGTTAAAGTATGTCTTAAGAGCATTGTCTGAAGTTATTTAACTCAGTGGTTTTTAATTTACCCTTAGCTTGCCAGGTTTGCTAGGTAGGTTGCCTCTGAAGCAACCTTTTGCACCACTTATGCTGCGAGTATTGAAGCTGTTCATTTATTTTCAGGCCTTTAGGGACTGAGTTATAATTTAGGTGCTTCTGCTTCCAGAAACATGACTAGCAAGTCAAAATGCAAAGTCCTTGAATACTGCATTTTAAAAAAGCATGAGCAGTGAAGGGTTTGCAGGCTGAAGCACTCTGTGACCAGAATATGTGCTTACCTAGCTAAGAGTCTGGCAAATAGTTTTTCCACAGGACCAAGGCTTTATGGAAACATGCATCAAGGAGGGAGAGGGAAAACATGACCACTTTAGTGCCTAGCAATTGCTGCCTGCATTACAGTGGTGACAGCCCAACACTTCACAGTTTGCCTCTCTCGAGGGCTGATAAATGGTTTGATTTAATGTGAGACCCTTTGTCTAGAGAAGTTCCCTCCTATCCACAAGAATCAGATCAATGTTCCGAGCACAGCTGCAGCAAGGCAGCTGGCTGCCATCAGGACATATTAATTCACTTCTCAGTGTTCTCCAGCTTTGCCACCAACTCTTTTTCTGACCTTGAGCGAGGCATTTTATCCATTCAGGTACCTCCTGATGTGCCTGCAGATGGGAATCCTTCCTTCTTTCAGTGACTGCTATCCATTAGCTAAACCTGAACCTATAATGTGCTTTGAGCTCTTCTGATGACACATCACAGTAGTGCAGGTGTTATTGAAACATGCAGGTAGAAGCAGTGAAAAAGTCTGGGAATTACTCTCTCAGCCTCGATTGCCTATGTGCATTCTGGACACAAAGGTCTGAGTGTGTTTTTTTCTTTCAGGCATGAAGAAGGGGATCAGGAATGTGAATATGGCCCAGAAAGCAAATTGTGTCCTGGGCTCCATCAAAAGCAGCATGGCCTGAGTGAGGGAGTGGATTCTGCCCCTCTGCTCTGCTCTGGTGAGACCCCACCTGCAGAGCTGCCTCCAGCCCTGGGGCCCAGCACAGGAAGGACAGGGAGCTGTCGGAGCCAGTCCAGAGGAGGCCACAGAGATGATCAGAGGGATGGAGCAGCTCTGCTGTGAGGAAAGACTGAGAGAATTGGGATTGTTCAGCCTGGAGAAAACTTTGGGGTGACCTAATTCTGGCCTTCCAGTACATGAAGGAGCCTACAGGAAAGATGGAGAAAGATTATTTACAAGTGCATGGAGAGGCAGGACAAGGAGGAATGGCTTCAGACAGAAAGAGGGTAGGTTTAGATTGGATATTAGGAAAAAATTCTTAACTGTGAGAGTGGTGAGACAACACATTTCCCAGAGAAGCTGTGGCTGCCCCAGCCCTGGAAGTGTTCAAGGCCAGGTTGGATGGCATTTTGAGCAGCATGGTTTAACGTAGGCTGTCCCTGCCCCTGGCAGGGAGATTTGGATCTGGATGATCTTGAAGGTTTCTTCTAAACCAAACCATTCTGTGAATCTATGATTCTGTGCGTATTCCTTAATTTTATCAGAAAACAGTTCACCTCATTAACCATTAAGATAAAAACTAAATAAATGAAAGTAAACCCCCAGTGTTTTCTCCTCCCTTCTGGTTTACACAACTGGTATGCACACTTGTGGGTACTTACCTTCCAACTTTTAATTATATTTAACAATTGTATAAGGTTGAGAAACCAATATGGATTTTTTGCCAGACAGGCTCCATAGCCCAGTTCCCGACCCAGTCCCTCAAGCATCTTTACTGACACTGATACAGTGCCCAGGGCTGGAGAGAAAAGCCAGAAATGAGATCACTTTAATTGATTATTGCTTTTGAGGAATTAGCATTTCCAAATTCTGTCCCAAAGGACTGTGCCATTAGGAAACTGCAGGCCTGAGAACCTCAAGGGTGCAAAATGTGTCGGCCACAGTGAATGACCCTGGCCCTATCCAAGGAGGGCAGGAACAGGAGAAAAGAAGGGAAGGGAAAGAAAAGAACTGTTTAACCTGCAACCTAATAGAAAAGGCAAACACAACACCACAGAGAGACTGTTTTATACTTAAATTACAGTTTAGGATCAGGCTCATGCCATGAGGTGGTTGACGGCAGCTGGACACTGCACTGATGATTTATGAGCTTCCTTTTAGTGCCAACATTCAGGATGGCCCCAATTTATGTGCTGCCAAACTTTTATCAGGATACATCCCCGATCCCAAGTATTTCCTTGCATATAAATAATAATGGATGCTAAATTGTAAAAAAAAAAGGATGCATTTATTGTAAAAAAAAAATTTAAAAAAAAAAAAAAAAAATTAAAGGCTTATTCTCACTTGGGATGAACAGGGGCAGCTCTGCTCACTTCTGTGGCCACACCATGGCAATGAAGGATTTGGTTCAGATAAAAATTAAGCACCAAAAAAAGGACTTGATCTTCTTTTCCTCTAGGAGTATCATTATCTCCTTCCTTAGTCCTTTCTTCCAAAATTCTGCTGAAGAAGAGAGGAAAATGGATGAGTCATTGCAAAGCTGCAAATATTTGGCCAGTCTAACAGAGTAAAAACCATTCTCCTATAGAATCTCTTCCTCTGTGGGCTCACTGCGGTTTATTTTAGCTCATGAATGAATGTATCAAGTTGTCTCTTGAAATTCAAGACAAATACTTTAATTCAGAGTGAAAAGGCAAAATAATGAAGGATTGTTGCTCCATGTGCTTAAAAATAAACATCATCAAGCCTGTATTTAAGGATGTCAGATATTCCACAGGTGACTTTCCGGTAATTCTAATACTTCACTCTACAGCTGCAGCATAAGAAAGACAACAGAAGCCTAAATTCCTCAATTATTGTGGTCAATAGTCATGCATTTGTGTTATTTTTCTGAGGGGACATTGTTCAGCTCAGTAGCTTAAAAATAACACCCCTATTGCTATTGAATTGGTTCTTTTCCATTTTTGTTTCCTGTGAAGTATTTCTCAGGCAGAGACTGACTGAAGTGAGGCAGAGACTGGATCTATCCACAGGAGAGCAAGTGCTGAGGACTTTCTCCTAATTTCTACTAGATGTAAATAAAACTGCTGCAACTCTTCTCTCTTCCAGCCCTAGAGAAAGGGTATAGTCTGCATTGCAGGGAAATTACAGATAAACTTCAAATTCCGGAAGCCCCACTGCCAAACTTCATGTGTGTCAAGTTCACTTTTCTACCTTTCCACAATCACACTGCTTTCAAATAGCTCAGTGGTTAAACATCTCAGGTACAACATTAAAGGAACTTGTGGAAGAGAGCAACTCTGTGCACAAAATTAGTTAAACTTCTTTTGGGATACAATTACCTAAGAAAAACATAAATAATTGCTTTGAAGCTTTTCAACTCACAAAGAGAAATCCAATAGTAAGAGTGAATACACGCATTTGTGATCAAAATAACAACAACTGGAAAATTAATAACTACTTTTATTAATAATTTTTTATACAAGAGGAGTACTAATTTATACCATGAATAGTTTTAAATTGAAAGAGAGCAGGTTTAGATTGGACATTAGGAAGAAATTCTTTATTCAGAGAGTAGTGAGGCCCTGGTAGAGATTGCCTGTGGATGCCTCATCCCTGGAAGTGATCAAGGCCAGGCTGGATGGGGCTTGGAGCAACCTGGGGTAGTGGAAGGTGTCACTGCCCACAGCAGAGGGGTTTGAACTGGATGATCTTGAAGGTCTCTTTCAACCTAAACCATTCCACGGTTCCATGGTTCTATCAATGTGTACCTCTACGGACAAGAATTTGCATTTTAAGTATGAAATCTGCCAAATGTCTTAACAGGATTTTTTATGACATATTTAAACATATTTTAAAACATATTTACTGCTTCTCTTTATTACATTTTGGTCACATTAATCTGATTTAAATCACAGTGTAAGAAAACACTTAACAGGAGCATGAAAAAAATGTCCACACTTGCTGCACCTGCTTGGTAAATAAACAAAGCAGCTCAGCCTGTAACTAACTCAACATAAACAGATTTTTTAAAAAGTCTGACGCAGGAGCTGATCTAGCAACATCAAAACAAAACAGTAAGGAAATCTTTGCTTCTCTGTTACACACAGCTCCAGTCCCTCACTGAAACTGTAGGAGGGTTTTTATTAAGATACAGATAAGAGGGTTGGGAAAACAACAACTGTAGGAAGAAAGAGAAAAAAAATCTGGCTTGTACACTTTGTTTTCAGTGTTCAGCAAATTCAAGCTCTTTTCTGAACCTCTCCTAATTGTAACCCCTGGTATCTTTCCATAGGATCACATTGCTATGCCAGTTTTATGGACTAGAACCTGAGGCATCAAAACACTGAATGACATTAAAAACTACATGAAGTTCAAAGCAGATAAAAAGACCTAACACTGAACTGCCGGTTCTGACTTGTAAACAATGTGACAGTTAAAATCCTGTATATCTGCTATGCTGAGAAGTAATACTCTTACAAAGCTAATATTGTGATGTGTAAAAAACATGTTTGTAAATAAAGAGGGTAACATTTCCAGAGCAGAGGGAGAGAAACAGATCAAGAACAAATTCTGATTAAAAGCTGATACAGAAGATACACTTGCTATCAATTCACTTTTCTATGCCTAATGGTGATGTTGATGCAAGAATGTTAGATTGTCCCAAAGAGCAAAATTTCAGTGCAAACTGAAATGCACCTGGCAGGATGAGATGATCTTTCAGGTCACTTCCCACCCAAAACATTCTATGAGTCTGTGATTTTAAGCCAAATCAGAGGTCTTCTCTCTCACCTGTTTTTGGCATGCAATATTCTTCCTACAAAGTAAATAAACTCAGGTGAGTTATTGAGGCAGTCAGACACAAAGGCACTTCACAGAATACTTTGGAAATTGTTGTGCCTATACTGAGAGAACCAGGGCACAACTGGTGTAACGTGGAAAAGAAAACTGTATCTTCTAAACACACCTGTTATGGGTTTTAGCTCCGTACTTTATTTGGTCCGGAGACTCTCTTGAAAAACTTTGTTTTACTGCAAGAGCAGTATCCTTTTTCTGCAGAATCCTAAATGAGAATAAATGATCAATTTTTAATTAGGCAACTGAAGAGCTCAAGAAAATTACAATGCTCTTTCATTCCATTTTTATTCCAGCTGTCAAAGCAGCACAGGATGAACAAATTAGAGGAATGAGAGAAATCTTTCTATGTCCTGGCTGACTTAAATTTATGAGGTCACTGTTTCAGTGGTTCCCAAGTAATGATTTCATGTGGACAGCAGGGACTCTTTGCAGCCATTGTAAAATGAACTCACCCAGGTCAGCAGCATTTTGCCTATAACTTAGGGTAACTCTTTTTACCAAGAGGGAAGTGTAATGCAGGAGGATTTTCTCCGAAACAGGATAGAGGACAGGAACACTCGCTTCTGAGAGCTGGAGAGGGGTTTTTTCCAAGGGTATGTGCTAAGAGGAACAAGAGGGATTGGCTTCAAACTGACAAAGAAATTTGTAGGTAGCACAGATGAACAGAGACTGGAAAATAAAGAAAACATTGTAAGGATCAATATTCATATATATTCCAAATCATTCACTGAGTGTGAGGTTGATCAGCAATGACCACTAATTCCCACAGAAAACAGTCTCTCTACTTAATGTACTTGGGTCTGTGT
This sequence comes from Acrocephalus scirpaceus scirpaceus, assembly GCA_910950805.1. Taxonomy (NCBI): domain Eukaryota; kingdom Metazoa; phylum Chordata; class Aves; order Passeriformes; family Sylviidae; genus Acrocephalus; species Acrocephalus scirpaceus. Next base: position 3,784,133 of record OU383773.1, read on the forward strand.
TTGAAAACACATTTTCAGAAAATGATTCTCTGGTATCTAAAATGTCATTTGAAGTGTCCAAAAGAATTGCAGAAATGAGACCTTTCATTATGCTGTTTGCTCAGGTGTCGGAAAAAATGTGATAGAAAAAAAGACAAGTTTTCTCAGATGTGGTCATTGTAACCTTTTAGCTGATGGGCATTCAGAATATTAGCTAAAATTATCATGTATGGAGAAAGCTTAACATAGGCTTAAAAATAAAGAAGCAGAAGTGTTCTGCACCAGTCATCCCTGCCCTCCATGCTAGCTGGATGTCCTGGGGGCCCAGTGGAGATGGGAGCATGGGATCCACACACTCACATCCACTGCTGTACGTGTGCTGAAATTTGCATTAAGTACAAGAACCCCTTTGATCAAAACATCGCGCACATTTTACACATCAAGGGGCTCTAGGAAAAGTGTAAGCTTCCAGAGCAGCTGGAGGGATTTGGGGAGGGATTTTACAGAGAACAGAGTATGATGTAACTGTCACAGTTTCTGCAAAAAACGGACTTGACGTTTTAATGACAAAGAACCAAGACTACATAAGGACAAAATACATTTTTAAAAAAAGAGATTTTTTGATAGCAGTAGGATCTGGGGTTGGCTCAGACTGAATGAGCTGAAAGGCTGTGTCTTTACTGGGAAAGCCACCAAGTGCAATCCTGGAATGTAAGCCCTGGGGCTCCAGTCTTGGCTGTCCCAGGAGCGTGCTCCACTGACTGGGCACAGTCCTGAACACCCTCCTTCCCTCCTGAGCCTTCCTGGGCACCACAGCTCAAGGCAGTAAAATTATAGAAAATAGCAGAATATGAGTCAAAGAATTCACATGTTTCTAAATATCCTTAAGACCTCCATTCCTTCGTGCTTCTGGGTCTCAAGAGAATGCCATTTTAAAATACAGGGTTTGATTTGGCTCAGCACCAAGTTTGCCTGAGGTTTGGTTGGGAGAGAAAAAAAAAAAAACCCAAGAAGTTAACTTCAGTCTTGGAAGCCAAAATAAAATGCAAAGACAAGACTCTGTGATGGGAAGTTTGGCCCTTCAGGATAGATCAGGAATTTTACTTCCCTTGCCATTGCACCAGGGCTCACCTGAGAGGGTCCTGACTTCATTCCTTCCTTGGAACCACTCTCACTAAGCCAATGTGGGATCTTTCCTTTCTTCCTAGAAATCAAAGCTACCAGTCAGGGGAAGGATTTTGTTTGATTTTCTAAAAGGATAAATGAACTCCTGGGTCCCATGACTGCACCTGGTCATGCTGCAGGGTGAGGTAAATGTTGTACAGTACCACTGGGGCAGTGATGCTGCAAACCCACATCAGAAAATGCAGACTCAGTACTGGGAGCATTCCTTTCATGCCATGTTTGGTTTCAGCCAGTTAAATCCAGAACAGAAATTGTCTTGTTTTTGTTTTGTTTTGTTTCCCACTGGGAAATCTAGGAGGTTATTACCCTGCCTCTAATTAACACATTAACATTTGCTTTGGAGGTCTTAGTTAATAACAGCAACTCATCAAGTGGGTCCCCCAGCTGCTGATTTGTTTTTTTTTCACACCAGATTTTTACCTGAAATTTCCTTCCTGGTCCTGTGTGGGTTTGCCAGTTTCCCCTGGAGCTTTTCTTAAGAATTTATTTGTGGATTTTTTTGTTTAATAAATTAGAAAAATCTCCACTGATGACTTTTCATTCTGCTCCTACTCCAGGCACTGCCCAGAAATGCTGATATAATGCTTTATCTTTTTTTTTTCTTTTTTTTCTTTTTTTTTAATCCAAAAAGAGGCAGAGACATATAAACATTCACGTTTTGGTGCCTTTAATGGTATTTACTATGTACTTTCCCTTCACCAATGCCAGAGTACTATGTAGACTCCTTACATATGCAGCCGACTTCTTCATCTGAGGTTGATTTAGGTGATTTAAAAAAAAATAAATCCTTTTACAATGAAGGATGTTACTGTGTATTATGTGAAATATTTAGCACCTTGCCATTTTCTTTTTTTTCCCCCAAATCCCTATTTCATAAGCACAGCTTGAAATAGCCCTACAGTTCAGAGCTACCTGCTCATTCTGGTTCCTTTAATGAATATTTACCATCCTGCAGAAAAGTGGAGGATGCCTGGCTGCAGCTGTGCTCCCAAACACCGGAAAGAACTCTTCTCTTCAGAGCCATTACCCTCAGCTCTGTCACTTAATAGAAGGAAAGACAATACATGCTACACTATAATGAAATTTCCTACTTTTTGTTTATACCAGGTTTAATAAGCCCTGTAAATTAAATGAGGTAATGGCATGGACTGCTCAAATAATACCAGTAGTATTAAACTGTCTTCCCTCCATATTAATCATTTCATAATAAATTATAGGGGACAGTTGTCTTTTCCACCTACCAACAACCTCTGTGTAGACAGAGCGGACAAGAAAATAATTTTACATCTCTACACAAATTCTCAAGAATCAGAAGAAAACAAGGATCTTAGAAAACAAAGGAGCAAGTTATAAAAGTTTAGCTGAGTAAAGATTTGGGCTAATTACCAGGGCTCTCCTTCACTTAATTGAGAAAAATAGGGGTTATCAGACAGCGATTCATTGGAATCTCAATAGGATGATGGATGGATGGATGGATGGATGGATGGATGGATGGATGGATGGATGGATGGATGGATGGAAGGATGGATGGGCTACTGGAAATTTCTTTCTCATAGGCAATTAGTTTGGATGAGGCCCTAAAGCTGGAGGGGAAAAGATGGCAGAGATTTGTATGCAGGTGCCTTGTAGTGCTGACAGAAACCCTGACTATCACCCTGCTCATGCCTCATGAGTTTTTGCTGAGATTATCAGTTTGGATAATGAAGAAACTTTTCACTGGACATCACCACAGCATCTCTCCCAGCTGAGAGCTCAAATCATCAGCTTTTATGGAGCTTTCTCTACATTTGACTAAAACCTGGATTCTGTAACACAAGGGAGATTCCCTCACATTTTTATCAGTCAGTACGTTGCTGAAGGCTTCTGCTTTGACAAGCAATCTTCTGATGGAGGAAAGCAACAAGAAACCAACAAAAAAACTGTCACCAGGACCTGAAACAGAATATTCAGGATTTACTACAAACCATCAATGTGATAGATTATTTCGGGCTTGCCTTCATCCCATTAGAACCAATGGGAAATCTCCCAGGGACTTCAGACAAAATCCTTTTTTTCCACACGAAAAAGTGAAACTATTAGAAGATAGAACAGAATGTAAGAATCAGATTCACAGCTCTACCACTGCTCTGGATTTCTTCTCTCTCCTCCATAAATCACCTAAATAACTCTTTAATAGTTTTTCCACCTGTAAATTGAAGAGAATTGGTACACTGATGTTGTTCAGAGAATCTGCAGAGAATAAAGTTCTAAAAAAACAGGAATAATAACTATTTATTTAAGCAAGGACATTTGAAAAAATGCCTAAATGAAGAACATTTATTAAACCTTTATATGAAATCAATTGAACATAAAATGCATGACAGAAAGTAGGGATTGCTGCTGTCCTGAATGCACAGGATACAGCCCTGGAGAGGAGCTGTTTGGTTTTAGGCCCGTTCATCCAGTGAATTATTTGTGTTTTTGGCAACTCAAATACTGTCTCAGCTTTCCAGTGTGAAAAATGGGGATAACTATCTTCTTCACAAGTTTGCTCAGAGGCTACAGCACTCTGACATCTTTGGGTGAAAGCAGAGACAGAGGAGGAAATGATCAGTAATTGGGATCAAATGCTGGGAAGGGTCATTTAGTGCAATTCCCTGCTGTTGGTAAGAACTGTATCATAAAAATTTATGAAGCTCCATTTTCCCTTTCATTTTCTCTTTCCAGTATTTACACCACCCCTCTGTATATTAATCAGAACATAAGCTCCTATTTCACTCAGTCATTTCCTTCCATTTTTACCATTCCAGTCCTCAGGAACATTTGATTTTTCCTGTGTGTTAGCATGAACATTGTCTTTATTGACGTCTCCCAACTTTCTGGCATCAGTAATTTTAATTAGCACATTTCTACCTTTTCTGGCAAGAGCATCAATAGTGATCCCAAGACCAATAATTATGAAATAACTGAAATCATTCTTCCCTCCCTCCTTCCTTCATTTCTGCATAGTGATCCAGCTTCAGAAGAAATGATACAGTATATTTGGTATCCTGTCTCCAGGATGTCCAGAAGCCTGCTGGTTACGTCCCAGCATTTCTGCAAAAGATGGATGGGAACACTGGACAGCTATTAAAAATAAAGAGTTTCTAGGAATCCTCTTTATATGGTGCTCAGTGCATTTGTATCATCCTCAGAGCTTACCTAATGGATTGGCTCCTGGAGGGGCTTGGGACATTTCAGATGGAATTCACCTGAAAAACTGTGTTTACAATCTAGGTCCCTACTTGTCCCACATCTCCCTTGAGTTTCCTTATGGTGCCTGGTAAACTAATAAATGTAGGTAAGTTTAAGAGTGAGATTTGTCTTACCCTGAAGTAAACTACCCAGATTTTATCAGTGAAATTCACATTCCAAATACCATTGATTATATTGAGCAGTTCTCTATTAACCCTCGTTAGATGCAATCCAGGAGCTGGACTTGATGGTCCTCATGAGTCCCATCCAACACGGAATATTCTGTGATTCCATGCCCTTGCCTTCAGTTTCCAGACACACAGTAACATCCAGAGGTGGAAATCTACTCAAGCTCCAGCTGCCTGGGGCAGGCAGGAGAGAAAAAACTGAGTTCAGGTGCCATGAGACACAAGGGAAAAATTAATAGAGACATTTAAAATGGCTCTTTCCCAGAATCACAAGATCAAAGTTGGAAAATACCTCCAAAATCATTGAGCCCAAGCTTTGAGCAAACACAGCCATCCCAACTAAACCACAGAACTGAGTGCCACATCCAGTCATTTCTTGAATGCCTCCAGGGATGGTGACTCCACCACCTCCCTGGGCAGCCTCTTCTAATGCTTGACAATCCTTCCCACAAAAAAAATTATTCCTGATTGTCCAACATGAACCTCTTTTGGTGCAGTTTGAGGCCATTTCCTCTTGTCCTGTCACTGGTTGCCTGGGAGAAGAGACCAACTCCCACATTTCATCTGGAATGTCCAGCTCTGAGCTCTTCAGTACAAGACATGGAGCTCCTGGAATGGGTTCAGCAGAGATGATGAATGGACTGGAACATCTCTCTTTTATAAGGAAAAGCTGAGGGAGCTGGAGCTGTTCAGCCTCAAGAAGATACGAATGAGAGGGGTCCTCAACCCTGTGTGTCAGTGTCTGCAGGGAGGGCTCAGAGCATGGACCAGGATCTGCTTGGCTTGCCCAGCAATGGGACAAGAGGAACGGGCAGGAACTGATGCCCAGGAAGTTCCACCATTGCCCAGAGAGGGTGTGGAGTCTCTTTCACTGGAGATATTCTAGAACAGTCTGGACACAATCTTGTGCCTGTGATCTAGGATGACACTGCTTGAAAAGGGAGGTTGGACCAGATGACCCCACTGTGATGACTTCCAACTTTCCCATTCCATGATCCTGTAACTTCAGACTTATGTTATTAAATATGCACAATGACTGATGGGCACTCAAATGCTGTAGTTATTTTTAAATAAATTCCAAATATTTCCTTGAAAGAGAGTATCACAGAATCACATAACCACGGACTGGGTAAGGTTGGAAGGGACCACAGTGGGTCATAGAACAGCGAATATTCTGAGTTGGAAGGAACACACAAAGATCACCGAGTTCAGCTCGTAATGGCCCACACGGGGACCGAACCCACAACCTTGGCGTTATTAGCACCAGGCTCTGCCCAGAGGCATCTGGTGCGACCCCTGCTCAGGGAGGGTCATCCCAGAGCACAGGCACAGGATCTGGGATACCTCCAGGGAGGGAGACTCCACAACTGGAATATCCCAGTGTTAGAACAAGAGAACAACTGTGCCAGCCGGTGCCACTGAGCGAGGACAAGGGGTTAAACTTCGCCTCTACCCGAGCAAATTCGGTAGATCCCGTCAGGATCTGCGCTGCCTCGGCGAAGGAGAGAAGCGGGGAAGGAGGGAGAGCCCTTGGGGCGGGCGCGGGGGACGGGACGCGCCTTCCCCACCTGCCCCGCCTCGCTCCCTGAGGGGCGGCACCGTGACCCCCGCCACAGCCATGTTGGGGGGGGCAGCGGCGCATCCCATGGTGCAGCGCGCCGGGAGGGCGGGGAGAGAGGGGCGGAGGGAAGGAGCGGAGGAGGAGGGAGGCGGCACTGCCCGCGCAGACCCTCCGGAGCCTTCTCCTCCTCTTCGTCCTCCTCCTCCGCCGCGGCTTCTCCTCTTCGCCGCGGTGCCGGAGGCGGCCGTGCCCGCAGCGCGGTGAGTGCCGGCGGTCAAGCGCTGCCCGGGGAGGGGGCGGGCGAAGCGGCCCCGATTTACATCACGGGGAGGGGGCGTAGGGGGGCAGCGGCGTCTCCTTCCGTGTCCCCCGCCCCAGCCCCCGGCACGGGGAGCGGCGGCGGCTCCGCAGGGAAGGGAAGATTGTCCCTGGTGCCGCCCGTTCCTGTGTCCCCGGGGAGGGGCTGCCGCGGACACCGGGGCGCAGGAGACACCGGGCGGTGGGCTGGGGGGCTCTCCGGGCAGAGCCGGTTCCCTCCCCGGGAAGGCAGGATGGGAAGGGGATGGAAGAGGAGGAGGCTGCGGGGAGAGATCATCTGGTGCCCCGCCTGCCCTGTCCCCCACCCCGGGGGATCCGGCCGCCCCCTGCGCCCTGCCCGCCCCGCAGCCCCGGCCGGTCCCACCGGATGTGTCGGGAGGCGGCGAGGTGGAGCGGGACGGTCCGTAAAGTAAACAAAGGGAAAGGGAAGGGAGGAGGAGGAGGTGTCCCCTCGCTGCCGGAGCCGGACCGCCTGGCTTTGCCCCTTCCCCTCCTCAGGCGAGCGCGTAAATTGGTGGCTGCCTCTTGGAGCCGGAGCGGGAGCGCAGGGGAAGTGGTTGAGGTTTCTCCTCTTTAGGGTTTGGGGCTTTTTTTAGGTATGTGGGCTTTGGGGGTTTATTTTTCGTTTGTTCTGCTGCTGCACTCGCTGGGACCCTGTGATCCAAAAAGAATCGGGGCAGCGCTCTGGTCCCTTAACCCGGGGATAGCCCCCGGCGTCGGCAGCGGGGAAGGGAGCGGCGGCCCCGCAGCGCGGCTCGTGGTCGGCCCGGTGGTGCCACAGAAGTTGGATCACACAGAGGAGCCTTTGCACTTCTTGGAGAAATCTGATATTTTTTCGTTTTCCGGTTGTAAACCTGATTTTGGAGTGCAGTGAGAATTGCAGCTGTAACAGAGAATCGTTCTCCTCAAATCCCCGCGACTAATTGTGGAGCATATGCTGTACGTTGCCAGTTCTCACATCCATTCTCTTCCCAGACCTCCTGTGCTCTCGTGATGCTTTTTTGGGACAAGGGCTAGGCTTTACTCTTTGATTTCCCGTTCTTTTTTTGTTGTTTTCTGGCTGAAACAGTGTTGGTTGTGTTGTTTCTATGTTAGCTGCCTCGCAGTCAGCCCTATTCAGTGCTCTGGGAGCAGGGTATCCTGCAGGCCCTGGCACTGGAGCAGCGTCAGCCTGGAGCCCAGTTTTTGGCAGTGTCACTGGGATAAGGGCAGTGCTGTAGTAAAGGCATTAAACAAAAAGTTCACTTGAAAAGAGAAACATTTGGGAATTCATATTGAAGTACTTAATGCAAATGTTAGCGTAAGAGTGAAGTGGTATTGCCAGTGTCCCTTTAAAATTCACACTCCTTTGACATTAGGTTGTTTGATATATTTTTTCCTCCCTCCTGGATTAATTGGAAAAGTCCCACATTCCTCGAAGCTAATCTGCCTTTATCGTCTCTGGTTCTGTTAAACCTGGGTAAGGTCAGGAGTGCAACTGGATTGGGGCCAGAAAATATTAAATGTTACACTCTTATTTGGAACAGTTTGTTATCTCACTGATGTTGTCCACGTCCAAATTTCCACCACTTCCTTTCTCCACCTGGTCCTTTTTTTGTTACCCCTGAAATCAGGCTGTTACCCTGCCCCCTTTGAGGGAACACCTTTGCCTGTGTGGTGTGATTTGTGGATGGGGAGCAAAGCCCTTGTATTCCTTAAAGCAGGGTTTGTGGCTGAGATTCTGTATAGAATGTGTGTGTGTATCTTTGAGATCAATCCATGCAGGAAGTTTAATGGACCTAAAATCTGGGATCCTGTTAACAGAACAAAAAGGGAAGAGACACTGGTTGCTGGACAAACTGTCTCTCACAGGACTGCAAAAACTCTACAGGCAACTCAACAAAAGAAAAACAGTTCTGAAATTATTTTGTCTTTTGTGCTATTCTGTCTTAAATGCAGTTTATGTGGAACATGGCTGGGATTGATGTTTGTATTGGTTGACCTGTTATTTTGCAGGAAGGTTAAAATGTATACATGAAAGGAAAATGACATAGTGCTTTTTTTTCAAAAGCTCTATGCTGTTTTTGGCCTCAGCCTTGGGTATTAAAGGTACTAGGCATATGTAATGACACAGCAATCAACTAGTAGCCTATTGGAACACTTCATCCAGAAAGGAATATTCTTAGAATAGCACTCATGTCTTGAATGTGTAATTTGCTGAAATAACTTTAAAAATTCTTTCAAGATACCTAGTGATGTGACTGCTGCAGAGTGTTACCTGTTGTAGAAAGGGCTTTTTTTTTTTTTTTTTTTTGGTAATATGATGGTTTACCATATGAGTAATAATTGAATGGGACATCTCAGTATTATGAAATCCACCAAGCTAATGGATATTTTAGGGAGGATGATAGGAGGAGAGAAAAGCAGGAGTGTTTTCTAGAGATTAAGTAGTACAAGAGGTGGCTTTGATGGTTTAGGACATTGTGTTCTGTTTTTTTAATGCATCAATGAATGTGGTGGATTGGTTTTTTCTCCACTAGAAGGGCTACTAAAGAGTCAATAATTTATTTCTTGCCATGTGTATAACAAAATGATATTTTTCCCCTGGTAGGCTCTGCTTTTATAGTAGTATGGTTTTTATTTTTATATAATATTCATAATAACAATACAGGTTTTTCCCACTAATTTTACATCTTTTAGGATTTATGGAAAAGTCCTTTTCCCTATGAAAAATAACTTTGTGTCTTCTTAAAGTTTTGAAGCGTATTGGTAACAATAAATAGGTTGTAATTTTGCTGTTAAATCTCTATAAAAACACACAAGATTTAAATAGTCGCATGTGGTTTTATTTGTCTGAAATTGGACCTTTGTAACTTCACATTTTATGTAGATTACTGCCTAAAGTGTATTTTCACATTCTGGATAAATGTCAGTAGCTGGGCAGAAGGTGCTTAAAAAGGAATTTGTACTGGAATTCATATTCCAGATCTATTTCTTGGTATGACTGATTTAACTCCATCAGATGTGGTTTCCAGACTAAATGTGTGTTTCCTTTCGTCTCGTTAGTGTAATTCTAAAGTTTCAAGTACCACTGAAAACATGGACATACTGACTTAATTTCTTGAAAAGGTTTTAATTACAAGTTAGAATTTTAAAAACTGCAACAAAGAAATTCTTACTGCATCACTTGAGTTCATGTATGGAATAAGCACACAAACTATGAAGAAACACTCTAAAAGTCAATTTAGAATATATTAATTTAGCACCAGAGCTACAGTGATCCTTGTTTCCCTAAATGGAAACTTTTGCAGGACTGTTATGTGCTAAAAGCTGTCTTTTTTTATTCTAAGTGTTGGGAAAAAAAAAACCAAAACAAAACAAACCTAGAACCTTGATGCAGATTAATACAAGAGCAGAGTTTATAAATTGTTAGCAATTTCAAGTGAGTCTCTTGGTTTGTATATAATGCCACTTAAAAGCCTTGAAACTTGTGTGTTCTACCAGTGTTCAATGAATGTGGTTTATTGTGTCTGTTACAAAGACAGGAAACTGAAAGAATGGGAAATTAAGTAGAAAACGTTATATCCAGATAGATACCTGGATTTAAACGGGAATTTTCGGTGTAGGAGAGGAAGGACTTCTGTGGAGATGATCAATCTGAAAGCTTTCATTCCTCATGTCCTGCTCACCATATTACACACAGCGGTTGATGGCTAATAAAAACTTATTGGGAGAAAGGGATCATTTAGGGGCTAAACAGTTTAAAAACCTGTGAGTCTGGGGGTTGTGGGCTTAAATTTTTGTGTTCCCTATCCCATTCCTGTATAACTGTTGTGTTTTTTCCACCATGTAAGCTTTCTAATATAGGAGTTTATTGCTTGTGCAGCATTGTGCTCCTGATGCTGGGATACAAATCTTGTATTTGGGCAGACTTCTGAGTGTAGGGCTTTTATTTAAGAGAACTCCACAAAAATATTATCAAACAACCAAAAGCACAAAAAACTTTGTGTGGCTTGATGTGGTTTTCTGGATTTGTATTAAAGCAGACACGAGAGAGACAGCTGCGATTACCCAGGTGTGTGGTAGCTTTCCAAGTTACCATCTCCATGTAAATTTCAGCAGTTCATGCACCTTTCAGCACATCAGAGGGATGGGTTGTTGGGGAGAGTTGACTCAGGGAATGGTGTCTGGAAGAAAAAGTTTCAGAGGTGGCAGGAGAAGCACAGAAACTGATTCTCTCTGGCTCTGACAGTGCTTGAGATGTGGAGATGCAGCTCGGTGGTTTCAGTGGTTCATGGTCACTGCTAGAAAATTACCTCTTAAATGTTGATGGAGCAGAGACCTTACTGGCTACTGGACATCTCATGGATTATATCACTGAAGATTCCAGGCACTGCTTAAGGACTGGGAAAAGAAGTGGATACCTGGTTAAAGAAGTGCATTCACAGCTGCAAAACACATCATTTAACTCATTTTGAGCCTCTACTAAACTAAACTTCTGGTATCACCTTGAAACCTGGTTGTTTGCAGCAAGAAAACAGGAAAAAAATTTAAAAAAGGAAGAAAACGAGATTATCTGCTGCTTCAAATCCTTCCTACAAACTTCAGTGGGACTACAGGAAAAATTATTTCTGCCATCCAAAGACACTTTAGAAGCTCAGACAGTCTGCTTCTAGATTAGGAAGAAAATGGAAGATAGTTTCTGAAATCTGGTTTACAAGGTTTGAATGCAACTTCTGTCAGGTAAAAATCAGAATGGAAGAGGTAATTTACAAATGCTGAAGGCAGCAGGCTTTGTTAGAAAAGGTCTGTTTCACTTGCATTAGTCTGAATTCTGGGTGCATTTAAATGTTCTTCAGCTCTGCAGCAGTCCATGGCTGAACTGGCAAAACTCTCCTGGACTGGATTTCCTTTTTTGCCTATGACTTCAAGACATTTTTCCTGCCCTCTGATTTTTTGCATTACTCCTCTGCCCCTTTTTGTCATCCCCTTTTTGTCATGTTCAGTGCAGAATGGGCATATGAAAGAAGTTTTAGGTAGTTTTTGTTAGCTTCCTGTTGCATGGAAGCATTACTCTTTTGTTTTTCTTCTGGGATGGCAACCTCACGAGCACTCAACTCTGTTTTATTTTGCTGCAGAGTTCCAACTTGGTAACAGTGTCAGTCAGTTTAGAGTTAATCCCCTAATATAGACTCTTTACTTGCCCATGAGTAATTTAACTCATTTCAAGACCCCAGACTAATTTCCTTCCTTTTGCCCAGAAGTGTAGAAGCAAAACCTCCAACCACTGCTGTCAATCCAGTTACGTTGAACAATAAATTTCGAAGTTTTAGCCTGTATATGTGTCAAGAGTTCTTGATTGAAGCACTTGTTGCCTTTGCAGAGATAAAAGTGACTGAGCTGAAGCTGTTGCAGTGCTTGGGACAGTGAGAAAGGGGTCAGAGGGCTCTGCTGACTCTGAACTGCTCCTGCTTCCTGCTGCCATGCTTAGGCCTTGCTTTGTTTACCCACACACAAATGTGCAATTCCTGCTTTTGTTTTATTTTGATTCAGAGGAGGAGAGAGGGAGCAGACTATCTGAGCCTCTAAAGTGTCTTTGGAAGGCAGAGATAATTTTTCCTGTACTCCCACTGAAGTTTGTAGGAAGAATTTGAAACAGCAGATGATTTCTTTTTTTAAATTTTTCTTTTTTAAAATCTTTTTTCCTGTTTTCTTCCTGCAAAGAAGTAGGTTTCAAGGCGATACCAGAAGTTTAGTTTAGCAGAGGCTCAGAATGAGTTAAATGATGTGTTTTGCAGCTGTGAATGCACCTCTTCAACCAGGTATCCACTTCTTTTCCCAGTGGATTATATTATTCCCTGGAATCGTCAGTGATATAATCCAGGAGATGTCCAGTAGCCAGTAAGGTCTCTGCTCCATCAGCATTTAATAGGTAATTTTCTAGCAGTGCATTCAGGATTACTCCATTGAAGGTACTAGTGAGAGATTTAGAAATCCCAATGTCTGAGTTACACCCAGTAGTGGAGATTTACATCAATCAATACCTGTTTCATCCTGTCTGTTGTAGGTTTTATGTTCAGCATGAATGCCGAGGTAAGTTTGTTCTCAGTAATACTCTGCAGCTTTGAGATTCAGAAATTCTGTGATCTTCAAAAGAGAATTTCCTCTCACTGATTTCAGGCGATCTTTTAAATTCTTTTTCTATGAAAGATGGTGTGAAAACATAAAATCTGCCACCATTATCTTACTTGTATGTAGATATTTGCTCGTGATATTTCTTTTTTGTACTGGGCAGTTCCAATCTTTTTGTCTTCAGAGGGGCAAATAGTCTGTGTTCTGGGTCAGTATGCTGGAATTTCTATTGCCTGCTTTTGTCAAGTAAAGGTTAATACAAAAAAAGAAAAATCAAGTTAGTGTTTAAAAGAGTACAGTTCCTTTTTATTTTTGGTTAACCAACCAAGTTGTTTACCAGTTTTTCCCCCTGCTGTTTCTAATACACTTTTCAAACAGAAATTTCTTTTGCTGGTGGCTGAATGATCTTGTGGTTCTTTTATGCCTGGGTGTACCTCAGGTTTTAGCAGTCTCCTGCTCCATCCCCTTTGCTGCTTTACTGATGTTCTTGTAGTGGAAGCTCTTTACAGGCAGAGTTAATTCATGATGGATTTCCAAGTGTAGGCACAAAAGGGATGTGTAAACAGTAGTTTTGTCATTCAGTTGTTGCAACTAACTTTTTGTAAAGAGATGAACTTCATACTTTACTTTTGTATAAGTCCTTACCCTCTTTCTTCACCCTTTCCCGCACCAAGTTCCAGAACTTGATGGAGGTGTTCTTTTATTTTTGCCACTATCTTGGACCCTTCATGCCTGATAATGTTGGTTTTGTCAACCAGTGGTGCAGGCAGATGGGAATCACTAACACAGCCACAGTATCAGAGGTTGGGATTAATTTTATTTCTCTTCTTGTGGCATCTTTTCCTTTCAATGGCAGAATTATTTCAGCTGCTGTGTTATTTCCCTTTAATATAAGGACAGTGAACCCTGGCACAAAAACACCTCAGTTTGAGGTGCTTCCTGTGGAGGGTTTGAAGTGCCCTTCACCAGGAGAAGCAGAAACCATGATGTTGGATCCAAGTTGTTAATTTAAGGTGCCATCTTACAGCTTGGAATGAACCTTGGCATGGCCATTGCAGTTAATTTGTGTTTGTCAGTGTGCTTTTACCCCTCATTGTGCCTGACTCAGAACAGCATTTGCTAAATAAAATACATTTCATTTTACAAGTATGGCAGAAAAGAGGCTGATAGATACTATATGTACATAGAATTGTACCTCCCAATTAATGAGACACAAGCTGGAAAGTTTTAATCTCTTGAGTTTAATTTTTAATTGTATCAAAAACTATTTAATATTGTTACATTTTAAACTTGTTTTCCATTGCCAGCTTTCACCCAGAAAACCTTCACAGACTGCTGACATGTGTTGGTCTCTCGCTCTCAGTGAAGCTCTTTGCAAATGTTACAAATTACAGTTTCAGTTCTTACTCTGGTGTTAACAGCTCCATTATGGGAACACTGTTAATTAATGGCTAAAGAAGTAATTCTGAATTTTTATCAGCTCTCATTTTCTATTTCAGGCTTAAGTACTATATCCTAGAGGTTTCTAGATTTCAGTTAGTTTATTAATTATCTTGTCATTTCCAATTCAGTTTGTATAAATCACAAAGCCAGCTGTTTTGTGCACTTGTTCAGCTCTACAGCCTCTGTTACTACTCCGTGTTTAGTGCATTTTGAATTTTGTTGTTCAAATGTTCTGCTTAAAGTATGCTTTCAAAATCCTGCAAGAGCTGTGTGAACTGGGATGTGCAGGTATGTGATTAACCTTGTTCTGCAGGCGCAGGTAAAGAAATACTCTGCCGTGGTGTAGCATTTGTGGTGTGCAGGTAAAGAAAAATAATAATTTTTCTGCTAGACTCAGCACTGGTAGGATTTAATTAGAATTCTGTTCAGTTTTGGATACTGGACATCAAGAAAGGGTTTTCTTTTTTTGGATGCTTTTAGTAGTAGATGCCTGAGACATCCAAGAACTGAACAAATTAAGATGTTAAGACTTAACAAGAGATAAGAAGTTAAGTTATTCCCATGCATTAGGCTACTACAAGGATGAAGATGATAAAGGATTACAGGGACTAAAATGAGAATTAGTTGACTTAAATAATGGGACCAAAGACTTGGGTTGCTACTTGGGGAGGAAGACTTCTAATTCCAAGAATAACAAACCACTGGAATAGATTAGGGAAGGGATTTATCCCTGACAATCTTCAAGAACAAATTAGACATCTGTCAGAAAGGAGATGCTGTTCATTCCTACCTCAGGAGTGGCAGCTTGACAAGGTGACCTCTTGAATCCTGTCCAGCACTGATTTTAGTGATGAGAACAGGTAAAGAATGTGGGGTTGTTATTTGCAGGATTATGGTGATAATCAAAAGGTAGCTGACAGTAACCCCAGCAGCTGAGAGTTCTCTCTGAGCTCGTGTGCTCTCTGTTATCTCTGCAATTGCCCAAGACTGCAGCTTTGATGTGAATCTGTCCCAGGCAAAGCAGATTGTGTTTCCTTTGTGGAAGGCTGGAAAGGTCATGGGGAGAACTTTTCTGTAAATGAAACTGTCATGTTCTCCTACAGATGTTACCTACATAGGGCTTGGAAAACAGCATTATAAACTGGTTACTGATATTACAACAATTAGGTCAGCTGCTGTTATATCCAATTTCAAGGAGGAAAACATGCAAGACTTCTAAACTGCATAAACAAGTTGATAAAGTGGCCTTAGGATGACTTTTCTTATTTCTTTTAGTATTGCCCTTTAATAAGATGAGCTTTGTTTTCAGGATAAAAGGAACTTCTGTTGGCTCTTTTCTTTGTTTTTCTGTCAGTCTTTCACTCTTCAGTATGATAACTGGTATTTGATATTTTAAGACTGGGCTTTGTCTTAATCATAACTCACATGAATCTGTTTTAAAGCAAGTCAGAATGTTTCTCAGCATTTTGTCATGGAAGGAACAAGTTGCTACTGAGATTGGGAAGCAAAATTAAGTAATCTTTAGTGGAAATATGTGTGAAGATAAAATGTAATCCTGGCTGCCTGTACCTGGTACAGCTGCTGCTGAAAGCTGGGATTCACGGAGCAGCCTGCATTTAAGATTATCCTCAGGAAAGAGTAAATGCATGGATCTGGTAGCTTTTTAATCACTAGGTTAAAATTAGAGGCAAAAGCTGTTGAAATTAACACTTCAGTGCAGCATCTGAGTTTTCATGGTGTCATTGGGCGAAAAGGTGAAGCTAAGAGTGTGCATCTGTGTAGTGTGTGGGAATTTGTGTCAATTGCTGTGGTCTGGGGAAATAATGTCATTTAAGAACCCCCCAATTGGCATGGAAGTAGAGGGAAGCCTTTTTCTTCTCATCTGCATTAAAACCTGTTTAATCAGTTCTAAAAACTGGTTTTCTTGTTTAGGATTTTCTTTGTAAATTGTGGGATTTCAGCTGGTGGCTGGGGAGAAATCTCCACCAAGGAAAAGGATTGCAGTTACTATACTCCTTAGTGAATATGTACAGAAATTGTTCTATACATATTAATCAATGGTTGTCAGGAAAAATCAATTCATTTCCATAGGTGAAAAATATTATTTTTATTTTGCTCATGTATTTTGATGGTACAATTTGAGGATTGAAATTTGTAAGAGAAATAGTGGAAAAAAGTATATGGGACACGTTTTTTTGGGGGAATATTCTGACTTGGTATCCTCTCAAACACTTTTTGAATATTAGATTGAGTTTAGTCCCTCTATTTTTTGGGTTGTGGATGGAAAAAAAAATCAATGAGAACCTCTGTAAAACTTAGTCAAAGAGTGAAGTCAAAAGGAGGAGTGGGATGTAACACTAAATTCACTTCTGTTCCATTTCCTGCCTGGAGTTCCTGATGGTATTTCATTTGTATAAGAAATTGAGCTTTGGTACTCTGGAAATTTGCTACCTACATGAATTTATTAAATGACCAAGTGAATTTTTTTAGAAGATTAGGCCCCTTTAGAGGAAGCTGGTGTGCAGCACACGATTAATCCTCAGATGGGAATTTAAATGAAGTGAAAGTTTAGTTGTGTCATAGGCTCCCAGCCCCTGCTCATTCAGCTCAGTGAAGGGGGGATTTCTTTATTTGATGGCAGCACTGCTCCTCTCACGCTGTTCCAGGGCTTCCAGCAGCCAGTGCTGGGCCTTGCTCTCCTTTCGTCAGAAGAGGAGAGGGAATTCTTCAAGACAGGAGTGTGTAACGTTGGCTTCATTTTACAACTGAATCAGCTTTTTCTTCTCTTAAAGGCAAACAAAACCTTTAAACTGTTTCACAATCTGGAGAGAGTATTGAACAGAGCTTCCTTTCCTAGGAAACAGATTTTGGAGTTCTATAATGTATTTATCTGTGTGGCTTTTGGTGTTAAATAGGGATTGCATTGAAGTTCTCTCTTGGGTTGCTTTTGGTACCTCTGTGGAAATAGATACTGAGCACTAGTATTCTTAAATGGGAGTAGAAACATTAGTCATACTGAGGAGGAGATCATAGAATGAAAGTACAAAAAGGATGAGGACTGCACAAGTTGTGAAAAGGAATGTACATAAAGCACATTTCTGTGAATACCTTGCTCTTGAAGTTGATAAAAGTAGAAAAACAAAGCAGGACCTTGTGAGTAGCTGGGTCGAGATCAGTTTTGGAAAGGCAAGACAAAAGTGGTGAGTTTGAGAAAGGATTTGGAGCACAGTCAAAATGAGGTGGGGAGGGGGAAAGTGGTGCCCATGTGCATATAATGTGAGTCCTTAATGCACAGCTGTCTCTTGAAATATGATAGTTTTTTGGACTGAGTCTGTGTTACAGCAGTTTGAAGTGTTATGTTGAACTTGTGTTCTATGTTGTTAAAGCTTTGTGTTTTTAGCTGATTTTATCTGATGGCTCATGTAATAGGAGGTGACAGTAAGTATGGACTCTTTTGTGTGTGTGTGTGTTTTTAGTATGATATAGAACTGAGATCTTACTGAAGTTTGTACTTCTTTTCCCAATTAAGTTATAGCAACCTGGTTAAAAATTTCTGCAGAAGTACTGATGGTGCAGCTGACAGTGGCCATAGGTGGGTGTCTTTTGGGGTGATGTGCTTAGGCTCTATGTTTGGGTCCAGTGAGGTGTCCAGATTCTGCTTCATGGACTATATTCTTCTGGTGTCCAAGCCACTATACAATGGTAAGATGAAATTAGTCCTTATATGCCAATTATCCTGAAACAAGACTATTAAATCCTCACAGCATTGTCTGTGCAAACAGTGCTTTTGAGTTGGTCTAGAATTCAGTAACTGTTCTGGCTGTTCTGGGGCTTCTCCTGAAGGCCAGGGTCATTTGTTGATAGATTGTACTCAGGGCTGTAGTTATTGTAGTTATTGTAGTTATTCTTCTGCATGGGTGTGTTTTTGGTGCTGCTCCTGAAAGTGCTCCAGGCAGGTCTGCTGCCCTCACTGCTTGAGGTGTGGGGGAGTGGTGAGATAATTTAGGGTTGCATGGATGTACAAGCTGGAAGGGACCCAAATGGACCATTGAGTCTAACTAAGGCTTGGTGCCATGACTGCCTCCTTGGGGAGCCTGTTCCATTGACTGACCCCCCTTCCTGTGAAAAGGTTCCTCATGTCCAATCTGAATTCCCCCTTATGCAGCTTCATCCCCCTCTTTCTTGTGTCCTAAATATATATGTTCATACAGACTACATTTTTTTAAAAGACCTATGGAATGCTTCACTTTCTATCTTATTAAAACATCAAAGTTTAGATTCTTTCTGCCTCCTTAAAACAAGTGGCTGGAGAATAATTCCCTATGAACAGTGTACAGTTCACTGATGGAAATTTGTTTGTGGTTGCTCAGTGACTGCCAAAGTTCACTTGATTCAGTTGTTTGTGCAAGATACAGGAGAGTACAGCTACAGGAATAATAACATTGCAGATAACTTGACTATAATGGTCTCATCTCTGCTAAAGAAGGTATTAATTGTGCCCAACAGTTGCTGTTCCTGTTCTTTCCTTGCACTGACAGAACTCTTCAAGTCTTTCCTGTCTGCTGTGATCCTTGTGGAGTTTTCCTTTGACTCACTGTGGAGCCAAAGGGGCATCATCAGAGACCAGATTAAGCGTTTTGTAAGGATAAAAACGTTGCAGTGCATAGAATGGTTTATTTGCTTTGTTGCTGTGGATCAGCGTTAGGAGAGGGAAGTGAAACAAATAACGTTGGTCTTTAGTGGTCTGTCTTGGCTTTGTGGAGATTGAGGTCATTGAGGTCACTGCTGTGTTGAAATGGAGTGGGGAGTCTGGGAAGGGATTGGAAGGAGATGTATTTGCGTGTGAAAAACGTGAAGAGGACCAATTTTCTTGAAGAGCACAATCAATAGCTTTAAAGGTAGCTAGAAACATAAGGAAGCTGAGGAAGGAGCTCCATACCTAGGAGATAAATTTTTACTTCTGAATACTGGTAATTGTCTGATGGCTCAGTGGTGTCCTTGGGGAAGGAGTCAAATTAGAGAGGGAATAGAATGATACTGGAGGACAAAACTTTCAGGCCTTGTATGTGGACATTTAGATCTACAAGTAAGTTATCTTTTAATTACAAATAGGTAGAATTCTGTGTTGATTTTAAGAGGAGAGTAAGGTATTATGGGGTAGATAGAAGAAGAAAAAATAAGGAAGCAAAACTGGACCAAGTGGGTGACTTGCAGCTGGTTAGGAAAAGTCTAAAAGGGAATAGTTTTCCACCACAAAAAGTGTTAAATTTAACATGTAAATATCGTCACTTTACTGAAAACCTTTCCCATGTGGAAAAAAGTTGAGAAATTTCAAAAGCTGTGAAAAATCCCCCTCTCCTCTAATTTTTTTTCCCCTGAGCAGATGTACTTGTTTGGTTTGGTTTTTGTTTTTTTTTTTTTACTTTAAAGAAACCATTTTGTAAGATCCATAGATTTTTAAAAAATATTTTTACAAAAAGTCAAAATAAAAGCACAAATCTTTAACCCAAACCATTTTTTACATTTAATCTCCTTTTGACCACTTTAGAAGCTTTCAGCATTTTATCCCTATTAGAAGGAGACTAATTGGTGTTTTAAGAAGTCTTACAACTGGTTGGACTTGAGTTTAGCATAGGAGAGTTCTTGTCACCACTTGCTTCTGAAGTAATTGATGAATGAAGTAAATCAGTAAGTAACCTGTGAAAACAAATATTGGGAAGGTGTGCCTGGAAAAGACTGTTGGTGTAAGGGAGAAGAAATGTTTGGATTGTCCTGACTGCAATACTTGTAGCAGCTATAATGAGCAAACGAGAGGCCTTTTATCTGTCCTCTGGGATTGCCTTCCAACATCACATCAAATCACAGTGCCATGCATTTGTACACTAAATTTTACACACATGGGTGGCTCTATTGAAAATCAGTGGGAGAACTTGTGTGGAAAATTTAACATGCCTGTAAGTGTTTACATTATTGATGCCTCAGCAATTAAAATAATATTTTTCTAGTATTTGGTGCTTTTTTCATGCTGCATGTAAGTCCCATGGTATTACACACACAAGTATTTTAACAAGTCTTTTAAGGGTGCTACTGATGTAACTTGCCAGTGTAGAGAAAGGTCATTACTACTGGCCTTGGAAATTAAAAGTAGCTTTTGCCTTATCAGGAAACATCTTTAGTTAAATCAAGAAGTGCACAGATTTCTCAGTCTGAGAAACAGTCTAATGAGCAATTTGCCTTTTCATAAAAGACTTGCCATGATATCATTCCCACTGTGTTAATTATCGGTGTTTTTACAAATTGTCCCAAATCATGACTAATTCCATAAAAACGTTCAGAGCAGGCGTGATTCTGGGGAAAGCTGTTGTTTGCCACTCAGTCTGGCAGAGCTGGTGGGACAGCCTGATTTAGCAGATTCTGTGTTAACCATAAAATCAGAATTTGGAGGCAGTGCCATTCATCTTATGTAGCACCATAAAAGCAGTTCAAGTTCTTGGTGATTTTTTTTTCTCCATGCTATGGATGTGTGTTTCAGGTAAAAGTCTGTGAGTCTTTTTTTCTGATTTTCATGGTGAAATTAAAGTATTTTACTTTTCTCTGCCCCACACCCAGTTTATCACAGCTTAGATGAAAACTTAAACTGTGCATAGATTATTTGAACTTTTTGTGTTATTTTATCTCATGAGTTTTTTTGTGGAAATCTTTTGATAGCCCTTGTGTATGTGGAAAATTAAGTATCCTGAGGTGAATAAAATTTGGCAAACAGTTCTTAGAAATCTGGTTTTAAGTGCATAATATATAAGCTTGGGCTTTCTACTGGTACTGTCTTTGTCCCTATAGTATATATTTGTTTGAAAAGGAAAGAAGAAAAACAACTGGCAAAGTAATAAACTCAACTCTCTACATTGCCTGGCCCTGGAATTCTTTTAGATCAATTTTTTATTTTTTAAGATACAAACCCACAACTTTCTGTGTATTACATGTGTATTGAGCAATATCTCTATATATTTGTTACTTCAGCTGAGAACTGGCTCGGCAGCCCTGTGATGCACATACCCTGAGGAAATAAATGCTTTTCACTAGTTCCTCCCACACACTTTTTATTTTCCAGGGAAGCACTTTCTAATTCTAGATCTGGATGCTGCTAATGTTTTGAATCACTCATCATGGTTTTCAGCACTTACTTGTTTTTGCTATTAAATGGATATTATCAGTAATAAAGGTTCATTTTGTGATGCTTTAACTCTCCTCCTTCAAAATAACAAATCCATATAACTTGAGAAATTTTTAGTTTGCTTTCATGGGACCAACAGGATTTCAGGCAACTTGTCTGTTTTGAGTTCAAATATAAGTCTCAGGCTTCTACTACAAACTTCTGTGTTTTGTTTTAGGGTGGGGTTTTTTTGTTCTTTTCCTAGGGACTTCAGCTAAATAATCTGCACTTGTAAAATAGGATAGGTACTGCAGCTGGTTCCTTAGGGAGGTTATCTTGTCTTCATTACACGAATATCAGTTAATTTGCTTTTAAGTTTTTTGGATGTTTGACTACTTTGACATTAGTTAAGAAAATACCCTAATGAATTCTAAATATTTGTTTCAGATTTCATGTTTCATCCTGTATTGAGCACCTGCTGCTGAGACCTGGAAAGTCTACTTAGGGTATGTACAACAGCTAATGATTTCAATTTCACACTGAGTTTTGTTCTGGGTAAAGCAGGTCAAGATGAGATTTTGTTGTTGTTCTTTCCTTGTAATTATTGTTGAAAATCCTGATTGTTAAACAGTGGGTGTTAGAAGAGAATTTCTTGGTTGGTTGTTTTTTTGTTTTTTTTTTCCCTGAGCCTTCTGGAATTGGCTTTTCTCTGACAGCCTGTCCATGGTCCTTCCATTCCGCCCGAGGGTACAGAGGTGGGCAGACCTGTGCAGCAATTAATTTATTGTACATGGGAGGGGTTTGCAAGGTGTTTTCTCACCTACCAAAGCCACTCGGCTGAAAATTGTCTGACCAGTCCCATGTGCCGCCTTTTGGAGCAAAATATTAAAATTTCTCTAGTCTCATGTTCTGCTTTGCTGTAGTACGGAAGAAATGGGTCTTAAAGCAAAATCTTCGCTTTAGGGGTGCTTGGCCTAAGAAGAAGTCTAGCTGAAAGGAGTAGAGAAGTTACAGCCACAGCATTCTTTGTATTATAGGAATTTATTTCTGGTCTGCATATTTTTGATTCCTTGTGACCCCCCTGTCTCCAGGGTGAATGGTTATATTTGAAAATTTCAGTTTTACTCTTCAGTGTAATTGGTATTTCTGACTGCTGCCTTTACTGCTGCTCATATATATGGATGTTTGGAATATTCTATATTTGAGTGTGGCAAGAATAACTTGTTGGATCCTTATTTTTTCTTTGTGGTTTGGTTTTCCCCCCTTTTCTACAATCTTCCCTGTGGTTGGTGTTTTGAAACCTGTATTAAATTATTTTTTTCTCTACTGCTTAGGCCTGGCAGGTAACAAAATTCATCTCCTGCTATTTCAGGAGCACTTTTGCATCTAACTTTTGGATGTGGTTACCCTTATTTAAAACTTTGGTATCACTTGATTTAGAGTCATTAATGTTTTTACCTGGACTGTGATACACTTGAGAACAAAGGAGATGTGGCTGCTTGCATTTCACATGGAGCAGGCCCCTAATGGGACTTCAGGCTGTGATCTTGTATCCATAATAGATGTATTTTCATCTTCAGGAATCAGCAGAGGGTCACTTAATGTCTCCTGACCATCTAAATTTGCAGGGATAGATAACCTTTAATCTTCAGTAGCTTACTTCTGGATGTTGTCAGCCTTTCTTAAACTTCAGTTTTCAAGTTTATGGTGAATATTTGCTTCTCCTCTCCAATTTCTCTCTTCCCTTTTCTGGCATGGGATAGTGTTTGTTTATATTATGCAGTTAGTTTTTTCCAAGGAATTCCATCTACTCTCACCACTCCAAAGAAAAAGTTTGAATGGCTTAAAAAATAGTAGACTTTGGTTTTGTCACTTAGATTGGAAAAAACCCAAAGTATTTCAGATGGAACCAGTACTGATATTTTTATCAGTTAAAATCAAAATTTGTAACCTTAATGCCTCATTTTAATTCTGACTTGTGATTCAGATGGAAACTCAAGACGCTTGAAAAATATTTCCTGAACATGGAAAACTAGCAGTGTGGGAAATCCAGAAAACAAGGGCAAGGGGGACAGGAGCAAAACATTTTATCATATATAAAGGCCTGCAAATCAGATCTGTGATTTCAGGGGGTTTTTAATGCTTCCTTTAATTTTGTTTGACCTTTTGAAAGGAACAGCTCTGACAGTCTTGATGTCACAAGCAAAAAAGTGCACTTGTATGTTTTGTGAACTGAAGCCATTTGCTCCCTGGAATACATGGTTCCAATGAGTCATATCCTGGTAAAACCATGACAACGAAGTATTTATTAGTTTGTTAGGTAAATATCTTGCAGTACCTGCCTAGATAAGACTTTACAGAAAACCAGCCCAGTGAATAACAAGGCTGTGAAATATAACGTAGAGTAAGAGGAAACAGAGAAAAATCTTAAATGTAGATTGCAAGTATTTCTGATTTGTCAGGTTTATATTGAAGTCTGTGTTGTTTTGTTGTTTTTTTTTTTAATTTCTGGCTGGGGATTTGGTAGGAGGAAGGGATTAGTGCTACTTGCTCTTTGAAAGTGGTATTGTATATGCAAATACTGCAATGACAGTTCCGTGGAAGTGACAAAAGAATGTACTGCATCTCTTACTTAACCCAGATGCTTTATGAACTGTTGCTTTTTGTATTCATATTGCAGAAAGTCACGCTGTTACTTGTACCATGACAGTCTTTTCATCATGTGATCACCTACTTTGTTCCACAGAATCATGACCTGTTTGCTCCCAGTATCCTTGTCTGTTCACAACAGTATTCAAGCCATCCTCATACAGGATGGAGCTTTCAAGTGTGCAGTGGTAGTGCTGCCTTCACCCATTCATCTTATGGTTTTATTGGTATTTGTACTGGATGGAGTCAGAACTTAGTTTGGGTCTGGGCTCTGACATGTCTGTTTTTGTTGTAACGTTTAAAATTTGCACTCTTGCTGATTTGAACAGCACTGAAATCACTTGGCAGTTCTGTATTTACCTCACCAGATGTCAAGGCCATAAAATAAAAGCAGGAAACTTGACAAAATGACTCTGCTAACATCATCTAGAATCCCTGAATGCCTAGAGGAAAGGAGGCTCAGGGGGACTTTATTGCTCTCTACAACTCCCTGACAGGAGGGGATCAGGGTCTTCTTCCAGGAAACAAGGGACAGGACAAGAGGAAATGGCCTCCAGTTGCTCCAGGGAAAGGAAAAATGCCTTCCCCAAAAGAATGGTTAAGCATTGGAACAGGATGCCCAGATGTTAAGAGTCCCCATCCCTGGCAATATTCAAGATATGTAGATGTGACACTTCGTGATATGGTTTAATGGTGGCCTTGTCAATGCTGGATTAATGCTTGGACTCAATGGTCTTAGAGGTCTTTTCCAACCAAAATAATACTATGATTCTCAGATAATAAGTGCAGAAGACACAAATCACACAATAGGAAGGGATTATGAGCAACAGTTCTCTTTACCTTTATAGTTCTGACTTATTCCTCAGGCCAGTGTGTGAGCATGGTATTGGTGCAGGCATTATGTAGATAAAAATGTGTAATTTTACATGTACTTTTTGTGTGATTTCAAACATGCTAGTCAGCTATTGACAGTAGGTACTGCCAGCCCTTCCACCAAAGGAGCAGCTTCCAAAGGATGTTCTCTGGATTGTGTCTCTACTGCAAGTGACTTCAGGTGCTTTCCAACTTTACAGTTTTATTTCAGGTGGAATTAAACTAGTATTGTATGAGAAACCTTGTTATATCCAGCATAACACCTGTTTAAATACAGTATTGCAGATGGAGAAATTAATGTTCCTTTTTATCTCTTAAGGTTAGAAATACTTCCCTAGTGAAATCTCAGAGATCTGGGTTCTTGTGTAGTATGGATGTTATGCACAAAATTTTGTTTTCATACATTCAAGGCTTTTCTCTTGATATAAAATTTGTTTCAAAAGATTTCAGTTGGCACTTTCAGGTGTAAAGAACAACCACTTAGTTCTCAAGTGTAAAGCTAATTAATGGATGTTGCTCCTTGCCAGTAAGACCAACATGCTTATAGCTCCTCCTGGCTTCTGGACGTGGAATTTTGTTGGGCTTCCTGACTGGTTTGTTATTCTGGACTTCTGGGTCATTGCAGAAAGATTTACTTTGCCACCAAGGTTATGATAAACTTCAGCTTCTTCCAGGGAGGCTGGGCTCACACGTGTGCGAGTTCAGTACAGAACATCCTCTTCTCTCAGGCTGGGCCCTTCCAAGGGCTCTGTGCTCTGTCTGTGCTGACAGGCACCACCAGGGTTTTCAAAGCAATGAGCTTAGATGTAAGGAACACAAACCACTCAGTGTGGTGCCTGATGCCTTTCTGAGCTCTGTCCTGGCCTTTGCTTAGCATAGCTGATGCTCCTCAGCCTGTCCCCTGAGCAACTGTTGTCTCTTACAGGGGACTAAGTGGGCTTGTGGAAATAAATTTCAATGTTTGGGATATTGTCCTGCATTGTCTCATCCCTCTGTGGAGTTCAATAAAACTTCAGCCTGTCTGGATTATCTTGGAATATGTTATCGGGATAGAATGAAGTAGAGCTTTAGTTTTCCCTCTGTAGGTGCCAAAGGTCTTCTGTATCCCAAACAAAATATTTGTTTTGGTTGTTAGCCCTCTGGTAAATGTGAATAGGGAAACATCAAGCAGAAAACAGACTCTGACTCTGTAAATAGAACGCTTTGTAATGCAGCTTGGATGGGCCTGGAGCAGCACATTCTGACGATGCCGGGGATAGCCATGCAGTGCTGCTGCTGCTCCCTTCCAGGCTGTTTAAATGGCAGATTTAAGTAATGATATTCCAGTTATTATTTGAGGTAAAGTTTGCAGCTCTGCTTCTTTGAGAACACTTAGCTTGCTCGGTGGTAATGCATAATTGGCCTTTGATCCTGTGTCTTGGTTAATGGGTTAAGGTCTGCGCTGGCTATTTACTCTAGGAAATGCACAAAAATGTTTAAGGCTGACCCAGGAAAGTTTCTAAAAGCAGCAGGATATTCTGAATCCTTGAACTAGACCATTCTTATGCAAAATAATAAGTTATAATGTGCTCCTCACTGCTAAGTGGTAGATTTCCTAACTTTCCAGTGTGTCCAGGTTTCAGATACTTAGTGAATCCCTATCAACCTTGTGTGTCCTAACATACCTTGGTGTTGTAAGAAGAAAACCTGAAGAGAATTTTCTGAAAATGTAAGAAGACCAAAATTCAAACCAGATGGATTCAAATCTTTTCAAGGCTTGAAAATTTCTGTTTTTACCTTAAAAACTGAGTGAAGCTTTCCAGGCTTCTTGTTCTCTTTTATGGCAGTGTTTGTTACTGGTGTAAATTGTAGAGTGGGGCAGGTTGTAATGAGTGTCCTTATAAGAGAAAGAACATTAGGGGATACAAATGTACTGACATGTCATAAAATATTTTGGGGGAAAAAAAGGCCAGCTTGGTAGGCAGCAGGACTAGCAAGTGCTAGCCCAGGAGTTGCCAAGGTTGGTTTGTGTGTGCTGTGGTAAGGGAAGGATCTGGGTTATTTCCTGGCAGACATTCATGGAGAACTTCCTCTGAAGGGAAGTGGGCTCAAGTGCACTTCCTGAAATGTGTTTTAATTAGCAGTGCCTGGGAGGCAGGGAATTTCACTCCTGGTATTTTAGCCTAGCCCTTATCAACACTGTGCAAAGTGAAACCATTACTTGCCTCCCTCGTGTTTGGCACACCCTGTTCACAAGTACCAACATAATACTGCTTTTTAAATTTATTTTCCCCCTTATCTCAGTAATCTCGATAGAATCACAAAATATTCTGAGTTTGAAGAAACCCACAAGGATCATTGAGTCCCAACTCTAAAGTGAATGGCCCGTATGGGGATCAGACCCCCAGCCTTGCTTTTATCAGCATCAAACCCTGACCCACTGAGCCAATAGTCCTTGTTCACTTCGGGTTTACTAAACCCTCCCTGTTTTCTCTGGTATTACTGTCTTGCCTGTAATCTCATTTTGTTTATGCAGGGTTGGTTATTCTTTCCTAGTTTTAAAGCTGGTGGAAAATCATGGGATGATGTTGGAAGCCTCTAATGTGACTCCTTTCTTTCTCATGTGTTTCTAAGACTCAAGTGTTCAGTTATATGTGAACACCCGGTGTAAAACCTTTTAAATCAGCCTGACTCACCTTCATGCCTAAATGCCTGTTGATAATTTGGTTTGGTTATTCTCTGTTCCTTTGAGATGTTTTTTAAGTCTTCCTGATGCATCACAATTCCTTAGATGCCAATATCTTTTGCAACTATTGAGTTTTTGAAAGAATGCAGTGTTTCCATGTGCTTGAGTTTCATGAAATCCATTTTCAATAACAAGAATTAGCAAAAACAGTGGTTTATTTTTTATGCTTTTGTGTACTGTCCACACATACTGCTGTCTTGAGTACAGACTAGGTGAATATGAGAAGTGATGTGATTTCTTTTATTTCTTTCTGACCAGTAGCTGTGTATCAATATTCTCTTTTCCAGTCAAGTAAAGCAGGCAGCTTGAATTCCCTGTCAAGAGTCCAGACAAATGCAGCTTGGACAGCATTTTTTTATTAAGGAGGATGAAGAGCACACAAAGAGGCAATAAGAGTCTCTAACTGCACCTGAAAATGAATGCATTAAATGAGATGAAATCTTCTGTACCAAGAGGGAGCCTTGATCACCTGGCAGGAGTTAATAGCTGTTCCAGGTGCCACTGAAATGCTGCCCTTTAACAACCAGTGGAAAGTTTATTGTTAGCAGTCCACTCCCAGCTGTGTTGTGGAAGGTGCAGTCTTTAAATTGCTTACCAGGTTTCCCATTAAAAAAAAGGTCATTTCTTATTTTAGGATTTAGATTGTGCAGAGTAAAAGGGCACATAAAAAGTCACGGTTGTCAACAGGACTCCTAAGTTTGGCATTCCAGGTTATTTTTGTATGTATTGTAAGCAGGTGGCTGTGTTGTCATTCCCCTCTTTCAGGATCAGTCTACTCAGCTGAACTTTTGGGAGAGGATGGTAAAAGCTTGGCAGAACTGTACAGAGTTTTAAGGTCCAAAGGAATTGTGACAGCTGTAATCATGGAGTTCTTCCTTCAGCCTATTCCTTTATTCTAAATGATCTCTGTTAAGAGCAATATCCGAAAGAAGTGGTAGGCTTTTTCTAATAGTACAAGTACATGAGTATTATATTTCCTTCCATTTCCGAAAGTCTTTTTGTGGTGTTTTTTTTTTTTTGTGTGTGTGTGTGTATGTGTTTTTGGGGTGTTGTGGTGGTTTTTTTTTTTTTCTGGTAGTAATTTTCTAGTAGTTGTATCCTACTTATTTTAAACATAACAATTCAGGCTGTATTCCTATGCCTTTAATTTGACTGATGCCGACTCTTATAAATTTCTCTACTTACAAATTTGCACTGGACTCTTAATATGGTGAATAATTTACTTTAGAACCCTCTGCATAATTATTTTTGGTTTGGAAAAAATCCCAAGCAAGCGGGATGTTAATTTGCACCTCCTTTTTGTGTGGTGTTAGGGGCTCTGTATGAATCCTTCTTTGACACCTGAAAAAAAATTCCTAGGCATAGAATATATTTGTATCCAACTTGAGCCTTGTGCTTCTACTCGAGGCTAAATCCTAAACAGGAGTGGTCCTAAATGAAGGTGGTCAATGAACCATGCATTCTGCATCTTTTTGGAACAGTTTTTTTGGTGATTTTATTTTTAATTCAAGGCCCACTTTCTCCAGGAGATCTTGTAGTCATGTAAATATTCAATGAAGAATAGAACATTTGGTGTTGGTGGTGAAATCTGGGCTGCAGTTCAGAGTATTCCTCTTGATAAGGTCTGAAGAGAAGCCAAGCCAAAGCTACCTGGAAGATTTTCTTTGGGGGTGTATATGTGTATAAACATATGTGGTGTGAAACTTTCACCAGCTCCACTCTTCATCTTTTTGAAAGGAAGGGTTAAGTAAGAACTCCACAATAAATCCAGAGTTAGAGTGACATAGAAATCACTGAATCTTGATATTAATACAAGGAATTAGTGGTTTTGCTGTTACTTTTGATAGTAAATGCTTAGCTTTGAAGACAAAACCTAATGCAGCTCTCCCGCCATAAAGGAGAAAGGACATAAGGGAAACAGTAATTTACATTGCTTAATATCCTCATATTCTCTGTATTCATATATCCATATGTCCAGAGACTGCTGCTGCCATCCCTGCATTATCTGTATACCAGGAGTGTGAGAAAGAGAGGTCAGAAGATGCCAGTTTAGCTTTTCTGACTAAAACTCCCACTAAAGAATCAAAGAAAATTTGTGATTGTTACATTCAGGGGAGGATCGCAGATTGAAAAAGTAGCTGAAATGTTGATACAGAGTTAATTTTTCTGTTGGCATCTAATGCTTTTCTGATGTAAGTTCTACATTCCTTAAATTTTAATGGGCAAGGTGTAGAAGCACTGAGGTGGGGAAGGAGTGGCTCAACTGGAGGGCTCTACAAAGCCACTTCATTCAAATTCCTCACCTGGTTTATATTTTTAAAGAAAACATTTAATTCCTCAGTTTGCATCTGAACTGTGAAATATTTTTTATCAGAAAAAACCCTAATTTCTGTGTTCATTTGGTGAGTTAGATGGAGTTTAAATTTGTTGCTTCAGTATGTACCTCCTTTTTCCTGCTTTTTTGAAATAATTTTTCAAGATAAATGAGTGTGAGCCTGTGGACATTTGAAAAGCAGTTTGTAGGAAGGACACAAAGTTTGGCCTTACGGCTAAAATTTTTCTAGTTAATTCTAGAAATTACAGAAACTGAACAAAAGCCAGGTTGCTTTTGGGGTGGTAGAGTTATTATTTTTCTCAGGCCTGTTAGGTGGAGGCAATGTAGAATTTCTGCACACTGGCCCAATTCAGTTAATCCTGGTTTTCATGTTTTCAAGCATCCATCGTGTTTTCTGTGTAGCTGATCTGATGGCTAATTGAGGTCACACACAGTCTGTTCAGGAAATCCTGGTAAATTTGCATTTTCTTATTTTACAGTTCTTTCATATCATTAAAATTGCTAAAATGTGTTTTGAAGCAAGGACATGTCTTGATCTGCCCACTGTATCTCAGATTTCTGAAGAATGCAGAAATTTAAAGGAGGGATGGAGTCAGGGATGTGAACAGCCCAAGGAAAAGAAAACCTCTCCAGTACTATCAAATTCCTTGTGGTAGGAAGAGAAA
Source organism: Acrocephalus scirpaceus scirpaceus (assembly GCA_910950805.1). NCBI lineage: Eukaryota > Metazoa > Chordata > Aves > Passeriformes > Sylviidae > Acrocephalus > Acrocephalus scirpaceus. Next base: position 3,814,528 of record OU383773.1, read on the forward strand.
TATGCAGGAAAAATATGGTCTTGGATGATAGAAATAATGATACACATGAACCATTTGTAACTTAAATGGGTTGGTTGTTCACAAGTTTTTGTTAAAATCAGGAGACATTAAAAGAAATGACATTGAAATATTCATCTCTAATTCCTGAGGCTGTTGGCAGTGCATGTTGGTATTTATTTCATTTTGTGGTTTGTAATATATACTTTGTACATAGCTTCTGATACATTTTTAACTCCTACACTGACTGCCAATTAAATATTGATTTGTGCGTTGCTGGGTTTTGAACTTCAAAGCACTTCTGAGTTGTGGTAAATTGATCTGCAAACTAACTCATGGAGGTTCTGAGACCAAGGCATCTGAATTATAAATTACTGTATGTTCTACACACATGGTTCATGTATTTAACCAGTTTCACAAACAGTATTAACTAGGTTTGTTGTGCAATTTGCTCTTTGAAATGCCTATAAATATGAAGGGGAAATAAGGATAGAACAAAATAAGAAACAAGCTACTGCTGGCAAATTTTCTTTTGACAAAAGTAATTTAAATTGCATGTAAAGTATTAGAAAATTCTGTGCTCTTACTGTTGACACTGTCCCTCTCATGTCATTCAGTTTCCCAAAGACCCCAAAAGACCTTGATTTTTCTGGGGCTTTCAGTCACATATATTAGTATTTAGGCATTAATCAGGGCTGCAAATCCAGCCCAGGAGTGTTCCCCAAATAGGTTTCAGCTCACTGAGTCTCACAACTTAATACACAGGAATTAAATAAATTTCATCATCTGTCATGTTTTTCTTGAATGAGAAGATTTTGTCCCTAAAAATAAATTTTTGTGGCTGCTGTCTGAGGCCATATGAGTTGTTTTTAATATTCTATGCTACTTAAAAGTATTTGGATTTCTGTTCATTTGGTTCTTAATAATGTTACAGTTGGCCAGAGGACAATAGATGTAGCTCTATCCACCAGCAGATTAAAAGGAGAAGAATGTATCCATTAATGATCTATATGAAAAGGAGCATCATCGAAACTGTTCTGTGGGGAAAAGTCTGGATTTGCTTATCCCCACTGCAAAATATTTGCATTTTGAATGACTGTAGTTTTAGGTTTGGAATAGAGGCCAAGGAGGCAATGGGGAGTCAAATCCTTTGGAACTTTTAAGTCCTGGAAGAATAAAGTCAGTCCATTGTTTCTCAGTATATCTTGGTATTTTTGTACTTTGAGGAAGATATGGAGGAGTTGGAATTTTATAATATAACTTCTTCAAAAGCCAAACTTTTTAGAAACAGACATTCTGGATGTAGGACATTTCAGGAAGGTGAAACTCATTGGTCTTTGCATTCAAGTGCTTTGGCAAGAGCTTTTGGGTTGAGTCGTCGCAAAGTCACTGCCCAACCTCAAAGCTGCACTTTGTGATTTTTGGAACAGTGTTTAATTAATTTATAGATTTTAAATTTTAGAGCTGTGGGTAGTTACCAAACCTGTTGACATAGTCTAATGTCTACAGACAGATGTGACAATGTCTTCATTAGAAAAATCTGTGTGGGAAATACCTAAAATCCTTTTTGGTTTTACATTTTCTGAGGTGAACTAAATGAGTGTTAGCTGGTACACTGTAGTCATCCATCACTGGGTTAAGCCTTTTAGTGTCTGTTCTCTGTCAGAGGTGGTTTAGACCAGATGATGCCCTTGTTCCCAGCACAGAAACTCCCTTGGAGAGGATGAAACCACTGCAAGTCACCACCTCTGACATCTCTGTGTTTGTGTTATTAATGACAATATTGTCTGTTGTTACCTTGGTTTCCTAAAAAACAAGGCTTGTACTGCTTGCCATCTCTCTGTTATCCTCTCCCCCATATATTTTTTGGCCATGAACCTGGTTCCTACCAAACTCTTCAAGAGGTGGAAGCTTCAAACCACAGCTGAACAGAGCTGCTGATTTCAGGCTGCTGACAGCAGTGTTCACACCCAGAATCATGCAATCATCTAGGTTGGAAAAGACCTCTGAGATCATCAGTTGCAGAGGTCTTTTCCAACCTAGATGATTCTGTGATTTCCCCTTGGATGTCCCTCAAATCTGGGACACTTGGAACTTTGAACCATCCAGAGCATTGTGAAGGAAGGAGAGGGTTGGGGAGTCAGGTGAGTTTCAGACCTGTGCTGGCTTTGGGACAAAGGGGCAGCAGTGATGCTGGTGGTGCCTTCTCCTTGCTCAGGGGTGTTCTGAACACTGCCATGGTGTTGGATATAAGAGTGTATGGTGCTTTCTTAATCTATTCAGAAAAATTTCTCAAATTTAAGTTTGGCATTTCTTAACAATGTATTGAAATATTTTAGTATTTTAAGAAGGTGAAATTGTGTTGGTGTAGAGGCATTGGCAGAGGTTGCTCAGAAAAGCTGTGGCTGCCCCATCCCTTGAAGTGTTCAAGGCCAGGTTGGATGGGGCTTGGAGCAGTCTGGTCTAGGGGAAGGTGTCCCTGCCTGTGGTGGATGGGTTGGAATTTAGGTGACCTTTAAAGGTACCTTCCAGCCCAAACCATTCGGATCTAATGCAGCCAGATATGCTCCAGAGACCTGAGGAGTTCAAGAGTTCAGAGTTGCCCAGTTTACCCCAAATTCTTCCAGAGGATTTCTGTGTTTTTTCTCTTCACCATGGAGACACACTTCATAGGTTTCTTCCTGGCCTCATGACTTTTGTTACTCAGTGATTCAGGACTTGGGGAAAAGGGAGATAAACGGATTTAGCTAAATTGCCTTGATGTGGCAGTAGCGTTAACATCCCTGTCACTTTGGTGAAAATAATTCTTTTTGGTCCTTTGAGCTTCCTGTGGTTTGCTCTGAGCTTTCAGTGTCCTGTTATTAAGAACTTGTGCATTTCTTCTTCTGTGAGGTTGCAGCAGACAAATACAAGTAGAAATTATTCCAGCTCCAATTCTGTGACAAGTTGTTTGCATATGCAGCCTGAAATTCCTTTGTACTGTCACAAATGCTTAGTTTGCAGGATGACGAAATAATAGTAACTGTACCAGAGCTGACACTGGTGTAAGTACATGCTACAGTTCTCTAATTTGATCTCTTTCTTCATATCAGTGAAAAAAAAGGTGTTCAGAAGTTCCTGAAATACTGGCAAACTTGTTCAGTACCTGCCTTATTTTGTGCCAGAATTACTTTAATGTATTCAGGCAAATTCGTGTCCACTCTGAACCTGATTAGATCTTGAAGGGCTTGAAAATGAGTCCCTTTAATAATTATTGGAAATTTGAATAAGGTTTTTAATTTGGACCATTTTCTTTCTCATTTATGCCTCAAGCTTGAACTCAGGGTGAGTCTTATGATATGTTCAGGAGCAATTTGGAGAGGGAAGACTGAGGAACTGGAGAGCTTGATGAACTGAATATTCCTTCAATATTTTAATTTAAAATTTTTAATAAGCATTGCATATGTATTCTGCACATTATGAGAGGCAGAAGATACAGTTACAATGTATGCTAAATAATTTAGTGTGCTTGAGGTACCTGACACTTCATACATGATAAATTGAACACTAGATTATGGGGTAATTAAAAAATGTTCACCTTCTTCACGTTACTGAGGTTAGAAGTGCATGAAACAACTGTCAGTTCTGCTCTGGATCATCATTGTGACCAAGTTCAGTTCTTTGTTTTCATTCTGGTGGGATTCAGTGGCATCTGAGTCTGTCCAAGTTGGATCAGAAGCAGAGAAAGCCGGATAGGTTTATTTTTGTTCATCTTCCCTGTTTTCATGCCTAATGCATGATCAGAAATGGAAAAGCTTTTTGGAGAATAATCCTCAAATAATATATCCTTGTTTGAAATAACAAAAGAAGTGAGCTGATGTTTTTTCATTCTTGTGAAATGGTGGGGCAAGGAATAAACTGCAGTATCAGTGAAGAATTTTAAAAGCTTAACAATGTTTTTCTTGGTTTAGGCTTTATTACCCTTGCTGTCCTTTTTTATGGATTATATTGTGGTACAAAAGATTTACGTTTTTCTGCTTCCCAGCATTCATTGCTGAGGCAAAAAGCCACATTTATACTGTACACTTCTTTGTGGTCTTGAATTCTTATCTTTGTGCAGAAAATATTTGTTCACTGAGTCCAGCCTACACTGGACTGTACCAAAAGCCTTATATAATTAGGATATTTGTGGCTCTTTTCTGTTTATTCTTAAAGGACTGCATCATGATTTCCTTTATGTTCCAGCTAGCTTGGTTTGCTGATAAGGAATTGTTACACATCAGCAGGGTAGATATTCACCATTAGTATTGCGTTTTATATGTCAACAAAGCAAGTTGAAGTAAGATGTAAATGTACAAGTGTATACACTATGTAATCCCTTGACATAAATGGAAAAAGCTGTTGCTGAAATATTTGTACTTTACAAGTGAAGCAGCGCTGGTTCTTAACATCAGCAGGAATAGTAAATTTCAGCCTGTTTTAACAGTAAATGCATTTCGTATTTGATTTTTCTCTTCTAAGAACTCGTGTCTAGGTACAAAATCATGATAGCTTTAAAATCCATTTCAAATAAACTTGTAATACTCTACTTAAATACTTAAAAGGCAAGTCAGAGTTTCTAAGGGACTTAGTGATTCTTAGCTAAGAAAGTAATGAGTGTGCTTTGTGAGCAGCACGCCAACAGGATTCCTCTCCCTGCCGCTGGCCGTAAAATTGGCTTGTTAGTTATTTATGAGGAAAATTGGTTTGACAGCCCTGAAGGCAGAAGTGCTCTGTTCACAGTACAAGTAGTGCCATGGTGCTGTAGCCCTGGCCATGGGGTGAGAGGAGCTGCTTCTTGGAGAATCAGCTCCAACCCTGGGGCCGTTTGGGTACCTCCAGCTCTAGGACTGAACTGTGGATGTGTCTCCTGTAACTTGAGTTATCTTGGAGCTTCAAACTGTAGAGACCTCCAAACATATTTATGTGGCAGCCTTGTGTCACTGTCTTTTCAAATTCTGTAGATAATCTAAGTAGTTTAAACTGAATTCTGAGTAGGGTGTAAGCTGTTTGTTATTTCATCCTGGACCTAGAACGTTCTGTTCTAACCTGCGCCTTTATTCAGCTTGGGTTTGGCCAGAAGCCTACACAGGAGGATGTAAAGTGTATATAAATCAGAAGTTATCTTTGCTGTCCTTGTTGCTTCTCCCTGCTGTCTGTGGAGTTTGTCAGCATTGTACAAAATAGTATTTTAGGAGATCTGACTTCAAAAATCACTGTCATGGCTTGTGTAGGAAGCGTGACATGGGTTAGCTGCTGGGGGGTAATTGCAGCATTAACTAAAACCCACAGCTTTTAGACTTAGAGGTTATAGCATATCTAATATTTATCTGCCACCCAATATGTAATGAATCTTAAATCTTTCTGCAAGTATTTCTGGTGGTCTTAATCTGTTTCATGCCAGAGGCAGGGAGAAATAATGCTTTCAATTTTGTCAAATTAAGTTTTTACTGTGCATTAAATTGATTAAATAGAGCAGCAGATTAAGGCGAAAAATACTATCTTAAATTGCAATTCAGGGCTGATAGAATCTTAATGATGCCAAGTTGAAATTTTTCAGTGAGTTTGTGGAAATGAGAATCCATTAATCATACGCGCTTGACTTCGCGTGGTACCGAATTGGAAACAAACTCTTTGCCTTGTTTCCTTTACCCAGATGAGTAATGGCCGAGCTGGGAAGGCGCAGCCAAGGGGATATGGAAGCTGCACGTGTGTTGTGTTCTGTCAAACCAACTGGGTCTCCTGTTTGATCAGGTTCTTGCAGAGAACAGACGTGTTGGGGGGTTTCCCGTTACACCAGCACCGCTGTCTTTGAGCCGCTCCCCGACGGCTACATGACAGAACCAATTAGGAGAAGAAAGCCTGTCTCATGTTGTGTGCTGCAGTTCTTCTGTCTGCACTCTTGTTCCCCCACTACCCCCTCTTTACCTTCATAATCTAGTTTTGTCAGTCATCTCTTTGGGTTTCTTTGTCCTGATGTATGTGTGTATTTTTCTTTTCCTGGGTTGTTTTTTTTTTTTCATTCTGCCCATGGTTCCTCCCTGCCTCACTTGTCATCTTTTTTTGCTGTCTTAATTCATTTGCTGTCTATTTTCCATCTGGAAAACTTTATAAAAGGGGACAGAGAAAGGCAGAGGAGAAGCTAGGGAAGTTTTTTCTCTATTTCTGCTGGTGCAAACACTGTTGTGGTGTGAGGAGGGAACCAGCCTAGCACAACTGCTGCTAACATGCAACATATTAAGAAGAAAGAATTTTCTCAGTTTAGATGAAAACATAATTTATAACTCTGTAATGTCTCTTCTGCTTTTTCCTGATTTGTTGTCTTTACTTCTGTTGCCCCTAAACTCCTATTTGCCCACTGAGGTAGGCTCTGTGCCTTTTTTGCTTATGAAGAACTGTGTATTCTTGTGAAATGACAGAAATAACACTTGGTTTTATCTTGTTGCTAATTATCATTGCCTTGTGCCTGCTATGGTGTTTGACAAATAATTTACTTGACCTAGATGTTTCCTGAATCAATGTTCCTTTGTAATCTTGGTATTGGAAGTCTTTTGGACTTTTTATTAAACGCCCTTTCCCCAGCAGATTGACACTTGGCAGCATGTTGTGTCTCCAGACACTGCAGTGGTTGGAAGTGGTGTCATCTGTGTCCCTGGGAGAATGTGTAAGACTTGTGGAAACACCCAGATGACATTAAAGGAGTTGTTCCCATGCATACAGTGGTGAATTTATTGGACTTTTTCTAGCACACTGAGTGTCCTTAGTTCTCTCATTTCTTGCATGGTTAAGATCCAAAACTGTCATGTATTCGCTGCAGAACAGATTTCAGCCTCTCTAGCTCTGGCTGTAAATGCCCACTTTTTGTGAAGGGATGTTGTGCTTCACTTTGAGAACAAGCTCCAGCTGAAGCAAATTCCTTCTCCATCCAGAGTGTCACAGTTGGGCTAAGAAAACCCCAGTATTCTCATTACAAAAAATAAATAAGATTTCATCTTATTTATTGAGGCAGGTTTCTGTATAGAGCAAAACTTGTGCAGCTGCTGTCACCTTCTTCACGTTACTTAGGTTAGAAGTGCGTGAAACAACAAAGTGTGAACACTTTGGAGTAATCCCATTGTGAGCAATAAAACATGTTATTTCTTAGGCACTAAGTCAGTCTTTTCATAAATGGAAAGTGTTAAGACCCTCCCCCTCTTTATTTTTTTTTTTTACTTTTGTTTTAGGTAAAAATAATGTGTGTAAAGGTGATAATCTTCTGTTAAATTTCTGACAAACTACTTCCTGTATGTTCTTTACTGGAAGATGCTTAAATTTTTTCTCCCTCGCTCCATGCTGGCTGCATTGATTATCTTCAATCTTCTTTCACCCATCTGTAACTTCAAATAAGAAAAATTTAAAACTTTAATTCCAGCTCCTGAAAAACTGCTGTAACAATGGAATCCATGTGTGGGCCAAAACCATGGAAACAGCATAATTTTACAGTGGTGAAACATGAAAGGAAGTTGACTCGCCCAACTTTCTAAGAATTTGTGTTTTAACAAAAAAAAACACCCCAAACTTGCAATATACTGTTCTAATATTCCAAAAAAGAAACTTTGGGTAGTTTTTTTGTTGCATCATTAACCTGTTACTCTAAATCCTTCTAACTAGTTACTGTTTTAAAACCAAAACAAAACTCCCACTTCACCCCCTCTAAAAAACACTCAGCAGTTTTCTCTTACATTGTGGTCTGGGATGTGCAGCTCTGTCTGGAGCTTTTTAATATTTTGCCTGAAGTAATTTCTCCTCATTCTCTCCCCTTCTGGTTGTGCCCTTAGCACATTTCTGTACCTGAAAACACATTTATTTTACATTCTGGAACACCTCCGTGCTCTGTGCTAAGTTCCTGTCATACCTAAAGCACAAACCAGCCTTTGCTGACATGTAGAGCTAATTTGTATTTCAGTGCAGGAACTACACAATCCTGTCACCTTTTGAAAACGTGGGTGACTTGTGGTGGCACATTGTGTGTCACAAGTCCTTCACGGAAAATGACAAGGGAGCTTCAATCATAGCAAGCAATGTCAAGACAATGTTTCTTGAAAGAAAAACATCCACTAAAGCTATCACTTGGAAGAACAAGCACTCTGTAGTACAAATAGGGGGTAGCTGCACACGTATAGAATACATGTCTACAGCTTTCCCTAAGCCTGCCTGAGGGCCTGAATTGTTATGTTCATAAAATGTCACAATATTTCCATCAGGATTATGTGATCACGGATCATAGTGCTGGGAGATACTCCTGATAGATCTGAACTACTGCCAGGACACACATGTCCCTCCTTAAACATCTTAAATGCTTTTAGAGTTTCCTGGGCTTGTTTAAACACATCTCCTTTTGTGATAAACCATTAAAGGATAAGAATATTCCTGTAATGTGGCTGACATTCTTAGAACAGTACTTTTGATTGAGTAGGTGTTCTTACAGGTGATGTTTAAGCTCGTGACTTCACAGAGCCATGACAGGGAGTGTAAGACCATGAGAATCACAGAATCATTTTAGTTTGAAAAGACCTTTAAAATTGGTAGTTCCAGCTGTTACCCAGCAATGCCAAGACCACCACTCATCCATGTCCCCAGCAGCCTGTTCCAGTGTTTGCCCTTTCTGTGAAAGAGTTTTTTTCTAACCAGGCTAAACCTCCTGTGGCACAACCTGAGGCCATTTCCCCTTGTCCTATTGTTAGTTACTTGGGAAAGAGACTGACCACCTCCCCACCTGGCTCCAACCTTCTGTCAGGGAGTTGGAGAGAGAGAAGATCCCCCTTGAGCCTCCTTTTCTCCAGGCTGAGCCCCCCAGCTCCCGCAGCTGCTCCTTATCAGTTTTGTGCTCCAACCCCTTCCCCAGCTCTGCTCCCTTCTCTGGACATGCTCCAGCACCTCAATGTCCTTCTTGTCATGAGAGGCCCAAATCTGACTACAGGATTTGAGGTGTGGCCTCCCCAGTGCCCAGCACAGGAGGACAATCAGTGGCCACAGTGTTGCTGATACAAGAGATGCTGCTAAATGAGACCAGCAACTTCCCAGCTCAGCTCTGGCCCTCGATGGCAGCAGAAAATGTTATTTACATGGAGTTTGCGTGCCTGGCCTAGTGGCTGGTGGCACCTCTCTCCATGCTTTTCTCTTGCAGGAATTACTGGGAGGTCAGTGCCAGCTGTGGAGAAGGCACTCTTACTGGTTTGAACCTAATCTCCAGTAGTTTCTTCAGATGCTCCCTAATGCTCAGACTGGCAGGATTTGTTGAATGGTGGTGCTGTATCGATTTGCTTTTCCTTTTTCTATTTTTTTCCTCTCTTCTTTCTCCACCCCCTCCACTTGTGCTGTGATCATGTTCACCCTGAGCCTCATGTCCTTCCCTGCTGAGGGGGCCCCAGATTTGGTAATCTGGCCTTCCTTGGCAGCTGCTCCATCCCTCAATCACTTCAGCTGCCCAGCTTTAGACATCTCTGCCTCCTTCTGGTGCAGAGACCAGAACTGGACATAACATGTTGATGCTTTTTTGTTTTGCACAGTAATATGTTTAAGTACCATGTTTTCAGTACCCTTCCTAATGAGACACAAAGTTTTATTGCTTTTGGCCAGCTACTCCAGTTTGACCTGATGATTTCAGAGAAAACAGTGACTCAGCCTTCCTCCCGCAGTTGGAACTGGAGAAAGTGCAAGTGTTACTTGGTTAAGGAGGTATTGCTCAGAATTTTTTCCCCAGATGCATTACATCACAGCTCTGTGTTGAAGTGCAGCTGCTGTCTTAGCAACTTGCTTAATTTTGTGAGGTCCTTGTTGGTTTTTTTACCCCCATTGATATGACTTTTGCTGACCCATAAGAGCTTAATATGACTTGCAGACTTGCACAATTCACTTATCCATTTTGTGATGCTGAATAAAACCAATTATTGGAGAACTGCTCCATCCTCTTCTCTATCCAAACCTCTCTTCCCCATAGGCAAAAGGTGCATATAGTACTTGTGTAGATACTGAGACTAAATTCTTTATCTGAGTTGCTTAGATACTGCATGTTCTGTAACTCAGTATGTAATGAGGTTGATCCCACCTGCCCTGAGTAATGACTGAGTGATTTCTCTTGCTCTTCTTAATCTCCTTAAATGTAACTTCCACCAGAACCTTTTCATTTAATATCCTACTGTTCAGTGTTCCTGGTCGAAAATTTGGCTCCTGGTGGCTGCATAGATAACTCAGTGGTCATGCTCAGTGATGTGGCATAAATGAATTTGAAGTGCCAAGGTGCATACAGAGTTCAGGGCATAGTTCAGCTGAGATGGGGGAAAACACAGGTGGATTATTCTGATGGTCTTAATCAGAGTTTGTATTTTTTCAGTTTCAAGTACTAGTATTTAAGAAGCATAATCAGGGTGATTTTGGAGGAGTATTAGTAGGAGAGAGGAAATTGAGATTTGAAACTGTTGAGTTTTTTGGGGGGGGGTTTGGTGGGGTTAGTTTTTTTTTTTGGGTCTAGATGCTATAAAGATAAGGAGACTCAATACTGATTTTATTTTCAAATGGGAAGAGGAAGGCAGGTACAAACAGAAGAGTTGGGTAATGAGAGGAATGTGACAGTAAACTGACAACAAATTGAGAAATTGTGGAAGCAGATATGAACTGAAGGTGTTCCCGAGTTATGGGACGAATCAGCTGATGCTTGTACTGGTGTACCACCACAAAGCTTTTGCAAATTTAAAGCCACTTGAGGTATGTCAGATGTGGTGATCAGCACACCATAGATGTGCCTTGTACCTGTTTTATCAACCAAACACTTAATTTGAAAAAAAACCTTCATGTTCTGTGCAGTATTTAATTTGGCCCTCTCATTTTTCCTTGCTAGATTTTGTGTGGCTTTTGTGTTTTGAAGGCAGCAGCTTGCCTTGGAACTAGTGAGTGGTTAAAGAGAACTTCTCAAAAGCACAGCACAGGCTGTGCACGTTGCGGGGTGTCACAGCGGTTCATTGTCGGCCGCTTGCTCGTTAACCTTTTCAGCAGACAGAAATGAGAGCATTAAATCATTACTGCTGATACTCACAGCTGAAGCAAAGATTTAAACCAAGATAATAAGGGACTCCAATGCAACGTGGATGTCCTGTGAAGTAGGGCTGTAAACGCAAGATGTGTGGCTTTGTATGCTGAATTTCTTCTGATCTGGCTAAAGCACAAAAGAGCTGCTGCCAGGTTTAGTGGGTGGAGGTGTCTGTCCTATAACTGTCCCCCCTCCATCTCTCCCCAGGGTAACAGATGAAGATTTGCAGCTAAGCTGGAAATTCAGCTGCTGCTGTGCCTAAGGCAAATGCAATAAATATGTCAATAAGGGAAAAAAAATCCTAATCTGAGTAAGCAAATGGTGGTTTTAGTGCTTTTATGATTGACATTTGAATACTGTGTCAGGTATTGGTGTTTGCAAATCAGGGCTGCTACTGAAAGCCAAAACAGTTGGAGCATTTAAAGAATTGTAAGGATAATAAAATACTTAAGAAAAATGGGCCTTCTTAAGGCCCATTAAGAAAAGTGAGGCACTTCTGCCTCTCAGTCTACATAGCTAGTAAATGAAAAGATTTTGAGTTGTATTGAAAATTGTCCTAAAAAACTGCCTTAATGTGAAATGATATAATAAAAGTTGTTAACATTCAGCCCTGCATTTTGCTAAATTAGAAGTAGGTTAGATATAGGTTACAAATGAGATGCACTTTTAATGATGAAGGGGAAAAAATACATATATGGAACAATGCAACTGGTGGTTTATACAATCTTTTAATCATACTGTAAAACTTTTTAATAGCTTTTCCTTAATAGGTGTGCTGTCAGGATGAATTCGTTGCATCTCCAAGGTCTTTGTTCAGTAGATCAGATGGTCATGGATAAATCCTTGGGTTTCTCAACAAATGTAATTTTACAAAGCATTTTTTTTGAAAGATGACTTGTGTTTTGTGTTTACTTATTTGCTCTTTAAAAAAAGGAAAATATTTTTACATAGATAATGATATCTCAGTTTCATTAAAGACCAGAGAAACATCCTTTTTCACCTGCCAGAGAATATAGGAAAGGAGACTTTCTAGGTAGTTGCATCCAGCCTCTAAGACAACATCCTTCAGGACCAGCCACACAAAGGCTAAAAGCTGAATGTGCATCTGTATTCCTAAATTATTTTGGTACCATGGCTAAATAGGAAAATTGCATTTTCTGTTGAGTCTGTGATATTCCTCATTTAGTTGCAAGAATTGTTGTCCAATGACATGTGCTGCTTTGTTTCTTGGAGACTGTGGTCTGTGGTTCCTCGTGTGCTGCAAGCCTTCACTCTTCCCTGGAAAGAGAGATTGGTTTGTGAATTGAATATCTGAATTAATTTCAAGGGAATGCTGTTAGGCTGGAGTCAGCCAGCTCCTGCTACAGGAGAACAGGATTAAATTTCTTGTGGTTTGCTGCTTACCACAGCTCTGGAAAGAGATCAGTGCTGCAGATGGGGCAGAGTCTGAGCCTCTGGAGTTGTCCACGGGGCCATATTCTCGTTTTACCTTGAGGCAGGAATAGGAAGCTCACAGAACATTCCTGTTTTCGATGATTAGATGTTACTCTTGGAAGGAAGATTTAAAGTTGTGGCTCCATCTTAAAGAAAACATTTGTTGAAACTCTGCAATGTAAAATGCATAGTTTTATAAAAGCAAATACAGTGATAGAGAGATCCAGTCCTCAGGGTATCCATAAGTCAGAAAAAAACTATTGGTGCTGGGATCCACAAAGCCTGTTTGTAGTGCCCAAAACCATCTCAGTGCATCTAGAAGCAATAATAATAATATTCTTTCTTTAAAATACTGTTCTTTTTGTTCCTTGATGAATTCATGTACATAACTGATTTACTTGGAAAGTTTTCTTTGGAGGAGGAACTTTCTTATTTTGTAGCACCTCTAATGTCATTTCAGCTTGTTCCTGCTCTGTTACAATCATCTGTGTCCAATATTACAGAAACCTTGCTTGGAAAGGAGCTCTTGAGGCCATCTGCTTCATCATCCCAATATCTACATGGGATAAAACCAGTTTTCTCTGAGAACTGATTAGCCTTTGCAAAGTATGTAAAAGTTTGGCTATGATAAAGAATATGATGTGAAAGTAATTTTTCTTTCTGCCTGTTCAAGCTGGCAGTTTGCTCCCTGCCAAGTAGCACAGGGAGATACTTAAGAATATAAATGCAGAACACGAGTGATCCCTTGAAAGGATCAGTAGGAGCAGCAGCTCTTGAAATATGATTCATTTTAGATTTCACTTTGAAGAACTACTTTGGAGCAGATAAAAAAGTAAGATTGGTTCATGTTGTACAGCTGCTGTAAATGTGGTTTGTGTGACAGCCCTCCAAGCACTCAAAAACTGAGTTATAGAAGAAAAGTCAGTCCAGGCCTTGCTGATGTAGGGAATCCTTCCCAACAGGACAGCTCTCCAAAATGCTACCCAAGCCTCTTATTTTAGTCCCAAATGAGATCAAAACCCTAACTTTAGGTTTTTTCCTCTTCAAATCCCAGCACTAGTTGAATTTCTCCTCTCTGTAGTGTGCTTCAAAAAGGGGGAAGTTTTACCCAGCAAAGAAGGCAAGTTTGTAAGTGCAACCTTATGAGTAGTTATCCGAGTGTGTACTTTGTTTACCTCTCCATGAAGGAAGTTTTTAAAGTGTGGCCAGAATCCATTCATCATTTTTCAGTGTTAGATGTTAAATGAAAAACCATATTTGGGAATAAAGCTAGGAGGTTTCAAGCCAGAAAAGATAAGAATGAGCTGGAGAGATGAGGCAAACTCAATGATAAGAAAGTTCCTAAAGTGACCACTAAAGGAACACCTGAAGGTAATGAGCATTTATTGTTGTGGTGTCTGGATACACAAAGGAGTGGAACTGTTATCTTTAGAATCGTGAAATATTTATTTCATTTATGCTGCTATGAATTCACATTTCTGCAGTGGTGGTGTTTGCTAAAATTAAGATATAAAATCAGCCTATAGAGGACTTGGAGTTTAATGGAAATAATTGAGAAATACCACACAAGTAACCTGCTAAGTGCACATATGCAGTTTTGAGCATACTGATATGACCTTCAGGCTTCAATTTCTTCTGTCCAACTTGCTTTTAGATCTAATGTATGTCAATTAATGGTAGAAAACAGTCTCTTGCACTAAACTGAAATAGAAGAAGGTGCAGTTGCAGGAAGTGGTTCAGTAAACTTGTCCCAGAGGTGCAGCATCTCTTCAGTTAATGCACTTGTGGGACTAATTTGCAGTGGAACATGGAAGTAAGAAATCTGCACAGTGTTTGACTTAAATATAGCAGCAGTGCTGATGGTGTCAGTGCCCCATTTGGGAAGGTCCTGGTGCAGTAACAGGATCTGTGTGAGCACTGGCAGGGAGAGATCACAGAGGAAACAGCGGCTCAGGTGTTCGGGACAAACGCTGGAATATGATCAGGTCTTTCTTGAAGTTAAAAATATTTGTGTGTGTTTTAGCTGCTGAGATTTCTCTATTTAAATTCTGAGATGTAAGTGATTGTTTTCTGCCTGTGTGTATATAATAACAATAATAACATATTTTTCTGGGGTTAATGGTTGCCATAATTTTCCTGACATCTGTTGTGTGTGCACATTTAACCAAATAGTCTGCTTCCAAAGCAATAAATGCTGTGATAAAACATTCCCAAAACACAAAAATTTAAAGATTTTAATGCACTTTTAATTATTTGTGGTAACCTAAATCTTTTGATAGCTGTTAATTATAAATGGAATTTAGACATTAGTTTCTATTGTGGTAGAAAAATTAAAATCAAAACTGGTATTTTCAAGTGCACAGTTTTAGATGCTTTACTCATGTGGCTGCAGTTGTTGGTATTGTGTAGCCTAGTGACAAGCAGGAGTTTTTTTGTGACTTCATAAAAAAAAGAGCATGGAAACAATTAAACACATACAAACAAAAGATGATGCAACATTTATCTTCATGTAATTCTTTCCAAATTAATTGTCACTGCAAATCTTGTTCTGGTGGAAGAAAGCTCCATTCCATGTGTGCTGATTTGGATTCTGTGCAGAACCTGTTGGGTTTTCTGCTTCCCACTCTACCCGTGTCTCCTTGGTTGCGTCTCCTGTCTCAAGGCATTTCTTACATGTGAGATGGTTTTGTTTCTAAGCAGACAGCATGATGAGCATCTTTTAAATGCAATTTACAATCTTCGTAAATATTGTGTTCCACCAGACTAAGGCATTCAGTATTTTCTCCGGGGTTTTTTTATGGTGTCCTGTTGCCACTTTGATTTCACGCTTTAAGTGCGTTTCAAATTTCTGTGTTGCTGTTTCATCATCTCCTCAGAGCAGTGCTGTTCATTTTTGAAATTTTTCGTGGGCTGCCTTTAAATTTTAGGTGTAATTCTGTTTGGTATTCAAGTTTCATCATGTTTTCCAGCTACAGACATGAATTGTAACAATCTGTTGGTGAGAGCAGGGCTAATACATTTATTAAGCCTCGTTATTTCTTCTAATAGGTAGCAAAGCAGTGGCCATCTGCCCCCATAATCTCTGCATCTGTTTCAGCTGCTACACCTGTGGCAAAGTTCAGTTTCTCTGCGGATTTTGTACCCAGTGTAACAATTTATTACTCAACTTTGCTGTTTCCTTTAACCAAACCTTTTTCTTAGGTTCAGTTCAGTTTTTCTCTCATTTGTTTTACTGGTTCCCCTTTCTCATCCCACCCCTCCCTCTCCCCTCTTGTATTTTTTTCAGTTTTCATTAGCCCCATGATGTGTGTCCCCAGTCCCTGTCCTTACAGACCTGAATAATTCTCTCTTTCCAGGTCTTTGTGGGTTCTAGATTCTGCTCTGAGCTCTGATGGGCACCTCAGGTCCCAGTCATGATGATGTGCACTGAGGTGACAATAGAAAAGCAGGCAGGAACAATGTAATGACTTACAGTTTCATATAATGTATATTTTTTAGTGTATAATTTTTAATATCTTCTATTTAGACTCTGAGACAGTGATCATTGTTTGCAGCTCAAGATAGCCTTAGCATTTCCTATAAAAATGTTCAGCAACTATGTCCAAAGTGCCTTGAGTGACAAAAATCAGTGTCCTTTTAATATTATATCTTTTGTTCTATGCTTATCTGCTTGCAAGCTTGGCTACTTCTTCTCTAAAGATTTAAAAATAAGGAAAACATTCTGCAGAGTTTTCTTAATTTGCAAAGACTATCCCTGACACTTTGAGCCCTGAAATTCTGTAGGTGATGATGGTGAATTTTGTATGTAACACTTATTTGTGCGTAGTGACCTGTATTCTGCTGCAGTAATTACACTCATTGCCTTCAGTATAGTCTTTGTCCTTCAGTCAGGTGAGCAAAGCATAATCCTGTTAATGAACAGGGTGAGACAAGGAAAATGCTTTTGATTTGCACGTGGCATTCCTGGCAGCCAGCAAATGGCTTCAGATAATGTGCTTTATTAAACAAGTATGGCCTTGCAGAAAAATTATGAGGCAAATGCAATTGTAGAGCTATTTTTTCTTCAGTTTCTAAATGTATTTCTTTATTGTTACAGATATTTCAAGACTTCCCTTGCCAGCAGGTAAGTTCTCTTTTTTCAGTTATGTCTTGATGTGACAGCAAGCAGCTTTTAAGGGCTTGCTTACGATACAGTCATGCTTTTATATAATCAGAATATCGGTTCTTACTGGCACTGTCATGGTACTTAGTCATGTGGGGATCTGAGGTCAAAACAAAACCTGTTGAGATACAGATTTTTTTCCATTTAAATGGTGTATTTTGACAAGGGGAGGAGGTAACTGAGGTGTATTTATAGGCAGTTGTTAAATGTACGTGTGAAGTAGTTAATGCTTAAAGCGATTCAGCACAACGTGGGATACAGCTGGCAGGGGAACAGATTAGGAGCAACCACAAATGGTATTAGTGGTGGTTCAGAGGGACAGAGTGCAAGGAAATGGGGTTGGGGGGTTTATGGGTGGAATTTCCCCAGGTTATAATAAGGAAGATGACACAGTGTTTACTTGGCTGGAGTCACAGGTGACTTATGGCTGAGCTGCTCTATTGGACTCTTCTATCAGTAGTGTTTAAAAATTTTAAAAAAACTTCTAAACCTAAAAATAGACAATAACCCCCTACAACCCCCCAGGGACCCCACCAAGAAAAAAACCCAACCCTGCTGACCTGATTTTTAAAAATAGCATTTTTTGTTTGTTGTTTGTTACATCTGGCCTTTAACAAAATTTTAAAATTCATGCATTCATTTGTGCTGTGGGCTGGAGTTGTGATGCAGAGCTCAGAGTGAGGATGTCTTGTGTTCCATGGCAGGTAGAATTTGTGCATCTATTCCCTGTTCGTGAATTCTGGAATCCTGACTGAAATACAGTTTTACTCCTGATTGATCAAGGGATTGGATATTTGCTGTTAAGCCTGCTGCCTTTTATCCTTGCCCTCTGCCTTATGTGATTTTGCTTATGTATCTATGCTTTCATTTCTTCTTGCTGATATTAACACCTGCTCTGAAGGTAGCTGTTCTTTCCTGTTGGAATCAAATGACAATTTTAGTTAAAAGCTTGATAACTGATATGTTGTAGTCTTTTCCACAAGAACTTCAGAGCACCTCTTCTGTGAAAAAAATCATGTTTTCTTGAAGCAGTGAAGAGAAGCTTAAATGTGTTTTAAAGTTTTCTTTTCAGGACTACATCTTTAAAATGATTTTGAATGCTGAGAGTGGTTGTCAAGCAGGCACTTACGGAAAATATGAGAAAAATAAATACCTGGTGTTTAGGTCAGGCTGACAGGAAGATTGCTGTTAGGGTTTTTTCTGCAGCTTCTAGGACAAGGATTTGTGGTGAAACTTTTTCTGACTTTATATTTGGGACTTGAAGAGTTTGGCTGGTGTGAATCTGAGTCACAGTGAGATTATTCTTTTCAATTTGAGTCTGTGTGTGGGAGTGTCCTAATTGTACTCCTTAACTGTGTCTTGCAAGTACTGATAGAGGGCAGAAGCTTTCCCAGGATTTTCTAAGGATGAGCTTTTCCCACGGCATGGCAAGAGGTGTTTATAGAGGATATAAAAACTACACACCATGGCTTACCTGTAGCAGAGATTTGGCAGTACTTCCTGGTAAGGGAACTAAGGAAACTTGTTTTAAAAAATGCTTAAAATATTGTCTGAAGGGAAGGCTGGAGTCTCACGGAGGTCTGAATTGTCCTGTGGTATTACAGTGTTTTTATTAATGACCATAAAAATGGACTTGATTTGTCTTTATCTGCCAGTAACAGCAAAAAAAAGAGTTACAAGCACACTGGATGATGTGATTAAAATTCAAAAGAAATTTGATAAATTGGAAAAGCAGCCTGGATAAAAGATGTAATATAATTGAATAAAGATGAAGTTCTGCATTCAGATGGGAAGTTTTAATCATCAGAACTCATCTTTGCAATAAATAACAGTATTTTCTTATTTTGAGTTTTAAAAACTTTTTTCTCCCGAGTGCCACTTTCAGCAGTGGACAATAGATGTCACTAGAAATGTTCTCACTTTTGCCACCTGGTTTTAGTGCTCTAAATCTTCATCATAATATGGTGAGGGGGGCTTTTGCAGTGTTTGAGGACTTTGCAGTAAGGAGACTACTTCAGGTCTCTACTTTATTGTAGTGTCTTGTTTGAGGTTGGATTATACATACATTTGGTATAGTCAGTGGTAAATCAAGGTCATCCAGAAGACTTATTTCATAGCAAAGCCTTGTAAAGAAGAATTGTTTCTGTGCTGGAGAATGTATTAGTTGATGAGGTCATTAGTTAAATCATTACTCAGGAGAGTTATCCTGAATTAATCTGTATCACTGCTTTGAAGTTCATGGGTAACTTGGGTTTTTACTGCCTTGTAATTGAGGCCATGGAGATGAGCACAGAGAATTTTTGGAATGTGAACCAGGAGAGGCTTGGAGAACAATTTGCTAAAATATTATAATTTTGAAGGTGGGTAGAGAACACAGTTCTCCTGTCTGTAAATGTAGTTCTCTTGCAACACAGGTGTGTTCACAGCATGCCTGGGGGGCATGTAAGACTGGTTTCCTCTGGTAAATGCAGTTAAACTTTCTCTGTTGACACTGTGGGGATTAAAAACAATCCCTCCTGGATTTTGTCTCTCTCTGAATTTAGAAGAGCCCTAGTATCTGTGTGATGTAGGTGACTTTTCCTAAGTGCTGGTCCTTTGTTTCCTGATCCTGCAGTACAAATATGTCTTCATTACCAGAATTAAGAAATAGTAAGTAAGCAAGAAACTGTATCAAAGAACTAGAGGAAAATAAAGACAAATATAAGAAACAAGCATATACTGTAGTTTTGGTTAAAAATACAGTAAAACTTTATGCCAAGATTGAATCTCAGGTACAGTTGTTTGTAGTCAATGACTCCTCCAGATAATAACTGGTGAATCAAATAAAATCTTGCTGACTCCTAACATAAAGTGTCAAAAAATTAATTGGAAATATACATCTTTTGCCTAGTTCTAATTTCAGATATGCAGCATATTTTAAGTCTGATGCTTTTGTGTTCACTTTTTGCTGTATAATGTACAATTTAGGTAAGCACCATTTGCACACTGTCATTTTTATCTTGAAATATTAAATGGTTTTGTAACTATTTTTACTTCCAAGTCCTCATTTAGGACAAAAAAAAAAGTTACACAATTTCATCTCAGCCTAAAGATGTTTCTGAATTAAAGGCATGTCCTCATTCAGTCTGTTGGTGTATTTGGCCTTGCTGCTTACACAGGGCCTGCACATGATCCACTTAATGAAAACAGATTAATCTCCTGGCACTTTCCACAGCCTTGGAACAACCTTCTGCTTCCCCTTCCTCTTACCCACTGGGCAGGTGATGAGATGTTTAATGCTGTGCTGTGTAATAGATATTCCTTACCCTAAACCTACACCTGCCTGTGTGATGGACTTAAATACAGCACCCAGAATTTCAAAAGCCTCAAAGGGTTGGGCACTTCCTATGATGTTAAAAGATGGAAAATTAAAAATCAGTTGAGGTATTGCCAGAGTTGCAGTAGGCAAGAATTGACAGAATTGAGGTTATGCAGAATTCTTAAAATAAATGTTCACATGTATTACAGAGGGTAATAAATTATGCAACGATCATTCATGCAGCTGAGAATAAACTCAGTAGCATGAGCAGAGAACTGTTGTTAATATCCCTGCTTAAAGGGGGGGGAAAAGGTAACCAACTGTGTAGGCAGAAGGAAAAAAAGTACAAAATAGTGGCTTTTTGATTTGTCACTTCTGTGTTAAGTAAGAATTAAATACAAGCTGCACTAAGACTGAACAGTTCCTCTCATTTCAGAATGCCTGGCATGGTGCTGAAGAGATTAGAGAAGGAAACCTGCACTTTTTCTCTAAATGGTGTATTTTCAATAATCCCTTTGAAAATCAGGCAATTTTTTCTTCTAGGAATCTTTGCGAATGTTACTAAGAATTCTCATTTTTATGCAACAGTAAAATTAATTTTCATATGTTTGTAATGCTTGGGTTGGAATGATTTTATTGTGTGATGAGTATGGAACTGAAAACAATTTATGCAATGTTAGTGCTGTCAAGTTAGAATAGTTGCCTGCATGTCCTGTACAGCTCTGAAAATGTGAGAGGACTTTTCTTTTGATGCAGATATGGCCTGTAGCTTGAATTCTTTTCCTTACCAGCAAGGCAGGTGTTATTTCTACATTTCCAAATTCCCTATCACGAAACTGCTATTACTGCTGGATGAGGTTATTGCTGACAAAGCTTAAATGTCACTTGGAAGAAGTTTCTCTTGCTACTTGTGCATTAAATCTTCCTATTTTAGAGTTTTGTTTAGTAGTTTTAATAGGTTAATCATCTGTACCTCATAAAATGCATTGTCCCATTGTTATATACCTCTGATTTTAGGAAAAGCAATGTATTTATCCTTTGTAAACTGTCACTGTTGAGTATCTCATTTTTTGTGTGGAAGGCTTGGCGAAGTGACTGCTTAGACCTTGACATGAAATCCGTGTGTTTGCCAACCTTTCCAGTGAAACTTTCTTGGCTTATTTTGGCCATTCTGCAAATGGCCAAAATTGGCTGCCTTCTTCCCTGCATTCCCATCCATATTCTATAGCTAATTGCCCACACAGGACAAGAGCAACAGCATGATTTGGTAAGAAAAACGTTTTTATTAGTGAGGCTGGCCTGTGTAGTAATACTGAGGTGATGGGATATATTAAACACCTGAAGAAACTGTAAGTTAGCTAAATTGTAGTGTTTTTCCTTTAGAAATTTGAGCCTGACAGTCCTGACAGTTTCCAGGCCATCTCTGTCCATTTATTCGGTCCATAACTTCATCAATTTGTCTATTATGGTGCTGTCATAGGGGACAGTGTTGAAAGTCTTGCTGAAATTAAGAGAAATGACAACTCTTCATCTGCCAAGCTTGTATTTTATAATCAAAGAAGTTCATTAGGTTGATCAGGCATGTTTTCCTTTCATAAATTCTTGCTGACTATTTCTAATCACCTTATTGTTCTCATTTGTTTTGAAATGGCTTCCAGTGTTGTTAATTCCATCACTTTGTCAGTAATGGAGGTAAGGGTGACCAGCCTTAGTCATCCATACTCTCCCTTCTTCAAGTTCCATTGGCTTTCTTCCAGCTGTCAGGAACCTCCCACATTTGCCAGAGCAGCCTGTGAAATGATTTATAGTTAAGAAACTTGCCCTGGCTGCAGAACATTGTTTTTCTAGGAGTGCGTATAGGGATAGAGGAAAAAGGAGGAGAGGGGGTAGAAGAAAAGAAGCTTCAATATAGAGAATTGAGAGTAGTATTAAAAAAAAAAATCAGGACATAAACCAGGTGTATTGGGAATGATGTGGTACCCATGGTATCTGCTATAGACTGATTTTATGCTCAAAGAAAGTGAAATTTGATATATTGGTCACTTAATGGGACTATGACATGATTGCACGAGGAGGCAGGGAGTAAGATTTGATGACATGAAAGATCCTTCGAGTCCTCTGTCCTGTGCCCTTATGAATCTTAACAAGGTGGATCAATAAAGTCTGACACTTTAAAATAAACAAAAAAAAAATCAGCAGTTCAGCACATTCCCCTAGTACTTCCTGTAGTTCTGGCTCCCACAGCTTTGGAGACATCCACACTGCTGTGAGGATTGTTCTTGCTTATTCCTGGGCAGTCATCTCAAAGTGGAGGAATTCCAGTAATCAAGGGTGCATCATATCCAAATGTACCACTTGAATGTATAGTATCTAAGATAATTTTTCTTTGTTTTAATTAATTTCTCATTATGGAACAAATGGGAAATTTTTATCTGCTTCCTTAGAAATTGATATTACAAATGAGTCTTTAGGAATTAGGCCGTTTGGAGGGATAAGGGTACTTTTCCTAGGGAAAATTGTTCTACTTCTTTTTGCAAGTGGCAGAAAAAGGTGTGATTGCTCCACCCTGGATAACCTGAAATATCCTGAATTAGTTATGCAGTTCAGCTTTAAATGAAGTCAGCTGCACATACTCTTCATTCTTTTAGATAGTCTATGTGATTTTATTCCTAGTTTGGAAAGTTTGTTTTAGAAATAATAAGATTATATTTATTTTCTGGCTGAAGATGATGGACAAGAAAATTGAGCCTCAGTGTCATGTGGGTACCTGGTGACAGTCCTCAGCCAGGTTTATCAGGGAGAGATTTGTCAATCTTCCATCTGAGAGGTGGCTAATTTTTCTTGTGTAGTTAAGGGTGGAAGAAGTGAGGATCATTCAGTGCTTTATTTTAAACATATTAAGACTTGGCATTCTTCTTTTTTAAAAAAAGAAGGCAAGTTACAGAGCTTTTGGCCAACATATCAAAAGAATAAAACCTTGAAAATTCTTAGGGGTTTATTTTTTTTTTGGAGGGGGAAGGGACACCTTGGACAGAAACTGTTGCATGTGAACGACAGATTTTTGTTGGTACAGTATCAGAGGAATTGCAGCGGAACTTAGAGCTCTGTACTACATGCTGTCAAAAAATAAATAACTTGTAGTAATGTTTTGCTTGGAACAAGATGCTTATGTACTCTGAGAAGATGTTTACCTGTTTTGGTGTCAAAGGAATACAGAGCAAAAATGGTTCCTTGTGGGTTCTGTGCCACTAAATATGGATGGATAAATTAAAAGTGGGTGGATATGCAGGACCTGGCAGTTCACACTCAGCTGAGGCATTCCATAAGTGAGGAAAGTTCATTGCACTCTGTATAGCCACATGGATGTTCTTGCTGGCAAACTGGCTGGTGGTGGTTGTGCAGAAACAGCTAGAGGGATGTTGGCAAGGGTTATTCAAATGATGTACTTGGAGATCTGAATTAAAATTTTGTCTGGAATCTTTCAAAGTTAGAAAAATGGGACATTGTGTGGTTGCACATTTTTAGAAGGATTTTTGAAGGGTTTTTGATAAGTGGTTAGGAGTTTCAGGATTGTTTTCTACTTGTGTGGTAGCAGGTTTTTTTGGTTAGTAAAAGTTTTTGTATAGGCAAGGGGAAGGGGGATGTGTAGGGGATGTGTATCTGCTAAGAGTGATCGGAGAATTCATCTATCTTCTTTTACAGGGGAAAAAACAAATCCAGGAACAGAGCCAGCCTCGCACATGGAGGGCCATGCGCTATAATCAGGGCATCAGGATATTGGGAATGAGATTCTGCTGCTCCTTTACAGCACAAAACCTTCAGTGGCAGTCACTGAAAGTGTCTTGTTCTGTTGCAGAATTACTTAAGCAGAAGATGAAATTTGGCGAACTGAAGAGTCCAATAATCATGGTTCCTAAATATGTGTTCTTTAGTCTCTTCTGCTGATGCCCATGCTGCATTCACTGTTTTTATACAACTGTTCCACAGAAAGTGCAGCTTCTGTGAATTTCTGTAACCCCTTGCTGTAGTGTTGGAGTGTGTTACTACCCAGGGTCTTCATAGCAACAGCTATGGAGTAAAGGAAGAGGGAGGATAACAGTGTGACTGAATGAATCTGAATATCAAGCTGGATCTTGTGTAGTTGGCTTATACAAAATGTTAGTTATTAGTGTGTGTTTTGTTCTGCAAGACCTGGGAGTGACTTGGGATCTTCTCCCAAAATACACATGAGCTTGTTTGAAGAGGAACATCACTGACTACAATGAACTAAGAGGAAAAACATTGCATGGTGAACTTTAATCAACTATTTTGTTGTAAGTTACGCCTAAAATGACCATAAATAAAGCATTATATGATCTTTCCTTTAGTTTATTTTTACATCCTTGACAGGTCTTAATGTAAAGTTTGAACGCTCTCTTTGTGTCCTTAGCTCGTAACTTATTTGTGCTGGCTTTGTTTGCACAGCAGAAGACTGGGAAAAGGAAGTAATAACAAAAATTGATACCTAGGGCTCCCCCCTTTCCCTTTTTTATTTTCAGAAGAAAATATTAAATTTAATATTTAAAAGAAGAAGATATTTAAGGTAATATCCCATCACCTTATGATAGCTGTGGTGTGTCTTGCAGGCCTTTTCCCTGGGGATCACTAATTTGAATATGAAAAACTGCAAAAAACTATTTTGTCAGATATAAAGATGTTCTTCAGGTTTTCACCCTTCAGGAAGGGTGAAACTTAATTACAACGAAGTCTGTTCTTGTAGCAAGTACATTTTTCCTCAGGACTTTACTCTGATGAAGGGTCAGGATAACAGAAGAGGGCTATTAAATGCCTGTGCTTCCATTAGTGGGCTGGAATTACACTTGAGATGGATGTGAAACTTCTTAAGAAAATCTTACATTGTTTAACTCTGGCACAAAGATTTTCCAGATTATATCTTTGTGCACTAATTATTCCTTTAAGAAGATCCTTAAAAGATCTTTAAAGTTTCTAATGTTATTGTCCATTCAGATGACTTACTGGAATGGTTTCACATGGTTTGATTTTTTTTTTCCATGGCAATCTGAAAGAGTTATCTGTGATAACTTTTTGTGAAAGGCTTAATACAGAGAAATACTGGAACTTTATTTCCAGAATTAATAGACTTCATGTTGTGATTCACTTTGTCTTCACATGTCTTAGTGGAGCAAATTTTCATGTATTTGAAAAGCAGCTGAACTAATATCTCTGATCACTACAGATCTCTCCTCTGTGGTGACCAGTGACACGGCCAAAGGGAATGGTCTGAAGCTGTATCAGGGGAGGTTTAGATTGGATATTAGGAAAAGATTCTTCACCCAGCTCTCAGGCACATGGTGAGATTGTTTGGGTTGTCCTGTGCTGGGCCAGGAGTTGGACTCAATAATCCTTGTGGGTCCCTTCCAACTCAGGGTATTTTATGATACTTAGGAAAGGTTAGAATGCTACTTAGGCTTTTAGTCCCAGTAAAAAATTATTGATGAGCATTGAAATTTCTGCTGACTGTTTCCTGGTCATCTATGTGCCCTCCAAGAGGGGGAGTAAAAGGTATTATTGAAACTTGAGGCTTTGCAATAGAGAGGGGTGAGGGAGCCAAATGACACAGTGAGGTGTTAGAGGAAGTGACTACCACTGAGGTTCTGGAAACTTCAGTAATATAATTATTGGGATATTTATATAGAACTTCTAAAAGTTTATTAAGTAGAAATTTTAAGGACAGTGATCAGGCTTTTTCTAATGACCTGTGTCCTTTAAAACTTGAGGGATGAAGGAATTCTGTCCTACCCCTAGGCAGATGTGACTTAAGTCATTAAGTCTAGACATAGACTTAACCTATTAAGATGACAGTTTCACATCATCTTCTGCAATTTGAAAATTCTTACTATGCATTTATTTCAGGGTCCTTGAACTTCCCTACTACCAGTTTAAGTTTATGACACTTCTTCTTCATGTCTGTGTGGCAGGATAAGGTTTATATTCTTCCTCTATTTATGCAGTCACTGGTGGTTTTTTGTCCTGGTCTCGTGTTCACTTAAAAGTGTTAGTACTGAGTCTTGAAATGCATCAAATGGGATTGTGGAGAGCAGTACCAGAGGTTTTTTGGAAGCTGTGCTCTGCAGCTCAGAACTGCACAAGAGATGAGCTCTTGGCCCTGTCAGATGCTGTTACATGCTGACAACGATGGCCCTGTGATGTTTGGTAAAGTTGGTCATTCAAGCAGCCATCAGAAAGGGTTTTTTTTTCCTTTTTTGATGTTTTGTTTACCATCTGAAGACCTAGGATACTTATTTAACATCCCTTCCTCACATCTGAAGAAGGGCTGTGCCCAAACATCTCTTTCCCAGCTCTATCAGTTCGTTTTATACATCTTGGTCATGCCTACTTTCATTTTTACATCAGCATTCTTGCACATCTGGTTTCAGCTTTACCAAAGCCTTTTGTGCTGAAGTTGTCAAGTCACTGGGTGACATCTTACTACATTTAAAGCTCAGTTGAGTTTGGAGCTACAGAGCAGAGGTTGCATTGGTCTGCTCATCAATTTACTGCTATGAATGCATGTGGAGAGGGGATATGTGCTGCCTTTGACACACTGAATGCCGTTCCATCCTGTAACAGCTGGTTACCTCCACTAACTTGAGCTGCATTTGGTGGTGAGCTCCTGGAAGCCTTTTTTAAAATGCAGCAACAAGTTCTTGTGTTTCTGAGCTCTTTGATACCACTCCACAGGCATTTTCCTAGGTAAACAGAACTTGTTCAGCAGAACTGTGCAGTCTTGTGTAATTGGAGGAGCAAATGAGGCTATTTAAGGTGGTGGATTTTGCATTGAATAAAAGATTTTGTGTTAGCTGAAGATGACCTTTGATTCCCTGTAACAGCACAAAATGACTGCCTGAGGAGCTGCTCCTTGGAAGTTTATTGCTGGTCTCATGAAGCAGTGATTTAGCTGAAAGCTCCTGAAAAGTGAATGTCCCTTCTTGGTACAAAATAGGAAGAGGAGTTGATTAAAGTGAATAAGAATTGAATTTTCTTTGGCTTAGAGGCTCAGCTACACCTGGCCTCTACTAGAGGAGAGCCTAGGAGAGCCTCTACTAGAGGTTCTCCTAAACAATGCATCAAACTATTTTTTGGAATTTTTCAATCCAAATTCTGCTTATTACAGAGGGAAAGGGAGATTTTTGCCTATTTAACAGTATTTTCTTATTTTTTTAAATCTGCTTTTCTTTGCTTGATAGCTCAGGCACTGAATTTGCTTTGTAATAGAGCAGCCTTAATGTTTGTGTTATAAAACTTGAAAAAGATGTTCTGTAAAAATTAATAATTAATTTTTAATTTTCTGCTTTCTTATACTTGAAGGGTATCAGCACTGGCTTGTTGATTTATTCTGTGACTCTGGAATTTTAAACTTAAATAGTTCTTTGTTTTAGTCTATAAGAGTTTGTTTATACATAAGGGATTTATGCTATGCTCATCCTTCACTAAGAAATACGATATGAACTGTTCCACCTGTGTGTTTTTGTATGTAAATGGAATAATACTGCATTATTGTGAGGTCATGGATTACTGTTTTATTCAGTTTGTAATTGCATTTAATAGCTTGGGAGTCTGAGGACTTGCTGATATTGTAGCTGTGGTTTATGTAACACTGGGAGTCAGGTTCAACTTTTTTCTAAAAAGATGTTTGCAACTAACAAGTGTTTTGATGAGCTGTTATTTTAACTTTGTATTTGGCATCTGGAGGAGAAGCAGGACAAGAAAGAGACGTTCAGGTGACACCATTTCTGGTAAATAACTGGGCCCTACATGGCTGCACAGCTTTCTTACTTTCTTTTCTTTAATTGGTTCTTAGATAGATGAGACAGAAAGCAGCCCAGATACGAGGAGACAATGAAGAGATTTGCTGACCCATAAGCAACTTCATTTTCCTATATCCCTCTTAGAAGATGTGGCTAATTATTTCTAGGTTACTCTTGAATTGATAAAGGTGGATTTTAAGAAACATCTGTAAGGTCAACTGATCCACTCATGGATCCCTTCCGCTGAACAAAAGTAATCCTCACAGAATGCAATTCCTTTAAACAGCATCAAAGGGCTGGGGTCCTTCCCCTTCAGATACCTTCTACTGTGTTTACCTCATAAATGGAAGGTTTTCACCATAAAAAAGGGAAGTTTTATAAGGTCAAGAAAGGTTCTGGTGACCATTTGGATTGCTTTGTCTCATTCTCCAGTCACCCTACATCAGAGGCTGAAGATCTGCAATGCAAACTGATAAGCACAGTGAATCTGTCACAGACCAAAATGATCAGATTTAATTTTGCAGTAAAATAAGGAATAGCATGCGTAGGATTCACTTTTTCTCTTTTTTTCACCTCTTCTCTCCAGGTCTCCATGAAGCAGATTTTAGCTTTAGGCAATGGAATAGTGAATGAACTTCTCAAAGATGTTTTGAGGATAGCAATAGTTTTGTTGGGTGGATTTTTTTGTAAATAGCCTAGAACAAGAAGAAACAGAGATTTTGAATCAGTATCCTAATAAAGGAGTAATTTTAAACCTTTTTCAGCTTTCATAGCCTAGACTTTATCCTTCTCTTCAGTAAAGCCTTCAAAAAGTAAATGGAAGGAAGTGGGAGAAGATGAGCAGCTTAAGTCCACCCACAAGGAAATCTGCTACAACTTTCATGCCTGAAAACTAATACAACCCATATGGGTTTAAAAAATGGCTAATCTTTATTTATGGAATAATAAAAATAAAGTTAACTTAGTTGCCCTTTTAACATCTGTTTTCTTAACAGCAAAGGCTGGGAGGCTGCATTGCTGCCTGCTCTGCTGCACAGCATCACAGGAACCCTTGGGAAGGGGAGGTATGGGAAACCTCATTAACACTGCATTACTCCTACTCTCTCCCAACACCCTGATCTGTTTTGCTCCCCGCCTTACTACTACCAATAGATTAGGATTTGAAAATAAAACCAGTGAATTCTGTCAACTACTATTTTAAAATGTAGCTCAAATGGCCATAAGGCTAAACAGGTGGTCATGGTTCAGGAGGTCACAAAGTCTTGTTTTAAAATTCTGTACTTTTTGGGAATACCCAAGATCATCCTACTATTAAGCTCACCAAGTGGGGAAATACAACAATAAATTCAGTATTGGACTGACTTCTTGCCAGAAGAATGTCTTAAGCAGAGATCCTCAGCAGTTTATATTTTAGAATGAGTTTATGCAAGT
This sequence comes from Acrocephalus scirpaceus scirpaceus, assembly GCA_910950805.1. Taxonomy (NCBI): domain Eukaryota; kingdom Metazoa; phylum Chordata; class Aves; order Passeriformes; family Sylviidae; genus Acrocephalus; species Acrocephalus scirpaceus. The sequence continues at coordinate 3,843,741 of OU383773.1, forward strand.
GCTCTCTATCTTTCTTCTTCAGGAGAAAAATGGCCTAATGTAATCTGGAGCACAGAATTAAGAGTTTGCTCATATTGCAAAGTTGAAAATGAATTTGTGGAGGTGATGCTGCTTCTCAGTTGTGCTGAATCATTTCTGTGGAAAAACTGGGCTTGGATTTTGACACTTAAAGTAAAATATAATTTTTCTTTCAGTTCTGCCTGTCAGAATGCTCATAGTTAAATAAGAAAGACCATCTCTGGTGGCAGGGTAATGATGATGGAGCTTCACAGTCTCCAGGGACCCTTGGAGGTCCTGGAATCCATCACTCTGTTCTCCTCTGTGCCCTTTGGCAAAGGGTGTTCAGGAGGAGACTGAACTAGAGAAGGTGTGGGTGGAGCAGAAAGGGGCTGCTTGCGGGCAAGGGTGCTAGATTTAGAGACCAGGTAATCCAAGGTAGATTTCCAAAACAGCCTTAGCAAATCTGAGTTTAGAGTAAGGCAGAGGTCAGGAGTTGTTTATTTGGATTTGTTATAAGGCACTATTTTTTAGTAGTTCCTTTGAAGAAGGATGATGTTTGTTTGACTTGGGCTAAGAGGAAACTTAGGGTAGATAGTATTTTCCACTCTTAAATAATGCATACACCCAAAAAATAATTAGAATATTTAGAAAAATCTCACAAAGAACTAACTTGAAGGGATGAAGATGAGTGAAAGTTACAGTGCAGTTAGAGTGTCTGGACAGCATGTTTGGGGAATTCTGGATACTAACATGAAAAAGCAAATAATTTGGATGCAGAAGATTGTATCTTGCTCAATAAATATGTTTTAACTTTTACAACATTCATCAGGCACTCTCAGTTTACAGGCTGTAATTGCTGCGGTAGAAAGCATTTGTGGCTTTACCAAAAAAATTCTACACTTGTTCTGAGGGTAAACTTTGAAAACTTTATCAGCAGGATGAATGCAATGAATTCTTCCATCTCCTACATGAATATGCAGATCTCCTTCAAAACAATGCCTTTGTTCTTCAGCTTCTAGTAATTACTAGAGTGATAAATGTCATGCAGTGGCTAAGACTATGAATTATTGAGTCCAAAATGATAATAATAAGCATCAGCATCGTTATCAGAGAATGGTTTAGGCTGGAAGGGACCTTCAAGATCACCTACTTCCCACTGCTCTGTTATGGACACAGTCACCTTATACCAGACCAGGTTGCTGAAAGCTCCATCCAACCTGGCCTTGAACATTTACAGGGATGGATATTCACGATTTCTCTGGATGTGTCCCACCATCCTCATAGTGAAGAATATTTTCCTAATACTTAGTTTAAACACATATTCTTTCAGTTCAAAGCCATTCCTCCTTGTCCTATCACCATGTGCCCTTGTCAAAAGTCCCTCTCCAGGCACTGGAAGGATCTAAGGTTTCCCTGGAGCCTTCTCCAGGCTAAACATTCCCCACTCTCTCATCCTCATCCAGAACAGAGGTGGCTCCAGCCCTAATGATGATGTCATTGCCGTGCTCTGGGCTGTAGCTCTTAACTTTTGTTTTAACAAGGGAATGGGCTGCTCTTTTCTCCCCTGGAGGAGATCTCTGTTGCTCTTCTGTTTATCTGGTGGCTGAGGTGTTGCAGAAGAGGAACTGAAAAGCAAATTTCTGTTCTGCTCCCCAACACTGTTCCGGTACTGATCTGTCTGTTTTCTTCACAGTTTCCAAATCCTGAGTTCAGTTTGGTTTCTCAGGGCAGTGGAGCTTGGACAAGTATTCCCTGTTTGGTTCTGTCCTGATCCCCTTCCTAACAATACTCCAATGTGCCTACCAGTTTGATCAAAATTTGATGAATAGAGAGATTAACTGATGTGAAAAAAATAAGTTGAATAGCAGAGAATTCCTAATGATGCCATTTACTGAGGGAGGAACTGTGGTCAGTTCTGTTCTGATGAGATCTCTGGGACCACCCCCAGGAGCTCCAGCTCTGGACACAACTGTGGAGAAAGCCAAGATTTGCCAGTTTGTCTGATGGGCCTTTTAGATCTTTATTTTTGTTCAGACAAGCTTGAGTGGAAAAAATTAAACAACCTTTTATATGCCTCACAATTTTAAAAAACCAAAACCCTGTTGTTTAACCCTTTGTTCCCCAAAGCTTTGTGGTTTTTGAAGGCGACATCAATAGGAGACAGGCTAAGCCCCACAAGGAAAATTTAAAAAATTAAATACCTTGATACAATTTTAAAAATGCTTCTGACTTTTTTCCTCCCCTCTTGCTTTCCAAAAGCTGATGCTGATAATCAGTAGTTTTTAAAAGCAGGCTGAAACTGAGCAACCAAAAGCATAGTCACAGCAGAAAAGTCTTAACTTGAATTTCCTTGGGGCAAAATGCCATTTCTTAGCCGACCTTGGCCTGTCTGTTGTTATTGAGGTAGTCTGAACTTTTTTCTGGTTAGAATATGTGCTTCAGGAAAAGGGCCAGTGCTTCTACATATTCTTAGTAAAAACTTATGAATTCTTATTTTTGTAATAAATAGTTTTTTTGGTTTTTCTTTGGTAGCTGTTACCATCATCGCTTACACAGGGTCTACTACGCAGATACTATCAGTGAGTCAGCAAATGCATCTTGCACAACAAGAACCAACGCTCCTGTTCCACAGCCCTAATTTCTGACAGATGTTTCTTACCTCAGTAAATGGTATAATCTGATTGGCATTACTTAAAACAGATTACATAAATGCTACTCAGATACCTACTTGATGAGCAGTATTTATAAAATGTAAATACTCAATATTAAGTATACTGGAGATGCATTTAACTTCTTAAGTTTGTTTTTGGTTTTTTTTTTTTTTTTACTTTGTGCTCTGCTACTCCATCCTTACCTGCCTTCCTCCCTGCAACTTGGAATTTTGGGGTTTATGAATATCTTCAGAACATAAATTTTTGGTTTTGGCCTTTTTTTGTGCAGAAAATAGCGATCATGTTACTTGAAAGAAGAGAATAAGCATATGTCTACTGTGTACTTCTTGCAACAACAAATAGATATTAAGTATTTTTTAAAGGAAGCACTTGGTTTAAGTGAAAAAATACATAGAGTGTAAGATGCTGGATAGCTTCTAAAATTGAATTCAAAAAATTCTCAGGCTATGAAGTACTTTGTTTTCACCTTCATTTTGTAGTCTAATACAAAAACAAGAAGGTATGTCCTTGAGAAGAATGAATATAATACTGGTATTATATGAGCAGGCAGTATCTCTTGACACTTGGATTGATAATCTGTATTAACCTCATCTGTTAAAAGTGTAAAGAATACAGAATCCACACATTCTGTTTATTAAAAATCTCCTTGGCAATGCACTTACCAATTGATATTTAAAGGGTTTTGTTTTCATGAATAAAATTTAATTTAGACCTTCCCCTTTTTACTTCTTGATATTTTTTATCTGCTTTTGTGGAAAACATTTTCTTTTTATGGAAGAAACACATTTTTAAAAATATTTTTTACACCCTAGAGCACAGATCAAACCAACTTAAGGAAAATATCTGCAGTTTCCTTTTTCTAAGGAAACAAGTCTGACTTGCTCAAGGTCACCAAGGAAGCCCATGGCAGAGCTGGATGTGTAAAAGCAGTTTTCCTGCCCTGCCAGCTGCAGCATGAACCAGAGAGGCATTGAGCCTGTCTGTGCCCTTTCTGTACCCACACAACTACAGTAATTGGGGGTTTAAATATTACTGTAGCATGTTTTGATTTATTATTGAAGGTAAACATAATCGACCTTGTCGCTAGGAGCATTTGTCTGCCTGTGTAGCACTGAGGGGTTTGGAAAACTTTGTAGTGGGGGGAGGAAGGCACCCAGGCATGTCTTCAGTTTCCTTTGGCTTTCTTCAGCCCCAGAAGGAGCTTTGTGCCTGAGCAGTGATGCAGAACATCTGATGGGCCTGGTTGTGGCCTAATCTCTCCCTCTCTCTCTTTTTTTTTTTTCCAGTGAATATTTTTTCTCGTTTAAATAGAGAAGCAGACAATACTTAAATGCAGTTGCTGCTTCTTTTCTTCTTTTTTTCTTTTTATCAAGAATTTTGACATACACCACCAATTCTGCAAGGCCAGTCAGTATATTGAGAAATGAGATGGCAGTAAAGAATGGTAATTAAACATACGCTGTAGACAAGTGCATGCTGCTACAAGTAGGCAGATAGGTTAAGTTGAAGGCTGCTGGCTTTAGATTAATTCCCTTTTGGTTCTAGTCTTGGATAAGCCTTACGCCTTACTGCTGAGGGCTGGGAGTGAGAAGAGATTACCGTGGAATATATAAAGAGCTTTAATGATGTGTGAGTCTTGTTCCTGTTGATTTTAATATGTGTTTTAGCTGAATCAGTTATTTATAATTTTTGTGAAATACTTCGCTGTGAGTAAAATGGATATTTGCTTTATATCCATATACATATTCTGCCTGAATGCGTGATTATTATAAACATAGGCTTTTGCAGTGTTTATACTCACCGTTTTCAAAGAAAACTGTTTGTAAGCAGTTTTGATGTTAGGTACTGCAAAGTTAAGAAGAAACAAAGGCCGTTCACCATCTGGGGTGAATGTTTGAGGTGACCTTTGTCTTCTGATGAGAAATCAATGAAGAAGCCCCGGGTTTAGAGGGGGGCTGGATGTGGCACTGAGTAAGGACTGGCGTGGGCTGCGATATTCATTCCTTAGGGCAAAGCAGCACTGCCAGGGTTCGTGCATCCAGAATCTCGTGGAGTGAGGCAAGTGCTGCCGGAGGGTGTGACCCCAATTCCTGCTGAAGTTTGGGGAAATTCTCCAGCGCTTATAGGAAAGTTCCCGTGGGCTTAGCGCTAAGTTTTACGCTTTTAGGATACCTGGCGCTTGTGTCGAAAAGCGGACACATCAAATGAGTAAAAGCTATGGCAAAACGCGGGTGCGGCAGGGGAAGGGGCGGTGCGGGGCAGCCGGGAACGGGAATATCAGCGGCGGCGAAGCGAGGCCGGTCCGCGGCCGGGCTGGGCGGCATTTCCAGCGCTCTGTCTTTGCGCAGAGGGTGAACCGGAGACTGCCGGGCGCGGGCAGCAGACGGGGATTAGCATATTAATGGGAGCCGGGTAATCGCCTCCCGCCCCTGCCCGCCCTCCTCCGCAGGGCTCACTCCGCCTCGGCACCGCTCCCGGGGAGGACGAGGACGAGGAGGTGGATGATGCTCCGGGGCGGGGGGAGATGAGGCAGCGGCGCGGCTTCCCCGCTGCGGAGCGCGCTGGAGCCCCGGGCGGGCCGGGGGACCGCGCTCCCCCCGCAGCCAGGTGAAGCCGCACCGCCCCGGGGAGGGCCGGGGCTCCCTCCTCTGCCCGGGATCCGGCACGTCCAGGCGGCTCCAGCCTCCCCCCGCAAGAGCCCGGAGCGCTGAATCGGGACATTGTGTGCCGGAGCTGGCCGGCATCGAGCACGCTCTGTGTATGTGGCTGCTGGAGGTGGCCGGGCAGCAGCCCCCGAGGCGGGCAGGTGCGGGCTGCATGGAGAAAAGCGGCTGCAGCCCATTCCCTATGTGCTGGGCTAAAGGTACTCCGACCTTTCATTTATATGTGTTTGTGTGTGTATATATATATATATATCTATATCTGTATGTAGTTCCCTCTCCCTCTTAATTTAACATTTTACCACCTGTGGTTTTGTGGTTTTTTTCCTACCAAAGCCAAGCTAGAAAATAAAATATTCTGGTCATGCGCTTGCAGTGCGGAGCTGCCCCTCTGCAGGAGCTGCTTCACCTGACAGTTGGGATGCTTCGGGATTTTTTTTTTTTTCTCTCTCTGCCTTTAAGAATGGTTTGAAATGAAAAGAGCGCTTGAGCTGTTTGGTTTGTACTTGCACTGATGTGAGGATCTGACGGCTTTGTTTGTGATCTTTGTATTTTGAAGGCACTGGGAAGGTGATTCTGCTTTCACTAACCTTTTAGAAGAAATAGTTTTGAAGTGCCTGATCCTGATCGTAGAGAGCGTTTACAGTGGAAGACTCACATCATTTTACTTGATGTCTCCGAATTTGCCGTCCCTATTATCCACCCCCAAACTGAGACAATAAGTAGCCACAGAGCATGAATTTATTACAATGAGAGGGTTGGACTTGAAATTGAGGCTTAACAATACTTAGATGGACATGGGAAAGTCATTCACGTGATAATCTTAATTTGCACCCCAAGACATTAATATTTACCCTATTATCATCCGGACGTTAGTTTTATATTGGAGTTGTGGATGTGAGTGGACAGGGATTAAGGTCGAAATTCTGTTAGTACTAGCCAAAGAATCGAATCTTCCTTAGATGGAAAACAACTGTAAAAAGTTGAGTGTTGCTGGTTGTAAGCATAACTTTCCTCGTGCTTGCTTTCATTTCAATGTACTTTCTTTTTTGGAAGAGAAGCTGGCAGTGAAGTATTGCGTCACCGTAATCTTGGATCACGGACAGCCAGTTACTTCAGAAGTTCAGGGCAAACGTATCTGAGCTAAGGATTTGATAGGCATAGCTGCTAATTAGTTGTCTTGAAAAAAACAACATTGAATTTACTCACAGTTTGTATTGTCTAGTGATAAGGAGGACACACGAAGAAGTATTTAACACTGACTTTGTCTTGCCTGCTTTCTGCACCTTTCAGAAATATTAGGCTAAACTAGTCTTTGCCACACATTGACATAGTAGCACACAGAGTAGAAACGATTTAGAAACGGGAGAAGTTGGAACACCACACCCTGGTTTCATGAAGTGCAGAACCTGTCAGCTCACTGGGGAATAATAGTTAGTAAACAATGAGTAACGGTAGTGGGAAACAAAGCTAAAACAGAGTGTCCTTTGCTTTTAGTAAGATTTGTTTACCGTGAAGGGGTAGCAACAATGCCAGACCTATGTGTCATAAATTGTATAACAAAAGTATTAGATGAAATTGGGATTCATGTCCTTGGACTATTGCAAGGGTCAGGATGAAGGTACCTCCCAGAAAGTAACTTTTAAAAGTAGGGAAGAAGAATCTTCTGAAAGCAAAAGCAAGTTTTTGCCATCTGCTGTTCAGGCTGGTTAGTATTAAGGTATCAGTTTCTCTCCTCTACTCCTGTGCCAGAGGATGCCCCCAGCAGGGCTGGGGATGGCTGCATTGGGCCATGATAAAAGCTATTGATTCACCCCCACCCATTCCAGCAATTAAAATGAATTAAAAATGATCCCACCTCTTCCTCTGGTCGCTTGTGTTCTCAGAACATAGCTTCAGGGAAGATTGCTTGTCCATCTCCTCTGCCCCAAAATATGGAGAGCAGCCCTGTAATCTCTTGTTATTCCTGTTGGGGGGAGAAGGGGGACACCAGGAGTTGCATAAGAGGACAAAGGCACCAGGATCTTTCACAGCTGCCAGTTGTGATGATTTCTAGAAAAAGCTTCATCGCAGCCTCCCAAAAAAATAGGACAGATGAGAAATAGCTTGAGCTATATTTGTCATTGAATGGTGACCATGCCTTAGTCGATGATTACTCTGTGTACTGTTCACCGGCTTAACCTTAGGGAAATGAGACGGATCTGGCCTACTTTGATAAGGACTGTGAGATATCTGCAGTCCAAGAAAGGTAATATATTAATGAGAGAACCATTTATTTCTGATCTCTTTATTCTGGCTCTTTGGTTTATCTGTTAAAGCTTCGGGTTACCTGTAGAAAAAACTGATAAAAGTTTTAAGTATTTTATAATGTCTTAAAACGTGATCTTGATGTGTATATTTTATTATCCATAACTTTTTTCTAAGTGCTGTGTTCTCTTTTGAATGGGACAGATTAAGCTTTCATTGTACCAGGTGTGATCTCAGCAAATGTTTGTTCTTTGAAAAGGCTTTGAAATATTTCAGTGAGTCTGTGTTCATACAGAGCTTCCACTTTTTTTTTAGCATTCTTAAATCTGAAATCGTCAAATCTTCTTAGCGATAGCGTGGGATGACCTAATTGCAGCCAATTCTGTGGCTCTGTCTGTAGAACTGCAACAGAGAATAAGGTATTTGCTTGCTTTAGGAAGTATTTGTGTAAATCTGTGTTGTTGCTTTTTTGCCTCCTCTTCACATCTAAATCTAATCTACCTAGTGTTATTGAATTGAGCGATTTAGTCTGGATCTGCATATTCCAGATTGGAGGGTATTCTGATGGGTGAATGAAGTGTGTATTTTGTGGCAGGCATATTTCTTCTCAGTAAGTCTGTATTAGTTTAGTCAGGATAGGAGTAAGGCGCTATTGGCTGCTTCCTCCCTCATATCATTAAGTAATTTGAAACTTAAAATGTCAGGTCTTGTGGAATAATCATCCTGAAGCTCCCTTACAACTTCAGGGGATGCTGAAGTAGGTGTCTTGATCCCTGAGCAATCACTGCTCCTTTCCCAGCTAAGTGCTGAAACTTTTTGCTGATATCATACAGGGATATTTCCTTTCTGCCTGTAACAGCAGACTAGAAAGTCGTCATGGGTCACTAAAGACTTTTCCCTAACATCTCTGAACTTTGCTAAGATCATTAATAGTATAATGTATTGCACTTTGACTTAGATACTTTTGCTGGCGAACTTTTTTCTTGTGTTTCCTGTGAATTCCTGCCATTTTAACCTTACACAATAACTGGGTGAAAGCATTGTAAACGTGACAGCCAAGGGTAGTCGGGCAGCTCTGCTATAGGTCTGTGAATTATCCACCCTAAGGAGGAGGAAGTTTCTTGAATATCTTCCAGAAGAGCTCTGTTTAGTCATTTTTGAACAATTAATCAATGTAGTTCAGTGTGTGCCATGTGAATTGTTAGAGCAGAGTGATCACAGTCCTTGAACTCAGCCCTTCAAACTAACATAGAAAGCCTGTACTGGCTTAAAATAATTAAGACAAATTCAGTCAAAACCCTTGTCCTGATTAAAAGAAATATTAAAAATTTAAACCTGTCTGTGTTGTGAAATGTATTTAATCTGCTGGGAAAGAGTTTTGCCCTATCACAAATGTTGCAATCTTTTTTTAAAGGGAGAAGCAGTTCCAAATTAAATGTTGTGGGTTTATTTTCTGGTGAGCCCTGCTGATTCGGGGGGTGTGTTCAAATGAGACCTGTTGGTCATGTCTTGAATATAACCAAGACAGTTGGATGCGTAAGAGTTCAGAGCTGTTTCTCCTTCATCTCCATGTCATGAATCTGCTGTTTAGCTAAGAGGGATAACTTTCAATCCAACAAGCCCTCAGGTTTTTAGGTGATAGGTGATCACTAAGAGGGACACAGTCATAGAAAATGGAATAAGGGAAATGGCTGATATTGTGAAGGTTGTAGGCAGGTAAATAATCTCTAAAGCAAGATATCCTATTTCTTTGACACAAACACTGTATATATGTAACATGGAAACAGAATTGTTATTGAGTATCAGAAAGGAAAAAAGCCATTCTGTTTGTGTGAGTGTTCTGTTGAATATTCTCAGTGAGCTTCAGTTGAATGCATCTGCTCTTGCATTTTTTCTTTATCTATAGGTGTAGTGTAGGAGTGACGTTAGGTGCTTTTTCCTTGATGTCTGAGGGCATTACAACTAAGACAAGTCTGGTCTATCATTTGACAGTGTTGACTAACTACATGGGCTACCTGGGCAATTTCTTTCTGAATGGTAATCTTGCCTAAACTTTTGTTAAACTTAATAATAACTTTTTAGCTTCTTGAGCTGTGAGACTTGTGAACCATAAAAAGCATCTCTTCAATTCCTGATTTTTTTTGGAGGTTTTTGTAGAAAGAAGAAAAATAACATTAATTTCATCAAACTACTGATTTTCAAAGGCAATTGAAAAAAATTGATAGAATCACAGAATAGTTTGGGCTGGAAGGGACCTTAAAAATCTTCTGTCCAGTTCCAGCTCCCCTGCCGTGCACAGGGACACCTTCCACTAGACTGCTTTGCTTAGAGTATCATATTCCTGATATGCCTGTATATATTTAAAGGTGGAAAATAATCTGGAAAAGCAAGGGGGGTTCTCCCCTTCAGTGGTACAGCACAGCGTGTGGTAGCTCAATATTCTTAAAAATACAGGAACTATGCAGCTCCGGGAGTCTGCTGCATTCCCACTGGGGTGATTGTTCCATATTCAAAGACGACTGGAATGGAAGATGGAGCTTGAGATACTTTTCCAAGAAAGGAAAGTGATTGTTTTAAGGGCTGGGGGAGCATTTGGCAGTTCCCTGGGTAATGGAGATGTGTGATCTTATCAATTGTAGCACCTGGTAACGAGCCAGTGAACCAGCTTGGAATTTATTTCTGAGCTGCCTGGAAAAAGCCTAAAACTTCAGTAAGGAAAACAAAATGTTTCAAATATCCTTTTAAAGAAGTATTAGAAAACAGGCCTAAGAGCAAAGTGTGGAAGTTGGCACCCAAGTGAATGTTTCATTGCTGGAAATGATGCATTAAGCAGAAAAGTTAACCAGGAGTTTATTGCCCTAATTGCTTTCTTATTGAGTTTATATTTGAAATTTCTTTATCGCAAATCCCATTGTGTGTTTGTGTATATTTATTTTCTGTATGTAAAATACATCTACAGTCATATGCACAATTTGCCTTGCCCAGTTAGCCTGGCAACAGTTGCAATATTTCAACATTAGGTACCAAAGATGATCTCTTACCTGTTTTTGTGGTTTTAGCAAATGCAATTTATTGGGCAATGTCTCTTTTGGAAGCTTTTATTGGTAGGACTATGGTGCTGAAATTAGCTTTTGTAGCTGGTGTTACATTTGTAAGAAATTTTTTCGGTTGTCTCAATCCTTTGCTTGCTGTAGTGTTGCTGAAATAGAATTGTTGCAAGTTCGTATCTTGTAAAAATTTTGATGTGCCAGCAAAGAGTATGTACTTTTCATTAATTGTCTGGAAAAAAAACCCTTACTAGTATTCCTAAATTCATGACCTGATGTGTATTTGTTCATGGAATTATTAAAAACTGGAGACATTATAGATCAGTAGACAGTATAATACAGTAGGGAGGCCTGGACAAGCTGCTGAATTCTATAACCCAGCACAACAAACAAAAGCCAGACATAAGGAAATATCTTTGTAAATATTACATTAAAAGAAGCTTAAGTACAGGACATCATAAATTATTTGATTAGAGGAATTACAAAAATATTGTATCATTCATGAAGATTTCATCATCATGCAAAAGCAATGAGATCACTGCAGTATCTCCTGTTGAATCCATGTTGAGAACTGCCAATGCCAGTTTTCCCTGAGGGGTTGTCAAGGACTGGGGTTGCTGAGGTATGGAGGTAATTGAGGTATTGGTGAGGTATGGAGGTAACTGGTGGTTGCCCAGCACTGGGTGATTCTGTATTTATTGGCATACGGAAAGAGGGTAGGATTGCCCTCTTCTGATATTTAATGTAGCTTAGCATAGATATTACGAAAAGCATTTCTGTGTGTATTTAATCCTCCTGAGTAATTTAATTGAAAATAACCTGTAAACAAAGTCCCTTTTTTCATTTATTTATTTGATAACCGAGGTTTGTTACTCTGCCAGAAGGGAGATTGCTTAATCCTTTCCCCAAGCACTGTCACTGCTTTCTGAAGTAGTGTTTCTCCTGCCAGTGATTTCCGATCCATAACAGCAAGCACTAGGGGTTTGTGCTCTGTATTTAAATTGGATCTGCAAATGAAGTGTTGTCCCTTGCTTTACCGAGGAAATGTCTAAGGAGAAACAGCTTTTTCCATGGCCTAAGTCTCCTCATCTTGAGTAAATACAGGAGTAAAATCAGTGTGTGCATCAGTTCTGCCGTGACTTGGGACAGTGGCTCTCAGCAGCTGAGCACTTCAGTGATGTCCTGTGCAGGGTCACGTCAACAGATGAGTGTAAGTGTCGCATTTTGAGACTGAAAGCTGAACTTTTTACTTAAGTTGGGTGTGCTCTAGAACTAAAAGTAAAACCAGACTTTCCTCACTTGAACTATAACTCTTGATGAAGCAAAATTAATCACTTAATTGCCAGTATTTGGTCATGGATTCCCATACCATTTTAGTTTTCTCCTTTAACATCCATAAAAAGGTCATTGAAGCCAGGAACATTTTCATCAGAAGTGATTGCAGGGTGAGTAATGGTCTGTGGTCCTGTTGCATCTTCATTTCTGGGAAGGAGAGTGGGAAGGAACTGGGTGTGTTCTGTAGCTTCTTAGCTGATTTTGGAAGATAAGGGGCAATAGGATTTAAACTCTTCTCACAACCTTTCTGCTAATATGCAGAACATTTGCAACACAGCAGTGATCTGGTCGTGCTGGTATGGGGAGATAGTAGGAATCATGTTCCTGAAATTTCAGTGGGTTCAGCTCAAAGGGGCTTTTGTCTCGGCTGTGTCAGGATGATTGGTCAAGATAATCTGAAGAATTGCAACAAAGATACTTCGGAGTACAGCAACCTTTTCAATTTGATAGTAACAAATGATTCCCATGCAACAAATTGCATTGCCAGGTACTTGAACAGCAGTTTTTTGTCCATTCAGGTGTCTGATTGCAGCAGTCTTGACTCATCCTGGCAGAATTTAAAGGTCTCTGATTTATGGTTGTATATAGCTGTACCTGTCAAATAGGAGCATGTGTGTGCTGCAGATATCCATCCCAGCCCCTTCCCAGAGAGAAAAGGCACTGCTAGGTGACAGGGAGCTGTGTATCTGTTCCCATTCAGGGCTGTGTCATGTTTATCACAAGAGAGGTGAAGAAATTATGATTTGCACCCTGAGCTGTTCCAATCAGTGTCCTCTGGCACAGAAGTGGGCTGGGCACCTCGGGGTGGTGCCTGTCAGGTCAATCAGTTAATGTTTTATCAACTAATCAGGTTTAGCAGAACGTGGGCTTTTCTGCATGTGTTTCTGAACGTAAAATTAAGAAGATTTTGTTCTGGTTATAATTTTGAGGACTTAATACCTGAGGTTTTCTTACAGAGTTGGGAGGATGCCATAGAATCCCAGAATGGTTTGAGTTTGAAGGAATCTCCAAGATCATTTCATTCCAAGCCCCTCGGCCATGGGCAGGGACACCTTCCGCTATCCCAAGCTTCTCCAAGCCCCATCCAGCATTGCCTTGAACACTTCCAGGAATGGGGCATCCACAGCTTCTCTGGGAAACCTGTGCCAGGGCCTCACCACCATCACACCAGAGATTTTTTCCTTGTTCCTGTTCTGTTCTTGAAATGAAAAATTTGTCCCTTCAATCTTTTACTTTTATATATTTTTAAAATACATACACATAGTATTTCATAGAGAATGTAATATAAAGTATGTTATATACTATATATGCTGTATTATAGATACAGGATATATAAACTGAATATATGAATGCAAGGCATCATCAGTTCTTTGGTAGGAAAATATCCATTACTTTTCTTCATTCCAGAGTAATTTTTGTAAATAAATTCCAAGTGTTTGTATAGGTTCTGATTTTATGTGATACTGAACAAACTTTTTTCTGGTTTTGATTGCATTAATTTAGTTTTCCTGGAACAAACTGTGTGACCTGTGTCAACCAGTGGTGTTGGACTTCATGTTTGAAGTACCAAATTTGCACATCGAAATGTAATTTAAATATCTTTTGTCAGTCTAGAGGTGCAATAAAAATGCATTTGGAATAATGCTATTATGTACCACAACTCACTTCTCTTCCCAGCTCTGGCTGTGATACATTTTTAAGTGTGCTTTAACTGCACATTCTGTGCAGTTTAAGTACAGCATCCCACGCTGATGAAAACCAAGGTATTGCAGTAGGAACAGGAGCACTTGCTGTCACTGTGGCTGCCAAATAATTTCTGTGATAAACCCTCCTTCAGAAAGTCTTCTACTCAAAATTATCCAAGTCCTTAATTGCTTATGCTGATATCAGTCTGAAATCTCTGAAATTATTCATTCCTAAAATTTGAAGGGAAAGTATTTGTGCTTTTTCTGTATCCAGTCTGTTCTGGGAGGGAGCAGTGACTGTTGGAGATGGGAGTGGGAAAGAGCTAGAAATGAGAATTATCTGAAATAAGGAACAAGCACACCCTGGATACTCCTGGATACACAGCAAGGTCATGTTCACAATTCCTGTTCCATCCTGTAGGAAAAGCCAGGCAAGTTAAAACACACAATGTTTATCCAGTAGAGAAAAGCAATGGCAACCAGTCACTTCTGTTTAATCCAGATTTATCTCTAGTTTGTTTTTTTAATGTTAAAATCACAGTCAAACCAAAGTAAAATAAACCAGAGTGGGAGGGTTTGGGCATAAATATCTCAGGAAAAAGAAGAAAAACATCAAAATGGGGGGAAAATTCTCATACTTGAAAATGGCTGTAAGTTGGGATCACACTTGGGTCTGTATTTATGAGTACAGAGATATCAAAAATACTGGCTGAAGGATTTTTACATTCAGGTGTCTCAAGTTACTTGTGTGATTGCAATGGCTTGTGCATCTTCAGGAGAATGAGAAATGAAGGCAGCTTTCAAACATGCAGTCACAAATCTTGTCTTTCTTCAGCACGGTGTTGGGAAATTCAGGAAAGTTTAGTATGAGGACAGTATTTGGAGACATAAAATCAAGAGGGAGAACACCAAACATGAACTTGAAATAGCTTTTTATGTTTGCCAAGAATAATAATTTTATTTTATGAATCAGTCACTGATGCCTCAATCCAGTGAGTATTTTCTTGTTCAGTGGCAGGAACATAAACAAGAGGTTGATTTTTTGGAATAATGCTACATTGTGGGAAGTGGGAGTCATTCCCTTTCCCTAATGTAGGAATTATCATGAATTTCAGTTTTGTTTCTGTGATACACGTGATGCTTCAGCCCTAGAATACTCATACAAAATAGTAGTTAATCTATAACTTTTTGTAGGTTATTACCATAACATCCTTGAATATTTTTCCTTCTCTTGTTAAGACTTTCCTTGCTCTGTATATCGAGTCTGCACTCACATTTTTAACATTGCTCCAGTTTTGTTGTAAATGGGAATAAAAATGTGCTGGCTTATTTCTTTACTAGGAAAAGTCTCTCAGATCAGGCAGTAGAGCTGTGCCCTTCTGTTCTCACAAGGACAACCTCCTGCACTGCAATAAAGTTGCCCATAAAATGTGTCCTTTGTGACTGACTGGGCAGATTTTATAGGGCTGGGTGCTGAATGCTTCCTCCTTCCTTATCCACGTGCACTCAGGTATTCCAGCACTCACCACCACCAACACATTTGTGTATTCCAATCTGCTGGAAATCTATAGGGATGGGCATTGCTTTGCAGAATTAAGGCGCTACTGAAGAATAAAGGTGGATCTTGAACGCTTAAGGTTGTGGATTTGTTAATTATGGCCTGTATTTTCTTTGACATTGGTGGTAGAGTGTAATTTGGCACTGAATTTTTAGATGGACTATTATTTTTTGCTTTAATTTTTACTTCTTCGTGGTTTTTTTTTCCTCTTTCCTTTCAGACCACAGAGCTGCTGTTTGTTTTATTACTGTGAACTGTTTTGTTTAGCTTGCAAGAGAAGATTATATAAATGTTATAATAACTTGATTTATAAGTTCAGAGCTTTCTGTCAAAACAACATGTTCATAGGCATACTCCCAGCATAATTTGTTATCTCCCTTTAATCTTAATTTTGTTGCATTGAAACAAATAAACATGAAATTTAGGCCTCTCCTGCAAGATGTCCTGTAAGAATTGACAAATTCTATTCAAAATAACTTCTTTGTAAATACCTTATATTGGTATACATCTTTGCTAAATGCCTTTTTAAACATAAAGATCAATCCGTATGTTTAATATATGCTGTAGAGCAATATATTGTCTTTTTAAAATTAGACTCTAAAAGAACAAATCCAGTTTTAAATTTATGTCTTACATCTGAAAAATGAGGAAAAAAGTATTGAGCTTTTCTTTTTTCTGGACATGTGTCCAGTTTATAAAAGCAACAACTCTGATTTTAGGTTGGTTTTTTTAGTATCAGATATTGCAAGTGACAGAACTTGACAGTGAAGGCAGACACGCCAGGGAAATAGTTTAACTTTTTTCAAGTCCTATCCTTTTAAATGCTAAAACTGAATTGCGATACACAAGGGAAGATGGATAAGAGATGTTTTTAATAAATTACCTTGTATATCATAAAAATGAAGTAAATAGAAACTGAACCAGGGTTATGTTTACTTTTGGTATTAGTTGTCTATGTCTCCAAAATCTTTATGCTGTTTCTTTTGATAAATAAAAACAGTGAAGAATCTTGAGTTGTCTAGTTTAAAAAGAAAAAAAAGGGCATGCATTGATGTTGAGAAGTCTTCCACAGTTCGAGTTGGCCACAGAAACCTCAAATGTAATGAAGAAATGGAGCTTTCTGACCTTGAGCGTGGTAGGAGATCGTTAAAATGAGTGGGGAAATGGGGCTGGGCTGTGCTGCCGCTCCTGCAGTGGAGAAACTGCCGGGATCTGTTCCTGGAGGGTTTTTTCCTTACAGCTTCACCCTTTCTGTGCCTATCTCACTTTCCTCTAAGTGTCACAGTCTGTGCAGCTCAAGTTCTTGCTGTGAAAAATACATTTTCCACAAAGAAGGATGGAACAGGGATGTTTTCAGTCGCTGTTAACTGACATCTTAAATACGAATTAGTGTTGTTCATTCATGAATCAGAATTTGGTCTTTCTTAAAACTTTCTAAATGTGTAGCATTGCAGTAAGTGGAATACAATGGCTTGGGACTGTTTGTTTAGGGGCTTGATCTTGGTGTGTGTGTGTATATATATATATAATATATATATATATGTATTTAGTTATTTTGCCTAAAGGGGTAGAGTAAACCACAAAGTCTCATCAAGTATGCTGCTCTGTACTTCTTCTTTGTATTAGCAAAGTGTTCTTCTGTTCACCTCTTAAAGTGGGAAAACTAATTTCCTTCTGGAGTGTGAAAATCATTTGCAGCTCATTTCTTCGGAGCAAATCGTATTAACTCTTAATGTCTCAAATTTTCCTCTGAGCGGTGTTGTCTTTGACAGAAGAACATAACTGCGTGTTAAGTGAGCTTTTCTCGTCGAATTCCTGTCATGAAACTCAGTGAAATATTCTGCAGCTGATTAAAATGTAATGAAATCATGTTTCTGACAAATGCTGAGCATCTTTAAAGACCATACTTTGACATTTGCAAAATAATGGGAAATAATTAGAGGTTAGTTGTGCTTATGCTGCCGTTGACTGCGCCAGGCATATCTCAAATTAACCTCTTCCTTTACTTTTTGTTGTAGTTACTTGTTCTGTCGTGTTCAAATAGTCCCTGGCCGAAAAGAAGCATTATCTCATTATCTGTTAAAAGTTCTTGTCACCTCTTTAAATTCCAGTGCCTGGCGGGAGACCTGTGGATGGTACCATGATAGTCAATGATCAGCTATTTTGTTGATTTTGGTGCAAATTACAGGTGCTCATCAGCTTCCTTGTATCAGATGCAAACAAGCCTTACTTGTTTATCCTGTTCCTGGAAAATTTCATCAACTTCTGCCCGTGTTAAAGATTCTTGGTCTTTTTATTCACGTCTGTCCATTTAGTTGGTCAAACTTGTCTGAGTACTAGCTAAGAGTTGATAAATGGCTTTAAAGAAAGAGGAAAAGGAGAAGGTTGAAGTAGGAAATTGTACTTGAATTTGTAATACTGGTATTTTCACCAAATTATTTTTGCCTTCTTTAATCATGACAATGGAATAGTTCTTCTTTGTCTCCTACCTGTTCTCTGTCCCCCCTTTGTCCTTCCTTTTCACTTCATCTTGACCAGGTACTCAAAATCAGTAAATGTTATTTAATAGTTGAGCAGCAGAGGCTTAGAAGTGTCTGTTTTAGACTATGAACCCCAAAAAACCCTAAACCCCCACCAAAACCAGAAATAAATAAGCCCAGATTGATTTATTCTGTCTTAATGTGTAAAAGCAACACAAAAAATTATTTAAGCAGCAGTAGCAGTAGGACTCAGAGGGAAGCAAGGGCTCCAGAGTCGGGAAGAGTGAATGAGGAAGTGCTTGGCAGGGAGGAAAGGGATAGCAAGTTCTGCAGATTTGGCAGCAGCAAGGACAAATTATTAAGTTGGTGAAGCAGCCTCTGGTGACAACTTACTTGCCTTTGAAAAATTTACTCAAACCTCTGTACAAATACACGCTTCAGAAATGATCATATATCAATTTTGTTGCTTCTAACACAGGCATGTCTGAGAAACCAAACTCCTTTAATGATATTTGGATGTTAAAACACACATGAGAACTTAAACTGTGTGCAAGAAGAAAATTTTCAAAAACACTTAAAAGTATGGCTTGAGTGATGGGACATCTTTAATTTTCTTAGGGTGTTTTTTTGTGTGTGTGTGTTGTTTTATTTCTGTGTGTGTGTGGTGTTTTTTGTTTTTTTTTTTTAACGTACTTATATGAACCCTTTAAAGGATCAGAATATGCAGTATAGGCTTTTTGGATGTGTTCATAGATGGGCTTTTTTATAGAGTTGATTATTTTTCTGATATGTTCTATAATAAAAATGTTATTTGACTTCTTTTAGTTTTCTGACTTGATGTCAGGCTTTTCCAAACCTGGGAATCATCATCTTGCAGTGGCATCTGTTGACTTGATAAATGTAGTCTGTGATGAAGCTGCCAAAGCTGCGTATCTGTATTTTCATCTGAACTTTTTGGAATTCCCAAGGGTAATATTTGACCTTCGGAACAAGTCCAGGGAAGGCCACTAAGTTTATCATGGGGCTTGCACTTTGGCTATGGAGACAGCCCAGGAGAGTTGGGACTCTTCAGCCTGGAGAAGAGAAGCTCTGGGGAGATCTTGGAGCCCATTCCAGTGCCTAAAGGGGCTCCAAGAGAGTTGGAGATGAACTTGGGACAAGGGCCTGGAGTGACAGGATGAGGGGAAATCACTTAAGATGAAAGACAAGAGGTTTAGATTAGATATTAGGAAGAAATTCTTCCCTGTGAGGGTGGTGAGGCCCTGACACAGGTTGCCCAGAGAGGTTGTGGATGTCCCACCCTTGGAAGTGTTCAAGGCCAGGTTGGATGGGGCTTGGAGCAACCTGGGATAGTGGAAGGTGTCCCTGCCCATGGCAGGGAAATTAGATGATCTTGAAGGTCCCTTCCAACTCAAACCATTCCATAATTTTTTATTTCAGCTTCAGTAACAGAAGCAAGAAGTGAAGCTTTTATGGATGTTATTAATGTGAAAAGAAGAAATCCCATCAGTGATTCAGTCTCTTTGGACACCATCTCCTACTTGTGACTCTCTCAGGAGACTGTGTGAGCATGACTGTTGTCTACAGCCTGTCCTTACATTTCTTCAGTATCTACTGCATTAGAGAATCTTTTAGAGAATCTTTTAATATTGGTTTATCCATCCTCGTGGATCTTGTAAATACCAATCAAGCTCTGGTCTGGAGTCCTGCCTTTTTTAGGTTCCCTTCACAAGGCTCCTGCTGTGCCCCTTCATTATGTTAGTTGCACTTCTCTGGACTTTTGGACAGTGTAGAAGATGTTCTGGAAATTCCATTGACTTTTATATTGTACCTTGGGGCTAAAATAGAAAAAACTTAATCCACAATTCTCAGCTGGCAAGGGGTTGTGTGATGCTGAGGACAATCACCTCTTGCCTTTAATAAGCATTGACAGAATCTCTTCCAAGTCACAGAGATCCCAAAGACCAATTTCAGGCTAATACTAGTAATCTGATTAAATACTGCATTCTTTGTTTGGAATATTTAATAATTTTATCCATTTGTGCAGTTTTTCCTAATGCTAGCTATTCAGCTTGTGTAGAGATTTAAGTGTTTCTAGGTACTTCTGACCTAGGTACCCCTGACTTGCTGCCTGTTTGTGGTGTGGAAGGTGTATTGTCACAACATTCGGGTTTTGTGCAGAAATATTTTCGTCAGCATTAAAGCACACACACTCCTTGCTGAAGGAGTGTGTTCTTCTATTTTCTCTCTATCTACTATGAAGTATTTATTTTAAAATAAATTCAAGCACATTAAGAGCACAGATTGCAAATATGTAAGAACTCTGCTTCCTGAAGCTTCTGTGCAAAGGTGTTTTAATTGCCAGTTCTTTTTGGATTGTGGTCTCAGGCCAAGTCAATTCCGCATTTAAAAACTGCATGCGTTTTATCCCCCCTCTCCAATTAATATTCCTGTATGTTTTAATAGAGACTTGAAGGAGGATGGATTGATAGCTCTGTGTGTGTGGTGTTGGCTTATGGAGGTGTCTTGTTTGTGTAACACCAACTTAATTTATTACCACCTGCTGTTTCTGCAAATGGTGAGATTGTCGCACACAAATTGCATATTTCATCACTGTGATGGTGGGAATTGATTTATTGTTTCCAGGGAAATAATTGAAGAGAAGAAAAATGCACTACAAAGTAAGTTGCATCTTTATGAGCTTCTTAATGTCTGTCCATGATCAAATATATTCTAAAAAGGTGCAGTAAATTCTTGTGGGGCTAGTGAAACCTGCTGACTTGATGCCTTCAGGTTTGCCCGAATTTCTCAACCATGAAGATGTTAAACCAGTCACTCCCTGTCTCCTTTGCTACCCTCTCATGATGAGGATATGCTCATGCTGGTGGTTTGGGACCTCAGTGCTGGTGAATCTGTGCTTGTGTCTGTGCTAATTCACCATGGATGAGCTGTCACAGAACCTGCCAAGACTCAATTTTACTTCTGTTTTTGAAATGTGTAGCAGTTGAATTAGATATTTCTGACCCCATTTGCTGTTGTTTGAAATTAGATAACTGCCAGTAACAAATAAATATCTTCGTTATCTCAGGTGGGATGAGATGGGCTAGATGGAACAACCCAAACAGTTGCTTTAGTGGAAAAGGGTGATGAAGGTTTTGGCACAGGCTGTGTTATGGCTCATATGTTGCAAAGCATGATGAGGTTTTGATCCAGGATGTCTTCTGTCAGGGGAGGTTGGAGAGGAGATGAAAATAGTGCCACATAGAATGTGATTGATTATTCTAGTGGTGTTCCTGCATGATTCCTTCCCCAGTTGGAAGTGACAAAACTGATGAAACTTAATTGTACTGGAGCTTGTCTTGCTTTAGGGGATTGAACCCACCTCTTCCAGGTTCCAATTAATTTTTCTATCGCAGACCCAATATTTTATCCTTTCAAGTACTAAATTCCACTTTCAGAGAACTCTCTTGAAGGAAGCCCAAAATTAAATGTATTTTGACTGGTTCATAAGGGTTGGAATGGCTTTCTTCCCCTGGTTTAAAAGTAGAATGGTCTAATTGCAGCTGTTACCTTCTTCAGCTCAGAAGTTTTAACCCTTTTGGTCATTTGTGTCTCATGCAAAGCCGAATTTTAGCTGATCCGACATATATATTGGAGATGGTTCTAGGAAAAATAAATTTGTTTTTCTAACATCAATTCTTTGGTAAGCTGTTGTCTGACTCCTCTCTGTATACTGCACATTGAGGAAACACCCAAAACACACATTCTTTATTTTGTAATCAAGTTATTTAAGTGAGAGCTTTCCCTTAAAATTGTGAATTCCTTATTTCTCAGTACAGTGTAAATGTCGAACTTCAGGACCTGTAGTATATTAGACATGCTTTTATTAATCTAAACTCAAGGAAGGTTCAGTAACCCTGTGTTAGATTAAAGGTAAAAGACTGAAAAATGCTTTGGGTGGAGGCCAAGGATGATGCCAGCTTTTCTTGGATGATGCCAATTCTCAGAGCTTTTCAGTGTTGATGGTTCTGTTCAGAGATTTAATGACACATTCACTGGAAACCTCACAATTTTGTTGGGATTAAAAAGCTTCCTGTTAGCTGTGCAGTGCACAGTCTCTCCCTGTTTTTGTGGAGAGAGTGTGGGGACAAAGGGATCATGTCCAAGGGAGAATTCCAGCTGCAGTGAGGTGCTGGGTCCTGGATTTAGATTCAGGCCTGCACAGCATGTCAGGAGCATCCACTGGGATGAAAGCACTGGAAGGGAATCCATAAATTGTTCTGATACAAAGCAATGTGGAATCATTGGTGCTGACTCCAGAAGTCCGAAGAGGGCCCTGATGATCTGTCTGGGGTGGATGAAGTGTTTTGAATTGCTTTTTAAATTGTCTTTTTAATGCTTTATTATGTTTTGTTGGTTTTTGTTATTATTTTTAATAAAAAACTTGAAATGGTCCATACAGTGTATGTTTATCTGCTTCTAGCTTGACTTAGCCGGAGTATAGAGTAAAGAATCACTTTTTTCTTAATTTCTACTTATATACCAAAGGCTATTGTTACTGGCTTTGAAAAACACCTGCGCCAGAATAGGCCTAAGGAAACTTTACAGGTCATTGAATTTTGTAATAGGCCACAGTCATGCAACGCAACAGCAAAGCTGTTGTCATGCTGTTCCTCCTGAGCACCTAAGTGCCTTTTATCTGATGGTTAAAATTATAAAAGAGGTTAAAAATTAAAAGATAGTTGGAACACTTTAAATTGTAGACTGGGGTGGTGTCATTCAATAATATAAAACCGGGAAATCTGGGGTAAAATGAGTGGTGGCCAAAGCTAAACATGTTAAGCCTTGACTGTGCATAGCCAGGATACCCCACTGCTCTCCTCAGCTGCCTCTATTCTCAGGCACTTCTGGTTTTCAATTTCAGAGAAGCACACTTGCATCATCACCAGTTCTCATTAGTTTTTACTATTCTGGAAGGACAGTAAACTCTCCCCGCTTGTATTTGCTTCTAAAGCTGTTTGGAAGAAGAGCTGAGCTATGTGTATCCTCCTTGGAGCAGTATTTCAGACAGGAGTGTTAGAAAAGATTATTTGAATTCATACATCTTCCTTCAGTTTCTCATTTCAATGTTCATAGGAAGGGCTGCTGCCAACAAGTAGTGCAGCTTCAAAATACATAGAAATTAATTTAAATATTTTAAAATGGCACATTTGTTTCTTGCTCATTTATCTAGTGCCTTTTGAAATAAAACTGCACCCCTCTAATTCTCTAGAGCTTGCTAGAAGCAAGTAACAGAAAATGCAAGGGGAGATTAGTGTTTATTTGAATTTCAGTGGTGCCAAGGGACCACAGTGAAAGTTCAGAGTGCTGTTGAGAAATTAGGCAAGCATCTAACTGGATACTGTGTTCTAATTAAAGCTTGTACAGACATTGATTTTCTTGTATTCCCAACACAACTGATGTTTCCTCACTATTTAATTTTTTAATATTAAAAATAGAAAACGGTGCCAACTCCAAAGAGAATTGCTGGTAGTGCAGATTATGTAATGTTTCAATAAAATTGGGTTAAACTGAGTGTTTAAAGGTACATTAGGATTTAATCTTGTGGGATTTTTAGTGAGAAGGTTGAGTGGGGTTTTGAATGCAGGGTGGATGAACACAAGACATCTTGAAAAATTTGAAAAATTGCTGCTTGACAGGACAGTCGTTTAACCATTGGTCAGTCCCCTGAAACTTTCTCAGTCCCTTCATCCCAAGGTGCAGCTACCCCAGTAACAGCTACTGTCTCTGACACTTAGGAAGATCCACTCTGAGTTCTTCAGCAGCCTTTGTCCATTGCAGCTGTACAGGAAATATACCATTGTTTCATTTTAATTTAGGTGATACATTTTTTTATTTATATTTTTATTTGTTATTGATTTTTAGTGAGTTACACTTGTCTTACATTTACAGGCCCAGGATTGTCATATTGCTTTGCTTCATGTGGGTCTTGTTCACTGTCTCTGAATTCCTCCTTCATGCTCCCTTGAAGATTTAATCTCCTAAAGCATTCTTATAATTGAAATAAAGATTTCTATATTGGCAATTTGTATTGCTAAACTTGTTTTGACTTTGGTCTGTATTATCTTTGAACTGTAGTGAGACATAGATTTAGTAACTGTTCAGGCAATATTCCCTGAGGGGAAAAAATGGAATTGCCAGTATTATTTTTCCATTTCATACTGAAACAGTGAAGTACTTGGTGAGATGATTTAGGCTAAAGTAGGTACTAAGAACTTGATTTTAAAATTGTTTTAATGTGTTTGGGTTTATACTTCGACCTGAGAGCCTTGATAAGTGCTTTTGTCTACAAATACTGCACTTAAAAATGCATATATTTGGAGGAGTAGGGAGAAAGCAGTGACCAGGAGGGAATTAAAAAGAGGCAGCAAGAGAAATAAATAAATAAATAAATAAATGTATTCTTGGATGTAGTCATAGCAAATAACACCAAAAACAGTGAACATAGCTGAAAGGCAGGGTAAAGTGGAACAAAGGATTGCTCCTTTTTTCTTCTGCTTTTGAACATCAGCATTAGCTGCAAGAAAAAGTACAAGAAAAATAAACTCAGCAGGGAACAAACAGGGACATTCCAACGTGACTTATGAAAATAGCTGAAATTACTGAATGTCTTTGAAGGCTAAAGTGATGATAAAAGGAAGAAATAGCCTTTCGTCCTTCTTCCTACATTGGTCCCTAATTTGAAATCACAAACCTGATGATTTTCTCCAGGTTTCATCCTTAAATATGTAACAAGATGTTGACATCAAGGAAATGAAAAAAGAACTTGTTACATACCTGGCACATTGGCTGCTTCTCTCCTGTGGCATGGATGTGTTTGTATTAGGCGATGAAATACCAAAAGCCAGCAATGTGCTGACTCTCAACACAGGCCCCAAAAATACAGGCTTTGTATGGGGATCGTAGTTAAAATGTACTTAACATCTTTCCTGTCTGTGAGGTTGAGATAGTCAAGTTAATATTTGCAAGGTGAGTTACAGCAGGATTTAATACAAGCTGTGAAAATGGATTGAGCTTGAAATGCACGAGATGTTTACTCTCTGATGTGAGATGTATTATGGATAACATGATTTTAGAATGTGAAATAAATTCTTAATTTAGTTTTTATCGCCAAATAACAAAATTTCAGAGGTTGCAGGGCACCTGTGGAGATCTGTCCAATGCCTCTGCTCAGAGCAGGGTCAGCCTACAGCAGGTTGCTCAGGACTGTGTCCAGCTGTGATGTGAATATCCACAGATGGGAATTCCACAACCTCTGGGGAACCTTTTGCAATGTTCACCCACCTGTTAGTGCAAAAACTTCCTCTTAATACTTAAAATGGGAATTCCTGTTTTGTCCCTTCATGCCCATTGCTTCATGTCCTCGCTGGGCACCTCTGAGAACAGTCTGGCTCTGTCTTTACTGATATTTATATCCATTTCGAAGATCCCCCTGAGCTTTTCTTCCCCAGGCCAAACCATCCCATTTCTCTGAGCCCACCCTTGTATGACAGATGCTCAAATTCCTGAACTGTTTTTGTGGTCCTTCATTGGACTGTCTCCATAGTGTCCGTGTCTCTCGTCAGGATGGTAGCAAAGCCCAGGAGCCTGGTGGATGCAAGGACACATTGCTGGCTCATGGTTGGCTTTTTGTCCACCAAGACATCCAGGTCCTCTGGAAAGCTGCTTTCCAGTCAGTCTGTCCAGTAAAGCAGTGTTGTGTGTCAAAGGTGCAAGCAATCTAAAGGCTTTTATTTACGTTAATAATCATAATATTTGAAAGTATCTCAAGTCTTGGAGAAGGATCATTACACCATGACCAGAGAACGAAATGAACTCTGAATTCTTACTGTATTTTTATAGATTCTTAACTTTTCTAATAGATTTTATAGTTTCTTTCAGATTTACTTAGGTTTGAATTTACATGGACCAAGCTATTTTGCAGAAATGCCACCTGGAAGGGGCTTTAGCTCATAGATGTCGATGCCTTCAAGCCTAAGATGGGGATCAGAATGTGAAGGTTAAAGAATAATAAGATTTCATGGTGTCTACAAAGGACAACGTGGAGTCACAGTGTGAATAATTACAGCTTGATTCCTTGTAACATGAACTTGTTAGCGCTGCATTGTTGGCCATCAGCCAACACTAATAAGAGAAAGTGTTGTTTATTTTTTTAATTATTTTTTATTATCAAACTGCTGATGTTGAAGACATTATTTGCATTAAACCATTTCCCTTATGAGATGACTCTACTATCACTTTATTAACCAATTTGCAGTTAATTGATTTAAATATTTTTAATGACTTTTGACTGTCTCGTTAGTGGAAATGATTTAATTTCTGAGTACTCGAAGCTGGTAGTGAAACGTGACTTAGAACTTTGATTGTGCTACTGGAAGTCATAACACTGACTTTGTTTCTGATATAGTCAGCAAATGTGGGACTGTGTCAGGAGGAGTCACATTGAGAAGAAATGACTTCTAGAAAGATTCAACTTGCCTAAATCTCAGGAGCTCCCACCACAGTAAAGAAAATCCATCTGAGCAGTAATAGATCTTGTGTTGTAGTCTGGTAACAACTGCAGCATCTCAGCAGACCCACTCAGTATCACCAGGCCAGGGCTGGTTTGCTTCGCTCCTCCCCCAATCTTGGAATAGTGCTTGACATTACTGAGAAATCCGTGTGATTTCTCTGAAGTGCAAGCACTGGGAGAACAATAGTCTTTCCTCTTGGAAGCTCTAAGGGATGCTGGCACGGAGCCTTGCATACAAAGAAATTTGACCATACTTGACTTCAGACCATTAGCCTTTTATCCCACAAGATCCAATAAAATACAGTAGAATTAAATCATAGAATCATGGAATGGTTTGGGTTGGGAGGACCCTTGAAGATCATCTAGTTCCAACTTCCCTGCCATGGGCAAGAGCTCCTTCCACTAGACCAGGTTGCTCTGTCCAAAATTTATGATTTATATATAATCTAAATCTGCCTTCTTTTAGTTGACTCTAGCTTGTTTCTGGCCCATGGTAGCACACACTACCGGTCTATTTAATACCAGGAGGATTAAAGCTGCTCATTTAAACCGAGATGTGTAATTGCAGCATTACACACCAGTCTGGTTTGAATTTAGAACAGCCCAAATAAGCATCGTGGTGTTGTTATCTTGAGCTTTCTTTGTACCCGGCAGCTCTTGTAAAATAGTTGTTTAACAGCAGCTGTGTTTTACAAAGTTTTGGCCCGGGGCAGAGTTTTACAGTCGCATTACAAACTCAAACCCCGGGGTTGGTTTTAATGGGAATGTTAATAGGTCCATAACCAGAGATATGGCATGTGTTTCTATACCTGGAGCTATCAGATTTATTGCTGTTTTGGTGCTTCATAAAGTAAGTGTTGGGCTTTTAAAAAGAAGTTGTAAGGAACCAGTGATGATCAAATTCTGAAGGAAAACTGCTATTCTAATTTTGTGGAGGGGATTGTTTTACTTTGAAAAATCTCTGTGGAATATAACCTTGTGAAAACTGACCCCATACCCAGTACTGTCAGTCTGATTTCTAATTCCACATTTTAATGAATATGGAGACATTATAATAGTGTTTTGCCTGTCCATTGAAATGACACCTTTTAAGAGCACTTCTGTGTGTAAGTATTGGAGTCTTGCATTGCTTTGCTGTTTGCTTCTCCCAAGGGGTGTAGATTGTCCATATTTAAGCTTATGGCTAGACATCTGAATGCTTGGTTTGGTGTTTTCCCTGATTGCTTTTCTCCCTATTCTTCTACCACATAAAACCTGATGACTGTGTGTATCAAGGGGATGGAGTGTGGTGAATTAATACTAAAGCAGGGATTCTTTTGGTTCTCTTCTGTGAAAAAAATGACTCATTTTGCTTTGTGTTGTAGCAATTCTCTCTGCTGTCTGCTTATGTAAACTTTAAATAAAGCTCAGCAGTTTCACCAGTGACCTTGAGGTAGGGTGGGTCGTTCTGAAGGCTACAGAGCACCCTGCCCAAGGTCAGCAGCCTTGTCTGAGCCTGAAAACTGCATTTTCATTCCCAGCAGTTGGACTGTTCATCTGCCTGAATTTGTCCTGGTGAAACTCCCCACCCTGCAGTGGTGCACTTCACTTTGGGGTTTAGCAATGGCTATTTTAACATTACAGGAAAGGAGTCCTGCAGTTTGGAGCTTGCAGAATCTTGTTTTGGTGTTAATGTGCCAGAGGGAAGATTTTTGTGCCTGTTTCAGCTTTAAAGTCAATGTTTGTGTGAAAACAGCTCATGGGCTCCTTTGGTGAGGAGAAGTCAAAGAGTTGCTGAGGGGCTCCCGGCATTTTCAGATCTGTGTCCTGTTCCTGAGAG
The DNA here is from genome assembly GCA_910950805.1 of Acrocephalus scirpaceus scirpaceus. NCBI lineage: Eukaryota > Metazoa > Chordata > Aves > Passeriformes > Sylviidae > Acrocephalus > Acrocephalus scirpaceus. The sequence goes on from OU383773.1 coordinate 3,871,816, forward strand.
GTGAAGAGGAGGAGAGGCTTTAATGTGGGCCGAAGGCTGGCTTAATTCATTTGTATTTGATGGCCAGAAAAGAGGGACAGTAAAGCTATGGTGGTTTCTTGAGTTTTCACAGCGATAGGAAACTCTGGCAGGTGGGGGAAGTCCCTCAGGGGTCCGACATTGTGGGAGTGTTCCGGAGAGTCTCCTTGGCTTCTCTGACATCTTCCCTGAGGGCAGGACATTAAAGGCCTTTTGTCTGTCCAGTGTAAGTTCTTACCGTTCACTTGGATGAATGCAATTCAACCATTTATTCAAGAGGTAAAGACATCCTGCCCAGATGGGCTGTTGTTTCTTCTTTATCTGATGGGTCTGAATTAGATGCTTAAGACTTCCAGTCGGGTTTTAGCCTCACAAATGTTGTTATCTACAGTCTGAAGATTTCAAGCCTTGATATTGCTGGTGCTAATTCCTGTTAGCTGAGCTCATGGTGTGTTTTGACCGTGGCTGGTGTTATCACCGGCTGCTGCTGGAGGGAAGATGCTCTCCCTTCAGCCTGATCCGGCTGCTTCTGCTTCTCTTCTTGTTTGGAAGCTTCAGGCAGCCGTGGCATAAAACTAAGCCAGTCCTGAAAACCAAATCACACCTGGGTTTTTGTTTTGATTTATTTTCCCCTGATAGTTTTCTGAGCCACTTTTTGGAGAGGTCAGCAGGACACCGTGGCAGGTGTCAGGGCAATGGCTGAAGCTCTGAGGGGCAGCCAGGCATTACAGGAGCTCAGCTGGAAGCAGGGGTCTCTCTTGTGCTTCTCATTGAGGCAAGCCAGGGCTCAGGAGTTCAGTTTACTACCAGGAAAGCATTCAGAGCACTATGCCAAAAAGATCAAGTTTAGTTTATTTTTAACTTCACATTTTCAAAACGGCCTCCCTGCTGGCTGCTCGCTGTGAGGAGAACGAGGTAGGGAAAGCTCTGTGCACTTGTCCAAGCCCTGGAGCAAAGCCCTGCAGTCCTTTGCTCTCTGCAGCCAGCAGACTGGAATGATGCTCTAGACTGGCAGGCAGGGAGGAGATACTCTTTGCTCTTTTCCTTTTGGACTGCATTGGTTTCGCAGACACCATCTGCTTGTGGCTGACTAATTAGGGAGCAGTAGCCAAGAGGCAATTTTCTTCTTTCTCCTTTGACATACAGACTCATACCACAGTCTGTGCCTTTTGCCATCAGGCTGGTGGAAGATAAAACTTCCCCACTTGTTCAGAAATTGCTGAG